>OZ038390.1:59729653-60329653 GCA_964036045.1 Eutreptiella sp. 'Long Island Sound 2002'
CGCCTGCCCCATCTCCCGATGTATGACCGGCGGGAGCGGGCCGTCAGCACCCTGGTCACCCCGCTGGCCCTCCATGGGGTGGCGGTGGCATCGGTGACGGAGCCCGACCTACGAGGGTTCGAAACCGCGGTGGTACGGGCCCTGTGGGGGCCGGCGCGCGTGTCCCGGGCCAAGGAGGTCATCTTCACCGTGCTGTCCAAGGGGCACCGCGTGTCCCCGATCATGCACACGCGGTATGAGCGCCTCCTCTGGCTGGCCCGTCTGGCCCGCCGGCCGGGGGTCACGCAGGTCTTTGCCCAGGCTATCTGGGAGTCGGGGGGCCGCCCACCCGGGACGGGCCCGGTGGGGCGCGCGCTCCGCACGGCGGCCTCCCTGGGCTGGGCCCCGCGCGAGGGCTGGTGGTGCTGGGACGTCCCGGGGCAGGACCACCCCCTGCATTTCGTGCAGGAGCCGCTCCGCCAGCTCCAGCACCGGGTCCGGGACAGCCTTCGCTGCCACTCCGCGCGCCAGCTGGAGGCGCGACGCCCCGCCACCTTCGGGGGGCTGGGCGACGGGGCGGACGGCCCGGCCTGTCGCGCGGCGCTGCGGGCGGCCTCCACGGAGTTGGAGAAGTCACTGCTGCGCGGGCTCCTGGCAGGAGCCATGTGGACAGCGGCCCGGGTGTCGGGTCACGGCATGCGCGCCAACGCCGCGTGCCCGCACTGCGGCGCGGCGCACGAGGACGAGGCCCACGTCCTGTGGGACTGCCCGGAATGGGACGGCGCCAGGGAGACGTGGCTCCCCTGGCTGCACGACGCGGCGCGGGCTATCCCCGGCCTGGGCCCGCCGGACCGTTGGCCCTCCTGCCTGCGCAAGGCGGGGCTTTTCCCCCTCCGGCTGGCGCAGGGGGTGGATCGGGACCTCCTCGATGAGTTTCTGTACCGCCTGTACTGCATGTATCTGGCGGTCCTCGCGGCCCGGATGGCGGCCGGCGCGGGGGATCAGCCGGGCCACGGCGACTCCCTCTTCCCGGAGCAGCCGCGTCCGCGGCCCCGCAATCCCTTTCCCTGGGACGCCTTCGTTGGCCCCATACCGGGGGATGCCATCCGCCACCAACCGCGGCTGCAACCGGGGGTGCCACCTGACTGGAGGTGGCCCCAGGATTTCATCCACGACCTGGTCAGGTGGGCCCGGGCGCTGACCTGGGCTCCGGGGCCGGCGGAGGTCTCCTGGGCCGAGCTGGCCCTGGACTATGAGGCCTTCGTGGGGCGGGCGCTCCCGGCCTCACCGGACCACCGGCTGCGAGGCACTCGCCTGCCGCTGGGAGAGCGGGCGCAAGTCCTGCGCAAAGCGGTGGGGCTGGCCGAACGCCACCTGGCGGCGGGTGCCCTGTTGAGCGGAGCCCCACTGGGGCGTTGTCGCTCGCTCCTCCCCCTCGGGGGGCGCGTGTGCGCGGGGCTCTCAGTGCGTCCGTACTTCGCGGCGCGCCACGAGGTCATGTTACAGCTAATGCGCTTGGCGGCGCACTGCCGCGACTCGTGGGCCCGGCGCTTGCGGGCGCCGGCGCGCATGCGACCGCAGCACAGTGACCGCTTCCTCATGGATTATTTCCCCCGCCCCCCTGAGGGGGGGCCTCCCCTGCTGCCCTATGCCCGACGGCCCCCTCGGGCCCCGGCCAGCAGCGTCCCTCTCGCGGCGCCGTAGCGCAGCCGCCCCCCGGGAGCGGGCAGCGGCACGCAGGGCGCGCTCTGCTTGGAGCACGGGGCGCCGTCGTGTGCCCGCTGCAGGAGCCTGGGCTGGGGCATCAGCCGCTGCTGCCGGGCTGGCCACGTAGGCCATGCGGGCCCCTCGGGGGGCTCATGCTGCCCCGTGGCCCCTCCCCGGGTCGCGCCGGGCCGCCAAGTGCTCGTACCCGAGGCCCGGCGGGCGGGGGCAGCGGCGTTGTCCTCCTGGCTGGGGCGAGCCCGCCCAGCGTCGCAGGCCCTCCCCGACTCGGACCCCCCGGCGGCGCGCCGGTGTGCGGCCCCGCCCAGGGTGCTGGGCACGCGCCCACCCCCAGCTTTGGACTTGGGCTCCTCCAGGCCCGCGAAGCGCCAGACGCCTAACCGGGCTAATCGGGGGGTCCCGGGGGGGGTGTCGCACCACACGGTGGGTGGGGGGGCCACAGACCCCCTGTCGCCCCAGCCAGCGGGGGGGGGGGGCATAGCCCGAAGCCGGCCCCCTTGGCACTCTCCGCCTGCGCGGAGGACGTGGGAGCGCCGCCAAGTGGGGGGGCAACAGGGCCCCCCCCTGAACCGGCCAGCGGGACGGGGCGCAGCACCGGGGCCGACCCCCCCCTCTCCCCCCGCGGAAGCGGGGGCCTTGGTGGAGCCCGCGGCGCGGCAGGACCCTCCCCAGCCCCCCCCCCCCTCAGGCAGGGCGACCCCCAGCGTCGCTCCCGGACGTATTCGGCCGCATTTCGGCGGCCCTGAGCAGCCGCGCGCCACCGCGGCGACGGTCCCCACCGCGGGCGCGACGGCGACCACCCCCCAAGGCCACCAGGACGGTGGCGGACATGCTACGCGCGCGCCCGCCGCCCCCCCCCCCCCCCCCCACACAGGCCGCGGACGGCGCAGCGCCCCCCCTCCCCTCGGACCCAGTGGCGGACGCGACCCTGGCGGCGTCGCCATCCCAGTCTACATTGCCGCCGCGGCGGCAGCACGGCAGGGCCAGCACGGAAGAGACTTAGTCCCCTCCGGCTCGTCCCTACTGGCCGCCGTGCAGGCTCAGGCGGGGGGCCTGTAGGGGAGGACACGGGCGCCTGAACTCGACTCGGCCCACCTCCCCGCCCCTCTGCCTCTGTACATAGACCAGTGGACGTTAATCGACGAATGCCCTCTTGATGTGTTTTTCACCCTATTTGGGTATTGGGGGGGGGGGGGGGGGGCTGTGGATGGCTCCCAAGGGTGTCGGTACACAACCTGCTTATGCAATTTTCCACCCTCGGCAGCTCAAAAATGGAACTTTCCAAAACTGATTTTTTTGACACTCTGACCATCCAAAATGATCACATATCCTATGTAATTTTTAATTTTTGTTTTAGCCCCTTTTGATTTGTGTTTTTCACACTATTTGGGTGTGGGGGGGGGGGGGGGATGGCTCCCAAGGGGTCTAGGGCACAACCTGCTGATGCAGTTTTCCACCCTCGGCAGCTCAAAAATGGAACTTTCCGAAACTGATTTTTTTGATACTTTGACCATCCAAAATGATCAAATATCCTATGTAAAGCATGTTTAGCCCCTCTTTATGCTGTTTTTCACCCTATTTGGGTGTTGGGGGGGGGGGGGGGTGGCTCCCAAGGGGGCTGGGGCACAACCTGCTGATGCAGTTTTCCAGCCTCGGCAGCTCAAAAATGGAACTTTCCGAAACTGATTTTTTTGATACTTTGATCATCTAAAATGATCAAATATCCTATGTAAAGCATGTTTAGCCCCTCTTTATGTGGTTTTCACCCTATTTGGGTGTTGGGGGGGGTGGCTCCCAAGGGGGCTGGGGCACAACCTGCTGATGCAGTTTTCCAGCCTCGACAGCTCAAAACTGGAACTCTCCGAAACTGATTTTTTTTGATACTCTGACCATACAAAATGATCAAATATCCTATGTAAAGCATGTTTAGCCCCTCTTTATGTGTTTTTCACACTATTTGGGTGTTTGGGGGGGGGTGTCCCAAGGGGGCTGGGGCACAACCTGCTGATGCAGTTTTCCACCCTCGGCAGCTCAAAATGGAAATTTACAAAACTGATTTTTTTGATACTTTGATCATCCAAAATAATCCAATATCCTATGTAAAGCATATTTTAGCCCCTTTTTATGTGTTTTTCACACCATTTGGGTTTTGAGGGGTGGGTGGCTCCCAAGGGGTTGAGGGCACAACCTGCTTATCCGGTTTTTTCTTCGAGTTGCCTTGCCGAAGGCAATAGAATTTTCTGAAACGTGTGCTGACCTCCTGCTGGGGGGGGGTAGTGGTTGGTTCCTGGATTTTTTTTGTGGGGGAAGTCTGTGGCTGCATGAGGCTTGCTGGCGCCGGCAGCGAAGTAGACGCCATGCTACAAATGTGAGAGATGGTTCCCTCGTCCCACGCTCACCCGCGAAACAGGGCATGGAGCTCTTTTTGCAATGTTTGGAGACAAGGGTTCACTGTGCTGGGCCCTTTAGGAGTGCATAGATGACGTTGTGCGGCGTCGTTCAGGTACGAGCCATGCCAAGCTCTCGGTAGCCCTGAACGTGTACACTCACTTCGTGCCTCAGATCCAATATGAAGAGAGTGTCAAGATCTCGGGTGTCGGCCATGGGCCAAAAAGGGGCAGCATTCCCCTCTTGCTGCATTCCCATTAGAATCTTGTGGACATATTTGAGCCCCCCTGCACAACCGCCATCATTTCTGTGCTGTTCGACAACATACTGCGTAATCCATTGATGGGTGGGGGAGGCAGCGCAGAATTGCGTAATCAACTCATCAGCGATACCAACCTCTTTCGACATCCGTGGCTTTGGCTTTGGGGGTCATCAAGAAGAAAGTGTCGCTTGTGGAGGTGTTCACTGCTTGACACGTGCGCGAGGGCACCCAAGGCTCCAAGCCACGGCTGTGCTTTTTCCCTCCTGCACCGCTTCCCAGCTCTGAATGCCTTTGAAACGCCGCACCTCCAATCCCCCGTGTTGTCGTGTATCAGGGATATCCCACTTACATGCACGTGATTTGCTTGATCTTGGTGCTGTTCTCCTTCGTTCTCTTCGGCCTTTTCATCTGCCTCCCCGGCGAGTGGCCTGAGCCTGTCACTGGCGCTGGATATGAACCGAGGTATGGCCGTGGCCATTTCAGCTCTGCACTTGTCGCACATGAATCCGTCCCTACCCGCCTCCCTCTAATCAGTCTGTTTCTCAGCTTCATTCTTATGCCTGCAACTTTCTCCCGGGATAACGAAGTCATGGGCTGGAAGGCAGGGCAGACCGGCAGGCAGGTAGTCCCTCTCTCACTGGCACTCTTCTGTAACAGCAGGTGCCAGTGAGAGAGGGTACCGCTGACCCCACGTAACCACGTATTGTGGAGGGAAAAGACGCTTGCACCAGCCCCTATGCCGTCCCGTTGCTTTGCAGATCCCGTCAAAACTCTATCGAACACGCGTTTTACCCCGGCCTCCAAAGGGACGATGCTGAAAATCCGAAGGATCCAGCTGAAGGTCGCTCCCCCTCCGCTTAGTATTGGGGCGGCCTATCAGCACTGAGCAGAATAGGGTCTGGAGGGGCAGACAGGCGCAAAGAGGACGCACGACAGCCCCCAGCAGAGCGTGGGAGAGAACCCACAAAGCTGTGGGACCAGCTGCCGTGCTGAACTCCTTTTGGTAACCCTCCTGCATCTTAGCGACTTCCCTTACTCCTCCGGTGGAGGACCATGCCATGTATTGACACTCACCCCCTTCGGAGCCCAGTACGTAGCCAGTACCAAGAAAAGATCGGGCCAAATAGAATTAGGCATCTTGCCTCCCTTTCTCTCTCTCTTTTTTTTTTTTTTGCGATCAAACACAGTGTGACTTTCATACAAGACACGTTTGAGACTGTGTGTGAGATGGTGCAAATGTTGCTCATGCCTTTTCCGTCGGCACCGGCACCGGCACAGGTCGTTCGTGGAAGGCATACACCAGGGCTCAGTCTGGGAAAATTGCCGCATGAAACAAATGTGACAACCATTTTCTCATCCAGATTTCTGACGCTTCTCAGAATTTTCACACCCTTTTTTCTGGATTTGGGCTGTTCCTTGCGATCACAATTCGTTGATCACAGTCGTGCTCGGAACGGCAGAGCAAATTTGCCCCAGTCTGACCGAATATGTTCCTTCACTGAGCGGATTGCATCTACAATCTTTCTTGTTGCGTTCCACTGCGTGTGCAGTACCTCTGTGACACCTTCTGATTTTCTTGTTCTTGAGTCATTTCTGTTGGGGTACCCGGAACCCCCTCACTGCCCCCCAGGCTCTCCCAGGCTGAGTTTGGGCCTCTGTCACGAGAGCACCTGTTGAAGATGATTAGTCCAGAAAGGGGGCTTGAACGATCCCCAACTGCGCCTCGCACAAAACGAATTTTCCCCCTCCGCCTCAGCATTTCACCGTCTCGGTTATGTCAGTCCAAAGACCTTCTCTGAAAGGCATACGACTGGGACACGTAGATTTGGAACGTGGTCCTCAGCAGCATGCTTTTGGGACTTGTTTCTTCACCGGGCATGCGTTTCGGCCCATCGTGAGTTTATTGCACACGACGCATTCAAGTTCAACATTCTGTGCCTTGGAAGCACCGGGGCGTGGCATAGACCTGCACCGTCCCTTTCCCTCGACTTAGAAGCCCAGCAAGTTCCAGAAGCTCCAGAACCTCCGGGCCAATTGCCATCGGCAGTGCACTGCGATGACGACGAGGCAGCAAAAGCCAAAAACGGCCGAAAGCCGGATAAGGTTGTGATGGGGCTTGTGTGGAGTCAAGGCGCATGAAGCTATCGGTCCACGTCATGTCACGATGAACGGTTGCGCAGCACATGAGCATTCGCATGAGCAGTAGCATTGCCACCAGCACCAGCACCAGCACGAATGTATGCATGAGCATCATGCACCAGCACGGGCGGCAGCATCAGCACCAGCTTTAGCACGGGCACCAACATAAGTATTAGTGTCAGCTCCATTGCGGTGTTTGCAGGCGGCTCTAATAGCGGACCAGTCCGGTCAGTGACCTGACCAGTGCGGTAAGTTCATCGTTTCAGGTGTGTGTGCCGCTGCAAATTGTTCCAGGGGTCATTGGAGGTTGCGGACCAGAGAAGACAGCTGGAGGTATCACACAGAGAGCGGAGGGCATGACGAAAGGTTCGGCGAAAACAAAGACTCCGGAGGTCCTAATGTTCTCAGGCAGTCAGCGAAAAACTGGAAATGTTTTGAAATGGGACTCTAAGTGTTCCAGTCAAGTATTCAGGGCAAGAAAAGCGGAGCGTTGCCCCTTCCCGTTGTCCCCCGTTACTCAGTGGCAGTGTGAGTAGCGAGTGGGACCACGCAGGAAACCCTCCCTCTGTGGCAACCACAGACCTGCTTGAGTAGGACGTGGAGCTATAGGTCAGCCTGAGCCCAGGTAGAGGGGCCCGTGAGCAAAGGAGGGCCCAATAACCTCTGCTCCGGCCATTCATCCTGCCGGGGCCACCGACAGGGTCACCTCCGCTAAGGGGAGGAGCAACCAGTGCGGCCGAGCACTCCGGTGCTTTTGGGGAAGCGTGCTGCAGGTGCGAGCAAGGGCCGCGGACATGGGCTTGGGCAAGGGTGAGGGTTCGGGGAGCAGTAATGCGCGAAACAACACTTCAATGAGACCAAGCATCCCGTATGCCGCTGAGGTCTGTTGCATCAGTTGGGGGTGAAGAACTACATTGCACAAGGGGCATCTCCAGGTAGGCATGGGGCAAGGGGGTCAGGGTGGACTGAAGGGCCCAGGCGGCTGCTAGCAAGGGCATGTCGGGTTTTCACTTCCGGGGGGGGGGGGGGGGGGTCAATAGAGCCCCCAAAAACTGGGGTGGGGGGGGGTTCGGGAAAAGGGCTCAATTGACAGGCACCATAAATCAGTCATTATGAAGTCTGGCGCCAAAATTTTTTGGACATGAAAATTGGTCGATTTTTTTTCACCAAACATATGGCAAATAATGACTTTTCTGAACCCCCTCGACGCGCTGATTCCAAAAATCCCATTTTCTTTTTTTCCAGATTTTTGGGTCTCGGTCACCTCCGAGGCCCGGGGGTCAGTCTCGGTAGGATTTTGGGGGTCCCGTCAATTGAACCTTTTTTTGGGGGGGGGTCCGGCCGCAGGGCTCTATCGACCACCCCCCCCCGGAAACGAAAACCCGGCCTCCCAAGAAAAGGCAGAGAGAAAACGGATTGCGTGGAGAGCACGTTTCAAATTTTGCAGTCCACAAATGGGGTTGAAGCCCGTCAATGCAGCCACTCCCCGAAACAAATGCCCCCTGATCAACAAAACATAGCACTGGAGACTGCTTGAGTTGCTTGCAACCAAGCAGCCGTTATGGAGCACCCCATTTGGGGCGGGGGCGATGGGAGGCAGGGCAAAAAAACAAACGCAGACATTTTCATCTCATAGATCCATGATGCAGTAACAACTCTAAGATTCAACCCCTTTGGGACTAGTACTTGTGGGGGAGAAATACTTGGGATGGCGTCAACTGCAGACCGCAAGAACTGCTGGGCTCCTCGAACAATGAAAACGCAGCAACAAAACCAACAGATATGCAGATGACAAGAAGGATCAAGTAGATTCCAAGAATGAGACGTGTCCAGTAAGTCTGACAATGTACGCAATGTTCCCTCCTGAGGAATGCGCTCCTGCTGCATGTCCCCCTCTGTCTCGCCAGGACTGTGCTGAATGCGCTCGATACGCCGCCGCGTGAGCTCGGGCGCGTGCCGTTCAGGTTCTGGATGCGAGCGAGCGCACCCTGTTCCAGGTTGTGCTAACGACAACGCGGCTGCTGGTGGTTTGCAACCGCAAGACTCTGCCGTGGAAGGCATTTGGGGCTCCTTTGTGCCTGTCCATCATTTCCATTTGCTTTTTGCAGAGGACACTGGAAATGGAACTGTAGTAATGATGCATTTTGCTGCAGTGTGCACAACGGATTTGCTGTCTGTTTTGCAGTCATGGATAGCAAGCTGAGGTTGATGTATGTACAATAATGTGACGTCCAGTATTTGTGTACATTGTATGCCCCACTCCCTCCATTTCCGGGCTTCCTGGGCAACCCGTATCTCATCTTTCGGTGGATGTGCATTTGCTGGAATAGGCGAATGAATGGGAGCGGGGCTTTCAGGGGTAGAGACCTGCGTCGGAGGAGTTTCGGTGAACGGTTCTGGGTCAGGTCGACAAATTCGTCGTTGTTGTCTGTTTGATTGCGGCGCCGAATTTCATGTTTTTGTCTCACAAACTTGGAACAGGCTATTCCGTTGTGTAGAGGTATCGAGAACGTGCCGGACAATAGTGTACAGCACATCAGGTTCCAGACACGATGGATCCGGTGATATGCCGGCATATGAGGGGATGGATGACCTGAAAAACGGACTCAAAAGAAGGGCCATATTGCGAGCGAAAAAGGGTCCAAAAAGGGTCAAAAACGCGCTTTCCCAAACGCAACAACCTTTTCCTTTGCCATTGCAGTGCCGCAGGCACACAATGGGCAATGCATGACCATGGGGTGAGGGGTGGGGCTCCAACCTCAGCCCCAGTCTCATCCTGCCAGACTAGCTGCCCCCTCCCTCTTTTCATGCCCATGTCATCCGTCATGTGGTGCTCGTGAGACCCATCGCGATGTCTCTCATCCGCCGCTGCTGAGCGGTCGCCGTGCCCCGCATGATCGCATTCCTCAGGTGCATCCATTGGATGCCTGGACCCTTGTTTCATGTCGGCATTGCGGGATTGTCCAGCAGCCGCTCTGCACGATCAAGAGCTTTTGCGTGGAGACGCATTCTTCCATAAGATCAGTCCCATCCATGCTCCCCCTCAGCAATGCATTTTGTGGTGTACACTCCTGAGCATTTTCGAAGTTTTTGGAGCGGGAACCACTTACTAGCTATTCTGATGTGTGCATTCTTCGAACTGTTTCAACAAACCCTGCCAAAGATTTGAATGGCATTCAACATTCTCTGCATTTGGATGCATCCCATGAAGAACCTGTCTCTCAGCCATGGGCCATGTTTCTTGAAGCCTAAGCTGCCATTCTCTTGCTGCAGAGATGGCAGTACTGGATTGCAGGCATACGTGGTCCGGCAGATCCTTTTTGGGAGTGGATGCCACGTTGAGTGGTTACGTCCGGCTGTGTTGTTTCTCTAGATATGGCTGCTGTCTTTGTACATTTCCAATCCTTTCAGCGTCCTACTTGCCTCTCTGACCTCTGTACTGCACATGGCCTTCGCCTCATCAAGTTGTATAGATTGCAAAGCACGACATGCTGGTGTAGTGGGTCCTTTGATACCGACCAACATTGATATATTGTGCAGGCACGAGAGGCACTTATACAAGCTGCGCTGCTTACGCCTCATGGCTACGGAGATTGTTGGTTAGACCATCTTTAAATGCCCAGCACAGATGTCGCAGCCGCTTGCGCCTTGTGCAGCAAGTTGGCTGCCTCTTCCACATCTCAGGCTGCGCAATCTGCCTGCTTGCTCCCCGTAGACACCTCCTTGCCTTAGACTCCCTGCGTCCCTCTGACCATTCAATCTGACCATAAACATCCCCGACGGTGCGTGCGTAGCGAACCGACCTTTCCACCAATGTTGCCTGAAATCACGTACCCAGGAAAGGGTACTTCATGCCGCATATTGGGCGCTCGCTTCATGTTCCTGCACCAGCTTACGACCCACTCCTTCTGTTCAATATGGCCGTTGATCTTGTTTGGCGAGCTGCTCCAGTAGATGGGCGTTTTGCAGGCAGTCGTAAGCGCCGTGTGCGCGCCATGCATCCCTTGGGGTCGCTCGAATTGTCCAGCTGCTGTTTCGAAGCATGAGCCTCATCGTCTTTCCAACTGCGGTTCTACTATGAGTCTTGCCTCCTGTTTACTCATGGGGAACATCCGTACGGGTGTGTGCGCCTCAGAGTTTCTTTTTCTAAGATTGTTTCGCGACCAAGTGGTGCATGGCACTATGGGGTACAGCACAGGAAATGAGCAGTACAGTGTGACGGACTGGTGACCTCTGAGCAAGGCTGAGTGTCACTGCCATCAGCCTCTAGCTCTAACGGCGAAACGGGAACCTCAGGGGATGCCCACAGCTGCTGTTTGCCTTGCGCATTTTCGTGCACCAGTCCCGCTGCCCTGCGTCATCCAGGCACCGCTCGATGGTGCTGCCATTTTGTTGAACCTGTAGTAAGCCTGTAGTAAACAGAGGATATCCGCCGGTTCGGTCCGGGACACACTCACTGTGTGGGAGCCTTGTTTGTACTATATGCGCTACTCTTTGACCCAGGATTTCGTTCGCGAATCATTTGGGACCAGGTGTGGCAGAGCAAGAAAAAAAAAGGGTTGGTGGAGGGAAGTGCCTTTATGACCTCGGACAATTTATCTGATGTGTCCGTGTCACGGTTTTCACCGTGTCTCACTCTACTGGACAGTGGAAAGAAAAAAAAGCAGGACCGCCCAATGCAGTCTCAAGTTGTTCTGGATTGGATCCCCCCTCCCTCTTGTCCAAGCACTGCCTTGTCCACAGCATGTAAAACCCTGTGTTAACGTTTTTTGTTTCGGACCACAAGCACGGCGGCCCCGTCTGACCGTGGTTTTGTGACTGCAGATATTGTCGTCGAGGATGTAAGATAACACTGATGTGAGCCCATGGAACTGGGACCCTGCAGTGCATGTGAGAATCGTGTTTCCTTATACGAACTGTCTGCCTCGGAGTGCTACCCATGTCTGCACAGGCCGGATTGGATCGGCGTTGAATGGGCCACATGCGACTAATTGTTGCGCGTGACTCATATGGCTGCCTGCAAGGAACGCTCGGTGCATGATCGCCCATTTGTGGTTGGCCTCTTGGTACTCATCCACACTCCTCTGGCCAGCCCATGGTGTTTTTTGGGGGGTCTTGTCGGTTGGGCAACAAATAGCTATCCTGGACTCGCGATGCAAATTTTGCTCCACCTCGCGCGCCCTCGGGGCATCGCACGTTCGTCGGAGTGCCTGAAAAAGTTGCCAAGGATGATGCATTGCGCTTGAAGTTGTCCCCGTCGTTTGCAGACGCATGACCCTGCGTCGCTCCGAGCAATGCAAATGAGTGCTCTCTGGAGAAGTGAGCACAGAAACATGCTGGTGTCATGGACCCAATCGTTTTAGCCACCCAACGCCTGTGGGGTTGATTGGACGAAGACTCTTTATTGGGGGACAAAGGCTTAATTTTGGCATTGAATCTTTGGTTGTCCGAAACCGCTTTGCCTCGCAATAAGTGTGGGTGGTGGGCCAAGGTAGGAGGCAAACAGTCATTTCCCTCGGCATTTAAATTGCGGGCAAATGTCACTTGTACAACAACAACAACAACAACAGCAACAACAACAAGAACGACAAAACAAGAACGACAACAACCGCAACAACAACAACATCCACAACCACAACAACAGCAACAACATCCACAACAACAACAACAACCACAACAACAACAACAACCACAACAACAACAACCACAACAACCACAACAAGGGTACCAGTGAGGTCTGGCGGGATTACTGCCAGACACTAACGGTGTGAAAAGTGAAGTCCAGGACTGCAGACAACCTGAGGATGAAGTGCACTTTTGCGGATATCATTTAGCCTCAATAACTATGGGGGCACCTCAAGCGCAGTGCGCGCGCAGTGCAACTATTTGGGCGTCTGGCCGTACTAGAGACCCATACTTTGAGATACTAGGGGCCCCTAGGGGCATCATGGTGACCCCTAGCGGAGGTTTTGACTTCTGATTTTGTCCCCCTTTGTTTGGGGACACCCGAGAATGCAGGGGTGACGTAGCATTTCCGCCCTCTTTTGGGCCCCAACCTTCCAGTGCTATTGAGGAAACCGGGACAATCTTTGATTCCACGCTTTGTTGCGTGAAGTATTCTTTTCTTTTTTGCATGTTGTTTTGCCGAGGTCAGGTATATGGGTGGACAACATTGCCCTCTCTCAACATGGCAAAGTTCATTTGATAATCGCCTGGAAGTTTTCAAAGTTGCCCGGAAAAATGCTCGGAAGTTTTGGCAGCCAGCTTGGGACCCAAAACGCAACCAATATCGCTTGGAATTTCTTATATGTACCATGTGATACGAGTCCCATTTGGTGACCATAAGTGCTAAGCGTTTCCAAAAATCCCCTGCAAAATGCCCAGCTTTTTCCTGCCTTTTTTTACCCTCTATGCTGTGCGTTCCAGCCTCATGTGGTGTGTTATGTGAAGGGAAGGTAGTTTGCAACTTTCTTGAGCTGGGGCAGTTTGGGTCACTTAATTCTAAGGGCGTTTCCAAGGGGTCTGCTTGGGGGCTCTTCGGGGGGAACATAGTCTAAAAGTAGCGCGCAGTGCGCGCGCAGTGCAAAGACTCCCCCTATGATTCAATAGTTGTTGTTAAGCATCAGTAATCTACGTCAAACGGCAATACTTGGTCGCTAATGTCTGGTCGTGCTGTTTGGTTTGGACGTTTGAGACACACACATGAAGAGGCTTGCTCGAAGGATAAGGCACTTGTGCTGTTGCCCACATTGTCGAGTTCCTGATGCACTACCAAAATGGATGGGCAGCAGGCCCAAACAACCTTGGTGCGGATGGGCAGAGGAATGGCTCCTTCTATGCATGCTCCTGATTCTCCATCCCACTCAATTCTCAAAGCAATCAGGAACACTTTTGCTACATGGCAGGCTACGCCGAGACCAGGTAGGTGGATTTTGTGTGCCCCATGATTTGTGTGGCCACTAGTCTTCAAGCGAGTTCCGGAGGCAGCAATGTCTCATCTGGTGGATTCTCCCTAGACCCTTTTTGAGGTGCACTGGGACTGCCGTTGCAAAACAAACAAGACAATTCATCACCAACAAGCAAACCATTATCCAGGTTTTCTGATGGGAGGGCACTGCAAGTACACTGCCTGGGCAAGAGCAGTGCCCCACTAGGTGCAACGTCCAAAGCCGACAGCTCAACGTGAGGAGTCTTGGGTCACGTTTCATTTCACGTATAGTTGCTGTGTATACCGCGCTTCGACTTAGTGCGAGTGTACACAATTGTACCTTATTGGAGAAGAATTGAACATTCATCAGATTTACGACTTTGCAGGCCCACCATCTTTTGTGAACCCCTAGAAACATTAAGGACTCAACAATCAGTTCGTGCTGCGAGCCCTCAAGAATGTCAACTAGAAAGGGGTTATCTTGGGCAGACACCATTGCAAGGGAAACAATGGGAAGCGGTGCAAAAGCTTATCAAGTGCTTGATATCGGGATCCTACGGTTAGCACTTTTTGTTGCATGGGTTGTGGCTTGGTTGTACCTGGCTGCAGGAAGGGTCAATATCGGTGTCAAAGTGTTGGTGTAGGTATAATGTGCTCTTTTTTGGAGTGTATGCTGGGTTACGGGCTGGGTTAGGGGTAGAGTTGGCTTATATCTGCAACATGTGTTCTGTGGTTTGTGTTGCGCCGTAACACGGCTTGTCTAAACACGGTGACCCCGTATTCCCGCACTGTTGGGCCCAGAACCAGAACCTGGCTCGTGTTAGGACTGGAGGGGGGGGGGTAGTATGGTAACAACGGCGATGGCTCACTTTGGCGCCCAAAGGGGGAGCGTTAGCGCGCTGGGCGCGCGCCGGGCATCTTTTTTGACCTGTGCCCCACCGATGACCTTTTAGGGGGTGCACTAAGCGCAGTGCACGCGCAGTGCAACTATTTGGACGTCTAGCCGTCCTAGAACCCCATACTTTGTGATACTATGGGCATTATTGTTGTTTGACAACAGGTATTTTGATGCTTCTTTCACATTCGGGATATGGTATATTTGGATTCTCACCCAGTTTCACCAATTTTCTTCCATTTTCTGCTCGTTTCCACCACATCCACTCCTTACTAGGTTGATTTCTCCCCACCATGGGGACCCCCAGAAGGCAGGGGTGATGTAGCAAATACTGAGTTTGTGCTTCGTTCTTGTGACGTGAGGCAGAAACGCCGTCCAAACCGCTTGCGGCTTGGGGACTCATTACCACAGCGAAATCTATGGGAAAGGTAAAGGGAAAGTACCGTTTGTTAAGTACAATACAAATGATATTTGGAGTTGTTGAATTCACAGCTATTGTCTAATTATGCAACGTGCTTTGTAGGGAAGGTGCGCAGTCCATCATGGTCTATTTGGGGGGCCTTCTCCATCAGAGGGTAACTCTTGGGCTGAAGTCGGGATAGTTAATAAAAAGGTAGCGCGCCGGGCGCGCGCCGGGAAAACATTCCCCCAAAGTAATCAGATGATCCAATTTCCCCCTACAGGCTAGGGGCGAAGGGAAGCCGACCCTTAGCAAGATAATTGGCATGATAAGTGGCATATTTGGCCACCTTTTTTGGATCAAGGTTTGGATCCATCTTTTGGAATCGACGGTGGATTGATGTATCATTGCTTTGCACCCTGGTCTTGAACGTCCCTCACCCCGCCACAAACAAATGTGTCTGTGTGCTGCTACATCCCTCTGATCTCTGAAGCAGAGTTAAATTGTGAAAATAACTTTGGTTTTGCCACAGCCGGGGTTAGGGTTTGGTGACCAGATTGCCATGTGTGTGGGTTAGTAGTAATAGTGAACACATTGTGGTCTCGCTGTACTGCGCGTAGATTTGACGAAGCGGTTGCCAGTCAATGCAACCCGCTGGTTCATCCCAGCCTTCAGTCTTCACACTGTCCTTTTCAGCCTCCAGTAATTGTGCTTCATGCACACTGGGAAGCCTACGGGCGTGGCAGTCTCCCACTGCATAACCTGGTTTCAGACTCAGCTAATCCCACTAAGTGTCAGATCCGCTACCAAAGTCATATGTGGGATCATCGTAGCACCGGACAACTCTGAACCTTGATTCCGAGATGTTGTCTGGAGTACCATATGATGAGCAGGGTACGCCAGCTCACCTTGGTCTGGACCAAAAGACAAGAAAAATTCGACGAAGCAGTTGCCAGTCAACTGCATCAGTCCACTCACCGTAATATGGACCTGCCAGAGCTTCACCGTCTGTTCTAGCGTAAGAGGCCCATGATTAGTGGTGGCCTGTCAATTGCAGTCATGTGACTCTGTTACAACTGTTGGAGCGGGGCAACGGCAAAACAGGAGGAGGCAGTCGGAGGCAGAACACATAGCTTGCAAGACACCATAACCGCCTGCTCTGCTCATGCGGAGTGGGATGCGATGACATGGGCTGGGTAGAGAATGAATGGAATGCTCTGTCCGGTGCGCTGAACCTTCAAAGCTTTGACAAATTCGGCCAAACAGTCACACATCATCTGTATCATTGTTCCTGGGTGCCAAAGAAAAGACCTGTCTCAGCCACACCAATATTTCGGAGTGTCACCATTTCACGGCAGATGGGTGTTGTCCTGATAGCGATTGATGGGCGGCTAACCGAGCATGGTTGATGGTTGCATAATTGACCAACAGCAATTGATGGGGACGGCCGTTTTCTTTAGTTTCAGGTGCGACGGAGTCCAGCATCCTGTTCCTGTTTTGTTGCCTCAAAGAGCGCCCTGAACGTGCCCCATCGAGGATTCAACAAGAATAGCTGCGCCACAATTGTCTTTCACCGCGGGAAAGAGTTGTTTCTGGGTCACGGGGTGGTGGCTGGTCCATACTCCATTCCGTTTGTTTTGCACTGTAACCGCGCCGCGCACGCCATCCTTCTGTGGTCGCACTTCAGATGTTGTCATGTCTCTTCTTGCTTTGTTAGCGTATTCGTTGGCCGCATGTGACGCTGCCCCGTGTTGAAACACGTCAACAGCTCAGATGAAAGCAGTTGTGTGCCGTGGTATTTCTCATCAATGAATGCCATGACACCAGAGGGCACATGGATCTCATCCTCTCCCTATTACTCACCATCCTCGTACAACTACCGCAACCTCTCGCCTTGGGCATCGCAAAGCATTGTGCCGCCTTCTTCGCCCAGTGGCATTGACACACCCCCACAATTTGCCGCGCCGCCCGTTGGGAATGGTGCACCAGAGCCACCAATCTACACTGCGTCAACTCTGCCGGCGTATAATGAGCATAGTGCCCCCGTCGTGAATTATGTGCCTGCATATTCCCCTGTAGGCGGGGGCTATGAGCTGTACAACAATGAAGTCCTATTGGACCCCAAGCCTGAACAAGGCCCCAGTCCCCCAAAGGGGCATGGCATCGTGATGCCTCTCACAGCCATGCTCAAGAGTATTTTCATCGTCCTTTGCCTCACTGGGTTCGTGTACCTGTACACTCTTATGGGAGGTGCAATCTTAAGTGCATTGGAGGATGATGCTGCAGCTGCCGCTGCCGCGGCAGAGGCCGCTGACGTGGCTGCCCAAGGCTTCACTGCTTCGCAGCTTGATTTTCTCGCCGGGTACGGCATTCCGGAACAGTACTCCGGATCTTCGGATGAGTGGAATTTGTTAAATGGTCAGTTCTATGCCACAACGCTGGTGACCACGATTGGGTATGGCAACATGGCGAACAAGACAACCGGTGGTCGATGGTTCGCGGTGTTCTATTCCTTCATCGGCATCGTTGTCGTTGGGTCGAGTGTGATCGCCATCGGCATTCACATGCTCCGCATCTTTGGGACGTTGGGGTTCTTGCTCCTGGATATATTCTTACCGATTGAGTACGGCGATGGGCAGGCGGCAGTGCTTATGAAGAAGGTTGATCTGTTCAACTGTGTGCAGCCTGAGTGTCTTCCTTGCTCCATGATGTTCAAAGCTTGGGTCAGGGGTGGTCGTACCGTGCACAAGAGCTTGCGTTCTCATGCGGCATCCCCCTTACCGCCGTTGCCGCTTGCCCCCACCAGCCCCTTTTGACTTTTGCAAGATCATCATCTGTACTCAAGGGCCCATCAAACTCTAGCAACGCTTTTCGGTCTGGCCCCGTGCTCGAATGCGGAAGAACCAACCCAACCCCCTCGCACGACGAACGTGTCGAGGGGGAATGTTTATGACAATGGTGGCTGAGCTCCAGGGCTGCGGGGCGAATCCAGCCAAGGGATGGGGTACGGCTGACCTTCCGCAGCAGGCACGGCGTTGCGAGCATGCACACTACAGTTCGAGGAATGCCGTGTTGTTTGAGGGCTACTGTGGCCATGCCAGAGCGCGAAGCACACGAACAGATGGCGTGCTGTGTCGGTTTGCAGGCATTTCTGCAAGATTTGAATTGGGGTTGTTGGCGGTGCTGGGCTCGCGGTATGTGTCCGCGGCACGTCACGACGGGGTTGTCCATTGAGGGCGACCCCGTCGGACTGCGTTGTTCGGGTTCAGTTCAGCCCTTTGTCCACCCTCGGGGGGCGCGGGGGGGGAGGGGGCGGTGCCCGCCAGGAAAGCGGATATGCAACTCGCAACTCACCAAACCACGAACAAGCCAAGGGGGGGAGGCGGTAGCGAGCAGGGCGCGGGCACGGCGTGTACATCTGTGCCTAGAGCCCAAACATCCATTCCAGAGGCACTAGATGCTCCCCCGGGGGGGGGCGACTCCGCGGGTCCTAGGACGCCAACTACCCCTCCCCCCCCCCCCCCCTCCCCCCCCCAAGGGGCCTTCGGCCAACAGTTAGTTGGGGGGGTAGTTGGCGTCCAGAACCGAGGGGTCGCCCCCCCCGGGGATGCTCCCCACTGCAGAGGCCTCCAAGGGACAGCGTCTTGCGGGTTTCTAAGGGGAGACCATTGGCCCGGGTTTGGGTCCGAAAATCCGGGGCGAGACGACTGATGCCCTACGCCCCAGAGAGAGGCCCAGTGTCTGGCAATGCCGTGCGCGCACCGTGCACGGCGTCTTCCATTCGCTTTGACTCGAGGACATCGCAAGCGACTTCAGTGGCACACTACCGCTTCCTGAGACCAGTGCCATCTGTGTGGGGCGGGAAGGACCCCCTTTGGGCATGCCTCTATGTGTGCTCTGAAGGTCCAACCGATGGTGGAGGAATGTGCCCAAAGGCACTCTGGGACGCTGGACGTGTTCGACATCCGCACCATTTTGAACCAGCTGCACGAGGACATGTTCTCCACAGGCGATGATCCCGTGAGCTGGGACGCCGTGTGCAAATTGGTGACGGAGGCCGACATGGATCACAGCGGCACCATCTCCTGCGACGAGTTCCCCGCCGTCATCGAAGGCTACCTGCAGCTGTGGGTAGAG
Source organism: Eutreptiella sp. 'Long Island Sound 2002' (assembly GCA_964036045.1). Taxonomy (NCBI): domain Eukaryota; phylum Euglenozoa; class Euglenophyceae; order Eutreptiales; family Eutreptiaceae; genus Eutreptiella; species Eutreptiella sp. 'Long Island Sound 2002'. The sequence continues at coordinate 59,748,507 of OZ038390.1, forward strand.
AAACGGAAGGACGAGGAGAACTCCCTCCTCATCCTCATGGTCGCACCTGCACTTCCGATCCTCACCTTCAAATGGGCTTGCAAATGCTTGTGTTGTGCGTGTTGCGGGCTGGTGTGTCTTGGTCAGGGCTGGTCTTGTCCACCTGTTGAGGGTTGTGGATCGCCGGACTGATGATTCCACGTATGGCCCGACCCATGACTTGGCGTATGCCTTGCCGTGTGACTAAACCAGATTGTGGGGGGGGGGGGGGGGGCTGGGCGGGGCTATGAAGCAGAGGGCGGAGGTCTCAGGTTCCGTCAAGTTCATACAGGGCTGAGGTGAGGGAGGGGTGTGTGCTATGGTGGTGGTCAGAAGGGTGTTTGGCGCAGATTGTGTGGGGGAGTAGTTGTATACACCCAAATGCACCAAAACACAACTCAATCTGGTCATCATCTTCTCAGGAGGCATCCTCATCTGCCCATAACCCATGATACCGGTTTGTACTCAGAGCAGAATGAGACCTGAAATAGGGTCCTGGTACTGCCAGTGGTGCACTCAACTTAGCACTGCGTGGCCACTGCATGCAAAGGCGTCCTCATTGTCTAAGATACGGCGCGGTCCCCATTCACACATTATTCACACGGCACAGGGTGTATCTCGTGTGCGGCACTTAAAACTGCATCATCGAGGCACTTGGACGCCTGGCCCAAGAGCAAGAGCTTTGGACCCCCCGCGTCTGGCGGCGCGCCCCATGTCCCAAAAAGGAACACTGCAGAGAGACCCCAGCCAAATAGAATCTCAAAAAATGTCAGAGTACGGCCCAATCTTCCGTGAAACACGACAATCAACCCAAGCACCAACACAATCCACGGCACATCACGTGTTTGACAGCCTTGTCTCGGGGATGAGGGATGCTGTCGCGCGGCCCGAGATCAACACAAACACAATCAAAGCGCTCAGATGGTGCACACATACCGAAGGACACGCGCGCGCACGCGTGCCATACGACCCACCGCTTTCGACAGGGGGTTCAGCAACAAACGTGCACGCAGTGCAGAGTCGTCCCTAAGGGGGGCGGGGGCAGGGCTTCTTTAGAATATTTAAAAACCAAGGGGGGGGGACCCCTCCCCCAAAACCCCCTCCCCCCCTCCCCAGACCAAAGTGACCATAGTGGGAAAAAACGAAATTTACAATAGGGAAAATCTGGTCAGGCCATTTTTGGTACACCAAGTTTTGGGTCCAAAACCCCCTCCCCCCCCCCCCCCCCTGCTCAAAAGAAGCCCTGGGCGGGGGGTACGATTCTCCGTCCCTCCGTTGGCCGAAGGACTGCCACCGCGGGGCTATTGCCACCCGTCCGAAAACCCCCTGTGGGAGATGCGGAGGGGGGGACGAGGGGGGAGGGCATGGGGGCAGGACAGAGTCCCACGCCGTAAAACTATGTCCCAAACGGGGCCGCAGCCGCCGTGTGGTGTGGCGGTACCACAGCGTGGGTCGGAGAATGCCAGACGCCAGAAGTGGGGCTCCGTGACGCCAATCCAATGGGTTCGGGCTGGCACCGCAGACAAATGGCAGCCCCCGCCCATGACCCGGGACCCTCAAATTTCCGGGTCCCTCTAATTTCACACGCACTTTGACGCCTGGCCAAACAGATGACTGGAGATACGACTGCGCACCCGCCTTGACCTTCTACTGCGCGGCCCTGCGCATCCAATCCGTTGTGTCTGTGGCCCCAGCGGTCAGCTCCGCTTCACTGTCAGGTCTCATTCCTCTTCATTTGGATGGGGGGCGCCGCCGCCTTCTACGCCGATGTCTGCCCCTGCATTGGCAACTACGGCATCGCCTTTTATTTCAACTTCATCACCCTCACGACCATTGGGACAGGGGACTACAGCCCGTGCAGTGACGGCTGCCGCGCGTTCTGGTTCGTGCAAACCATGTGGGGGCTGGGCGTGATGGCTATAGTGGTGGCGGTGGTGGCGTGTCATATCATCCGGTTCGTGAAGGTGGCCAAAACGCAGAGGCTCGAACACCGTCATTTCAGCTACAAAATTCTCTGGGGCCCGCGGAACCCGGTGGCTCAGTACTCCCGCCTTCCTGTCAAGGTGTGTGTGCGGGCAGGCTGCCGCGCAGTCCGGACGCTCTGATGGTCACCAAATGATCACCCTAACCCATCCCAAAGGCGGCAGAAGGGTTTCAGGGAAAATCCAATTTTCAAAAAATTTCAGGCGCCACAAAACAACCTAAACAACAGCAAGTTTGGGTTGAAACGAACCACGGTAGCAACCAGCTGCTTCCTATGTCCAACTCCATTGCACCCACCCTTTCTGATCACTTCTGACGTGGCGGATGCACCGGGGGGGCGACCCGTTGGCAAGGTCGCGATGCCCCCTAACTCACTGGGCCAGAGGCCCTCTTGGTGGTGTATGTGTGGGGGGGTTGGGGTTGGGACAAGGCCTCATGACAAGGCCTCCTGTAGGAGCGGGGTCTCGGGTCTGGGCATCCCTCACCTGCAAGATCACGAGGCTGCACAACCTGACTGTCCGGTTTCAAGGCTGAGCGGAATATGGACAGCCGCCAGACCTCTTTGGTTGGGGTGGTGGGGGTCTGGGAGGGGCACTTTTCGGGGGGGGGGGTTATGCTTCCACATAATGTACATATTGCACAGCAGTGAATACTGATTGTGACCAGCAGCCACCACCGGGAACTTACTGAGCAGTGGGTATTGAATCTGACCAGTTTTGTTATGTCATGATCACATGCTCTCAGATTGTTGACTTGGTTTTTTTTGTTTTGGCTGCATGGCTCCCAGCTATCCGGGTCGGCAGGTGGTGCTCAGTCTGTTGTGTCATTTGACCCAGATTGGTTTGAAAAATACTGGTCAACCCCCCCCCCCCCCCGGTGTCCAACGAACATTTCCGTTCGGAGTATTGGGACTCAATTAATCAGGCATAGCTTCGTGGAAATGAGGGGCTGTTGTGATGTATCTTGCAGTAATGGTGGGCAAATTTGTAAAGCAGGTTGTGCGGGAATGGTGTCCCTCAGCTGCAGGATCTATTGCCCACCATGACCGATCTGCTTGCACCTGGCCGGGAGGTGCTCTACAAGCTGTACCACACTGGTGAGCTGTCCCTCCCAACGGTGCCTGAGCCGGATTGGGATGCCACTGCTGCCCGTGCCGAGAAGAAAAAGGGCCCCAAGCCCAGGGTGCATGATGGCTACGTAGCCCCTGCCGTCTCGGGGACTCCACAACAGAGACGAGTAATGTGGACATACAGCCCATAGCGTATGGGGGATGGGCAACAAGGCAACTAATTGATGGCCGGAGGCCCCCAAGGGGACATCGCGTCGAGTGGAGCTGGCCCCATGGTGGGCGGATGATGGTCCCAAGTCTGGCAGGCAAGCGAGAGAGAATTTCGTCTGTGTGTCTACCACTTGCACACGGAAGACCATGCCAGGGCATGTTGTGCTGTTCCCAGCAGGGCAATGAACAATCCCCGCATTCCAGGATGGCTGCCCCACAAAACCGCCCCATCCATTGGTACCAGGTTGACTGTTGATGCCGCCCCTTCCATGACTGGGGTCTGTGGTTGTGCTGGGAGGGCCGCTGAGCCTCGGGCTACGCTGTAGCTGGTCCCAGTGCAACTGCTCACCCCCCTACTCCAAAAGCAATTGGGGCAGTGGCTTGTCAGGCTGCCAGGCACCACTCTGGCGGTGACTCACAAGGATGACCTGCTCTGTGTGCTCGGGTGTATGCGTCCGCTTGATGTGCCAATGAACCCCCTTTTGGGATCAACCCGCAGAAGGGGCCCCAACCCTAGTGTGTCCTGGGCAAGGCAATATGCACACTACCGGGGGGGGGGGGGCATACTGCCACATGGTGTCCACGCTCCTGCCCGCGCGCCTGCATGCCTCACGTGCAGCCCAACCTGGGGCTCGCCACCCCTGGTCGACTCACCAAGTGACCATTGGGGATTGTGCCCCAGTAGAGGCTCGAAGGAAGACGGCGCACAGCGCACAGGATGTCGGGGGACAGCCCTGCGATGTGCCCGATCTGATGCCATGTAGGTAGCGTTCGCGGGGGCCATGGCCCCCAAGCGGCCATTTCGTGGGTCCCCATGGGTGCTCGAGAGTACCCATATTGTCACCAAATGATCACCCAACCCCATCCCAGAGGCAACAAGAGGTTTTCCGAAAAAGTCCAAATTGCGAAAATTTTTCAGCCAACCCCTGCCGGCCTGAAAAGAGCTAAAAACAGAGTCCTCACTAGGGCCGGCTGTTTAGTGACACCTGAAAAAATTCAAAAATTCGACGTTTTTTGAAACCCTTCTGTTGTCCTTTCTGTTGCACTGCCGAGACATGGTGCGGGTTCGATTCCTCAACAACTCCATTCCCTGCTGGAGACCAGTGGAATGTCCTGCTCCTGGTCCTGCATTGTGGTAGGAAGCAGGGGTCTGACTGGAGTACCCCAAGTACATCCCCTTCCTGTGTTTTCTCTTCTCGGGTGCCAGACAACAAAAAGGCAGACTGAATCAGCACCAGATGTCCTGGTCTCACGCGACGCCGGTTCCAAGGATCCGGACCGTGTTGCCTCGTTTGTCGTTGTGGGCATTATTGTGGGGGACGGGGGCAGGAAGGCGAATCGACGCAACCTGGTCTGCGCTCTCGGTGTGCAATACATCATCTTTTCGTGGAGCCCCACACCGGCTCCCCTCTGGCCCCGAGTGCACTTGGCAGACTGCGGCCGGACTTGCTCGGGGAAGGGCTGACGACCTCATTGTGCAGGTCTGCCATCGTGCGGGCTGCTTCACGCGTATGTCGTGGACTGTGGACAGCCGGGCAAGCCGTCAATGCGCAACGCCGATGGGCAAACACTCGGGGCGGAGCAAAATATCTGTACATACACAACGTGCGCATGACGGAAAGATATATATTTTCAGTGGAGAAGCCTTGGTTGGCGGCCATAGAGACAGGGCACTGTTCGCGCCAACGGTTGTGCTGTTGTCTGTTAGTCCGTGCGCTCTCGTGCGTGCTTGTGCTTTTTGTAGGTGCTCGTGAGTGTCTGCATCATCGTTGCGTACGTAGTCTTTGGGGCAGCAGTGTTCAACGGCTTCGAGTACAATTTGGAGAAGGCGGACAACGAGGTCTTGCAGAGGGATTGTGGAGGACTGGGTAATGTGCGGATCGCGTGTGATGTGTCCTGGTCCGGGGAAGGAGGGTCCCCCGACGTAGAGGGCGTGCCGCTCCTGTGGCACAGTCATGGAATGCACGGTGACGGTTGGGTACCTGGAAATTAGACCGAGACCACAGGGGGGGGGCGTCTCCTCGGTTTGGGTACGTGACTCCCCCCCCGCTCCCCCCCTCCCTGCCCTCCGGGCCCACTTAGTTACCAAGGGTCAATGGCTACAGGCCATACATAGGGTCGCGCCGAAGGCGCCCGAAAATTTTGTTCCCTTTGCTGGGGACCCCCGAGAATGTAGGGGTTAGGTAGCATTTCCGGCTACTTGCGGGCCCCTAAGAAGGCAGGGATGAGGTAGCCAATTTTGATTTTGAGGTAGCCACTTTTGATCAGAGCTTTTGAACACCAAATATGGCAAGACGAGGTGCTATACAAATGTCGTTTGTTGCGAGGTGCTTCCGGCGGAGATCAGCAAGACGGGCCGCTATACAAATGTCGTTTGTTGCGCAGTGAAGATCGTGCATTCGGAGCAAAACCTCGGCCCGAGTGCAGCGCCAAATTCTCTTTGGGGCGAACACACTGCGTTCTTTCTTTCTTTCTTGTTTCTCTTTCCCACGTTTTGTTGCGTGGCCCCTTGAGTTGGGGTTAGGGACTCACAATCCACGCTTTGTTGTGTGGCCCGTTGAGTTGGGGTTAGGGACTCACAATCCACGCTTTGTTGCGTGGCCCCTTGAGGCCACCGCGGCTCTGCCAGACTGGAGTACACCTCTGCTAATCCTCTCCCCCAGCCCCCCCCCCCCCCGCCCCTAGCAACTAGCAGCGACTAGCAAGTCCCTTAGAGAAGCCCTCCTCGGCGGCTAGTCCGCCCCCCCCACCCCCAGACCCCACCCCCGCCCCCCTAGGGGCTTTCGGCCCACTTCTACTGCGGGGGAGGGGAGTCGCGTCTAAAAGCGAGGAGACGGCCCCCCCGTGACCGAGACACCGAATCTCTCCCTCAATGGACCGATACCTGAGGCCAATCTGGAACGATCCGCGAGACGCAGGCATGCGAACTGTGGCGCATACATTCGGCAGGAGGTTTCTCTGATAGTTGGCCGAAGTTTTTTTTGGGACGTTCATCGGGCAGTGCTGTGTTGGTGCATTGTGTTCCCTGTGTGTAGCGTCAAAACACAACAAGAAGAGCAAGGAGTTTTGATCACTTCAATGGCATCTTACCTGCACCATAGCGATGCTTTGGACCAATGACAAACACACCAGATCCATTGCCACTTGTTGGTTGGGTGTGGGTTGGGGGAGGATGGGAATCAAGATTGATGATTCCATATTTGCCAAGTTGCCTTCGCTCTCAGAAGCTCGCGGCAGCAGTTGCGGCTCAAGGTTTCACCGCTGCGCAGACCCAATTTTTGGACGGGTATTCACAGCTCCGTTCTTCGGACAATTGGAATTTCAGCGGCGCGATGCGCTACTCGTTCGAGGCCATCACCACCATCGGGTACGGGGCATACAGCCCCCAGAGCAGTGGGGCGCAGGCGTTTGTGGTCTTCTATGCCGCCTTGGGCCTTGGGATCGTGGGGCTACAGTTCGGAACCTTCACGGAGGCCATGGTCGTCGTGATGGAGCGGTGCTTCGATGTCCTTTGCAGAGTACTGGGGCGGAGGGACTGCAGCCCCATTCACTACCGCCGCGTGATGCACGCTGTTGAGCGGGTGTTTGACAATTTTGCGGAGATGTGCGATGACTATGAGAACGTATTTTCGCCCGGGGCCCTCCGAAACTGGATGGAGTCCGCAGAGCAAGGTGCCGCGTGTGGCCTCTGCTCGCCAGCCCGGAAGCGCGTCAGCCACGGTTGGGGTGCGGGGTGCGGGGTTGCCGGGGTGCGGGAGGGGGGAAGGGGTTCAAAACTCGTGATGACCCCTCGTCAGTGGCTCTGGGGCAGGCAGTGAATCCTGGTTCCGAGAGCATTGGATCAGGGACCACCGGAATAGGGGATTTCGCTGTGGAGACCGGGTGCAGGTCGATGGCAGGCACCGCTTGTGGAGTGTTTCGTTAATATTGGGCGCCAACAGACTGGTGGCGTGCGCCCCCACAGGCTCAGCTCCAGCAATGCCCGGAAGTAAACCTCGCGTCTCCAAACTGCAGGACTCCCGCCTGCGACCGCCTGCCATCATCGCAGCCTACAAGACCTTGTGCTTGTGCTTCTACTCGTGCCTTGGCTCCAGTGAGCCCCGGTGCCCGCAGCTGCCGGTGCCAGGGTCCATGTCAGTGCTGGTGCGCGTGTCGGTCCCCATATCTGCTGCGCTAAGTCTGTTTGGGACCGCATCCCCCGTGTTCGGGCACCATGAGGCGGTGTCACCGTCCGATCTGGGGCTATGAGGTGGTTTGATGCTTTGATCTTGCGTTTTTTGGAAACTCCAGTGCGCCAATTATACGGTGACTGTCGCCCGCGAACTGTCTGTCCTCCACGTCGCGTGTGCACGGTGCCAAACCCACCACCATTTCCTTCAAAAGGGGTATGCTGTCCATAAAATCGCTGCGAACTGAATGCGGCGGCACCACCGCAACATTCAGCCCTCCTCATGAGACGATCATCGCATGGCCTGTCAACGGGGCCTCAAAAACAATGTCTGACGGTGTTCGTGACTCTGGGACAATGCCTGTCATTGCACTTGGCAGTCATGCCCCTCCGCACACCTGCATCATTTTCTATGCCGTGTCTTTACGTGTGTTTGTCCCTCGCCTAATCCCGACCGCGCCGAAGTCTGAGCCTGTGCTTCAGAGTGCCTGGCCCAGGACCTGCCGGCGTCTAGAATGAGCCCGGGCCCAGCCTCGAACGAAAGGAGGTCACGTGGCTCAGCCGTCATCACACATGACCCCTGACCAGGAGGCACCGCGATCGAGCCCCAGATGGAGCATACCAGGGGTGGATATAATAGTGACGACATTACCAAGGTGGGGGTGGGGGGGGGGGGGGGCTGTTGAGCCAGGAGGCAGTGATGACGGAATGACGATTACGATTACAATTAGCTCAGGCAGTTCAGGCAAAGATGATTCGGAATTGCAAGCCATTTTGGCAAAATGTGTCAAGAAATGATTGCACTGTGTGGACTGTCTTCATGGGATATACCAACCCCTGTGCAATGTATTGTCTTGTGTTCAGGGCTGGCAGGTTGGCTCAGTAGTACAACGGTATATGCAAAGGCTCATGGATTGATTGTCCTGGGATGAAATCCAGGGTATCACCTGCTTTGGTGCCTTTTTGGGCCATGAGTCCTCTTGTAAAACTGCTGGCAAAATTGCTAGGTCAGTCAAACGGGTAAATCGTAATCGTAATCGTCATCGGGGGGGGGAGGGGGGGGGGGCTGGGGGGGGACCCCCCCCCCCCCACTATATCCACCCCTGGAGCATACAAAATGGGCGCTAGGGTTCCTGGTATCTTAATTCTTCCCCGCATTCCTCCCCCTGTGCCAGGGTGCTCCCCCGCCGAGGTCGATCGCATCCTCAGCATGTTGGGCAGTGCCGGCAGCACCACGGACGACATGATCTACGTCCGCTCCGCGTCCGTCCGGTTGGCGATCGCGTACCGCAAGCTCAGCCTTCGCCTGGAGACGTGGCGGTTCTTCGGGTCATTCCTCATTCTACTCACCCTGTTCTTCATCTCCATCCCCGTGTACGTCGCAGTCGAAGGGTGGAGTTCGGGGGAGTCCGCCTGGTTCCTGTACATCACGTTCTCCACAATCGGCCTTGGGGATTTCACCCCCAAGAGCTACGGCGGGGAGATCTACTTGTATTTCTATGTGCTCTGTTCTTTCGGGCTACTGGCCATCTTCGTGACAGCGGCCATACTGCTGGCCGACAACCTCAAGTTGGAGCTTCAGTCCAAACACAAGCGCCGCAGATCGCGTCCTGCCCGGCCGTAGTGTGCGCGACCGATCAGGGGACCGCCAGCGACAAAACATCGGTGCAACTGCCGGGAGAACATGTGCCGTCGCGCATGTCGCTGTACCGAACAGGGCGGCAGAAGACACAAGGCGTTGCAAAACTCTTCACATTCCGAGGGCACCCGTCGCTTTTTACCTTCCAGGGCGCATTTCTTCAGGTTGCCAGACCGCTTCTTGTGCCTGGATCCCAGTACCATCCATCTGGGGGGGGGGGGGGGCGAGGGACTGTGCAGCCGCCGGAACCCCTCTTGCGGTGCAGTAGCTGCCTCGCCAAGCAGAGGAGCTGCAGGAGATGAACCCCAGCTGATGCGCCTGCTGGAGGAGGAACGTACTGCCCGGGGCATGGGAATTGGGGGTTTCAGTGTGTGTGTGTGTGTGTGTGTGTGTGTGTGCGCATGTGTGTGTGCGGGGTCAGTATCGCCCCCGAAACCTTGCGGGGGGGGGGGGGGGGCGGGGGGTTGGAGGGAGGGCTCCATTGGCAGGACCATTATTTGCATTGAACCTCTGACTCTGATTCTGACTCCTTTGCTGGGACTGACTGGGGGGCCAAGTGCCCTGAGACACAAACACCAGCCGCCATTGGTACCACGGACGTTGCCGTGTGGGTTTCGGGGGTCCAGTCAGTTGAGCCTTTGTTTTGAGGCGGCGGGGGGGGGGGGGTCCGGTCCGCCCAAGAACACCCCCTCCCCCCGGCGTTGCGTGTGAAGCATTGCCAGCGCCGGCGTTGGAGGGACGCCAAGGGGCACAAGCAGCACCTGAGGAGAGGGACAACGTTCCTACGAGAAAATCGTTTCTCCGCCACCTCCGCAGCGATGTAGACAATTTCCTCCCGAGACCCTGGCCCGATGCGTACGCCCGGAAGTACTGGCCGGCACCCGTGCCTTGCCTTTACCCCCCCTTCCCGACATGGCGCTGCCTGTGCACGACAGGAAGCAGCCCCTGGACAGCAGCGGCAGCAGCGGGCCACAACCGGCAGAGGCATGGAGGGCAGCCCGCCGTCCGATCGGCTGCGAGTCCAGTGCATCGAGCGAGCTCCGTATTGGGACCCCCCCGCAGTATTGAGGCGCGAAAGTCCGGCCCTTCCTATGGGCCTGTGAGCGCCCCCCCCTTCTTCCCCCAAAAGTGCCGTTTAGGGTGGTTTAGAGGGCGGTTTAGGGCAAACGCATGTCCATTACCGACAGCCCCCCGCTTCAGCACTCTATTCTCTTGCTTTGACCCCAGACCTGCAGGCCTGCGGTGACGAAGGGGCGTCCCGGGGGGGGCGTACAGGGGCACTGCATCCGCTCGTCATATATTGAACTTGATTCCTAGAGCCCGGACCTGAGTCTCCTTTCTTGACCCAGCCCTCAGTTTCCCGACCCAGCCTCCCAATTTCACAACCAGGGCCCTCTGCACTCGTTAGATTTTCTTATTAGAGACTTATCTTATGATCAACCGTCTTGCCGGCGACTGGGTGCGCAATCAGGTTAGAATGAAGCATCACTGGTATTCATAGCAATTCGTCGACCTGGTTGCTCTCTTCCCTGTCCCTCCAGCCCCTCCACAATTATCGTACCTAAGAGATGATGGTCCACCAACTTGGCATGCAGGATTGCAGAGATTCTCAGAGTCCCTAGAGGCGTGCGGATAGGTGCGTGCCATGGTTTCTGCAACTCTACATTTGGGTGTGTGGGTTCGAATGAGACGTGCCTGTGATGTGCCAGTTGGGACTGCCACACACAAATCTGCAGCTTCTGAGGGCCAACTTCGCCTCTGTCGTGTGAAAGTAGTCAACATGGGATCCCGGAATACGATGTGCTGCGCGTGGTACACTCTACCCGCGCCCACATCTGGGAAGTCTGACGTCTCCGCGCGGCCAGTGTTCCCCTTGACCTGCGCCTTGCTTGCGCAAGGGGTGGGGGGGGGGGGCGCGCACAAAGGTAGGCGCTCTCGGCACTTTCGGCTGCATCCCGCAGGACCTGAGCAGCCGGAAGCCCTGGCCCTCGTTTTTCTTCAAATGTTTTGCTGACCTACAACGGATGTCTCACCAGACGCCTGGTGCGCAAGTACAGCCTGCGTACCCAGGACCGCTTCTTGCATGCATTCGGTAAGGCAGTACCCCAGCAGGGGTGCTCCTGAGGTACAGCAGTTGAGTGGGCTGCACTGGAAAATGGGGTGTCCAGCATTTGTGTCCATCACCTCAAGCAACTAGTGGCAGTTACCAAGGCCTGTATGCACCTGAAGTGCGACAGCTAAAACGTACTGAAAAGTAGGACGAAAACTTTGATCAATTGCCGAATACGAGAATTGTACCCAAAGTTCAGCATGACCTGATGAGTGGGAGTCGATGGGGAGGTTCACAGATGCACAGACAAGTGTCGCTTTTGCGATTCTTCGCAGAGAATCCAAAACTTTGCGGTATTGAATCGGCAGTGATTGGCTGGTGGCCAACGGATTTTGCGAGTCAACTGACAGCTGTTGGTAGTTAAGCTAACTGGAGGGCTGGATTCACCAACAACGTTGACTGGTCATAAACCGGAGTTGGCACCGCAGAGCGGCGTGCTCATGTCAAATAAGAATAAACAATAAATCACGGCCATGGACGACTCGAACCGCATGCTGGACCACAGTTACACCACAGTGCTACAAGATTGGCCCAGCTTTTGCCAAAATTGGCCATAGTTGGCCTCGACTCGCACCGAATGCCCTATGAAAACGGCTCAAAATAGAGGAACAAGTCCCTTACCATTTCCCTCCCACGTCCCCAAAGACGGATGACGGGATGACCAGTCCGTGCATCCATTCAAAGGAGCACCAACCGGACTGCCCACTGCCCGCAGGCATCGTCTGACGGGGTTACCATTGCTTGGACATACCCGTACTTGGACAGAGAGCCACAACACCAATTGCACAATCAATGCAGGACTACAACAGAGCAAACGCGTTCTCGAACAGTGGGTGCTCAGTCCTATTGGAGCCTCTGTTCCCCGGTGACACACCTTTGCCAGAGGTACGCACAGAGGTCGAGAAGGCTTAACCGATTAGGTAACTGACACACACATGCGCACATGTACACGCACACACACACGCACACACACACACAATGAGAACCGCAAACACAAGAACAGAGCAAGAAAAGCGGTGAAAGAAACTCCTCAGGGACAGCAGAGCTGTCCTAGACGTCTTTCGGTCTGTCAGGAAACGCGGCAATGTGCTGCACGGCATTGGGTCATATCAGGTCCCTGCTCCCTCACCTGCCCTGACAATCGTGCAGCGTTCATGACAGACCATAATATTCACCTACGGAGGAGGTCGTGTTGTCCCGTCAAAACACACGCACACACACACGCACACACATACACACACTATTGGCGAAAACAATACAGGCACAACAGTGGCAGAGTGTCAATCTTCTCGTCAGTCAGAGTCGAACAGGAAAGAACAAGGCGCCTTTCTGCAGCTTCTTCCGTCACGCAAGCAGCAGGCGTGGCCTGAGGCAGTCTGCACTGCCAGCTCAGCAGTACAGTGGTGCGGATCAGACATAGTGCATGTGTCCTAGTCCCTCCCAGCCCTGTTACACACACAAATACAAACACAAAAACACACAAAAGCACATCAAGGCGAACACGATGGGGTGTCAGACAAAAAGTCGCAGGCAAAAGCCGAAAAAAAGAAAAAATAGACAGTCACACAACACGACACGCGCACGCACACAAATAGACACACAAGAGAAACGGAACACACCAATGGCAAGATGACGGTCGAGAACCAGGTCTCATTGAAGTCAAAGGCCTCGCCTGGGTGCCAGGCCCCAATAGAACGCGCAATACCAGCAACACCAATGCCCATCAACATCGCAAGAGCAGACTCCGATGGAAATTTGAGGTGCAGTTTCCAGTACCAAAACACCAAAATAAAGACGAAGAACAACAGTAAGACGGAGGTGAACAAGGTGCGATTGAGGGACTCCCCATTTGCTGCGGCATGGGCGACCCCAATTGTAGCAAAGAGCAGGAGTAAAGAAAGTAGATGACGCATTGTAGTCTAAGGAGAGCCGGGTCCCAGAATATCGTTACCCCCTTCAAGGGGATGGGTCCACAGGGGGCAGGGGGTTATTGGGTGCCGGAGGGGGCCACAAGATGGTCAGGTATTCCAGGAAGGCTCAGGTCGCACCTGCCATGACAACCCTCATTGCCTTGTGCCCACCGTCATTCAGTAGCGTGAATCGGAGGTGTTGCTGAACAGATTGTATGGCCTTGTAAGCATGGATGTGCTTGAGCAGGGGAATGGAGGGGGGGAGGGGGGTTTTGGCACTAATCAGGCGCACGGGGGGGGGGGGGGGGGCTGGGGCTAACGAGGCGCACAGTGAGGGGGGGGGGGGGTTGGCAGTGCACACACAAGGCGGTGCATACACAAGGCAGTGCACACACAAGGCGGTCCATAGCCACAGGAGTCTTGTTATTTAAGCAGGGTGTGGGGGCTGGCCCACGCGTGGAGCGAAGCGAGCCGAGGTGTGCAATGTGTGTGGGAAGGGTTGACAGTGCACACACAAGGCGGTGCATACGCAAGGTGGTCTGTAGCCACCATAGGAGTCTTGTTCTTTAAAGGGGGTGCGGGGGCTGGCCCCCGCGTCGAGCAAAGTGAGCCGAGGTGCACAACCTGTGTGGGAAGGGTTGGCAGTGCACACACAAGGCGGTGCATACACAAGGCGGTGCACACACAAGGCGGTCCATAGCCACCGCAAGGGTCTTGTTATTTACCCACGCATCGAGCGAAGCGAGCCGTTTGTCCCCTTTGCAACGGATATTGAGCTCGCATATACCCCCGTGACACACGCATATGGTAATAGCCACAACTCACAGTGCATTGTTTTGCCTCGCTGCTCTGCAGCGCAACCCAGACGTGGACCAAACATCGCCTTGACTCAAGGAGCACAGGGGGGGGGGGGACTTTGGCGCTACGAGGCGCGCGCTGAGCCCAATTTGCGCCTCGTGTAACGAGGCGCACACGTTCAGCCAAACACTCACCAGTCGCCACCCTTCCTGCGCTGCCTGTTGAGCCTGTTGTCGGGCCAGCTCCACTGCTAATTTTGTCTTGGCCTTCTTTGCCATGCTTTCACTATGTTGGGAGGGGAGTCGCCTAACTAGTTCTTCCCCCGCCTCCCGTGCCCCGAGTCTTGTTGTTGCATCCCCTGTGGCGTCGTTGGTTGGGGAGCAGTGATGAGGCCCCAGGGTGCATCAAGGTATCCTGTAGCAAATTCAATGATCCACACGTTCCACCTGTGTTGCCCCCCCCCCCCCCCCTCCCCAGATCGTGGACGCCCATTTTACAAGCATTTGGATCCATTCAAACAAAAAGATCTATAGCGTGGTCCTCCCCACATTTTTAGCACACCATCGGAGGGCCCAGTGTGCCTCCCGTGCCACCCATAGGAAGTACCCCTGGGACTCCCTAAGAGTGTGGGGCTCGAGACCTTGACAGGCCAGCTCCTGCACTATCACGGGGCCTACACTACCATCCTCGGGGCCATCTACCGATTCCAAGGCCCTTGTAACCACCAAGGACTTGTGAAGAAAGCCATAAGTGACTGGATAGAATTTATATGTTGACAGGGCATGCTGGACCATTTCTCGCTTGCCACATAGCGGGCAGTCCAATGTTCGAGACATAATGAAGACGCGGTCATGGACCATCACCTTGCTCCAAAGAGCCCTTTGAACAAATTCTTTTATTGTGGGGTGGAGCTTGACCCCTGCCCAATCTTCCCACACCCAATCCAGTTGTTGCCTCGGTACTGTTGGGTCCGGGTTGGCAAATCGGAGGAACACACCCTTTCCCCAAGAGGCAAGCCACGTTGAGGGTCACATGTAAGAAATATGCACCCCCTGCGAGCAATCACAAGACGATGGGCCATTCACTTCGAGACGACTCGTTCCCTACACCAATGGATTGTACAGCCATTGCAGAAGTCTGGAGTTCTCCCCCAAGACACGTTGGGGATGTAGACTTCAAAGGGCTGGGGGGGGCGGGTGTTTGTACTGACAACAGCAGAATTTAATAAAGGGGACTAAGAGGGAGGGAGGGATTCATAGAGGCGCTCATAGAGCTGTCAGATATGGGGGGGGGGGGGCGCAGTGCAGAATTCTCATTACTCTGTAAAGCTACGTAACTACAATTTTGCACACACACTCCGCGAGCAATCACAAGACGATGGGCCATTCACTTCGAGACGACTCGTTCCCTACACGGCTTCCCGCCACTGCAGGTGAGTGGCAGTCCTAGCGCCCTACCCCACCCATCGTTCTTTCCCAAAACTCCACAGCGCTATTGGAAGAAACTCTAGCTTTGTATATTGATCACTCGTGGTCTCCCATGCCGTGTGTCTGTGTTCCGCCTCCTAAACGGCCGCCGATGCTGTGGGAAACGAGGGGGCCCTGCTCAGGGGGTCTGCAGGGTTTACCTCCGTCCAAACCCTGAATAGCCCAGTTGTAGCCTACTCCACATACAGAGCCACAAGAGGCGCCACGGCAGCCTCTGTTGAACATACACATTAGTGGACGTGTGCTGAGTGTTGCACTGCCACCTGAATACTTCGGTATTCGTAGCCAAGAGGACCCTAGCCTGCCCTTAGGTGCTGCGATTTTGGAGGATAGATATATACCGTACAATTCTGCCTACTGTAGGGATGCGGTCCAGCGCGGGCAAATCGCTGTCTTGTAAATCCCTTCCCTCAGATGACCCCCACTCTGTATTGCCCTCCATCCTCCGCCGTGTCTGTGAACAGGACCTTGCCATGACTCGGTCGTCCCGAGGGGCGGTGGGGGCGCGATGCTCTGGGGGGTACTTCTGTGGCTGCGCGGAGAAGAGGAGCGCCATCCCTAGTGAGCGTGCCAGCGCCCTCAAATGAATGCACCCCACCCTCCCAGCCCGCAGCATGCAGTGCATGGTATCCCCCCGCCATGAACTACTGCTCTTGGTCTGGTGAGCCGGAATAGCTATCCCAGCAACCTTCGCATCAGGCGGGTGCTCCGTCTCCCCTTCCTGGTTCCCCTTATCCACGGCTGCATGGCACTGCGCAGTCCACAGACGTTATTGGTGCATGCACATGCACTGTGATCTACATCTATGACTTTTCCTATGAACTGTAGTCTGCACACAGGTTCCGGCTCGCTCTTTTCACTGATGATGAATCTGGATGCTTTGAGCTTGTTGATGATGATTCCCACGACTGTCCGCGTGGACTTCTCCGTAAGGCCTAGGATAAATATGCCGTCGACGTACAGCCATGCATGGACCACTTTCATGCTCGGCATTGTCCACGATCCGTTTTAGGATGGTTTGGCAGATCAGGGGCACGTACTTCGATACGAACGGCGGCCTATTGTACTTGTACCTCCTGCCGTCCGCCGTCTCCAGCTTGAAGATCCCTCTATTTTCTCTCGACAGCTTTAGCGACCAGAAGGCGTTGTGCACATCTAGCTTTGCCAGCCCACGGCCCGCCTCGTGCCCTGCTTCCGCGCATGAAATCCCGACGCCCACCCATTAGCTTGCCTCCTGCTATAGTGTACTCCCTCTGTCTACACTCGTATGAATCACATCATCTTTGGTAGCTTGTAGCACTTCGATGCTCTCAGCTTGCCATCCGTGTTGACCCGCGTGTAGACCTGCTTCAGTCCCTGCGGTACCAGGCGTCTCCACGTCCCGTGGTGTAGGGGAACCTCCCTTGCTTCGCCCACGCCTGCTTCGGGGCCGGGCACCAAACCTAGAGAAGGTTTGCAACGGCAGGACGCAAGGAACGAAAGAGGGCGAGGTCCTCGACAGACATAACACGCGTGCAGCACTAAGTTGCATTAGCCGAAGACGCGGAGGAGACAAAGCAGTCAAGGACAGAGTTGCAGTAGAGGGGCACAAGAGCGGAAGTCACGGGCGCAGAAAGACTTAGAGCGCCACACGCACGTGTGGCGCGAAGAGTAGAAGAAGACGGCAAGCTGAACATTGTCAAGAGGGGCGGAAAGCAAATGGTGCAAATGGCGATCGAGGACGTCATCGGAAGGCTGAGGCAGCTGCAGCACGGACAGCGGGGTGTGGCACTGATGACAGGGGCACTATCAAGATTGGATGACAAAAATGCGGAGGAAGAGGAGGATGGATACCACTCATCGGAAGAGGAGGAGGGCATGAACACGAGTACCCCATTCTCCATGCGCGTTGTGCATGCCTCGCAAACGCAGAGGCAGTGGCGGGCTGACAGCTACACGAGCGCGATAAGCTCCCATTGTACCGGGGATGTGGGTGCCCTTCCCAGAGCCACGAGGTCGTCGATGGTGGCCCACTCCTTTTTCATGAGTCTTCCCTCTTTGAGGTGCTTCTTTGCCACCGATTTCGCGAACACCTAGTCTGTGGGCATGACGATTGGTCGTAACCATCCAAGCTTGTCGACGAGTTTTGACCACGGAGAGGGGCTTGGTGACTGAGCTCTCTCCGAGCCCGACTGTGACGATGATGTGCAGCTCGTCCTCTAGCACTATGAGTGTAGTGCACACCGGCTGCATGCGCTCCCTCTTCCTAAGTCTGCGTTGTGCCTGGGCGTACCCCAGTAGCATGTCCTTTGCGACACCCCGCACCACCGAGGACCTAAAGTTGTCCCCCCTGGCGCGTTTGATGGCGTCGTGGAGCACGTCGGACGCCGCTGCGATTCGGAAGGTGTGGCGGCGGCCCTATTTGGTCTTGCCCTTGCCCTTGATACACCCCACGTGCTCACGGTCGAGGCACCAATGGCCGTCTCCGCAGTCTAGACACTTTTTTTTTTCCGGCTCCGAACAATCTTGCCATGCTCCCGTTCTCTTGGATTTGAAGTGGCGCCGTCCTCCTATTACCATGAACTCTGTGTTGGGCCAGTGCCTTTCTCGACTTCACCTTCTCTCCGTCCAGCGGCGCTGCTGCCTCCACGAGATGTCGTGGCTCCGGCGCCCGTGTCGCCCGAGGAGGTGGTGTCACTGGACAAGGATGAGGAGGAGGTGGACTCAGAGGACGTTGAGTTGTCATCGTCGTCACCCCTCCCCATGCTCTTTCCTTGTCCCTTCTTGGCTTGCCTTTTTTCCTTTTTGGCCTTTTTCCGTTCTTTTTTGACCTTCAGCCTGTGCAGTGCCTTCAACTCCACTGCCCCATTGGTGTCACAATTCAAGATGCCTTTCCACATGGTGTGCGCTAGTGGCCTTGCTCCTTGACCTTCGCTTTCCGCCCATTGTTGATGCTTTTTGAGTGCCTTGCACAGCTTGATCGTCCATCTGGGCGCGCCAGCCCTCTTTCTCATGTGCTTGCATGTCCCTGCCTCAAAGTTCCTCCACGCCTTCGTCTTTCGCTTCTCATCTGCCATTCTCCTTGGATCTCTTGTCCCATGCAGGCGTACCTCGTTGTTTGGCGCGGCTTCCCTGTCGTCGCCTACTTCAATTACTCCAACGCGCCCGATGGTGCCCCAATTCCCGCCGTTGTCCATGTGCCCGTCCTCCTCGGTGATGAACTCGCATAGAGCAAACACGGCGTCAGCCTGCGTAAGCCCCAGGTCTGTTGACGTGCCCCCAACGATGCCGAAAATGAGTGTGTCCCTCTATTCGGCAAATTCTTGCGCCACTAGCTTGATCCCCGGTGTCTTGTGGAAGAGCAGTGCCAGCTTAGACGTGTTGAGGTGGGTTGTGCTGCACCATGTTGTCGACCCCATGTCCGGCACCAGCTTTTTGTAGTCCTCTGGGGCCTCCATCATCAGCTTCGGCCTCCGCATGAGCATCACCCGCGCCGCATACAGCACCACCGCATCCTTAGCTATCAGTTGCTCCCGGTTCCATTGTGTGACATTCGAGGGAGTGTTCCTTGGGGAGCTGCACTAGCAGCAGCAGAATTAAATAAAGCCGACTAAGAGGGAGGGAGGGAGGGATCCATCGAGGGGCTAATACAGCTATCAGATACGAGGGGGGCCATGAGCAACGGATATTGGGCTCGCATATACCCCCATGACACAGGCACATGGTCATAGCCACCACACTTTAATTCAACACTATCCAAAGGCCATTTGACTAGTGACTAGCAACTTGTTATTTTGGTGTAAGGTTTTTGTTTTTTTACTTTTTTTTAACAAATTGTTTACAAAAATGGCCATTCTGCTTGCCTCCTTTTACCTTATCCTTCCATTGGAGGTTCATAGGACACAACTTTGTTCCATGTGGCTGGTACCATTGAGCTCTGTATAATTCTCTAGTACATGTTCAGATATGTTTGTATGTTTATTAAACATGTTTTCCTGGGTGTGGTTTATTCATGGTTCCTTGCAAGATGTTATTTTTCAATTTTGGTACAAATCAAATCGCATGCTATTTATTCTTGGAGGTTGCCAATCACTGTTTATTTTTGGGACCTTAATTCAACTGAAAATGATTTTTCCTCTGTTCGTTGTTGTTTTTTTCCCCGCTATTTGTGTTTGCATGCTAATACTTCTTGGTGGTCTTGGCTAATCCCTTCCTGTAATTCATACCGTGCACATGAAACAACGGCACATCATAAGCAAAGGGAACATCTTTGTATTCGAATGCTTCTACGTTTTGATGTGCGCGGGCTCCACTGCCCCACTACAGTTGCTTTAGTAGTCCGGTGGCCACTCACCCCCCTCCCGCTCCCTGACTGCCCTGGTGTCGTGCTCCTGCCCGATGCAGAAGCGCCCCTCCCCCTGACCCTCCTTCTCCTCCTCCTCCTCCTCCCCTTCACCACCCTCCTCCCTCTCGTCCTCATCCTCCTCCCGTTCGTCATCGTCCACATGGACGACGTTCCTCGGGGCTACTGCTGATTCTGCCGGACTTTGCTCCTCCAAGTCATTGTTCGTTGCCGCCACACATTGCCTTGCCGGGGGGGCTAAGAAGCAAAGGCAAAAAACCTGCAAACACACGGGCCTGGGATGTGCAGCAGCATGTTGCATGTTACAGATATTGCTTCCCTGGCTGCACACTACTGCACGCTGTTGCACACATACGCGAACAAACCTCCACCTTGTGGCACCTCTGACATAAATACTTGGTGCCACAAATGTTTGCGCCACAACATGCACACCGTACAGGAACAAGAAAAAAAGGACTTAGGGAGGGGGTGGCGCATGAGGACGATGGAGGCGGGGCAGCCGGCGCGCTTGAACTAGACAATGGCTTCTTCATGGTGAACGCCCAGCCATCCCGCGTGCCATCCGTCTTGGCGGCTCGCATGACCTCGGTGTGGGCCAACTTCGTCAACGCTCCACCGTTTGGGGAGTGCAAGTACCAGAGGGCAGCCAAGGCATTGTTGAAGTGCATCCAATCGGCACTCTCGGGTGCAACCGGACCCAGGCGGCGCATCCATACATCACCACCCATCCCGAGATGCGAGACGAGACAACAGGGTCTGAAGGGTGAACAAACAAGAAGACGAGAGATGATAATTCTTCTGGGAGAATGGAGAAACATAGGAACCACCGAAGTTCAAGTTTTGTCTATTTATTTATGCTACTGCGCACGGACATGTACCGAATTACAAGCGAGAACTTTGTTTATTCCGGATTGAAGCTTTTTGTTGAAATGTGGACCTACAAATGCAAGTTGTCACGAAGTGCCAAGAGGCACATTTCCATAACCTCTTTGTTCTAAGCGGTCATGTGTCCGTGGGCACCAGATGTCGAGGATGATTGTTGCTTTACAGAACCCTGTGTAAGTGACACATACCCAAAATGACGACTATCAAGCGAATGGCACAACAAGGCAACCCAAAACCGTGCCCAATCCATGCAACAATATGTGAAAACACACTAAAACATCACTAAACAGCGATTCTCTCCCAAAAACAGGCGTTTTTTCGAAAATAAACGTATACACGTGCTTATTTTCCATTTGACTAGCGACTAGAATAGCAGTTAATTAAAGCCTGCACCACATTTAGTTCATTGTTTTGCCTTGCTGATAGGAGGGCCATGAAGCGACGGATACTTTGCTACCGAGCGCCCCCGCGACACAGGCGAACAGTCATTGCCCACACATGTTCTACTGCACTGCAGCACTTCCAAACTAGTGCTGAATGTTGCCTTGAGTTCGCCTGCCGGCTATCGAATGCTTCTTAGGCTACTTTGGGTTAGCTCACCCCCCCCCTTCAGAACCCGGTAAGCTGCCTTTTGGAGGATGGCACGTTGTCATCTGTGGACTCACTGTCCGAGCCCTCTGTCAATGTCTCCCTGTCTGAGTCCTCTGAGTCCTCTACTACCTCTACAACATAATCTGAATCCGATTCTGAATCGTTACAGACCGTGAGTTGGTTTTCCTAGGGTTGAGGGGTAAATGTGCAAAGTGGGAGCAACAGGGGTGGTTGGGCTCACGGGGGCCGTTGGCGCATGTGGTGCCGTGGACAGAATTGTGGCACAAATGGCAGTTACTCGGAACATTGTGACAGTACAGTCGGTCCCCTCCCATGTGGGTGTGCAGGGGAAGGAGTGGGCAGATGTGGGAGCGGCAAAAGGGGCCGGATGGGCATTTTGTGCAGTGTTACATGACAGGGAGGTCAGGGACATGTGGAGTGACCTAGGATTCGAAGAAATGGATGAGTACAGCAAGGATAATTTGAGTGGGGAGTCGCAGGATGGGACAACTTTAGATTCGAATTATCTTGCTGATAGGAGGGGGGTGGAGGGTGCAGAACTCTCATTACTCCGCAGAGCTACGCAACTACAATTGGTTTGGGGTATTGCTACATCTCTACTTTGGTATTCACAACCGACTTTTTAAGTTGGTCCATGGAGACAACAATCGCTTCCACGTGATGGTGTGCCGTGGTATTGTTCGAACTACTTTTCCCAAGCAGTTCTTGGTCGAAACGCCCCGAACACTTTTTTTGTGCATCAAGCCTGGGCAATTTCCGAGCACCGATGGCAGCCCGGCCCACCCGTCAACCTCACATGCAACCTCGCAAGCACTTTTCCTGACCATCCACAACCATTAAAATTTCCAAATACTTTAACCACCTCCTTGCCCACCCCCTTTTCCAAGCACCAATCCCAGCCTAGCCCACCCGTCAACCTCACATGCAACCTCGCAAGCACTTTTCCCAACCAACCCCACCCATTAAAAATTCTAAGCACTTTTTCCAAGCGACAAATGCCCGGCGCGCTAACGTTCCCCCTTTGCAAATGGTTTGGACAACCGCAAAGGGGCTCAATTCGGCTGCAGTGGTGCAAACTGTCTGTCCCGACGCACCCATGGCGACAATGTGTTCCATAAGGCAGAGCGGAAGAGGTGGGACACGTAAGATCTTGGCTTAACCTCAAACATCGTGCATGGAGGCAAGGAATAAGGACATGGTGGGCACCAAAGTTCCGATGCCTATTTGTTGGTGTTGTCATCAAAAGCAGGGCATATAATGAGGGGGAACACTGTGTGCTCAGGCAATGCATGACAGGACAGCTTGGCACCATCACATGGACAAGGGAATTTGATGGCACAATAGGAGAAATGGCTCTATGTCGTCGGTGTTTGCGTGGCTGTAAGATGCAGTACTCAGACCAGCAGAGTGCGGATATGCACTGTACCTTTG
The DNA here is from genome assembly GCA_964036045.1 of Eutreptiella sp. 'Long Island Sound 2002'. NCBI lineage: Eukaryota > Euglenozoa > Euglenophyceae > Eutreptiales > Eutreptiaceae > Eutreptiella > Eutreptiella sp. 'Long Island Sound 2002'. Next base: position 59,771,169 of record OZ038390.1, read on the forward strand.
GTATGATGCCTTTGGGTGGTTCCAGATTTTGTGAGACTACACATCGCCGCGCCATGGGGGGGGGGGGGCTCCGTCCTCCCATCTCAAGGCAGGACACCAGCTCTTTTTCATGCAAATGCAACCCTCCTACAGCTGTACCCTAGGAGGAGTTTCACATGGTGCCTGCACAGCACCAAGTATTGGGGTGATTTCAGTGGGACCAACCTCAAAACCCCCTACCCAAACACCAAAAATCCATTCTCAGCGCTTTGCTCGCAGTTCTCCTTGGTGGCTTTGACGGCCATGGTGAGGTGGGTGGGTGTTGCATTCAATGATGATGGTGCTCCAGGCAGGAAGTGATCTGACCTGGTTGCAACAATGATTGCGCGCATGCTGCGCACTACTTTCAAGACATACTGTCCGAGAAAGCCTGTAATTTCCAATCACCCACCCAAACTAGTCTATGAATCGCCCTTTAGAGCCCTTTGCAGAGTAGAAACAGAGAATATTCACATTTTGCAGCTATCTTTGACTGGCTGGGGGTGACCGAATTACTACGTTGTCCCACAAGGCCGTGGTCCAGCCTGATGCACACACAGCCGTGCTATATGCATGCTGCCCTAACCCTGAGCTCAGGGTGCCCCCAATACACCACCCCTGTGCTGGCCAGCAACGTGACCATTGTCCTCTACCCTTTCAGGGGGCATGATGTTCACTGGGTTTACATGGTGTTGGCTGCTTTGGTCCTTCCGCCCCAGTATCCTCCGCAACAAGGCTTGCATAATGCCACTGCACGTCCTGGGAGCATGGTCAGAGCGCCTTGTGCTGTTGTCCAATGCCACAGTAGTGCGGTAGTGCAGCTATGGCAGCTCCCTGGTTTTCCATGATAGAATTGTCCACTGGATGCTCTCCAGTGTGCACTGGACTGAACTTCCTTAGGATGGCCCCCTTTGTGGAAAACCAAACAACACAAACAGTGCACCACACTCACATACTTGCCGCTCGTGGCCCATCCCTCTCTCTGTGCCCATCCTCTGGGACTGCTGAAGCTGAACACACTGCCCATCTTCATCTACGTGTTCATCGGTCTCATCGTCAACTTTGCCTTCTTCGCCATCACATTTTACGGCATCCAAAAGTGTTGTGCAGGTTCCGATTGGCCCCAGTTTGGAGATGACACCCGCCTTCTTGTTATCACTCTCTTCGCCGCAACGATTGTGAGTGTTGTGGAGCCCGATGCCATTCTCTCCTTCCTGTTTGAGAAATATGAGCTGGACCATCAGGTGTCCCCACCTCCCTGTCAACGCCCTCCAAGAATTCGACTTGTCATCTCCATGATACCTCTGCCGGCTGCAACATGGGGTGGGAATTGCGGTAGAGTCCCCTTCCCCCCCCTCCCTTCCTAGGGGGCGTCTTGAGCGCTGTGCACGTGCTGGCGTGCTGTGTGCACAAAGTTTGTACAAGACCATACCAAAGCTGCATAGTAGTGCCTAGTACCAGTAACAATGAGCCTTGTTATGCATTTACATGAGTTGCTTGCATGCTTTGCCCTAATTTCTAGTGCATTTGTGTGTGTTGTTGGGCATCCTTTCCTATAGTTTCCTATAGAATTTGGATTTGGATTCTGGGTACAAATCATGCTAATACATTCGGCTCCTTTTTGCGGTTGGGGATATGGACTGGCCTGCGAATTTATGCATGCTCGAAGGATGCAAATCTGTATGCCGATCGTTGAGATCTGCCACACTCCTCCACATTTCCTTTGTGCATGTGGATGTTGACAATTTCAAGGATGATGGCGTCCTGAGCTGCAGCGAACATCTTGGTCTTTTGACGACCAGTAGGGACCCTGATGGTCCACGAAGGGGTACTGAAACCCTAAAAACCAGGTCGGATATGTTCAGGTTTGAAGAGAATGTACCCCCCCCCCCTTGTATAAGCTACGCCAATGTACGGAATTATTACGGTCCCTACACCCACTGTAGCTTGGACAAGGGCGTAGCTTGCGCGAAACACATACAGCTACCGACACAAACGTGCGCGCGCGCATGGTATGGGTGCACCTTGACCTCTGCCCACATTTCCAAGAGCATGCAAACACAAGACAGCCTTGGGAACATGAAAATTTCAGGTTCACACCCATGTTGGCACAAGCAATGAAGAATGCGAAGCCTACAAATGTTCGGCTTGGAAACCCTTCTTGTGACCATACACCATGCAGAACAATTGCACATGCTCACCACTTGAAGATGCCTTTGGCTGAGGCTTCGGGGCTGGTTTGGGCTCGGACAACTTCAAATTCTTGGGAATGAGCTTGCCTTGCATGTGGCATGTTGCATGTGTCCATGGCTCCATGTAATTGGCAAATGTGACGACAAACCCATTTCTTATGTGGCCGCACTACATTTCGTACGTAATTAAAATTACGTACACAATTATTACGGTCCCTACGCCTACTGTAGCTTGGACAAGGGCGTAGCTTATACAAGGGGGGGGGTACATAGCATGTTGGAGGAGCAAACAAACACTACACCAACACCAAGCACCAAATCTTTCTGTCTGTAGAGGTACGAAGATTGCCAATTGTAGCAAAAACCCCCAATTTTTCTCAGTCATATGCGCGCTGTGCGCGCGCTCTGCACGTGCTGTGCGTGCGCTGTGCCGAGACGCCCCCCCTAATGCATGATTAATTAGGGTGACCATCACCAGCCATCCAGAAGCCACTCAGAATAACTGCAACCCTCCAAGGTTGACTACCATAGCAGGAGGAGGGGGGGGGGGGCAAGCCATGTGTGTATACTATGCCGCTATGCTATGTGAGCTGTCCCATGAGATTGGGCTGCTCTATCGTGGTCAGGTTCTAGATAACACCAATGTTGTTGTGCGAGCAGTGGAGGAAAAAACAGAGCGTTGCAAGAAGATTGGGGATGTGGTGACACAGCATTGAGAGAGAGAGAGAGAGAGAGAGGCCAAGAAGCAGCAGAAGGCGTAGAGGACAGCAGTAGGCAAGGTGCCCAAAACAACGCCAGAAAAGCAAAATGATTTTTCAATTCACTGACTAAACGGCCACCAAACGGCGGTAGTGGAGACCGACTAGACAAGTGCTACAGTCCCTAGTATTGGGATACTAGGTAACAAATGCTAGATCGCTAAGAAAAACAAGAGTGCAGTAGCCAAACATGATGCACAAGACCTGGGGGTAGCTAAGGCTGGTAAGGGCACGATGCAAAGCTACCTCTACATCATGGACCCCGCGTTCCCTAGCAATCACTGACGAGACTAAGGAATGGTGTTTGAAGCTCGGCCTGCCATTGCCCCACGGGTTGTAACTGAAGTCCCTTTGCCTAATCTACATACCAGCACACTTGCCGACTGTTTGTCTTTTGTATCTACTTGGGGTGATCTGCTACCCTTTGTAGCTGCATGGATGGACATGGGTGTGCGATGCAGATACGCCTATTCAACCACACTGCACGTGGCGCATAGGACTACGACACTCGGTTTAGCACGCAATCTTCTATTTTCCAAAAGTTCAAAGAAGCAGGAGCCCGGACAGAACAGCACTGAGCTCGTTGATACGCAGTGGCATAGGTATGTACATTGCGACATAATGGAGACAGTCGCAACTACTCAAGCATCCTATCCAAGAAGCACGCACTCTCTAGGGCCCCTGGGTAAGGCAATGAGGCCTAAGGCTGTGGCGCTTGCTCCTAAGACCCAGTGTGTCGAGTCCGTGTGCTCGCAAACTGGTGCATAAATATTCCCAAGCGCAATTCAAACCTATGCGTACCTCAATACATGTGTTAGGATGCGCCTGCAAGCACGAGCATAGCACGCGTAGGTTCCAACCATTGGAGAGTGTCTTGCATGCAGCGCTCATCTTGAGGTGCACCATGCACAAGGATGCCCTGCAGCGGCCCAACCAAGGAGGCACTATAAAATGACAAAAAAGGCACAAGTTCGCATGCACTGCGCCTAGTTGATGGTGAGATACCCTTTCTGGGCAAAACATAGGTGGTGCCAGAAAACAAAATGGACCCAAAAATGAAAAACAGAAGGTGAACAAGGAGGACTGTTGAGGCAACGAAAACCTGTTTTAGGCCTATCACCCTCCACTACCAAAGATCGATGGCCTATTTATAGGGCAGCAAAGCAAAGGTAGGAGAAGAATGAAAATTTTGTTGACTTGCCACACATTTTTTCAGAGCAACCATCAGAAAACACCAATAACAAGATGCCAAGAGGGGGCACATTTCTCAGCAACTGTTTCACTTAAACACCTCTCCACGTGCAAAACCAAAATAAAAAGATAAGCCAAACCAAGGTTGGGAGAAACCACAATAAATAGAGGAAGCTTTGCCTACATGGTTAAATCCAATGACAAACCACCGTTCCTACAGCGCTTGCACCGTAAACATAACACGGGACTTGCTCAGTTAAACAAGGTAGGCATAGTAAATAAACAACCAGAAATGGTAGTGTGAATGTATTGCCGGAGACTTCCCACAAAACTGTCCCCTGCACCCGACCAGGTGTATTCAGCACTTGTCCTACTCTTTGCGTCATTCCAAACATGAAACCACTGCAGCTGTGTGCCAATGGTTAATACACACTGCACTGCACATTGGAATGTTTTCCTTTATGCATCATGGCATGTGCCACACAAAGGAGCCCTGAGTTCTGAATTGTGCGCCAACTGGCGCGCTGATTGGTCCATACGACGCCAGATCAGTGCTCCAACCCACCACAAACGGTGGGTGGGACGGGGAAGGGATGCAGACACATGGCAGGGCGGTGCTGCCTCTGGTGGCTGGGTCTGATCTGGTGGTGAATCTCTGTCTGTTTGTTCGTTGCCAATGTTTCTGGCCTGGCTGTGTTCCTTTGTTCTGTATGTGACCCATATGCATATTACCATTACATATCTAACATGATTGCAGTTATATGAACAGTGTTGCCTCCAACCAGGTACATACAGGTCATCTCCCTGCACTTTCTCAACGTGTTGTGCCAAAGGTGTCTAGGATTGTTTTCGGCCCCTGACAAGCTTTTTCTCTTTTTTGTGGCCCTGCAATGTGCTGCTTGGTGTGCTGACAGTGCCACCACCACCACACGTGGCAGACCACAGGTCACCATATGGGGGGGGGGGGGGCTGGGGCCTGGGGTCGGAGATTCGAATGGGATGTTCCCCCTTGCGTTGTTGCACCAATCAAGCGGTGTTGGATTGTCTATCCTTCACGGCTGCACACTTTTCTTATAAGTGTTGACTCAGATTCCGACTTGGTATCAGTTGATGCCAGCTCAGATGAATTTTATTTGGAAGCCGGATGCTAGTGGCTGGTCTGAACGGAGCAGTCTCCTTTCCTTCCTGTTCTTCATTATGTTGCAGACGGTCCTGGCCACTGCTGTCATACTCCTGCTGCTGATGCTGCTTCGGCCTGGGCTTTGCACCGCTAGTGCCTGTGTGCACACGTCTGGTCCCCAACATCATATACCCCTTTGATGCGTGAACCCAATATGACCTCAGCCCTGGTGTTGTCTGCAGGTTCCGCAGCCGGTGCTCTTCGGGCTTCTGCTGTTCGAGAGCATCTGGACTGTCTCCACGATGTTTGACTCTGCGGAGGTGTTGCTGTACATTGGCCTCTACGACCAGGACCTCGATTGGGGAGGAGTGCTTGCTGGTATTTGTGGACCATTTCTCTGGTGATTGATTTTGGAAGCGGCCATTGCTGGCATGCGGTTTTCAAGGGGCAGTCGGAGGCTGCCATAGATGCAGTGATAGTGGAAGTAGTGTTGGGGATTGGCGGTTGTGGTTGTGGTCATGGTTGTTGTTGTTGTTGCTGTTGGTGTTGTTGTTGGTGTTGTTGTGAGTGCTGTTGAGGTGGTGGTAGTTGTTGTGGTGGTTGTTGGTGTTGTTGTTATTGTTGTTGCTGCTGCTGCTGCTGTTGTTGTTGAGGTGTTCGTTATTGTGGTGGATGTGGTTGGGGATGTGGGTGTGGGTGTGGGTGTGGGTGTGGGTGTGGGTGTGGGTGTGGGTGTGGGTGTGGGTGTGGCTTTAGTTGCGGTAGTGGCAGCTGTGGTGGTGCTGGCAGCAGCAGCGGTGGTATTGGTAGTGGCATTGGTAGTGGTAGTGGCATTGGTGGTGATCGTGGTTGGGGTAGTGATTGGTAGTTTTTCTCCGACGGTGCTGTACTAGGCAGCATAACAGGAGTCGGTACCAATGCCTAAAGCCCTTTGATCCTGAAATGACGCGATGGATCCGCAGGTGGCCGTCATATTGGGGATTCTTATGGGCGTTGCCTTTGGTTTACTGGCCATTTTGAGCACCAAATACCTGGACATGCGGGAGCCGATGTACAAGTATCAAGAGATTGGGTTGCTGCTGATCCTGCCCTTCCTCTGCTATTGGCTTTGTCAGTACCTTAACTTCATGCAACATGACATCCGTATCTCATCCCCCATTGCAATCTGCGTGACGGGGGCCATCATGGGCAACGTGGCCTGGGTGAACATGTCTGAGGCATCGCGTTTCTATTACCAGGTGATGTAGTGGCACAGGGGGCAGGGGCAGGGGATACGCAGTGAAACAGGGGCGCGACACACCACGACAATTGTTGTGGATTGTGCCCTACACCCGACATCACAAGGAGGCACTCATGCAGGGCTTGTGTGTTCGCACCAGTTGTTGGACCCGCGGCGGATACGAGCTGAGCATGTGAGCATGTGTTAGGTCCCTTGTCCTAGCACACACATGCCAAGACAACTGGTGTATGTGGGCTATGCGTGCACCAGGACGACTGGCACACGTGGGATCTCCATTGGTCAGACAATTTGGTACATGTGCGATGTGCATTTCAATGTTTCATATCCGAACACAAACTTCTCTGCACGAAACCGTAGGCATCGGTGCGCATCCGCCCCGCTTTTGTGTGACAGGTGGTCATTGGCGCTCTCAGCCATTTGGCGGAGATGTACAACTACGCAATCCTGGGCTCCACTTTGTACCACGTCATCGACAATGGGGCTTGGGTCTGGGGCTATTCCTTTACCATCTTTGGGTTAATGTTTGCAGCGCGTCTATTTGTGCTTCCACTGGTTCCCCTGCTCAAGAAGTACTTCCACAGCCCTCGCTCGTTTTCCGTAAATTTCCCCGAGCACACCCTAAAAGAGCAAGGCAAAAAACTCACAGACGAGGACAAGATATACTTGGCCAAGGTCTTTCTCAAGGGGTCGCAGGGCTCAAATATGTTAAATCCGACCCAAGTGCAGGAGATCATGGGGTGGTTTGGTCATCATTTGACGCACCAGGAGGTTCACAATGCCCCTGCCCCCGTTCTTTCCCCTTCAGCCCTGCCTCTGCCGGTTCCCCTCGCTCTTGTCTGCCTGCCCAAGCCTACGCCGCGGCCTTGGGCCGTGTCCCATACTGCGTGCACTTTGAAGATTTTTCCACCAAATCATCAAGTCAAATGTGCAGCAGGCTGTTTTGGTGTCCCTTCAGGCTGCTTTTTGAAAAAGCCGCAGTGCGGAGAGGGCTGCAGCACAAGGCCAACAAACAAAGATTTCCAATTGGAAAGCACTACGAAGCCATGTTCCTGCATCTTAGGCCAAGTGCTCAAATGGGGGCCATTTGTCAAACTAAGTGCAGAAATGCACTGTTCTGCTCGTCATTACAGATTTCTGAGGATGCTGTTATTGTTTAATCCCAAGTATCCCACAACCAACAACAACATATCCAATGAACAATCCACCACCTTGAAAACATGGACAGCCATGTAAAGTCCTCCTACCCTCCTTCACGACCACCACCACCAGTAACAGCAACATTTTCCTCTGTCAGATTCTCATGCTCAAGAGGCAAGCATCTTGTGCATGTTTGTCCTTAGTGGAACAAGGAAAATCCCACCCACACGCAGCACCGAAATGGGGGATTAACCCTGTGGGATTGTGTGCTGATTGGGAATTCCAACAGGGTTGGGTACTCACTTGGGATTGGGTTGGGACTCCAGCTTTGAAGGAATTGCACCTCAGCTCAGTATGCCAAGCACTCCCCTTGGCTTCCACGAGGGAGGGTTCATTTGCCACCAACATTCCATCACTGCCAAATTGAAGAAGGCGTTCTCGACTCGGATCTTCTCCTCAGTAGCACGTGGGTGGCACGACTGATGGGCTCACATAGCTGGTGGTTTGGATTGTATGAATGTTGCAGCCCGCAAACTGCACAAGGCAGTGTGACCCACCGTGAGTGAGCTGGCATGCCATCCAATCCAATGGAACAACCACAACCACAGCAGCAGCAGCATCAGCCACGGGCTGCCACACAAAGTCCTCCTGACCCTCCTGCTCTGCCTCATGAAATACACATTGCCTGTGGTTTTTTTTTTTGCACTATCTTCGGTGGTTGGACTGCCAATGAAATGCGTGTCGTGACGTTCACTTGTTGACCTGCTGAGCCGGACAAAAAAGGTCCCAGGTGCAAATCCTGGTGGGCTCAAAGTCTGCTTTTTACCACTCAAACGCCCATTTCTCAGCACCACACCATGGATTTCTATTTGGTTTTGTATGCCGATCACCTCAAGAGGCTACAACAATGCTGTTTGAGACGTCTGAACTAAAATCATAAAACTTGAGCATGAGATCTGGGCTGAAAAATGGCGACCAGAAACAGAATTTGGCATGAATTGTGGGGAACAACGGCCCGAAACTGCTCAATTGAACGTGGTTGTAACTAGAAGCACCTGCAGCTTCATGATAATAATATTCCAGAAAGACGTACTGGAAATCTTGAAATTCGGGCAAAAAATGGCCATTTTGGGGGTCAGCTTTGCGTTTTCCATGCTGCTGCCGTTGGCTCTGTTTGGGAAACCGAGTGAAGGAAAGCTGGGCTTTGGTATGGCATACAATATCTCTCGGGATCATTCGTTGTGCGCCAACGCGGTGGTTTTTGGCACTTTTCCTGGGTTTTATGAAGTTTTGGTCCAATGCGCCAAAATTTCGTCCTGTTGGGGGGGGAGTATGGGTATACTTTTTGAAATCTGTGAGAAAAGGCCGTTTCCGAAATGTATGGGTTGGGGGGGGGGTAAGATGATCACATTTTTGAGCAAACGGAGCTGCAAAGTGGACGATGCACAAGTCAAGGCAATGCTTGAGGGACCACTGATTATTCTGAATCGTCTGAATCGTCATTGTTGCCCCCCCCTTCCACAAGGGCAGGGACCGCATTGGGGCACACATCCCCCTGCTTGTGAATTTGAACATTTTTTTTTCAGTTTTTCCCAGTCCTGCAGCCTGCGTGCCTTGACTGGCACCCCGCCCTTGTTGAGAGGCATGGCCCACAGACCGTCAGTTGTGAGGTCCACGTTGCGCTGTTTGGTCAGCCGGACCTTGCGCCACGCAGTGGTCTCCGTGTACCCTGATTTTACCAAGACAAAGTCAGCATGACAAGTAATCTGCACCCAGTTTGCACCGCCAGAGCGTGCTCTTTTCCGAACCAATGGTTTCTGTGGTGCATCTGGGGACGCAACAGCACGTGGCGTAAAATTGTATGCGGACATGGTGGCTGCCTGTTGACAAAAACAGGCAGAAAGCAACGCAGGCATCGTCCAAAACGGACTTCCATATCTCTCGGCATTGTTCGGAATTGCGCCAACTCGGTGGGTTTCCGGGGGTCGGCGCCATTGTTCCCTCGTTTGTGCCCACTGAGTGTTCCGGACGTGGGGGTATGTGGGGTTTATTCGGAAAGCCCTTGAAAAGGGCTATTTGGAACACCCAGGTCTGCATGCTGTACCGACGACATGCCCCAGATCTTCGAAAAGCAACCATTGCACTCGGAGATGGTATGTCAAGATAATAAATTTACCTTGGCTTTTGAGATGTCTCTGCTAGAAGCTCCAACAAATAACTTTTGTTCCCATCCCTGTCCACCATTGAGTTGCTCTGTTGCCTCTTCAGCAGCCAGGGACACCTCACTCGCCTACACCATATCTCCCATAGCTTCCATCCCTCCTGTGTAGGCAACCTGTCAAATTGAGCGCGAACAATTGCCAAACTGACTGTACTTTTGTCAAAGTGAGTGTGCACCTCATGTCATTGATCATGACGTTATTGTCATATAACTATTGTTAAACATGTGGAGTCTTCAGGACCCTCCTCCTCCTCCTCCTTTTCCACTTTCTCCTGGGCAACCTCCAATTTTGGGTCACAACAATACTTTTTGAGACATCTGAATGGAAATCCTGATAAACTGAGGCAAACAATCCTCAAAATCCTGAAATTTGGACTGTGAAAACTGAGGCAAACAATCCTCAAAATCCTGAAATTTGGACTGAGAAGGCTGGTTTCCAGAAGTAAAATGCTGGTTTCTCCATACAATTGGATGGAATTTTAAGTTGGGATGTGTTAATTTTTTGGGGTGCTTGGTCTTGATGCTGATTGATGCAAAAGGGGGTACTACAATGCCATTTAACCTGAAACATTGTCAAAGACCACAAGAAACCGCAAATTAGGCATGAACCACCCCTTCCAAAACAAAACAGCCCGCTGGGTTCATCTGCCGGGTGTCAAGAAATGACCATAGGACAATGGCAGGTTTGACGAGTAGGTTGATCGTGGCTTAGCAGCAGAGGCTGTACTTTTCACAATTGGTTTGCTGTCGTCAGCTTGAACTTTGCAATCTGGGCAAGATTGAATGCGACACTGGCTACGAAAAAAACCCCACAAGCCTTGAGTAGGCGAGTCCCAAATGAGCAGGAAATGTCGAAAGGGGCCCGAACCCCAAATTGTCAGAGCGTTGCCACGCTCCCACCCAGGTGTTGGGTCTTATGACCATTGTTGATGACGACGTGGTGAAAGAAATGACGTTGTTCGAGTTCTATGAATTAATGGAACGCACGCAATTCTACAAGACTGGTATGCCATCCCCCGTATGCAGACCCGTGGCGTGTGACAGCCCACGCCCGTCTCTAGGCACTCGTGCTTCCTCTCTGTCTGTCTGTAACCCGATGCCTGTGCTTGTGCTGATGTTTGCAGGCTCTGCCCAGGAAAATCTTGGAGAACCTGTCTGTGCCTGTGCCTGTGCCGGTATGCGTGCCTCCATGAGTGCGTATGCTAAAAATATCCAGCTCAGGAATCAACATGGCCACGGAGACAAGCATACGGATGGAAGTAGGCGGCGGGCATGACTGGATGTGCATTGTGTCCTTGCCCACGCACATCAGGGATGGACACAAGACTGACACAAGATTTTGTTTGGGGTGGGGTGGGGTGGGGTGGGGTCTGGGCTGCTGAGACGGGCTCAATGACGAATTATGCACAGACTTGGCACCAACATCCACCAGGGTAGACACCATCACAAAGAGTCGGATCCGAGCACCCGGGTGCGACAGCAGGGGATATTACCGAGTGGCACATGGTACGGGGTTGAATCCGAACAAATCTCGGGTCCCGTGTCGGGGCCTAGTGGCATGTCTGACTGCAAAGCGACAAAATTCCCTCAGGAGCTCTTAAAAATCAGGGTCTTGCACGGGGGGGACGTCTCCTCAGTTTGGGTATGCGAACCCCCCCCCCCCCCCCTCCCTGCCCTCCGGGCCCACTTAGTTACCAAGGGTCAATGGCTATGGGCCACACATAGGGTGATGCCGAAGGCGCCCGAAAATTTTGTCCTCTTTGCTGGGACCCCCGAGAATGCAGGGTTGGGTAGCATTTCCGCCCATTTGCGGGTCCCCGAGAAGGCAGGGGTGAGGTAGCCACTGATGATTTTGAGGTAGCCAATTTTTGATCAGTGCTTTTGAGCGCTAGATTAGCAAGACGAGGCGCTATACAAATGTCGTTTGTTGCGAAGTGAAAATCTCGCATTCGGAGCAAAACCCCGGCCCAAGTGCAGCGCCAAATTCTTTCAGGAGCGAACGCGGTACTGCATTCTTTCTTTCTTGTCTCTCTTTCCCACGCTTTGGCGTGGCCCCTCAAGTTGGGGATGCGGACTCCCACGCTTCGGTGTGGCCCCTTGAGTTGGGGATACGGACTCCCACGCTTTGGCGTGGCCCCTCGAGTTGGGGATGCGGACTCCCACACTTTTTAAGTGAGCCGTGGGGTAGTGAAAAATAAAGTGATGGAACGAGCTGTATTTGTGTATACGGCGAAGGAAAAAAAACTATCACTATAGAGCAGTACTTGTGTGTACGACGAAGGGAAAAAAAAAACTAATCGGGTGCCTCGTAGGCTTGGGCAACCTGCCAGGCACTCAGCTGCTCTCCGGTGTGACGGGCCGTGTCGGAGAGAACAGCATATATATACAGCCCTCCCCAGGCACGGTGTGTGGGCGCCTACACCACCATTGCATTGGTGAGGATGTAGAGTGGAGGCCTCTATTGTTGTAGAGTAACCCCTTAGGCCACCACGTCTCTGCCAGACTGGTCTAGACCTCTACTAACCCTCACCCACCCCCTCCCCCCCGTAGCGACTAGCCATTCCTCCAGAGAAGCCCTCCTCCGCGGCTAGCCCCCCCCCCCCCCCTAGGGGCCTCCGATCCACTTCTACCGGGGGGGGGGGGCGTACAGAAGCGAGGAGACGTCCCCCCCGTGGGGTCCTGGTTTGAGGACCCGCGCTGGAGATGGTGCGGTGAAGCGCCACGATCGGAAAACGTCTTCCCAAAAGGACCAGCGCGTCGTTGGGTCATCTTAAGGTGTCAATGTTGGCGAACCTCCACCCAACCGCCCACCCGTTCCCGAGTCAGGGTACCCTGGAGGGTTCGGGACGCTGCATGCCCCCCGGTGCACGGGTTCGTGAAGGTCCTGGGTGGACGGCTTGTGCAACGATGTCGGTCTCCTGGGGGTTCTGTCCCGATTGGGCGCCTGCCAGCCACACATGTTTGACCTGTCTTGAAAATGTGCCTGTTGTTGTACTGCGTATCTCTCCCACATCCGCGCCTATGCCCGGCTTGTAATTTGTGTCGGTCCCAAGTGTTTTTTCTTTGTATTCTGTGCCCCGTGTTTCCCAAAGTTTTCCCCGCCTCCGTCCTGGTCCCCCCCCGCACCCCCGCATCCACCATGCTCCTTCCCGCATCCGTGCTGCTCCTCTCCGCATTCACCCTGGTCACCCCACATCCGCGCTGCTCCTCGCCGCATCTATCCTGGTCCCTCCGGCATTCGTTCTGGTCCTCCCCACATCTGCTCCGCATCTGCCCCGATGCTCTGCACATCCCCCCCAAGTCCTCCCCGCATCCGCCGCGCCCCCCGTGCCCTCCCACCTTCACCGCCCCGCCTTCGACTGCGCAAATTCCCCCCCCCCCCCTTTCGCCGTACCATGCACCGCTTCCTCTCCTCGCAGTCCCACCCCACCTGGTATGGAGGTGTCACTTGCCCCTTCTGCCACCTGCCCTTCCTGGGCGTCAACACCCATCTCCACGTCTGCCCGTGCGCAATGCTCATGCCTGTGCCTGCTGTGATGCCTGCCTTCACGCTTCAGACTGGGAGGAACCTGAGAGCGATAAGCGATGGTGCAGAAAAACTGCCATCGTTGCCTATTGGGCGGGTGTACGAGGGCACATATCATACGGTACTGCCATTGTTGGCTCCAATGCGGTGTTCATTTCATATCTGGCGGGTGCTGACTCCAGCTGCAGAGCATCCACCGGATGCAGAGCTGCTGCATCGGATGGTACCGCCACCCTTGGAGATGGCCTTTTGGCCCCGCTGTTGGCCACAACGTGGGCTGTCGTGGCCATCGGAGTGCTGATCCAAGGGTCGTTGTCCCCGCTGCTGCTTGAGTGGCTGCACATTGTCCCGCGAGGGCACGAACCAGACGAGAACGCGCACGTCCTACAAGAGCGTCACGGCATCTGGAAGCTCCTCCTACGTAACACTAAGGCATGTGTGGGGTAGGGGTGCCCATTTTGGTTTTTTTTGGTGTTTTTTGTTTGGTGCTCGCCGATCTTGTCCTTCAGTGACAGTGTCGTTGCTGGTAGCCCCCCCCCGTCCCTCTCCCCTAGGGGCCAGAAGCATGAGACCCTGGGGGGTACACTGCACATCCAAGGTTTGTTTACAGCCACAATGTACCCCTCAACATTCACCTGTTGTAGGGCTTCGGCAGCCTCATTACTTTGTTTGCTAAACATCACAGGTGCGGCCTTCTGCAGCACGTCGTCCAAGCCCACCTCCGGCAGCATGGACCACGCCACAGGGGGTGTCTTACGTGCGTGCCGGGCCATCCCCCCCCATCCGCCCTACCATAGCCAATTTGGGCGCCAACGGCCCCTAGAGGTCTTTGGGCAGAGGGTCCAAAAAATGGTTTCACCTAATGTTTCTGTACCCAAAATGCTCACATTGCAATGATGAGTCCAAATATCTGATTTCTCCCAACTATGGGGTCCTCTTGGCCTGGTATTATGGAGCCCTATTGATTTCTCTCCACTGTGGGGACCCCTTGGCTTTGCTGGTTCAGTTGTGTCTGCCAGAATAGACTACTATTTTTCATTTGTCGTGAAAAGCACCAGAAGATCTTACCCCATTTGTGCTCATTCAAAACCCGAAAAAAATTAATCACCCCCGTCCCCTGGCCCCCCTTGCTCACGCCGTGCGGGTCGGGGTCCAGGACTAAACCGAACTGCCAGCCCCCCATGGATCATGCAGAGTGGTTGCAATGACTGCTTTGCATGGAGTCGGCCAAAGTGCCAGGCAGCTCAGCAACGCTGAGCAACAGATTCATGATGATACCACAGCGGAGAGGATGGAGTGGTTGTACACTCATGGGGACGAAATCGTGACGCATACCAGCGAGCGAAGTCCATCAACAATACTGAACGCCAAAAGATATCAGAAATCAGAGTGAAATGGCGAAATATGGGATGGGCTTGTATCGTGACTAAATGGCCTTGACAGGTTCCATGGGCACGGGCCCCGGAGCCAAATTTCTACGGCTGGAAAAATTCATTACCAAATAGGTTTGAACCTAGTCCCTGGTAGTGAAACAACGGTGCTCAGGACCGCACTGACAGGTGGCGCATAGTGGGACATAAAGTGCAACGACACAGTGGAGACGGCAAGCGCAATGCCCCACAGCTCTCCCCTCCAATCCAGTCAAGGAAGCATGCGAGCCACCACAGCTCCTTAGGAGCCTTATATGCTGTCTGACTGCGGTGTCCAGGGCTACAGACGTCACCGATTCGCCATCCCGGGGTGCATGCTTGTGGGGTGAGTGGAGGATGATGGAAAACACTGGTCTGACCCCAGTGTGTCTTTTAACACGACAGTCCCCAGCCAGCCCCAACTCTAAGGAGGAGAAAAGGGGAGTTGGACTTGGGACCGGCAGACAGCGCAGCTCCCTTGGGCTAGTGAGCGAAGTCACAGTTCCTCCTCCTCCTCCTTTGAATGTCTGTTGTCCTTTGCCCTTTGCCCTTTCCTCCTCTCTGCTCCCCCAAATCAAGGAGACAATGCAACCCTGGCGGGGTGTTGCAGCCCAAATAACACCCCTCCCCTTTGTGGTTCAAGCCCCACCCCCAGTCGCACGCCTGTTCTTGCAGCCGGTGGTTGTCGAAAGTACAGAAGGGTACACAATGTGACAACTGGACGGAACTGGTTTCCTTTCAAAATGCCCGGCGGTGCAACAATTTTATGCTACCCCTTTGCTCTTCGTGCTGTGATTGCTGCGAGCCATGGTCCCATTTGTGCTCCACGTCCGAAGTTTGTGATTTGAACTCGGTGCTCCTTGAAGAATGCTGTCCAATGGCGTTGACAGTCCGATCGACCACCATCAGACAGCAACGCAACCAACGGGGCTTCATGCGTTGCTGTCCCGACAACGTGCCTTTGCACTACCCTCCTCTGCAACCATTGCAAACCACGCCCTCCACATGTCAGCCAACAGACCCTGCCAGTTCCGCAACGAGGGGCAAGACGCTCCATGAGGTCGCATGTCAAGTGCCGTGCCACTGAAACGCATGCCCTCACTGCCCGCCGCGTCTCTATGCAGATTGCAGCCCGTCACAAGTTCACACAAATGTGTAATCGAAGTGTCAACGACGCCGACGAAAGGATCCGCGAGGAAGATGAGAAGCAGAACAGTGAGGAGACAGAACAGCTGCAGAAGGCGGCCAACACGCCGGGTGACATCAACCCATACCGGCCTGGCCGTGACCCATGGAGATCACCCATGCCCAGCCCAGGGGGGGAGTGGGCAAACGTCGTGCCCGCCCCGTATTATGCGGACAGCGACGGACCCGAGTGGTATCCTCATGGCAATGGCAACGGCAACGGCAACGGCAACGGCAATGGCAACGGCAACGGCAATGGCTACGGCAATGGCAACGGCAGCGGCTACGTCAACGGGTACGGCGCTGACTATGATCGACCCAGCTATGACGCTGGTTACGGCTACAGTGACAGAGCAATGCCACTGTACACAACACCAATGACATCGCCGTATTTCCCTCTGCAGCACCGCCACCCATACCAGGTGTGCAGACCGAGGCATGGGTGCACCTAGGCTCTGTCCGTGCCGCTTGCCCGAGCCCTGTAAGAAAAGATGATGGTAATGGGGTCTGTAGTAAAACCTAGTAAAAATTTCTTTTAAAATTTTTTTTTACTAAGTAACAGTTTACTAGCTTTTACTAGGTATCGGGAATCTAGTAAAAAAAATGTTTTTTTCTAGGTTTCAGAAACTAGTAAAAACAAAAATTTTTTTTTACTAGGTTTCGGAACCTCCAAAAAAAAAAGAACTAGGTTTCAGAACTTCCGGGCCATTTGTGGGCCAATTCGGATTTTGTCCCCCGCCGTGAAGCATCGGGGTCCCCCCAGATAGCAGGGTTTATGTAGCCACTGGGCCCACTTGTGGGCCACTTCTGATTTTGTCCCCCACTCTGAAGCATCCTTGTGGGCCACTTCTGATCAGAGTGGTCCTTTGGGACCCATATTTTTTTTTCTTAAGGACCGCCCTTAAGGACCCCCCCTTGGGGGCGTTTTTTTCGACCGGCCCGGTGAGGGCGTTGTTTGAACCCCTTTTTGGGGACCCCCGAGAACACAGGGGTTACGTAGCAATTCCGGCCTCTTTTTGGCCCCCAAGAAGGCAGGGGTGAGGCACGCACTTCTGATTTTCTCCCCGCGCCTGGCGTTGGGGACCCCCGAGAATGCAGGGTCACGTAGCAATTCCGCCCTCTTTTGGCCCCCCGAGAAGGCGGGGTGAGGCAACCACTTCTGATTTTCTACCCTTTGTTGGGGACCCCCGAGAAGTCAGGGGTTACGTAGCAATTCCGCCCTTTTTTGGGCCCCCGAGAGGGCAAGGGTGAGGCAACCACTTCTGGTTTTCTCCCCGCGCTTGGCTTTGGGGACCCCCGAGAATGCAGGGGTTACGTAGCAAATCCGACCTCTTTTGGGCCCTGAGAAGGCACGGGGGAGGCGACCACTTCTGATTTTGTCCCCCCTTTTTTCCTTTTGCCCTTCGTGTTCGCAATAGTGTCCTCCAAGCAAAGCTCTGCGGAAGGCACCGAGGCATGCACGAAGAAATTGGCCACAATGAGTCTGGTGGGCACGGATGATACCCTTAGAATATGCATGTAGTGTACTATTGCTTGGTTGTTTGTGACACTCCACCCTTGATCTAATGAAGGAGCTTACTCATCATTCATAGGTAAAGAGTCACAGACACAGGCTAAGGTGTAGTGCATGGGGGGGACCGACAATCACGATGTATGCCCTCCTATTGTGGGCTGCTACACTCATTGGACTTTTTGGGGTTATCTCAGGCTTCCGGCTCGGCTCTCTTCCATGCATTGTTTGTTGTATGTTACGTTTTGCTCAAGCATATGGGGTGCCAAGCTTTGTTTCTGTCATGACTCCTCCCAGGTATTTGCACCTTTCGATTCGTTTCTATTTTTTTTCAGCCGTGTTTGCCCCCAAGACTCCACCCCCCAAGGTGCGCCCACGGACATCAACGTATACGGAGGGGATCCATATATGGAAATCGAAGGGGGCACTACATGCGGTTTTGGTGCACATATTGTGGGTTGAGGTTTCACCCAAGACCGCTATTTTGGTTCAATGCATGTAAGTGTTGTGTGTATGTACGTTCAAAAGCACAGCTGAGCAACTCCATGTGCACAAATGCGAGTGGGGGGGGGGGGGGGGTGCAATATACCCCCTGGTGTGGGGTATGGGTGGCAACGTTTCCCGCGAGACAAATCACCTCGAAGAGAGGTTGTTAGATCAAGCGCACACGTGAGCGTCGCATACACCCCCCCTTTTTTGGGGTCGTTCGCGTAGCATACCCCAATGTATGATTTTTGACATCTAACCCCTTATAAAATCATCATTTTAGGACCAAAAATGATCCCCCAATGATTTTTTGGATTTTGACCCCCGTACCCCACCGCACTTTGGTACCCCTTTTTCGGGGGGGTGGGGGGGTGGGGGGGAGGTGGGGTGGGGTCAAAACTTCTTTGCATATTGCGGCCGCTGTGTGTGTATTTGGACTTGGGTCCCGAAGAACTTTTTTCTTGTATATAGACCCCCGAATCCATGGCAGGGGTCCCGCGTCCCAACTCCAGGTACCCCCAGTCGGCCTCCCCTATATGGCCCCTTGCTAGTGAGGACTTTGCCGTTTTCACGCCGGATAGGCTGTTTAGTGGCACGTGAAAGTTTTTTAAAATTCGATTTTTCATGAAACCCTTCCGTTGCCCCTAGCATGGGTTTGGGTGATCATTTGGTGACAATAGGGGTACTTGAGCACCCATGGGGACTCACATAGTGGCCGCTAGGCCTATTTAGCCTGTGCCATGGGCCGCTTTGGGACCAAAAAGGGTCAAAAATGGGTCAAAAACGCGTTTTTCCAAAAGTGATCCCGGACCATTTGGGATGCTCAAACAAGTGTTTTTAACACGTTTTGAGCCCGTGGTGACACATTTTGGCCCATGGAGAAATTCTGCCATCTTTGATTTCTTGCACTCTGGTGAGCTTGATGCTGCAAGTTGCACCATGCATCACCCGGGTGTCCAAGGTAGTTATTGGTCAAAGTGATCAACATATTGGGGTCTTAGGGGGACCCATGTTGCACATGTCTTCTACACATCAAATGCAACAAATCCACCCGAATGACTTGACTCTTATATGCCCATATGTTGGAGTAATGGGGTAGGAGTGCGGTGCAGTCTGTCTGAAACCGGATCAGAACAGGCAAAAAACCCCAACCTGTCAACGGTAACGGCCAATTTTCGAAAAAATATGGTTCCGGACCCCCCCCCCCCCAACCCATACATTGCCGAAAAGCCCTTTTCAAGGGCTTTCCAAATATACCCCACATACCCCTACCTACGGGACACTCAGTGGACACAAATGAGGCAACAATGGCACCGACCCCCGAAAACCCAGAAAGTTGGCGTAAAACCCGCCGTCCCCGAGAGAGAGAGAGAGAGAGAGAGAGAGAGAGAGAGAGAGAGAGAGAGAGAGAGATATGCTATCAAAGCACCAACGTTTGCTGCACCCCTTGGGTTGTCTTGTATTATTGCTCCGGGTTTGGTTCCCAATGCTACCGCGCTGGTGTTGGCCATGGCCCTACCAGGAAGTCTTTTCTTGAGCCTAATTTTGTTTCTGCTGACCTTGCAATACACGGTTTGGCCCCGGTGGGGCACCACTTGCACAAGTGGCCCGGAATCAACCAGGGGGTACCATGCCCTTAAACAAAATACCACCTACCGCTGACCCCCACCCCATAAAGTTTGTGTTTTTTGTTCAAATTCAAGTCCAATTTTGTCTCTACCTAGAAACCTGGTAAATTTTCTTTTCAAAAACCTTTGTTTTTTTTTATCTAGTACAAAAAAACTTTTTTAAAATTAAAAATTAGATTAAATGAAAAATTTTTTATACTAGGTTTTACTACATTTTACTAGATGTTACTACAGCGCGTACTAGGTTTTACCAAATGCCCATGGTAATGAATGCGGTGTATTTGAGCCAGATATATGATATTATTTGCGACGAATGAAGTGGCAGAACACTACCAGCACGTCCATGAGGCCATGGGAGGTGCACAAGTAGCACGGAGGTAAATACATCACAACACCTACTTTGAAGGGATAGGTCATGTTTTCGAAATCAAGCATTGCACACTACCTCGCATGCATGTACTGCTCCCCCGGTTCGGCAGGAAAAGGCCATGTTAACAGCAACGCGCTGTGCATTGCAGTGAGACATGGACAATTCTTGGTACAGCCAAGGCATTGTAGTATCATGCCCATCCATGCATTGACAAGTGCTACATGGTTTTGGTCGCATTGCAAGTTGCACTACCTCCAAAAAGTGAACACCTTAGGTTTGTAGCAGTGACTAGCAAATCAGCAGAATACAGCGTTGTGGAAGATGGAAGATGCCATGGAGGATATGGAGGGGTCAGTACCGAATGCGCCAACTCGGTAGGTTTTTGGTGGCCGTCGTCATTGTTGCCTGATTTGTGTCCATTGTGTGTCCCGTAGTGTGTGTGTGTGTGGGGGGGTCGTTATATGGGGCATATTCGGAAAGCCCTTGAAAAGGGCTATTTGGAACACCCCAGGTCTGGCTGCCATGTCTGCATACAAAATTACACCACGTGCTGTTGCTTCCCCTTTTGCCTTTGGTGCCTTTGCGCACCAAAGGCACAAAAGCCTTTGGTGCGCAAAAGAGCGCGCTCTGGGGGTGTGGGGTGGGTGCAGGTGCATGAGCCTGGCAGCTGGGCAAAAAAGGTTCGTACTTCCCGTTCACAGCAACCTGCATGCACCGCCCAGGCCAGTGATTTTGCGGCCCAGTTTTGCATCGGAAGGCATACGCCACTAAGGCCTCACATGCTCTGCCCTCAAAAATGTGAACACCTACCCCCCCCCCCCCAACCCACATTTCTGAACGGCCTTTTGTCACGGATTTCACAAAGTATCACACATACCCCCCCAATGGAATGAAATGTTGGTATTTCGGACCAAAAGTTCAAAAACCCCCGGAAAAATGCAAAAGTCACCGAGTTGGCACATTCTGAATGTCCCCGAGAGATATGCAAGATGGATACCATTGGCCTGCCATCGGCTGTCTCCCTGTCGGTCTCCTCTTTTACTCGGAAGGGCCATAAGGCGCTACTTTAGGTTTATGGACCCGCTCGAACGGGAATGGCGTACCCCCATTGAACAACACACATACGGCTCCTGCCCGGGGGGTTGGTGACATGTAGCCCCCCCGCCCCCCCCAACCCAACCTCCCCCAATATGGGACAGCAGTTTTGCCGACAGGGGATCGTGCCATGCAACGTGATGGGTGGTGGAATAATTCATAGTAATTGCCCTCTAGCCTCCTTAAAGCTGCATATTGGCAAGGCAAGGAAGGGAAGCCCCCTGACTTGTACATATTGAAATCCTCAGAATGAACTGGGAAATTCAAAAATGCCCCCAAACTCGGAAAGGATTTTTATTGCCCCCCCCCCCCCCCCCTCCTGCTCCCCTTTCCGGATCCCCCTGCAGGGGTTGGGGTCCGACTGAATTCCCCCCTTGGCTCGTTCGCATATCAACACCAGCAGTGAGTGCGGGATTGCAGCCATGCAAACCCCGATTCGCTAATGCTACAGGACCTGAAAACGGCGCGCATGCGTTGGATTTTGCCTTTGCTCGCATTGGCCGGCCCATTGCAGAGCAGCATGGGAATACCCCTGCTGATGGCATAGGCAGATCATGGTGTAACGACTGAACCCCTCCCAAAAAAAGCACACGGCTGTGTTAAATAGGGTAAGTCTACCAATGGTCCCGACTACGTCTACACTTAGCTCACCTTCACGTGTGCCCCATGGTGGGCGAGCATCATGGACAAATGGCGGATCCAGGGGTCTGCTGGTTCCGGCATGTTTACTGTGGGCACTGCACGCTCACTTCGGCTGATGCCCAAACAGGAGGTGGGTCGTCCGTTGTGGTGTTGTGGAAAGGGCAACGCGCGAAGGGAGAGAACGCTGTTGTGCGCAAGGAACCCCCAGTGGACAGCAGGATACCGCGCCTGGCAAAGTCAACGAAAGTGTTGCATGCCTAAATACCAGCGTTGTGCTCGCTTTGCCTGTGGGAGGGGTCGGAGTTGGGTTCCACGAAGCAGTCAGTGCGTGATGGAGTGAAGGTACCGTTTGTCAGTAGGTGTGGCCGATGGGTGTTAGGTCCTCGGAAATCCCAACCCCTCAAAACGGGGTTCAAGCCCCCCCCTTACCCCCCCTCCCCCATCCCTTGAGCCCAGCAGAGCCCTTGCACCCTTCCATCGTCCCTTGTGTTCTCTCCTCTCCACAGCACTGACAACGCTGCAGCGCAAGCACCGGAGCTGGTCCCCCACACAGTCTGACACACTGTGTACAAGTACCACTGCCATGGCCGCAGGTCTGGAATGCCACAGCACCGCAAAACAGGCGGCAGCAGCTGCGACCTGAACGCACCACCCACCACGCCCAGACACACTCGGAACGAAATGTGGGCACCTCCGTTGCTGTCTGGCTGAGCACACTGCTTGGTTTCTCCAGGAGAGGCCAAAGGAGAGGCCACACAACACAGCGTTTACACGGATTGCACCACCAAAATTGCTCAAAAAGACAGCAATTTGCGAGGCAGTGACGGCAGTGGGTCGTGCTCACTGGAGCCTGTTTTAAAATGAGCCTACAGATTTTCCACACTCCAAAATCCAAACGCAATTCCACAAATCGGAATCAAAGGAAGGCACAGGCAATGGCGATGCGAATTATTGAATTGTTCTGAGCGTCAGTTGGAACCTTTTCCGCCTAACGAAGGCCCTCATCAGCAGAACATAATTAAAAGAAAAATTAAACACTCAGAAAGAGGGCTGCAGGCAACAAAACCGGGCAAATCGGCCCCAACCTGGGCGGTTGCTGCACAAAACCTGGGAGAGGCACCGATGCAACACCGGTCGGTGCACCATGTGACACACATGTTCAAGTGAACACAGTCACTTCCCCACAACCACACACATCCCAGAGGCATGCCTCCGCAACACACAACTCAGCCACACACAACTCAGCCTGTCAGTGTACTAACCCCCTGGCCTGCCTTTCAGAGTCTGGCGAAAGTCGGAGCTGTATGCAGAGTGTGCTCTCTGAGCAACTCCCTTGTCCTTCGTTGAACACCCCAAACATGGCATTGTTCTAACTGCCTCATGGCCTGATATGATGATACCAATCCATGCCGACACCTAACAAGCACACATGCAACATGGGGTTGGTGTCTGAACTGCAGACGCCCCCATGAGCTCTGGACTTGTGTTCAGAAATCAGGTATTTCTGTTATCCCAAGGACAGCCGCAGGTTTTGGAAATGGATCTCGGGAAACTGTCCAGCACTGGGGGTCCAAGAAGATGCGCCTGCTAATTTGAGCATAAGTCCTGCTAATTGGCTGCCACGTATTCATCTTCTGATCCCTGGAGGCTGGAGCAGTGGATCCGTCAACTGCTCTGAGGGACAAATGTATATTCTGAATCCATCTCTGTTCTTTCAGACATGCCACTTAGCTGCTATTGTCTGCTGTGTGCACTGTCTCCATGAGTGCACAGTCAATCAACTCAAACAAATGTTTGTGCGCGCACAAAGGTGTGTGTGAATCTCATCTTCCTGGGAGGAAGTACTGTACGCAGTGCGTGCACGGTGCGTGTATTGGTGTTATTCCACAGACCTACCCACCTACCCGACGGGGAAGTGCATGTGTTTCCAAGCTGTACCAGTATGATAATTGTGCATACTGCACTGTGTCCCCTTCTGTTATCAACCATGTCCCTTTCATGGCTTCCTGCTGGTATCACTGTCACCTACACCCAATCAAATGGTGATAGGGTGCTTGTCACCGTCATCTCCGTGCCCAAGTGTGGGCAGTATGTGAGCATTGAGTATGATGCCAAAGGCCACAGTCTGTCTCACCCCATGGCGCCTGCTCACCGAATTGAAGTGATATCGAAGAAGATCCGGTTGACAACGTCCAAGCAGAGGATGCTACCAGAAACAGCAACAAACCAGTTGTCATGGGTCATGGTCCACAAGGCACAAGCAATTTCCAGAAACCGTGCAGAACAATATGAATGACCAGCATCCATGCAGAAGCCACCAGGATTTAGCAACCAAGAATAACAATAACCAGCAACCGTTCAAAAGACACTAGAAACTAACAGAAGCCACACAGAAGCCAACAGGAATTAACAGCAACCATTCACAAGGCATCAAGAATTAACAACAACCATGCAGAAGCCACCACGTATTAGCAGTAACCATCCAAAAGCCACCAAGAATTAAAAACAACCCAGTAGCATATCAAAAAATTTTCAAGAATAAACAGCAAGCATCCAAGAGCCTCCATGCATTTTCAACAAGCATCCACAAAGCTGTAGAACATGACAGCAACAGCCCAGAAGCCTCTAGGCTACACCAGTTTTAGGGGTTCCAAGGATTGACCATTTCCCCATATTTTGTTCCAACACGTTACGCAGTGCACGCACGGTGCATGCGCGAAGTGCGTGTGGTGCATGTAATCCCCTTCGGTGACAACACAAAATCAAGCGTTGAAAGGCGGCAAGGGTCCACGTACATGAATGATGGCGTCAGAGAGAGGGAGGATTGTGCTGAAACTGTCTCTTGTACCTGGGAAACCTTCTCGGTTGTTGAGACGAACTAAAGAGCAACCACCAGCGGGGTAAAGCGGCCGTCAAGCAACCACACCACAGTGATCCAGACCAAATGAAATGGCAGGAAAATGGAGGAAGCTCCTCTAGTAGGTGCAGTGTGTGGCCAAAGAATAAGAAGCTGAATTGTACATCCTCAATGCAAGTTGGACGGAATGAACCAGCGGTACCCTCGGTGGCGGTTCGGCTCGGCCGGTTAGGTTCCGGTGGTCCGGCTCGGTGGTGGTGTCGGCCAGCCGAATCGGCCGTCCAAACCACCGCCCAATGGTTCGGCCGGCCAAGACTGCCGGGCCGCTCCGACGCACCTCCCTACATGCACACATTGCGTTGAATGCTGTACGCTGGGGTGGGGGGGGGAGAAGGTTTGGCTGTCCACACACAAGGCGGTGCACACACAAGTGGTTTGTGGCCACCGTAGGAGTCTTGTAATTTAAGGGGTGTGTGGGGGCTGGCCCCTACGTCGAGCAAAGCGAGCCGTCTGTCGAGTGCAGCGAGCCGCAAGAAAGGTTTGGCTGTCCACACACAAGGCAGTGCATACACAAGGCGGTGCACACACAAGGCGGTGCACACACAAGGCGGTGTGTGGCCACCGCAGGAGTCTTGTAATTTAAGGGTGGTGAGGGGGCTGGCCCATTGAGCGGAGCGAGCCGGCTGTTGAGCGCAGCGAGCCGAAGAAGGTAGAGGGGGGTGGTAGGGGGGGGGGGGGGTAAAGGGCGGTGGTATGGAAGGGGGGAGGTGCAGGGGGGGAGTTGTGCACATTATCCATGTAGGTGGGTTTTGCTTTTGCAAGAGGCACATGGAGTGGGGGCTGTATTAGAACGAGCCGGTAGTTCGGCCGGCCGTGTTGGCCGGATTTTCGGCCGAAATCCTCGGCGGCGGTCTGTGCTGGTTGACCCGGCTAGCCGACACCGCCATTGGCTACATCGCTTCCGGCCGAGCTGACACCGCCGCGGAGCCTCACCGCCCTCCCATTCCGATGAGCTCTCAATGCAGTCCCCGATGAGCTCTCAATGCAGTCCCACCCGGTGATAAAGCGGAGCAATGCACAATTGGTCAGCATCCACACAACAAACCCACTGTGAAGGTCCTATTATACAGGAATTGCGTTGCCTTTGTGCCACTTTGGAGGGAAGTCTCTCAAAAGAAAATGGCTTGTTTGTTTGAGGGGGCACCAATTTGAGATGTCTGGTTGCCTGGTTTGTTTGAGGGGGTACCAATTTGAGATGTCCGGTTGCCTGGATTTTGCCTCCAAACGGGTGTACAAGCGGCGGAATGTGCACAGGCCAAGATGCTCTCTGGGTGATTATCTTGCTTCCATGCCTCACTTGGACCACCCATTTAGCTTAGCACCGACCACCCTCCCCAAAGGTTTCGCAACACATATCCAGGCCAAGGTTCTTCGCATGGAAACAAGCGCAGAAAACCTACAAGAAGGGAACATGCTTGGTGATTCCCATTGGGTGCATGTGTACAAGTGGAGGTGGTTCCCCTTTGGTCTCTCCATTATTCGTAACATTTTGTCAAGGAGTGAATTGTATCTGGGACTTGTGGTTCCAATCGGTTCCAATTCTCTTGTTTGTCTGCCAAGTATAGCCTCCGGTGCGGCCCTCAGTGGTACACAAATGCAGTTGCCAGCCCACCCCACCATCTAGATCACCCGTGATGCTAGAAAAATGTGATGAGGGAGTGGGGGGTGGAGGATAACACAAAATGTCACTCAGAATGTCCTTCATGAAGAATATTATTCCCACGAGTGTGAGTGTCAATACACTCACAACAATAGTGCTCCTTACACTCACCACAAACTGTGATGGTGGAGCGCTTGTGACAACACAACGCACACACTTGTGCCTCATCCTCTTGCGTGGCGGCCGAGTTGCTCTTGTCTATCCAAACATGAGGCCGAACATGGTTCCGTGGTGCATAACAAGGGTGGCGAACCTGCCTCCAAATGCAAAAATGAGAAAAATGCAATAAAACATGGACTGGCTGGTGCAACTGACCAGGGCTAGGGGGCCCCTAATAGAAGGGGACAAAATCAGAAGTGGCTACATTACCCGTGCCCTCTCGGAGAGCCAAAAATGGGCAAATTTGATGCATAACCCCTGCCTTCTCGAGGGTCCCCCATATAAGGGGACAAAATCAGAAGTGGCGACATCACCCTTGCATTCTTGGGGGTAGATTGTTTGGTGAGGAGGGGCAAAAACAGGCACGAGTGGGGAATGGTCAAAACAAGACGCTCAGCGCGCTTATAATCCCCCCACAATCTGCCCCCCACGCCAGTCCACCTATGCCTTCCCTTGTGCGCACCCCATCATGATCCCCAAACCACCCCCCCCCCCAAAAAAAAAGAACGTGCAATTCAATCGCATGCATTGAAACACAATCCACACACATTAGCTCGTAAACGCAATCCAACCTGCAAGGTGGCATCAATTAAGTTCAATTGCAAGCAAGCGTGCTATGTTGTTGATGGATGATTGAAAAAAAATGATTTGAAATGTGAAATGATTTGAAATGTGAAATGGCTTGGTGGGTGGAAGCAGAGACCCACAAAATTGGTGATGACATTTGCTTGCAAAACAAGGGTATGCCAGACCAAATCAATAGCTTTCATTTAAAAAAAAACGGAGTATAGGTGTCTCTCTGCTTGAACAGGATTTCTAACTAACATCATAGCACCATGGCACCATATCTCATTTGTAGAAGCTCGGAACCCTGGGGCATCACACCCTTCAATGGAAAATCATGTGCAACAAAGTCCGGACATACCTAAATCCACAACAACAAATGAAATATGGCTGCCAATACACGAAATGAATGTAAATTGCATGTGACCCGCTCGTGTACCTGCTGCTTGCAACCGCCTCTGTTGCCCTAACGAAAAATCAAGAGCTTGTTGTGGAGGAGTGTGGGCTGGGAACATTGTTGAATTCTCAGATTTTGGCTTATGCAACGTGCTTTGCACGAACGTTTGTGGTCCGGTGCGGTCTACTTGGCGGACTTTCCTGGTGAGGATAAAATTGGGGCTAGAGCCAGGATGCCTAATACAAAGGTAGGCGCCAGGTAGGCACCGGGCAAACAATCCCATGTGGACACCCTGCCGATATCATCTCAGGGGATGGCAACCAAGGGTAGCCTGCAGGTAGGCGTTGGTGTTCAGCAAGGGGGCACCCGCGCGTTGGTATGGGACCGCATGCAAAGTCCGCCGCTTTTTGACTTGGTGAGGAGTGGTGAGGGGTGCATGGGGATGGAGCGTGATATTACAAGCAAAGCAGCAACCATTTTTCTTGGCATAGCTATCGCAGTCACTACCATGCTGATCTCCAACGGTAGCAAGCCATGAAGTTCACACCAGCCAACAAAACTGAAGGGCAGCCCAGCCTCCCAAATCCATGACGTTGCACCCTTTCACGGGGGGGGGGGGGGGGCAAAAAAATGTGCTTTTTTGCACTTTTTTGCGCTTTAGGGCCGCAGCCATTTTTTTGTGCTTTTTTGCGCTTCCTTGCATCCCTTGCTACCCCAGTTTGCATTGTTCTCTGTTTTGTTCCATACTTGGACGATTTCTTGACACGTCCAGTAGTTGCTGAAGAAGATGAAAATGATGATGATGGCTGTCCTGACTTGGAGGACAAGGACTCAGAAAATGAAGGTGATGTAACCAGAGAAAAGAAGGTGAGACTGAATTACGGGTCCAAAACGACCCCTGCCAATTTGGGTGAGATGTGCCATACTATGCAGGATTTCACGGAACTGCACTTTCCCATGGGAGATGGTGCTTTTCAAAAGGAGTGGCACCAATATTGCCGGGTGGAGAACAACACCATTGACAGCCCTAAGGCATTGGCTGCATTTTGGGCTTGCCGTGGGGGCGGCCTTGCAAAGCTTGCTTATTTTTTGATTCATGTTCCGGTAACATCTGCAGGTGTTGAGCGAAGCTTCAGCTTGGCAGGTAACATGGACACAAAGTACCGCCAGGGCCTGCCAAATGCCACTCGTCGCCTAACAAATATGCTCATGTTTAATGGAGACATCGAGGGTAGGTTCAATGCTGTGTCATGGAAGACCTCGATGCAGCTGAATGTGGCTAGCTTTGTTTGGGATCAACATGTGTTGCATTGCCCTGTGGGTGCTGCGCTTTTTTGCGTTTTTTTGGTGCTTTTTTGTGTCGCGCTTTTTGACATCCCCTTTTGCGCTCCCCACCCCCCCCTGCCTTTCACAAGTGGACGCCAAGGGGACGCGCTACCTGACAGTACGCACCTGACAGGACGTCGGTCACCACTGCCACATTGGCACATGAGTCCAACAAGTAATGCAGGAAATGTAAGGAAATCGCCCAATTGAGTAAGCCATGGAGGCTGCCTCGCTGCCGCGAGCACCATCAGCTGTGAAAGCCGCAATACACACACAAGACATGGGGCAACATGGGGCGATGACGGGCTCGTTGAATTAATATCTTGGAGCTGGCCCGGCGGAAGCCAGGGTGCCACCACCCCGCTTCCAGGGTGGTCCTGGGGCAGCGAGCCAGGTTCTGGCGTAAAGCGCATATTGCACTGGTTGAGCGGCAACACAGGGACACACCCCTCGCCTGCACCGTGGTCCTCACCAATCGGGAGCGACCCGACCCGAGGACGCCAGTGTGGCCATACAGGCTCAACTGGGAGACCTGGTAAAAATGGTGAGCCCCCCCCCCCCACACGCTTTAAAGCCCCCCGCCCCCCTCTCTGGCATACTCTAACTATGGCGCGCTGTGCACTGCCAGAGCCCAGCTGGTGACCAGGGGCAGGGGCCATGACAGGACCAGAGGTTCGACTGGCAACTCATCCTCCGTTTGCTCCAGAGGGGTCTCGGAGCACTGGTGCCGAGGGCCCATTTCGTCCACAGCAGCTCGCGGATGCATTCTTGGGTCTTTCGGTGCTTCGTCTCGTTGCTGGCACTGGCCGCTCTCTGTGGTGCCGGACCACTCGTCAATCCCTGCAACCCCCGAGCCGCAGTGCAGGCCCCCCGATGTGAAGATCCCCCTGCCCTCCCCCGGGACTTGCAAGGGGCAGTCCCGCAACTGTTCGCGTGTGACTCGCCCGCAGGGCCCGTGCGGTATCCGAAGGCCGCGGACCTCTTTGCCGCCAACTGCCAGGACTTTCCGACTGCGGACCTGCTGGTGTTCACCGGACCGAACGACTGGAGGACGTTGCCGTACCTCTTCAGCTCCACGCGGCTGTTCATGCCCTGCTACCGGTTCTTCCACGTCGTCACCCCCGCGCACGAGCTCCCCGCCTTGGAGCCGCTCCTCCCCACCGGCATGCGCGGCCTGAAGGTGCACCCGTTGGAAATCCCCGCGGAGGTGTGCCGGGTGGGCCTTGGGGCCTTCTGGGGCTTCTGGAAGGACGTGGGGCAGCTGGTCAACCTGTTCGCCGACACGTACGCCGCGGGGGCGGACATCATTCTGCAAGTGGACAGCGACACGGTCTTCAATTACCCGGTGACGCGCCCCGACGTGCTGTACAGCCCAGCGGGCCTTCCGTGGCTGTTCTACTGGTTGGAGTCCGCGGCACCGTGGACGCCCTTGAGCATGCAGCTGGTGGAGGGGCCGGAGGACATGCAGTTCATGGCCAAGTTCCCCAGCTTTGCGACCGCGGCGCTTCTGAGGCGCATCCGGCGAAAGCTGATCCCCCACGACCCCGACTCCTTCATCGCCCTGGCCGCATGGCTTGGGCAGCACAGCGTCTTCTCGCAGTTCGACGTCATCGGCCGGGCCAACGTGCAGATGCTGAGCGATGCGCAACGGCGGGAGGTGTTGCATCCGTGTGCTCAAGGCCGGAACGTACCGGCCACGCTCAAGTGTGCGCGCTTCCCGCACCCGATGAGCCACGTCCCGTACCCGGACAAGCGGATTCATCAGGGGCAAGGCGTCGTCATCCAGCCCAAGCACATCGTCAACGCCCACAGTTCTAAGTTCGGCTTCGTGGCCATGGACATCATCATCGCCGGGTGGTGCTTTTCCCAGACCTCGGAGGCGGGTGTGCTGCACGGCAATTGCAGCAAATTTGGCCTCGGGAAGGATGTGCATCCGCGCGCATATGACTACGAGCCGGAGTACGAGGCGGAGGGTTTTGGCCGAGATCACGTCCCAGGGCTGCTGCGGGGGCTCGCTGATGCGCGCTGGGCCGTCCCTCTTCGAGAGCTTTCGCCTGACATGCAGTTGGTGTTGCCTTGGCATCAGGCGGACCCCGAGCGGGCCAAGGTCGTCATGCAAGAAGCCCCTGCAGGGGACAGTGGAGATGGAGGATGCACGGCAGAGCCCGGCTGGGTGGATGGCGATGCCGGCAGTAATGAGCATCATTCTAAATGGGGCTGGAATGCGGCTCCGCCCTACGCTTTGGACCTGGATGCACGAACGCATGCGGGATTCGTGGGCACCAGTGGGTATATGGTGTTGGACTTTCGGTATCATCAACAGGTGACCGGATTCGGCATCCGTGGGGACGGCGATATCGCCGATGCCAGGGACATCAAGCTGTGGGCAGCAGACAGTCCCACGGGAAGTTGGGTCGAAGTGCTCGCCATGATAGCCCCACAGGGTATTGATTGGGCGTCCGCGAACGGGTTGGACGTGACAACGCGGCACCTGAAGATCCAGTGGTTGACCAACTACGGCAACACAGTCGCGACACGTGTTGTGGATGTCAAGGTGTGTTTTGGGTCCGGCCAGTGCGATTGGATGGTCGACGGCGACACCCCCAAGTACCCGGCGTGTGTCGACCCCCCCATCGATTTGCTGCCCGACGACGTCCGGGCGAGTGCCCCAAGATTGTTCTCTTGTCAAGCGCCGGAAGGGCCGGTGCGGTACGCGCCGCCGCCGCAGTGGGTGTCCCCCAACTGCACGGGCGGCGCCACCAACATGGACCTGCTCGTCTTCTCCGGGGCGTCGCAGCGCCATCTGCTGCCGTTCCTGTTCGCGTCCATCCGCACGTTCATGCCATGCCACGACCTCATCCACGTGGTCGTCCCGGCGCACGAGGCCGACGCGATCTGGCCCTTCTTACCGGAGCTTCCCACGGTGCGCGTTCACCCGCTGCGCGTCCCGCAGGAGGTCTGCCGGTGGTCGACGGAGGAGCGGTCGTTCGCGCTGTGGAAGGACATCGGGCAGTGGGTCAATTTGTGGGCGGACAACTTCTCGCAGGCGGAGTACATCCTGCAGCTGGACTCCGACATCGTGTTCAATTACCCGGTCACGAGAGACTCGCTCTTCGACGCGGACGGACAGCCCTTCATGCCGTACTACGAGGGGGTGTGGGCCCCGTGGACCGAGCTCACGAGCACCCTCTTCGGCCACCGTGAGATGCAGTTCATGGCGTACTTCCCGGTGGTGTCGACGCCGCGCGCATTGCGGACCGTCCGGGAGACCCTCTCCAAACACTTTGGCCTCCCCTTCAACGAGGCCCTGGGGCAGCCCAAGGTGTTCTCGCAATTCGATCTGATAGGCCACGCTATGGTCAGTCTGGGCCATCGCGCGCAGCCCTGCAGGCACCCACGCCACATGCAGCCCGGGGACTGGTGCGCTCACCGCCCCCATCCAGTGGCTCATGTGCCGTACATGGACCGGTGTCTCGTTGGGCAGATCCCGGACTGCTTCATCCCTCGCAAGGCCGGCCGGTCGTACGGGGTAGTGGCCACGGACATCATCCTCGCCGGCGTGTGCTTCCTGTACCGGCACATGATGCCGTCTGGGAAGCCGCCGCAGTACTGTGTGACGTATGCCATGGGGAATGACGTCCACCCCCGCGCCTACTCCTACAGCCCCGTCCCCGGGGACACTCTGCGGCGGCAGAGGGCGGCGCATTTCCAACACAACCTGCGGTTGCCCCAGCCTCCGAAGTGGGTGGCACCGCTGGCGGTGTTCAACTCCAAACTGGACTTGGTGGCGCCTTGGCGTTTTAACGTCGAGTGGACGGACGACAAGGAGATAAAGGAGGTAGAGGTCAAGTCCGGGAAGTTCACCGTGTTGAACCTGCAGGACGCTTCGTTTGCGGCGTGTGGGGCACCGTCCGCAACGAATGTGATTTTCCCCAACTGCGCCGATCAGACTTTCGGGGCCTCTTGCGCCGGCGCTTGCGTGAACGCGACCGCCGGTAGCCCGTCCGCCACATGCGGGAGCAATGGGGTGTGGGTGTACTCGGGCTCCTGTGTACCAGTCCTCACCCAGACCGAACTCGTCAGTCGGCTGCAGACCTACTCGTTCACCACCGGCACCGGGGCTCCAACCTCCGCAACGGCTGCCAGCATCACGACGTCGGACGCCTTTATGGCCTCGGGCCGCTCTTTTGGCTTCTTCAAGAAGAACCAGGGCACAATGCCGGATCTCGCCGCCCCGCTGGGCACCTTCGCGCTGACGAACTACGGCGCCGGCGTCGACAAGGCGGTCCTGATCGCCATGGATCCGGCGGACCGTGCCGACGTGCTGGGCGTGCCGGTGGAGGCACCGATGCCGGGGTCCACCGCGCTGACGATGATCTCGATCACACGGTTCGATCAGTGGGACAACGTCATCTCGGAGGTCCCGGTGACGTTCGAGTTCAATTTCGCGATGGATTTTCCGGCCGGTGGCCTTGCCGTCTACCGGTTTCCCTCAACGTCCTCCACCGGCATCGAACTCCTCGCCGAGGGCGGTTCCATTGGCGACTGCGTCGTTGCCGCCAGCGGGTGCTACGCAATCACGGCCCCACGGACCTCCAGTTTTGTGGCCTTCAATATGAGCAATGCGACCAACGGCACCATCACCACCGCAACCGCGACAGTCGTCTCCGCAATCCTAGAGGCCGTGTGGGATACTCGTGGCCTACCCGCCGCGTTGGCCGTCTCTGGCGATGGCACCGAAGTTCTGGCCGCGGGGTCCACCGGCTGCGGGAGACTCAACGCCTCGACAGGGGCAGTGCAGTTGGTTTACCGAAGCCGCATGGGCGTGCCCGCTGTGGCCCTGTCCCCCGACGGGTCGAAGGTGCTGACCGGCAACCGGGACTTCACTGTGAGACTGTACGACTATGCGACGGGGGATCTCGAGCAGGTGTGGCTCGAACACACGGGGACGGTCTACGGGGTCGATGTCTCGCCGGACGGAAGGCAGGCGGTCTCCGGGTCCGCGGATGGGACAGTGAAGCTGTTCGATCTGACCAGCGGGGCTCTGCTGCGGACGCTCACCGGCCACACGGCCCGCGTCACCGCCGTCCGATTCTCCCCCGCGAGCGCCGGCGTCGTCGCGTCCGCGTCGCGCGACGGGACGGTGCGCGTCTGGACGTCCGGGTCCCTGAGCCGCACATTGACCGGGACCCTGTTCAACTGCCTGGCGTTCGCGCCCAACGGCGCGGAAATCGTCGCGGGAGGCGCGGACGCGGTCATCCGAAGGTGGGACCCGGTGTCCGGGTCACTTCTGTCGTCGTGGACCGGCCACGTGGGCGAGATCGTGGCCATCGCGTACTCCCCCGATGGGCTCAAGGTGCTCACGGCCTCGGTCGACCCCGATCGGGGCGTGCGGCTGTGGGACGTGGCGAACGGCATCCAGGAGGAGCACCTGGCCTTTGATAGCGATGCCACGGCGGTGGCGTTCCGTCCCGATGGCCGGAGGGCCTTCGTTGGCCTGGCGAGCAACGCAGTCGCTGCCCTGGACCTCAGTGCAGCCCAGATCTCCCCCAATCCGTACAACTTCAGTCACACCGTGGGCCCCGTTGGGCAGGGGATTGTGACGTACTTCACGGCCGCTGCGGTGTTTCCCGCCACGTGCTACCATTTTGCCCTCCTATCGGACTCTGTGCACGTGCTCGGGGCGTTCTCGGACACGCGACTGCGCCTCTATTCGGGGGTGGTGACCACGCTGGTTCGGGAGTTCTGTTGCCATGCGGGGGCCGTCAAGGCCGTGGCATTGTCCCCAGACGAGCAGCTCGCGATTTCCGGCGACGACCGCGGTCAGATCATCGCGTGGAACCTCCACGACGCGACCGTCAACAGGACCATGTCGGTGGCCGCCGAGGTCGTCCTTGTGCGGTTCTTGAGTCCCGCAAGCGCTGTGTCGGCAAGCAGCGACGGCTCTGTGACGATTTGGGACACGGCGACGGGGAATTCCGTGTCGTCTTGGAACTCGGGCACTACGATCTGGTCCGCGGCCGTCTCGCTTGACGGCGGCCGCATTCTTCTTGGACAAAACGCAACGCTGGAGGTGCGGGACGTTTCGACGGGCTCCGTGCTGTTGGCGTGGACCGCGCACGCCGATCTTGTTGATTCTGTCGCCTTCTCTCCGGACGGACGGTCGGCTTTATCAGGGTCCCGCGACGGAACCCACGCGGTATGGGATGCGGCCACCGGAGCGATGTTGCAGGCGTTCCAGGGGCACTACGTCAGCTCTCACAGCAACGCGTCACTGCCGCACAACCAGGGGTCTGCCTTCTCTGCCGATGGCGCAAAGGCCGTCACGTGTTCCCAAAGCACCAAAATGTGGAACATGTCAGGGACTGTGGAGTACACTTGGCCGAACACGCAGCGGGACGTCTCGAACTGCTGGTCCACCGGAATGACGCCCGATGGACGATACGTCGTCACCGTGTTTGACGGGGGGCGCGCAGAGATCTACGAGATCCCGGCCGACCCCCCCTCGCCCTCCGCGTCTCCGCCTGCGGCCCCGACGCCGTCGCCGTCCCCGTGCCCCGCGTGCGACCCCGCCGCCGGCGAGGCGCAGTGCGGGTCCTGGCCGGGCCAGTGCGCGTGCGCCGCGCTGGCCACCGACGAGCGCCATTGCGGGCAGTGCCACGCCGCCTGCGGGGCCGGTCTGGACTGTTGGCAGGGCCAGTGCGTCAGCAACACCAGCGTCAACTGCACCACCGCGAACCAGACGTATTGCTCCGCCGCGAGCGCGTGCGTGGACCTCCTCCACGACGGCCGGCACTGCGGCGCCTGCGACCGCCCCTGCGGCAACGCGACGCAGTGCATCTTCGGGACCTGCGGCGAGGCCTTCGCGACCGCCGCGCAGTTCCGCACGGCGTTCGCGGAGCGGTTCCAGTACGACGACGGATTCCTGCTGAAGGACATGGCCCCGGTGGACCGGGCGGCCATTTACGGGGCCGCCGGGGGGAGCACCGTCGTACTGCAGGGCCCCGACGTGACCGTGGCGTTCGTGGCCACCGCCGCGAGCACACCGTACCTCACGCACGGGGGCGTCACGACGTACTTTGAGGAATGGCAAGGGCAGTCCGCGGACACGCGGATGTTTGTGGAGGCGTCGGCGTGGGCGCAGGCAGGCGCGCGGTACCGGGGCCTCCAGACGTCGGGTTTGGCCGGGATGAAGGCGGTGACGCCGCTGATCTACGTCCAACGCATTCGGCCCGACGGGGGGCTGTACACGGGCGCCGTGTCTTTCCTGATCGCCGGGACGGGGCAGGACCGCCTCCGCGTGTACAAGACCACCGCCGACATGGCGTTCGTGGACCTGGAGACCGTCGGGGGCACAGTGACGCGGCTTCAGGACGGCAGCGGGGCATTCCGGGTGACCAGCCCCTCGACGTCGGGCTTTGTGGGGACGGCGGTCACTGCCACCCCCAGCCCGACTGCGACCGCGACCCCCACGTGCGTGCCCACGCGGTCGGCAAGCGGCACTCCATCGCCCTCCGCCTCCACATCACCCACCCCCACGTTCGTACCCACTGCGACGTCCAGCCCCTCGTCGAGCCACACCGCCACGTGCCTCGCAACCGCGACCCCCACCTCAAGCCCCACGCCCACCGCGAGCCCCACGCCCACGGCGACCCCCACACCCTCGGCCAGCGGCTCGCGGACCTTCAGCCTCACGATGTCTGGCACGCCCACTGGGCCCGGCACGCACTCGTCCACCCTCACCTCAACGCCGTCGCGCACGTGCACACCCAGCCGGACCCCGTCCTCTACAGGCAGCAGGACCCCGACGCCCAGCCGCACGCCCACGCACACCCCCGCGACCACCGCCACCCGCACCTTCAGCGCCACCCCGACCCGAAGTCTGACCATGACGGCCACGTTGATAGACACGCCCTCGCTGACCCTCACTGCCACAATCTCAGGGACCGACACGACAACGCCGACGCGGACCAGGACGGCATCCGCCACGATGACATATTCCGTGACGTCCACCGCGAGCCCATCGGGCACTACAACCTGCAGCCCGACGCGCACGTACACTGCGACCGATTCGAGGTCGCGATCGGCGACCCTGTCCTGCCTGTACACTCCCACGACCTCCATCACTCACACTGCGACCCCTACCCCCACCGAGACCGGCACAAAAGCCGCCACGAGGGAACTAACTGCCACGGCCACAGCCCCCGTCACGGCAACGGTACCCAACACCCCGTCTGTCAGCCCCACGGCCTCTGCCACACCCACCGGCACCTTCACTACCACGTGCCCCCTCACCCCAACGGCCAGTGCCACTCGGGCCGGCACACGGAGCGCCACCTGCAGCCCCACCGCCAGCGCTGCCGCCACCCCATCCGTCTCGCAGTCCTGCACACTCACGGGGTCTGCAACCGTCACTGCCACTCCCCCTGCCACGCCGTCCGCCAGCGCCACGCCCACAAGGCCCGGCACGCCCTCCCCTACCCCGACCCTCACCCCGTCCTCAAGTACCACGGCCAGTCCGACAGCGACCGGCAGCGGCACGGCATCGCTCACCGCCACGGTCACCTGGACGCCGTCCACGACCCCGACGTGGTCCCCCACGGCCACGGGGTCGCCCTCCCAATCCGCAACCGCAACGCCGACCGCCCCCGGCACCGCAACGCCCACCGCGTCCCAGAGCAGCCCGCTGTCGCCCTCCCACACGGCCACTGCCACGCCGACCCCAACGTCCAGCCCCACGCACACCGCCTCCCCCACGGCCACGGACCCCGGCTCCCCGACCCCGTCCCTGACCCCGTCGCCCACTTCCACCGACGTGCGCACCGCCACGGCCACGGCCACGCACACGCCCAGCACGAGCCCAAGCCCCACGCGCAGCAGCAGCGCCACGTGCTCGGCAACCGGGACCGGGTCGCGGACCGCGTCCATCACCCACACCCCCTCGGCCACTCCAAGCGTCACCGACAGCCCGACGCTCGGCCCCACCCGGAGTCGCTCCCCCAGTCCCTCGGCCACTGCGACCTCCGGGTCCACCGCCACCGTCACAGGCACGCCGACGCACTCTGGCTCTGCCACCCCGACCACGTCCCCCACGTCCACCCGCACAGTCACGGTCACCGACACGGTCACGTACTCAGGCAGCCTGACCCGCAGCCGCACTGACTCCGCCACCGCGACCGCCACCGGCAGCGCCACCGACACGGCATCGGTCTCGCAGACCGCCACCGCCTCCCCCACACCCTCCGCGACGACCGTCCTGCTGAACCGGCCCCCGCAGCTGACGGTCCCGGACCGCCTGCAGCTCCGCGAGGCCACCGTCGGCGTCCTCAATCTGACCATCGACGATCCCGACCACAACGGCTACAATTTGTCCGTGACGTTCTTCGCGGACAACTTCACGTTCGCCTTCCCCCGGGCGGCCGGGCTGACCGTCCAGGGCAACGGCCAGCACTCGACCTACGTCGAGATCGTCGGCCCCCAGAGCGCCCTCAACGCCGCCCTCACGGCGGTCGAGGTCCGAACGTACCGGGGCTTCACGGGCGTGTGGAACGTCACGGTGGTGGCGGACGACTGGGGCCACTCCGGAGAAGGCGGTCCGAAGGCGACGAACGCGAAGGTCCCGGTGGAGGTGTACCCGGACCCGTGCCTCACAGGCCCCTGCCAACACGGGGGCACCTGCGTGCCCCCTGACGCGACCACCGCGTTCCGCTGCCAGTGCCCCGCGGCGTACGCCGGCGCGACGTGCGGGCGGGGCCGGTGCGGCGACGCCGCGGCGCCGGGGCAGTTCCGGTGCGACGGCCTGGACCCAGGCGCCGTGTGCGCGCCGGACAGCGCGACCGGGACGTGCCGGTGCAGCATGTGGTACACCGGCGTGTACTGCGACCGCGAGTTCCGCCCGTGCGCTCCGGAGTTCAACCCGTGCCTCAACGGCGCCGCGTGCGCGGTCGACAACGCGACCAACACCGCCGCCTGCGCGTGCCCGCCGGGCTACTACGGGCCGTTCTGCGAGCTGCTGTCTGGCCACACCGCCCGGACCCGCCACATGCGCCTCCCGCTCGCCGGTCGCCCCCCCGACTGGACCGCGGACGCGTTCTGCGACGCCCTGGTGGCCCCCCTGGGGCTTTTCCGCAGCCAGTGCGTCGTGCTGAAGGAGTACACCGCCCCGGCCGGCGCCGCCGCGGGGCACTTCCAAGTCCACGAATCCGCGGCTGACGTGGACTTCCTCTTGGCCGCGCTCCCGGCGGCGTCGGTGGGCGCGACGGAGGCCGAGCTCTCCCGGTTGGCGTGCTGCGACGCCCAGTTCCGGGCCGACCTGCAGGTGGCGGGGCCGGGGCTGCTGTTCTACACCGACCCCCCGGAGCCCACGTGCAAGGCCGTGCGGGAGAGGGCGATGCGGCTGTATCTGTGCACGAAGGAGTTCTACATGACCTGCGACAATCCCTTCGAGCACCAGCAGCACCCGGACTGCCCCAGCGAAGTGCGGTTCTGCCCCAACAAGTCCCAGAGGGACTACGAGGACTCGCCGTATTGCGTGCCGTACCGCCCGGGGGACCCCGTGCCCGCCGGGTACGAGCCCCCGACGTTGGGATCCTTGGGCTAATTTGGGGCCTTCGGTAGTGTTTATTTAACGTGTGCATATTTCCCTGAGACCGACGTCGACCAGTGCCTGGGTACGGGGGCCCAAACCCCTCGCCCCCCCCCCCCCCCCTCTTACCCGGAGTTCATTCAGGCCTCATGCGGCCGAAAATTGTGGCTGAATTTTCTGGAATTGTCGTCGGCGCGCAACCCACGCACCGACGGGCCTCTCACGCGTCCTGCCCGCAAACCGAGAATGTGGCCTTCCTTACTGGCCCACCGCACTGAAGGCCATTCAGTCATCCCCGCTCACCGCGGTGTGCTCTGTGCCGCGTGTGCACCGTTTTGGGCTGCAATCTGCTCTCGACAGTCATTCTTGGACCCCCCCCCCCCTCGCGCCGCGTTTATGCCCCCACTCCCTTCCCCCTCCAGCCCCAGGGTCTACGGATCCTCAGCCCCAGAGGTACAGGCTGAGAATGGCCATTTGGAGCGTCACGGCAGGGCAGGGCCGTTGAAAGCCAGCGTTTTGCTGCGTTGGGCACACTGTAAATACATTGCCCCGTTGTTCATTCGATATCCCTCGAATCCCCACGGCACAAGCTCCATCTCTGTGCACCGAGCACTTGATGTCTGGCCTACGTCGTATCACTCTGGTTCTGCAAGTCCCACATGTATTTGTCTTGCATCATCCGTTCCACTGGTCGTTGTTGGTGCGCATGTCCGCCTCACGGCGTTGGCAGCAGCGACCTGCGCTGTCCCTTCACGCGCGCGTGTGTTTGCATTTGTCAGCCCCTCGTTTTGGTGCGCTCTGAATGTAACCGATTGATTGTGTTCCTGTTGTGTTGTCCTCGGTTTCTTAACCCTTCGAACCCCGCAACTACCGTCTGCGTTGTTTGCCTGTTCTCAGTATGAATGGCGAACCCGATTCAAAGTTTTGCTGATGTCTCTGCGGCTCCAGTTCATGTTGACATACTCACACAGGCCCCTGTTCAATTTCGGAGAATTCGCTTTATTTTGACGAGTTTTCCCACTTACGCTTCTTTGCAACTTGTGGGGGAGTGGGAGTTCGGTCCGTAGTGTCAGGACGGGCGGTTGAGGCATGTAGGCGCAAGACAAGTGCAGGTACGGATTACCTGGTCCAATGGATGCTACAACCAAATTCCAAATGCAACGAATTTTGTGCGCCCTACTGCGACTACAAGATTGCAGCTTGGCTCATATCTAGTGAAAGGAGCCATGCACATGTGTTTCACGGCACAGATGGTCAACATAGCACAGAGTATAAAATGCCGAGTGCGCGCGGGTCGTGGACAGCTTTCAAGCCTCATACTCTTTCTCCATGAAGAAAGTGGGTCGGCCGATGAAGCCGTTGCCTGTTTTCCTGACGGTTTGTCCGGCGTTGCGGGCGCCCCCTGGAACCTGCTGCTTCAGCTCTGCCTCCGTTGTGGCCGTGGAACTCGAGGTTTTCCGTGTCGTTATGGCGCACTCTGTGTGAACAGCCCTGCCAATGAGAGACAGTACAGGACTGCCACCCGTCACTGTGCGCTTGACGTGTGCTGTGCGAAAAGTAGACTATTTTGTGGAAGGTCATCATGGCAGTGGATAATTTGGGAGCCCGGGTGGAACATTTGATTGCGCGCCTTTGGTCTTGGAGGGTTCTGCATGACATTTGGCTGGGGTCCCATGAGGATTTTTGCTGTTTTTGCCGTGTGCACGCGTGCTTCCCCAGAGGTGGGTGGCTTTCAGGGTGGTCACGGGACAATTGAATTACTGTTTGGTGCTGTGCAGAAACACCCCCCTACAACCGACTGTCTGTGTCTGTGAGAGAGCGAATGGCGTTGCTGTCTGGGGGAAAGGGGTGGTGGGTGTTCTGCTGTGAACACCCACGAGAGACGGGGGTTTCTTTTAGGCCAATGCAGGGCTGCTGCACGACATGCCGGTGTGCCAGCACAGTCACTGCGGTCGCACATGTAAGACGAGGCCGATTGGAGTGTGTTTTGAGAGGGATGCAGGTGCCTAGTCACGTGTCTGGGGCTGGCAGCG
Source organism: Eutreptiella sp. 'Long Island Sound 2002' (assembly GCA_964036045.1). NCBI lineage: Eukaryota > Euglenozoa > Euglenophyceae > Eutreptiales > Eutreptiaceae > Eutreptiella > Eutreptiella sp. 'Long Island Sound 2002'. Next base: position 59,812,538 of record OZ038390.1, read on the forward strand.
CCTTCTGAGAGGTAAAACGACGTTTGCCTCTCAGTTTTTTCTTCTTGTACCCCGTGTGATCTGTTTTTTTTGGAATTGGGCGTTATTGCTCTGCGCCGTGGCACAGCAGGGCACTGGCTCAGTCGGTTGTTTGCAGCTGAATACCGCGCCAGGGGCTGTCCTCTGGCCCAACATGTACGCAGAGGCCCCGTACTTTGGTTTGTACATATGTGATCTGACAGTGTGCACAGTGCAGCAAAGTCGGTTTGTTGGCCAAGTCGCCGTCATGACATGGCGCAGTGTCTTGCAGGGGCTTGTAACCACTTCATGCCGTGCCGGGAGTCCATCGATGGGGATGTTCGAGGCTGCAGGTGATGATATTAGTTCCCCAAGAGCCTGTGAATGCCCTGCGTGACCCCCATAGTAGTGCAGCACCCCCCCCCCCCCCATCGATGCGCACCGCAGAAATGCAACGCTGTGTGATCCAGAACCTCTTGGCCCCTGCATCGGTGGTGGTGAGCACCCTCCAAATCTTCACGGTCTGGGAATCACTGCATGTCAACGTTTGCGGGCAGGGGCCCTGGAATGGATGCCACAGGGGCAGCAGCAGCACTTATGAGCAGAGGGCCAACTCTCCCACGATGTAGACAGACACTTGACAGAGAACGTGGACAAGTTCCTCTCCTAAACCATTGTGCACATCCGAAGTACCAACGGGCATACTTATTTAGCCATCCCTTCCCCTTTGCCCAGGAGCGGTGAGTGTGATGACCTCCGGCAGGCCTGACCAGTCTCAAGACCTAAGCAAGCAGCTCCTGTCCTATGGTCTGGTGCCTTGGGCCCGACCTCTTCCATCACGTGTCGGATTGTGCACCACTGCCCACGGCTCTCCCACACCATGGACAGGCATACCTGACCATTTGCAGCCCTTCCTAGGCATGTGCCCGCGGGGAGCCAAAATGCCAGGCGCCAGCCCCCAAAGTCATGATGCCAGTGGGTGGGGCAGTTCAAAATTGGAACATCATCACGGTGGCATCATGAGCGGGCTCATACCTCTCGCAATTGTTGAATCTGCCCGCTTCATCCTCAACCCAATGGGTGGACAACACCCCCCCCCCCCCGTGTCCACGCGTGGAGGTTTCCCTACTCAAAAGGTGAACAAGTATGTGCACCCGGAAGTACCAACCAGCGAACTTGCTCAGCCTTTATGGCACCGCCCACAGCTTGCGCACGGCTTGGTCTGGGCACCGTGACCGGATACCATGCAGGTTGTAGAATTGTTGAGGGTGTGAAGCCCCCGGCGACGACCATCGTCATATTATGGCCAAGCACGATGACGCCGTGCTATCGTTGGTCTTCTGACTGCAGTTTTTTGAAGTCAAGAATGTAAGCCGACGTGGTTGTGTACCGATTGTAGAGGGAAGGAGGGGCTTGTATCAACAACGGAACTGCAGTTTGTGTGGAAGGTGCCCCGTCACATGCGTCACTTTACAAGTTGATGCAGAAAAGGGGTGCTCCGCTGTATGTTTCCCTCTCCCGATGTGTGGCTTATCTCTGACCCTAGACGCTTCGCCTGATCCGGAGCCTTAACTCCGGCCGACCTTAGACACACACCCATCGCATTCGTTCCTCCTCCAAACGATAATGCCCTGACGGACCGCCCTGTTTTGGCCCCCCTTTTGGAATCAATGTGGGAGTACTGCTCGACGCACGGACGGCGTGCTCCCAATGGACACGGTGATGAGTTGGAGCTGTCATTGGCAGGCTGATTCAGAATTGCACATTGCCAACTATGCCACGAACCCAAGCCTCCAACGTGGCAAATTCGCCTTAGTTGGCAAGCTTACAGCAGAATACCCATTTCTACGGCTGTCGTGTGCACGCCCTGCGGACGTTGTATCAAGGCATCAGCAAGTTGCGAGCATCACCCGGATTTTCCCGTTGTTGTCCCCTTGTGATTTGTTGGTTGCGCGGCCCTTGGATTGTTAAAGCAGTTTTGGTTGTCGCCTCTGCGGTATTGCAGGAACAATCTGGTCGCTCTATTTGCGGTGCGGTTGGGCTGCTTAACCATGGGGTGCCACAACAGACCGCGGTTTGCTTGTACTCGCACAAGAGGACCTCTGTTAGAAAGCGCCGCCATGCAGCCATGCCTGTTTACCACCGTTTCGTCGCTGTATGTGGTGCTGCTTTACGATGTCATGTCTGCCTTCAACATGCACATTCAGACTGACTGATTGTTCGAATGATTCGATGTACCAGTGTTCCTTTCATCTCCCGGTCATTGCTAACCACCAACCATTGATGATCAGCCATAAAGCATCAACCACAAATCATGGATCGTTCACCATTAACCAGTAGCCAGTGCCCATTTGCCAATACCTTTCCAGCAAACTAATATTTGGCAATGAACATTAGTTTAGCCCCGGCAGTGCCAGGTTGGGTCCCCATGTGTGGTGTCAGGGCAGACACAGGCTTCGGCTGCAAGTGGGGCGGGGGGGGGGGGCAGGCCACTGTCAGTTTGTGTTTGTTCCCTCTACACATTTTGATGATTGTCGCCGCCAGTCAGCCTTTCCATTAGCCCGCATGCGTGACCCTCCTTCTGTACATATTCCCGGAACATGCCAGGCGCTGAGCCATTCATTATGGCTCCATGCTCCATGCTCGTTTCGAGCCAAAGGGACAAATGATGATTTGTGATTTGATGTGATTGAAATGTGATTTGATGATTTGTGTTCGGCTGCTTCAGCTGGGCCTCCACAGTGTTTGTGTGTGTATCAGTGATCAGTGACAGACCTGCACGGAGTGGGGGAGAGAGTGTCAAATGCTACCACCTAACACTTAAACATAGCTGTGGTCGTTGTTTTGCTGGAGGCCTGGGCCAAAACGGTTTTTCTGTGCATCTGTCAAACGCGGGAATGTGAGCTGGGTGCGCTCAAATGCCTGGAACAAACAGAGTTTAAAAGTGCATGTCCACAGGCAACAGCCTATGGGCGTTGAGGGGCCGCCACTATCAATGCATTCCACGGATGTTGGCAGTACGGTGTTTTATCAATTGCGGTGCATTGTGTTTGCGATGGGTGCTCTTCAATTGGGTTGCAGAATTGCCAAAGAGATATACGTGGCATGGTAGAGGGACCATTGGAGCCCCTTGTGGCGTTGCTGTGAGCGTTGACAGGGGTGGAGACCTGCGTGGCAGGTGAGGGACTGCTCTTCCGAACCCTGGCACAGGTTGCCCGACTGTGTAGCTTCTGGCCGTGCTGGTGTTGCGAGCATTGTGTGGATGCCACTGGCAAAGTCGGACTTTCACTTTTTTTTGGGGAGGGGTTGACTAGAGTCCACCCGAAAGGGTGTGTGTGAAAAACGGGCTCAATTGACAGGGACTAACCCCCCCCCCCCCCTTTGGCCATCCCCCCGGGGGTGGGGGTAGGGGGCGTCACCGGCGAGTCCCAAAAGAAAACACATCAGTGTCATATTGCACAGGACTGCAAATGGGGGGGATGGTGCAATTGGACAGGGGTCACCCCTTCACTGTGGGGGACGTGATTCACCCGTAGCCTCCTTGCCAGCTCTAGACTTCCTCCCCAACTTCTATGAAACATTGATCCATAGAGATCACATTAAACACACGGGGGGCGTAGATAGCGTCTTTGATGCAGAAATTGTTAGGACAACCGCCGCCAAACTTCATTTCTCTTCCTTTTTCTTTTTACACATTATCTGGCAGTGCGGCTCTTGGGCACACTTGAGAGCTAGGCACTGAGATGGACTGACCCGCAAGGCCAGACCATCGGTGTGCTCACAGCCCCACGAGAGTGGCCCACATGCTTGCAAATTTGCGGGACACTACTGGCATGATGCTCGGACCAGCTCAAGGCCGAGGTCAATTGCTTTATGGCGGAGTATCACACCATGGCATCGGCCATCCTTCAAGCCGGGGCCAAGAGAACAGATGTGGATATTTTCGATTGATGATTGCAGGCAAGGGAGAGCACCGATATATAGACCCACACCGGAGGAAGGGGTGGTACCTTCGGGTTTTGTTCCATGCCTGATTAATGGAATCCCCTGCTATCACAATCAACAGCAACGGTTGGGAACGTCATGGGATAGTGATGGAAGTAAATTGACTGACGACCAGACAAGAGTAGCGCGGGCCGGCGCAGCGGCCACGTGTGGGCCGCCGCAAATCATAAGTCGTGTGACCGGCCCACAAGACTCATACCACTCACAGCTACAAGGATCGGTGATAGTCACCAAATGTGCCCGCCCGACCGACACACTTCCGCTGGACAATAAAGTAGTTGTGGATTACAGACCGCTGGAACCAACACGTGAATGCACCGACATGGATTTGCGACGCCAACTACATGACAATTTGACCTCAGCCCCGATACTAGTGCATTGGATTGCAGGGCACCAAACCGTTAGGGCATCCCACACGGCACAACAAAAAGCAGACATCAAAAGAAACCACGAAGTGGACCGGTTGGCCAAGAAGGCAAGCACTTTTACCACTACTAGACATACCGCCGACAGACGTGTCGCAGATACACGTAGGAGGAGGACTTGCACCCACACCGGCCAAAAAGTGGATACACCGCAGGAGGATGTGGCCGAAATTCACGGGAGCACACTGGGTTTCGTGGCTGCCCTTCAAAGGGGGACGACGAGCATACTGGCTCCAGTGGTTATGGGGCAACGTGCGCTGGGATGGATGTGAGGCACCATGGAGTAAAGACCAAATTCAATGCCCTGTGTGTGGAACCACCCCCCCTAGATCGGTGCATGACAGATTAACCACGTGCCCAGCGTGGTACCCAAAAATCTCCGGTCTCTGGCTGTCCTCCCGGGAAGATTGGCGCCCACACGCGGCGCAATGGCTGCAGCAGGTCGAACTGGCCGACCGCCACCATCTAGGGCGACTGCGGATCCCAGAGTCCTTCCTAGAACAGATTTCTGTAGAGGACAAGGCACAGCTGAGATACCGCGTAGGGTGGCATCAATACCACATGCTCATTGGAGTGACACAACTCAGGAAAGAACTGTCCAAGCCACCACGAACGCGAGAGATGGGGCAGGAGGCAAAGAAGGAAACCACATGGTCCTCCAAGTTGAAAGCGCGGCGAGTGAGCCGAAACCTTACCTTGAAGAACCTGTGAGAACAATGCCTCTACAAGGCCCCCAAATACAAGAAAAAACCCCCAGTCCCCGTGCCGCCCAAAGTGCATCACAACAGGGCACATGCCCTAGTGGCGAAACCCCTCACACACGCCACCAAGTTAACAGCCATCCAAGCAATCAGCCGCTTGCCACCATCGCATACAAATGCTCGATTGGTCTTTGAGCGATATCTAGGGCACCACCCTGCGCTGTTCCCACTCCCCAATGAAGTAAGCACATAGCTACACTAGATGCTGGAAGCACGACACACACTTGCCAACGACATGTTGAAAGAGCGTCATCACCAAGGCACCAAGTGCCAGACGCGTTGGTACATCAAGTACGCCCGCAGGGTCACGCGCTGTTATCTTACCGTACTACGCAATCCCACACTGAAACAGATGGTTTTTTGGAAGGCCAGGACAACCCGCCAGTTGCGATGCACTCGAGGGTGGGTTCACATGCATGCAGAAATCCTGGAGAGCTCTACCGTGCCGGTGCGGCTCACGCCACACATGTTTTTACCAAACAAAGTCTCAAGGAATGGCAGTACCAAGTGCCAGATACGACAACAGGTGCAACTCCTGTGGGAGTGCATAAAGGGACATTGTTAATTTCTACGTGGCACGATGTGCTGCGCCCCAGGGGGTCAAGCGCACCAGGACAGTTGACAGTGCCCCCACTTTCTCGAGGAAAGGGCACGTGCATGAGGGAATCCACAGCCTTGGGTCCTGGAGTTTTGGCATACCCCAAAGAATCACAATCTTTTCTTTTTGCTTTGCGCAGATGCCTTTGTGGCGCGGCAGCAATCATCTCTGTTGCATAGACAGGTGACAGGTGACTGAAGTCCGAGTGTACGTCCCACCGTTAATGGTGGCATGTGGGCAGTGCTCCGCACGGGACAACACATGTCGTACTTAGTCTGTCATGTTTGAACCAGTCCGTCTGACCGAGCACTTACGACACGCAAGTCTGAGAACAGAAAAAAAATTACTGAGCTACGCCATCGACACCATGTACACCAAGCTGGTTCTCAATCACCTGCACAAGTGTACATTTGCCCTCCTCACCCTTGAACAACTTGGGGGGTTCAAAGGGCAGCTACTACCCAACTAGCCACAAATCTTAATGCCAAACAAGTCCCAAATGTAGCTGAACCCTTCATTTTGATAGCAAAGTCATCATCCTGCATAGTATGGTATGGGAAGAGTTTTGAAGCGCTTTTGGAGCCAGCTTTGGAGCCAAAATTTTGCAAACTTAGCCACATGAATGTTACCAGTGGTGGTCCAAGGGGGATAGAGCATGGCAGAGGACACCCCAAACACAGCCCCAGAGCACTTATGTGTGCAATTGATGTGCATGAAACAAGGTGGGTTGCATGGGTAACTTTTGGGCGGGGCTAGTGGTCACTCATCAACTTGTTAACCAGCCGATGTCATGTGCCAGTACGTCATGGTGGTGCATGCATTTGGTGGCGCCCCGCACAAGTTTTGGTACCCGTGGCTGGCCAAGCAGGTTGCTGAGAGGGCCACCATCTTTGGGAAACAAGCGCACGTGGAAGTGCTGATGATGCCCACGCCGCGGCGGCCACAGATCAACGCCTGGGTTGACGCCATCTTGCAGGCAGTGCAACGTGTACTTGACCATGGGACTTGTCAGGAGCTTTTCTTGGTGGGCCACTCTGTCGGGTGCAATGCCATTGTGCGATTCCTGAGCCATCCCAAGGCCATCATGCTGCTTGCGGGGCCTCTCAGGCTGGGCGGAGTTGTGTGCGTGGCTGGCTGGTTTTCGGTGGATGAGCCATGGGAGGACATTGCGCCATGGTGTACTGAGCCCATACGTTGTGAGCAAGCGCGGCAGGTCCTGGCCCTTGGGGCCAAACCACTGATTTTGATTCTCTCCGACGATGACGGATACACTCGTGACTATGCCCAGAACAGCACCCTTTGGGCTGAGCAGCTCGGGGCCGCAACAATGCTGCTGCCGGGAAGGCGCCACTTTGCATCCAAACGACAAACGGTGGTGCTGGATGTGTTGTGCAAGCTGATGGGCCTCTGTGAACCCGACGAACCGAATCCCCAAGGGGCAGCCGACGTGAGCGACGGGTAAAAGGCACTGCGACTTGCGAAGGCAGGGCCTACAAGCCCTCGCCTCCTACAGCGGCGTGACCACGCGAGGCAGATGATGCCTGAGGCAGGATCAGGACGCAATGCCGTGTGCGGGACCCTGCACACCTGTGCAACCAGCTCGACGGTCATTTCCAGCCTGAGTCTGTGTGCAGAATCGTGGTGCCCATAGCGCCTGCACCGCATGCGCATGCAGTGCACGCCGATGCCGGTACACATGCCCGCAGTGCACACGCATGCAGTCCTTAGGCTGTTGCTGCTGCATGCACACGCTTCCGCCGTTGTGAACAGGAGGGACACCATTCACACCATTTCAGCCTTGGGAATGTGCTCGTCCGACGCACATGTGGTCCCCGCAACCGACCACGAAGGCATTGTCACCACTAGACCGCTCTTGGGCCTGGGCTCCCACGCACACAGTCGAACGAGGGTCGAAGCCCAAACCTCGCGGTCCTTCAAGCAGAAGGTGGCGCATGGACCCCAATGCAGAGCACCAAGGCCAAGGCAGCTGGTAGTGGGCATTCCCATTCAGGGAATTCGGTCTCAGTCAAGCCTGCTACCTAACACCCCCCCTGCGCGCATCCAGTGTATTGAGGTCCACTGGCGTGTTCCAGCCCGTTCCCTCCCTGAATGGTTGGGGTTGCGATCGTCAGGACTCTACCGGATTAGGCATGCATTCAGGTCAGCGGTCACTCCATCACCAGTGGGCTATGAAAGCTGTGGGGCAGGCGCAGCCGGAGCCTAATGCAGACATTGCAACCTGACCATTGATCCCCCCCCACCCCCCACACGCGAGATGGGAGCAATGATGTTTTGTCACGCTATGGAGGGCCCCCGGGTCCTGTGATTTTCTTGCTCCCACATTAGGCTGGTGAGTGACATCAGTCGCCCAGCATCGCCATCGCCTCGCTGCTTCCTCGTCCCCCTACCGTGATGTGGCAATCTGGCTAAATGGATGCCCGTGCCTTTCAGGCCGACCACCAGCCCCCCCCCCCCCCCCCAGCGACCAAATTCTGGCGAATGAGAGCCGCCAGATCGCTGCCCTCGGCGCAATCGAGCACGTGGATTATATTTTTGAAGACCGAGCCATTCTTGCGCAGGGCTTCAAGGATGTACGTATGACTTATGAGGCCCTGTCAAAAATCGACTCACCAGAAATGTTGCAGAAAGTGGTTTATGGTACGCGTCCAGATGTCGCGTTTGTCGTCCACTCCACGTAGCTTTTGGAGGTAAGCAAATATGTGGACCAGTTCGTTCGCTTCTGCTCGGAGTTGGGTAATGTTGTTTACATTATGTTCATGCTTATGTTCAGTGTGGGAGCTGTACGTACAGCGACGTGGGCAGTGGCGGGTCCCAGCTTGGGAAAATTCGTGGATACCGTGTTCCAGAGGTCCAACGGCAACATAACCACGATCTCAGCCCACAAGTATGGCAGGCTTAAGGCCCTTCAGTCCGGTGGCGCCAAAGGGCGCCCGTCGGACGCGAGCAGAGATACGGCAGACACGTCGTTGGTCGCTGAGACGGACCCGATGATAGTCGATGCGGTAAATTTCAACAAGTGTAAGAGATGAGTATGCCTTGGCTCAATAACTGCCCGGAGGTGGCAGTCAGCACGTCCAATTTAAATGGCTGGTTCACCGCTGTCGAGGTGGGAAAGTCTTCTATGCCCCGCCTGTATTTGTATTTGAAAATGCTTAGAGAGCTGAGCATCCATATAGCAGCCTTCCAGGAACATCATATCAGCAGTGCAGCACTTTTGGCTTCTGAGGAGGTCTGGCTGCGCTCTCACGGGTTTGACGTGTTGGCGCATTTGCAAGAGTCTGGCGGTGGGCGGGGTGGGTGTGCTCTGGAACTATTCCGACCAGTCGCTGCGAGCGGCGTGCTCTTTTCGGTCTCTGGGTCCTCGTTTCATGGTGGTGGAGTTAGAGGATGGTAATGGCTTCTTATTGCGCCTAGTTTCCGCTCATTTTGACTGTGCTGCGTGTGTGCGGAGGAGGAAGTGGGTCGCGCTTGGGGAGGAGTTGCGGCGGCTGCCAGTTCTGCCAACTGTGTTTTGCACTGATCATAATTCCATGATGGTCACCCCGGCAGGGATCCCGATGGGCGGAACCCCACCACAGCTCGCCTTCTCCCTGCAATGAAGACAACTGCTCACTCAATTGCTGCACCGATTCTTCATCTTTCAACAGCTCATCTGGAAAGCGCCAGCGACGTGTGGTACCCATCTCCTCGGTGGGAACCATATGCAAGATGACCGTTTTATGGTCCGACCGGGTTGTGACGAATGTGAAGATCCCCCCAACATGCGGTGTCAATCTCCAAGGAACATGAATGCGATCCATCCGTCGGGGATTGCCTTCATCCCGAGCCTTGAAATCAAAATTCCATCCTGGAGGGGGGTCCTCTTTGTCGTGGACAAACTCCCATACATCCACCCACCCCAGACCCGAGATCTCCTCCGCCGCCACTGCTCGTGCACGCACTTTCTCGGCCACCACGTCCCAGACCCCCTTTTGCTTACGCAGAAACACCTCCTCAAAAATCTCTCTGTCTTCTGCGAGGCACTGTTTCTCGTTGCTGTTGTTTCGAGGGCGGTGTAATAACCGGCCACGGTACCTTATGCTCTATCGAAGAGCCAGGCTGAAACCAGCTCTCAAGCACAGATACAAAGTGCCACAAGTCCCGACGTGACACTGATATCTCGGCCTGGCGCTGCCAGGACCTACAGACCGACAGCCACTTGGCCATAAAAATCTCCTTCGAATATGCCTCCCCCCGACACCTCTTGGCACATCGCAGCACCCACTGTGCCCGCAGCCCTGCCCAGATAAGCAGGCCCTGTGTTGTACCCAGCGAGAGCAGGTGGGCATCTACCACCAGGCGGCTCGGCTCTACCACACTACCATCCTTAGTCTGTACCACCCCAAAGGACTGCCTTACCAAATCGAACATCACAGAAGAGGTTAGGCACCCCCGAAGGAAATGCAGATGTGTCTCCTTTTTGTGATCAATCGGACACAATTTGTCAGCAGGGTAAAGGTGGCACATCCTCCCCCCCAGCTGCAGCTTGCGCCACAAAGCTTTTTGGATAAAGTCCATGTTCACTGGCGGGAGTTTGAGCCTGCGCCATTGCACCCACACCGACTTTTCTTGGTGTGCCTCATGCGGCCGCTTTCCCAGAATGCGGCGCAGCATGGCCTCTTTTTGCCAACCCTTCAGCCACGTGTCCTCCAGATCCCATCTCTCCTCCCCCTTGGGTACTGGCTGAGGTGGCTGTCGCAGGGCAACTCCCAGTAAATCATATCACCCCCTCCACGTCGTGGCTATATGTTGTCTGATGCTAGCATGGACCCCCACATCCCCAAACACATAGTAGTACAACAATTTGCCGGACCGAACCAACTTGGGACTATAATAGGTCTGCCCCGTCTTGGACATCACCAACGCATGGTGCCAGACCGGCATATCATAGTAGGATAGGGGTGGGGGTAGACGCTGGTAGTCGGCCCTGGCCAGAGAAAAAGATTTTACCGACCATGCCTGGAAAACCCATTGACTTGTGTCGTACTGGCGCCAGTTGCAGGTAGCGCAGAAAACACAGATCCAGCACCAACCCGATTGACGCCGCCCATCGCCGAAAATTGGCCAGAGCCCCTGCATCAAAACGATGCGGTTCCTGCAGCGATGCGGTTCCTGCAGCGTTGTTACAAAATTGCCAAAATGTTGCCAGTGCAGGACTACATGGGGGGGCGCCAATGCATATGCCCCCTCTGCCTCTGGGCGCGCCAAGCACTCCACGGTCATGTCCTAGGAGGACAAGGACAATGCCACCTGATACACCTTACGCAACTCTGCTATAACCCTGCTGTCCGGATGGTAGGCCCGAGCTGCCAAGAAAACGCACGGCAGCACCCAGGTCTTCAATAAGTAGACCTTTTCTTTCATGCCTAGGTTGATTTTTGCCAACACATGCGCCCTCCACAACATCTTACGCATGTTGGCGATACATGTCCAAAATGTATACCCAGGTACCGGAAGGCGTCACACAGCGCCACTCCCGAATAAACCGTAGTTCGCTGAGAATCCACTTTATGTTTTCTGAGCACCAGTTTGGTTTTCGAAACATTGACCCCCAACCCAGAAAAATTCCCGTACACCAGGAACCGCCACATTATGACCTCCATTGCGCCTGCCACCTCCGACCGAGTACCCGGTATGTAGAGCAGGAAATCATCTGCATAAGAAAACATTTGTAGGTCCATGCGCAGTTGACATAAGTCATATACCAGGATGGTCGTGAGGACTGCAAACAAGGCGGGCAACAGTGGGTCGCCCTGCCGCAGCCCCGACGACGGCCGTAGCTGCACATCCGGGACGTAGCCCGACCCGACACAAAAAAGGATCCGGGACACCACCAACGACATTATGAGTCGTAGGTACGGCTCAAGCAACCCCAAAAAACGAAGGTATGAAGACATATGATCATAAGACACAGAATCGTACGTCTTAGAAAAATCTATCGTCAGATACCTCCCATCCCCGTGCGTGTCCCATAGACTGCGCACCCCCCAGACATGATCTATCATCCTTCGCTTATGCATAAAACCTTTCTGTTCCGGGGCTGCTAGCTGTTGAAATGCGTCCTCCAACTGCAGTAAAATGACTTGGGTCACCCACTTGACACAGCTGTTTTTTAGACAGATTGGGCGTAGATCCCCCAGCCCCACCTCCCCAGAATGCTTTGGGATACCGCGCATCCATCATATGGACCATGCATCTAGCACTGCCCCCGCTTCCAACAACTCCCGCTTGGACGCCAAAAGCCTAGGAACAAAAATGGACGGAAAAAATTTGTAGACATATGTGGTCACCCCATCCAACCCTGGCAACAGACCCTTCGGCATGCGCTCCAGAGCCGCCAGCACGATGTCCTCAGAAAGTGGCCTCATAAGCAACGCGATGGCCCGCCGGATCTTGTCCGGAAGACCCAGGGACTCAAAGAACCTCAGCTGAGCTTCTGGCGGTTCCCCCTGTACCCCCATAATCTTGCCCCAAAAATCCTTTAGCGCCCTCGCTATGGAGCCTGACTCCAACAGAGGGCTGCCTTTCTCGTCCCGCGACCGCTGCAACCGCTTTCGACCTCGCAGCTCTCGAAGCAGCCGGTGGACCTTCTGCCTGCGCTCCATTTCCGCTTGGCCCCGTACCTCTCCGCTCAAGAGTGCATCGCGCAGCTTGCGCGTCACTTTCTCCAACGCAACTGATTCTTTGTGTTCCCCGGTTGCCGCAACAAGTAAAGTATACACAGACCGCACATCCTGCGGGCGTAGCCCTTTTTCGCGCAAATAGTTCCCCCCCCCATGCAGACACTGAATGCGGGGTGCACTCGCGAACGATCTGCTGCACAGGCGCAGGAACCTTAGCTTGTTTTCTGCTCCAAGATTGAGCCGGGGTCATCGAAGATTGTGTATCAACAGTTGACAGGTGGATGCGGGGTTTGGTACGGGGAGGGGGATGAGCGCAACAAGTCGTTTGTTTTGGCCAGGGATGAGGAGAAGACAAATAACCGGGGGGGATTGCGTGCCGCTTTCTATGCCCTTTCGCGCCAGCCAACGGGGAACCCCCTCCATATGGTAGTTGATTCGGAATGGGTGTATAAGGGAGTGACGGAGTGGGGGGTGGCATGGCAGCCCCACCATTGGCGCACAGCCACTGGGGACGTGGCGCACAAGGACCTCTAGGAGCCATTTCTGGACCTGGTGCAGTCACGGGGGGACCTGTTTTCGATACAGTGGGTGCCCTCGCATATAGACATCATGGGGAACGAGAAAGCGGACCAGTTGGCAGAGGAAGGGAGGGTGAGGCATTGGGCCTACTCTCGTGAGTGGGTCAGGGAGGTGCAGCGCTCACAGTCATCGGAGTGGCAGGTGCTGGGCCTGTAGGAATTAGACTCAGAACGGAGCGACAGTGTGGAGCGTAGCGAAGGGCGATCCTCGGAAGGGCGACGCAGTTGTGGGTGCAGCATAGACTGCACATGCCGTGGCCCCTCGTCAAACCGTGTGAGTGAACCAGGGTCGGCCGTCAGTGTGGAGTCGTGGGAGGCTGACCCCAGATCCGAACCTGCCCCGACAAAGTCACGTAGGATTGACCATGAGCGTGAGAGCACGGTGCATGGTGGTGCCCACGGTGTATTGTAGACATGGTGCAAGGTGGAGTCCTCCATCATGAACTGTCGAACATACTCCACACACTGAGATTTGGTTTAATGAATCGCGGCCCACCCCCTGTGCGCCCCTTAGGTGCCCTATTGAGGTCGCACATTTCAGCTGTCATGCACCTGATGCCCGATTGAGAGGTCCCCAATTCAAATCCTGCAGCAATGTGTGTCTGTCCGAGGCACTGAGGCACCAGTGACCCCGCTATGCGGACGGGACACTGCGAGAGATAAAGGGGAACTTGACGGTGGCGTCTGGACGTCCCCCGGGCAACCTCACCTCACCTCACGTCACGTCACCTCACCTCACCTCACCTCACCTCACCTCACCTCACCTCACCTCACCTCACCTCACCTCACCTCACCTCACCTCACCTCACCTCACCTCACCTCACCTCACCTCACCTCACCTCACCTCACCTCACCTCACCTCACCTCACCTCACCCTTAAGCGCCCCCCTGCGGCTCAGCAGTGCAGAGGGCAAGGGCACAGGCCCATCAACGTGGGAGCACCCCCAGGGACCCACATTCTGCCATTCTGCGTCCTGTGATCCAGGGCCTCACGGTAAGTACCCCGAGGGCGTGAGCCTCCATCGCATTGGTGACAATGCCTTGCAGCGGTCACACGTGCCACAACAGTGCAGACCTGCGTGAATATGCTGACAGCAGCTGATTACGGGCCGATTTCCGCCGTTGTGCTTGGCCCTGATGTTGTGCATATTCGGCACCAAAATATTTCCTGCCATTGATTGCCGAGGACCATCAATGTGGCATACGAACGTAATGTTGTGACGTTGCACATCGGAGGGCCTGACTTGAGGCAGCAAAGGAGTTGGCATTGGGGAGTGTATGTGGAGTGGTGTGTGTATGTTCAGCAGGACAAACTGCTAATGTACTGAACGTTCTGTCGAGATTATTCAACAAGTAGCAACATCCGGCGACATGTCTTAGATTTCCTGCAGAAATCGAGAATCTTCCACGGATTCTAAACTTTGTCGGTGGCACTGAGTTTGGGAGTGAATTGTCACGCAAGTGTTTAAAAAAATAGAAAATACCAAAGAATATATTTTTTTTCAAGTGTCACCCGAGTGACTCACGTTGACACTCGATGGGGATCCCCGAGAATGCACGGGTTATGTAGCAAGTCCGCCCTCTTTGGGCTCCCAAGAAGGCAGGGGTGAGGCAGCCACTTCTGATTTTGTTCCCCTTTGTTGGGGACCATTTCTGATTTTGCTCCCCGCGCTTGGCGTTGGGGACCCCCACGAATGCAGGGGTGACATAGCATTTCCGCCCTCTTTTGGGCGGGGGAAGTGGCACGCGAGTGTAAAGAAGTTTCACGCGAGTTCACTCGCGTGACACTTCTTTACACTCGCGTGCCACTTCCCCCCTGAGGTTGGCAATCAAACTACAACTGAGGAGAGCGTAATTTCGGTCTCTCTTGTTTCGGCACATGCGCTCTTTGGGAGCGCATGACTACATTGACATATTCATATTATGCACATTTGTACTCAAGGACTGCACAGTCACTGTGTTCAACCCCCCCCCCCCCAAAAAAAAGTATGGAGATGGAGGCTGGAGGAGGGGTTGAGGGGACTAGATGGGGTGGGTGCTGGGGTCTTGGCAGGGACCGAAAGGGGGGCGAGATGTGCGAACAAGGAGGCCAAAGCCGGGGCTTTGATAGGCCTTTTTCGACAGGCAATTCTACTAGGACACCATGTCAAACGGAGTTGGTACCGGGCTGATATTTGCTTTGTGCTTGTCGCATGAAGGGGCTCGGGTGTAGGACGTATGGTGTCTCTTGCGGAAGGCGCACCACTCCAACCTCATGTCACATGCTTCGGATCGCGGCTCGGGGCTTTCCTCGGCGGCCTGAGCCCGTAAAGCCCAGGGCCAGGTTGATACTGTTTGGTGTTATGCCTGCATGGGGAGTGTGCCCCTTCGGCAATTGGTCGCGGGTCTGTTGGACTCTGCAGATTCGGTGACGCGCCCTGCGGGTCTGTGGCTCCTTGCCTCATAATTGGGGATGGAGCAGCGACGGGAGGACAATGGCCAGAGGCAGAGGGAACCAAATGCAGAGGTGCAGGCACAACGGACCGGTCTAGCGGCATGACATACATCTCCATTCTCCGATTTGAACTATGGGCGATGAGAGTTGGGAAGGTAGGGGATGGTGGCACAAGTTGGGAGGCAATTGAAGGCCACCAACAAGATGAGTGCAGATCACCCAAGCATCGCGGTCATCTGGGCCTAGGCAAGTAGACAGCCTAGGAAAGCAGCAAACCATTCTGTGCTATTGACCAAAAATAATTGGTTTGAGCCAAGAAATACCACGTGATTGTTCAGGGCCCCGGAGCCAAGTAGTAGATAAAATGCTGTCTCCTGTGTCTTTTCGGTGCTTCGTTTCAACCATGACATGGTCTCTAATGGGTGACCGAGGGGCTATGCTCATGACCTGTGAGGGTTAGCCGAAGGTGCCTGCAGACCTCTGCGGTTTTAGGCTAGACCCGAAGCTGTTTGGCCCACTTCATTGTTGGGGTTGTCCTAAAACAGTTGGTGGACGCGTGCGTCTCGATGCTAGCACACTACTACAGCAGACATCTGATGATGATGCCCCCCGATTTGTGTGTATTCAGAATGCTCAAAATGAAATAGGGGGCATCAACAATTCCCACCAAACCCGAAACACTTTTGTGAACCCTCCTCCGCCACCCCTTACCACCCCCATGCCGTTGGGGTTGGAGTCTAGAACACACCATTGCTTAGGGCGCATGTTGCGCACTGTGCACAAAGTTTGTTCAGGACCATACCCAAGGTAGGTAGGTAGGTACCCCCCCCCCTCCTTGTATAAGCTACGCCCTTGTCCAAGCTACATACGCTCATGGCTGACGCTCTCTCGACAACATCTGACATCAGTCACTGTGACACTGATTCATGGAGTGCAGAAAACACTGACAGTGCAAGCCAGCCCGGCTCTCGCACGTGCTCCACAGAAGGCAGTCGTGACTAACTGCTTTGTATCCGCTGGCGCTGTGGTTTCCACGCCAGTTTTCCACCCTCACACCCCCTTCTCCTCCTATTGTATGTTTCTCCCTGCTCTGTTTGAAACTAAACAGCAACTGAAGGGGACGGGCCGAATGAGTGCCATGCTATGCAGCCCAGTCAGTTTGCATGTAGTACAATGAATGCAGTCCACACCTTATGGACCACTCCTATTTTATTGATCCTGATTGTTCTTTAGAGTCGGCAGAAAGGACAAGCACTCAAGTGACCCACAGAGCTAACCGCAAAAAACGCCTCACTGTACTTTACATAGTGGAGCACCCCAACCAAGAAGGGGACACGTGCATCGATTGAACTTCGCAGTACTGCTGGACTAATGGCTGGAATTGTCTATGGCGGGGACATTCAGTCTATCGGAACTGACCATTGACCCCCCCCCCCCCCCTCCTTGCCCGACTTGCTGAGCCTGACGACCAGCGTGTACCCCATGTTTGCTGCCCACTCGGATCATAAGGCAATCCTGGCTGAATTCACACCCCCGTCCTTCGAAACAGAGGACACGGTTCCCAGATTCTACTGCCCAGAGACTATCCTCCAAGACTCAGAGGCAATGGAAGATCTGGAAACCTCTCTCAAGTCTATCCACTCAACGGGAGATCAATGGTGGGAAGAGGCACTGAGCTGCATCCAAAAGAAGGCGGTCAGCTACCAAAGGGAACACAAAAACAAAAAGCAGTCGGTTGAGCTACAAGCCCTACGGTTACTGCGGGGTTCCACAAGAGACTCTGTCACACCAGCGGTCTACCAATTTCTTTCGTCACTGGGGATTGCGGCGGCAGATGCGGCAACAGCCTATACCCTCCTGGTGGGGGTGTATGAAAAGGCACAGCGTGACAGAACGGGCATGGAAACACTCTCCAAGCTCAAGGGGGTGATCACGACGGGGGAAACCTCAGGGGATTTGAGAACGCGAAGAAATGAATTGTATCGGCTAATGCGGGAGCTGCAAGAGCGAAAGAAACTTCAGCAGCTGGTATCCAGGACAGGCTCGGCAATACGCGGAGCAAAGGCGGTGGCAAAAGAGCTGGTGGACCATTGGGATAAAGTGTCCACCCCAACGGGAACCACAGAAGAAGAATGTGTGGCCTATCTGAAAGCGTTAGGAGTGGAGCAGCGGTTGCGTAAGGCAGGTCGACTCCTTTTCAAGCAGCTATCTCTGGACATAGTTCATGAAGGCCTTAAGAGGCTGAACAGCAATAGCTCCCCTGGATTGGATGGTTTCTCGGTCCAAATTCTTCAAGAGGCTTCCCCCAGAAGCTGGTACACGAGGCGCATTGGACGTCATGGCTGCCTTTGCGCGCGGTCAACCGAGATAAGTGGGGTCCATGGCTGTGGGGGACACTGCGATTGCCGGGGTATGGGGCACCCTGGGAAACCGGGCCGGTGCTGTGCCCACGGTGTGGACAGCGCCATGGCCTTGCAGTGCAGGAATGCCTCTTGTCATGCCCCTCCGAGTCCCGGTTTTGGGACATTTGGACCGACGCATGGGAGACATGGAAACCGGAGGCAACCAAGTGGCGACGAACGGCGTCCGCAGACGAACTGCGCATGTGCACCCGCTTGCAGTTCCCACACTCCCTTCAACGATCCTTCCTTCCAGTCCAGGCGCACTGGAGGGTGGTAGTTGCCACATGGCACTTCCACGTATTCCAGCGATTGCAGGCGTGGGTCGTTGACAAGCTGCAGCACGCCCCAACTTTCGTCAGCAACAAGCGGCCCACGCACATTGTCCCACCTGTTGCTGGGGCCCTGCCGCAGGTAGCTAAACCTACGGCCCGCAACATTTGGAACCACGTGAGAGGCGTACTGTCGATCCCGCCGCCATCAGAGCCACGTTTCACAGATACTGCGCCCACGGTGGAGGAACTTCGGTGGCAATTGACACAAGCGGTCACCACTGCCGAGCGCACGTGGGTCTTGGAGGCCATGGCCCGGCACCACCATGTAGCACCGCCGCGCAAACGGCCCAGAGAACCGTCGCCGCCACCGGCACAGGCTCCGGTCTCACCGCCGCGCGAGTCTCGTGAAATTCATGCCGGACCCTTCCTGGAACAAGCTAGGCGTCTCATGCTACACGCCCAAATGCAGGCCGCACGACTCTGCCTGGAAGAGGTGGCGCAGGCACTCGCCCGGCAAGCCGTCACACAGAAGTCCCTCTTCTTGGCACACCACCACGAGCACTTGTGCCGGCAAGCGTACTTCCTCTACAAGGAACATACGACGCGGTGGTATGTAGAAGCGCAACAGGCGGTCTACCACTTGTCCTGGATGGCGGATTCTCGCCGACTACGCTTCCGCCAGTGGCGAACAGCTGTCCTCCCCGAGGCGCGGTCCACGGTGTCGCGCAAGCTCGCCGTGGCATCCTCGTGTTGGGAGCAGGCACATGTTTCGCTGTCCACCGGCATCCAAGCGGAAGAAGCATCCGAATGGCGGCATATGTCCCAAGTGCACGCGGTGACCCTTACGGCCTTACGGCGGACGACTTTGTCGGACCCCCGACGGGACATCCGGGGGGCCACCGCACAGCGCATGAAGCGCTTGCGGGACGAGATCCCACCCGAGACACACAAGAAACGGAGGACAGAGGCGCCGGAGGTTCCTAGCGATCTCCAGGATATGGAAATCCCGCTGGAGGACATGGGCGATGTCATAGTCTTGACTGGATTGTAACACCCTGAGAGGTCCGGGAGGACGCGCATACCCGTGCAAACGGGGCGACAGGGGTGGGGCAAGGCGCAGGACTCGTTCCTCCCGCCACCCCGCCGCAGCCGTCTTGGTGAGGGTAGGTCATACCAAACCCATACCCAAAGTCGGCCCTGTCACTAACCCATGACCTGCTATGTGTACTCTCAATGGACACTTGGTGGAACTTCGGTCACGAGTTAAAAAAAAAAACAAATTCTTCAAGAGGTTCTCGGACATCTTCGAACCGCAAATGTATGAATCACTGAAACGCTTCCTCGATGTGGGTAAAATGCCGGAGACATGGACCTCCGGAGTGGTGACAATGATCCCCAAGACTAAGGCAATGCAGACGCCAGACTCACTCCGACCAATTGCACTGCAAACGACAAGGCAGAAGTGGCTCACCAACATTCTCCTGATCCAGTTAGAGGATGTCCTTCTTCACTGCATCCCGTCGCAACAAATGGGTTTCCTTCGCCATAGAAGCATCCTCCAGCATGTCTACGGGTCACGGGCACTCTAGGATGGCTTACGTGAAGGAGCGGCGTTATCAGTAGACTTCAGAAATGCTTTCCCCACGATGTCTCACGAGATGGTGTCGGCGGCACTGGGTCTAATGTGCATACCATTCCTGTACATCCGGCTGATACTACATCTTTTGCGTGCACCGTATCTGTATTCGGTTGGAAAAGGATATGTCCCAGGTGTCTACCACCACCCGCGGGCGGGCACGCGCCACGGGGATCCTCTCTCCCCGGCAATGTTCTCCCTGGTGGCATCCTTTGTGATTTTCCCACTACAAGACCTGGGTCCAGGGCTGACTATCATGATGTATGCGGACGACCTCATCATCTTCTTAGAGGGACGAGCCAACCCACAGCTGCTGAGGAGGGTATGGGAAGTGGTGTCTTTTTCTGGACAATTTTCTGGGCTGAAGGTCAACCTGAGCAAAACGGCGGCGATAGTTCGCAACTGTGGGGGAATGGAGTGGGCGAGGTGCTTTCGGGACATTGGAGTGGACGTCAAAAACTTCGTCAAGTATCTGGGTGTACGTTTGGGGAATGTTCGGCATCAACGGGATGACCAAGGATGGGGGCTGACGATAGAGCAGGCTTTCGCACCAGCATTGCAGGAGGCCTTTCGTTGCGCACGGGTAGTATCCACGCTGCAGCTGTCAATGGACGAATGTGCATTCATGCTGGCATCATGGATCCTGCCGGTTGTGGCCTGGGTATCCAAGGCGTACTACGCCCCAGTCTCGGTGATCAGACAGCTGAAGTTGGTGTACCACGTGACCATGGGTACCAACAGCTGGGGAATCACTTTGCCAATCCTTTCACGACCAAGAACACAAGGGGGACTGGCACTGCCATAGCCAGAGCTGTTTCTCATGCACCAGGCAGCGGCTCCGTTCGTCAGCCTCTTGGGGGAGCCTCACAAGTATCCCGACAAGGCGGTGGAGACCTTCTATGCATGGGCAACAACCATCGGGTTCACACCATCCAAAGACAACCTCCCATATATCCAGCTGGGCATGGTCCGAACGGCAGAACTGACGTTCCTGGGGTGGTCGGCAAAGGCACACTCCAATATCCAACGGGTGGCCCCGCAGGTGCCCCCCCCGGCAAACCGGGACCACCTGCCATTATGGCACTCTGTGTACTTCCGAAATGAATTCAACTGCTCCCACTACAACACGAAAATGATCCGGCAAGGGGTGCTGATGTGGGGTCAATTGCAATCCTTGGAGGACGCAAGATTGTTCAATGCACTGCCTCGGACATGGAAAGGGGTCTACAATCATGGCGGACGACTCCTCAACAAAGTCCCGTCACAAGGGGGGTTTGACACCCCCGCAGTCCACGCCCAAAACTGGACTAGGGCATGGCTGCTACAGTTCTACGCCTCTCAGCCAGGGGTCCGCGACCCGCAAACACCGGAGGTATGGGAGCAATGGGCACAAGCACAACTACCGCCGAGGGTTCGAGACTTTGCGCAAAAGGTGCTGTGGCACAAACTGACTGTACATGCGAGAGTCTACAAGAGGTCGGGCACGGACAAGTGCCCGGTGTGCTCACAAAAGGAGACGGTCAAGCACGCGATGGTCGAATGCCCCATGTTCAAAGCGGCAGCGGCGGTCATACAGCACTACTATGGCCCGGTGGATACTGGTAACAGGAAGTCAGCAGTCCGGGACATGATGGAGTCCGACCACCAGGAGTGGTTACTGAACACGAACCAAGGCTGGGCGATGTGGTCGGCAAGAAGTGCCCACTGGCGATACCGATGCGAAGTCAAAGCAGGAGCGTCACCGGTGTTCACGTCATACCTGACAACATGGCTAAGGGAGCTGTGTGAGTGGGTGGGATTTTACTCAGGAGAGCGCAGGGAACAGTGGAGAGGCTTTCAAAAGTCACTGGAGCAGCTTCGAGATACCGGAGTGCAGCCGCGACAAGGGGAAGTACAAGTTCATGGGGAACTGAATGCATGGTGGCAAACACACACGTAGTGCTTCACTCAAGAGAGATCAGCCAACAACCACAGTTGGCATAGGGAAACGGAATCACGCCCGAAGCGCCCGAGGCAGGCAGGCCCGGGAGTGCTGCAAGGAGTGCAAGATCTGATTGCAGAACTGGTGGCACAGGGCTACAGGATCGTGTACACGGACGGGTCATCAAAAAGACTGGGCCACAAGGACATGCGCAGGGCAGGGGGCTTTGGCGTGTTCGCAGCGGAAGATGAGCAAGGACCAGAGGTACGCTTCTGCGGCTACGTACCAACACGCCACAGGCAAACAAATAATGGAGCGGAGCTTTGGGCAGCCGTAGAAGCCTTACAAGGGTTCTGGGTCCCAAAACTGGCAATACTCACCGACTCGCAATACCTGCAGCTGGGAGCGACCGGCAGGGCCCAGCACTGGAAGTCAAAGGGATGGACAACCACATCTGGAAAGCTGCAGGTCCACGTCCCAGTCTGGGAAATGCTGCTCCAAGAAATGGCGACGCCGGGAAGAGAAGTCAGGTGGGAGCATGTCCCAGCTCATGTCAACGTGCAGGGGAATGAGGTGGCAAATGGATTGGCGATGGAAGGCATGTGTTCGAGCCCGCTGTGGTCTCAGCATGTTGCACCAGACTCATCATCAGGGTCGGAATCTACGGTAGGCTTGAGGGGAGGATCGGGATCCGAGTCAGAGGACACCAAGGCACTCTGGTCATCCTTGGGTATGGTACCCATGGATAGTGATGAGCTGACAGGGGAAGCATCCGGGGAGCCAGCGCCACGTGAAATGGGATCATACGCCTCCAGCAGTACAGAAAGTGAGGACATGAGGACAGGACACACACACCAGGGAGGTTTGTTGAGTGAACTGTCAGCAGCGGACACACTGTCCTTCACCACAGATGTGAGCGACACCAGGCGGCAGCGCAAGATGCGAAGGCTCAGGAAAAGCAGGAACCCAGGACAGGGTCGATAATAACAGAACCTGTAGCCCCTGCATACTGGTGCGGACATTTCACAGGTTTCAAGCACAACAATGCATGCATGTCTGAAATCTGCGTTCTGACGCAGAGCTTTTCGTCACTCGAGCCGCGTCTTGTCGCGGCGAGCAGCAGCACACAGAAGAGACTACCAAGCGGCTGAACTCCGCGTCCTGTCGCGGATAGGCACCCAGGCGTAATGCCGCCTGGAAGGACACTGCAGGAGAAGGGATCACGTCAGCAGCGGCATGGCCCATACACACACATCCAGCCAGCCCCAAAGAAGGTCAAGCCTCAGCAAGAACGCCAGCGTTTCAAAGTGCAAGCACTGAGCCAACTAGACGCCATTGCGAATGAAGGACTGCAAGCAGTTGAAGCAGAGCTGACCACAATGGCCTGGGCCCGCAATCAGCAGATCTGGCTCCGACTGGACCAACCACATGACACCAGGATGCACTGCGAGGTTGTGGACAACCATGGCGAACCATTGCTGATGAGCAATCAGGAGCTCTACTCGGTGATGGTCCAGATCAACTGGACCCTGAAGACTCAGGCTCTGGCGAACATGCAGGTCCAGTGGCGACCCAAAAGTGCAGGCAAGTGGCACCCGTTCCAGTTGGAAGCGATCCTCCACTGTCCGACGGCAGAGGGACACAGAGCGGTGCCCTCCTCGGTGAGCAGAACGAGAGATTGCATGCATGTGTGGTTGGCAGGCCGAGCGGACCTCTTGCGGCTGTTCCAAAGAACGCTCTTCAGGCAGGCGGACCCGGTACCCGGGGACGCTGTGCGGTTCCTCTACACGCTGCTGAGCACACCCCCATGCGAAAGGAGATACGCATGACAGGGGATGACACACAGGGGGGGGTAGGAAAGAACGAATGGAGCACGTGGTGCAGATACCCAATCGTCGTGGCCCAGTGGATACACCACACCTCTTCTGTCCTGTAGAGGATGGTTCGAACCCCGGGGGGGATAGAGATACACCGAACGACCCGAACCCCCCTTTTTTGGGTGAGAGGGAGAGAGAGAGAGAGAGAGAGAGAGAGAGAGTAGGACGCAGTGGGAAAGGAACAGAGAGGAGCAACAGAGAGGGAAGAGAGAGAGAGTGGGGTGCAGGTGAGAGAGCAGGTGAGAATGGGAGGGAGAGAGTGGGAGAGAGACCCACAGAGCAAGAGTCGAGGGCTAACCGGCGCAAAGGGGGGGTGGTGGGTTTGAGCTGACCAGGGTGTATGGGACGCCAAGACAGCACAGAACAGTCAAATGGTGAAAAAACAGGGCGCCATTGCGCCCCTGAGCCACAGGCTCGACACGTCGTTACGTGTTGACAGGCCGAAGCAGGACTGGGGCTGCGAGAGTGCGGCCCATATGGGGAAGACGGAAGCAAGTAGGCATGAATATGTGGGCAGCATGCGCATGCATGGTGTGGAGCTGAAATGGTATGCACCACACACAGTATAGCAACGATCTGTTGAGTTGCCTGACAGCCGGAGCACTTGCTGAAATGTTAAGACGCCTTTGCGCCACCAAAGGCGCCTTTGCGCCCCCGAGGCTCGAATACGACACGTCCTCACGTGCCAGGGAGCAAGTGCATGACAGGAGCACGACCTGCAGAGCAAGGGTTAGAGACTAACCGGCACTGTGGGTGGGTGGTGGGTGCGAGCTGACCTCAGTGTCCAGAGGACCAGAGCCAATGCACAGTCAGCAACCACCTGGTGTGGTACAGAACAGGTCTACGCTGCAGTGCAGCAAGCAAAACACTGAACAATGTGGTTATGACCATGCGCCTGTGACACGGGGGCGTATGCGAGCCCGTTTTCCGTTGCCTCATGGCCTCCTTGTGTAAGCTACACCCTTGTCCAAGCTACAGTAGGCGTAGGGACCGTAATAATTGTGGACGCAATTTAATTACGTACGAATGTAGTGCGGTCACATAAGATATGGTTTTGTCGTCACATTTGCCAATTACATACTGTCATGGACACATTTGTTGTGAGTCTTTGCCCACTTGAACCCACATGGCTCTGATTTTGGGGACATTTGTGCTTTATATTCCCCTTCTTGCACCAGCTCACCATGCAAGCTTCTCTTTTTGAACCCGGGCGTCCAGTTATTTTCACACATTCCACCGGCGAGCGTGTGGATGCTACAATGAAGGGACCATCGGGGAAGGGGGACCAGTTTGTGGAGTTGGAGTACATGAAGGGTGGGCAGATGGTCACACACCCTTGTGCCCCCCTTCCAAGAATCAAGTTCTTCATCCGGTCCCTGTCTCCCTCCCCCGGGCCGGACAAACCGCTGTTACCTCCGACTGTTCCGAAAGTTCCTCATGGGACGGGTGGTAAAGCTAAAGCTAATGTTGATTTGGAAGGGAGAAACGGAAGGGAGACTTAAAAGAGAGGTCACCGGCATGAACTGCAAGATGCGGCGCATGGTTCAAACGGTCACCAAGAAGGGTAAGGCCAATGAGGCATCCATGCTATATATCGTTAAGGAGACTTTGCGCCATGCCATTCCTTTGCACGAGGGTGAGCAATGTGTTTTTATGGCTGACGGGGCCCCTGGCCACATGCATGCACCTGTTGCCCTTGCTTTTAAGAATGCCATTGTACAAGGGACCACATGCATGGTAATTTCATTCCCAAGAATTTGAAGTTGCCGAGCCCAAACCAGCCCCTAAGCCTCGGCCAAAGGCATCGTCAAGTGGTGAGCATGTGCAATTGTTCCGCATGGCGTATAATCGCAAGAAGGGTTTCCAAGCCGAACATTTGTAGGCTTTGCATCCTTCATTGTATGTGATGACATGGGTGCGAACCTGAAATTTTCATGTTCCCAAGGCTTTCTTGTGTTTGCATGCTCTTGGAAATGTGGGTGGAGGTCAAGGTGCACTCATACCATGCGCGCGTGCACGTGTGTGTCGGTAGTTGTATGTGTTGCGCGCAAGCGACACCCTTGTCCAAGCTACAATAGTCGTAGGGACCGTAATAATTGTGTACATTGGCGTAGCTTATACAAGAGGGGCGTTGGGTAGGTATGACACCGATCCGGACCTCGGAAGATGCACAAAAGAAGAAGGCCAAAATCACTGTTGTTCCACTGGAGGACAAGGTTTCGATACTTACTTACTTTTGATGTGGGTGAGTGGGTGGGTGGGTTGGCCAGGCTGGCCAGGGCCCGAAATCCCCCCCCCTCCCCGCTGGGTCATGATGCGGCGCGCTGAGTAGCCCTCTGTCGCGGAACCACAGCCCCGAAGCCCCTTCTGTCCCGTCTCGCGTCTCTCCTCTGCAGCCCCTGGGCCCCGTGGCCACCACATGTCCTTCCGGTGTAAATCTGTCACGGCAGTGCTCGGCCAACAGCCCGAGACCGCGCTGCCGGGCAAGCTGCCGGACAAAGACGCCATCCCCACGCGGTTCCTGCAGTTTCTGCTGCTCAGCCGGGCGCACCACCTCCGGGAAGTCATTGCCCTCTACACGTGGCTGCTACTGGTGATTGCCCTACTGGTGTCCACAGTGCTCGAAAGAGGGTCCGGGCGGGCCACGTACCAGGCGGTGGAGAGCGTGCGGCAGCTGATCTCCGAAGGCGAGTTCGAGCAGGCCACAGCCGCCGGGCTGTACGGGCTGTCCGGAAGACGTACTGGGACATCGGGAACCCGGAGGAGTTCTGGCAGTGGATGCGCAGCCCCACGGCGGTCATGCAGCTCGTCACATACCCGGGCTCACGTTCCAGAACGAGGCCCTGCACGTGACGCCGCAGGTGGCGCTTCTTCAGGTGCGTGTCAGGAAACAGGTCTGCGGGGCCTTTTACGCATGGCTTTGGGGCCATCAGAGCACGGACGGCAAGGTCCCCATGTGCTACCCGGACTGGTCGAGTGAGGAGGTGGATCGTGCCGGTTTCGGTCCTCAGAACAGCAGCTGCGCCTTGGTGCCCGGCGCCACCAGCCATTGGACCGGCGTGGACTTGGGGGGCGACGGGATAGCGCGTGGCTATCTGAAGGAGTACAACTTCCGGTACAGCTACCTGTACACTATTCCGACGGCCCGGCTGGACCGGACGGTGGTGGAAGAGGGGTTTGACTGCCTGCAGAAGAGTGGGTGGATCGACGAGGGCACCCGGGCCATTCTTGTGCGGTTGTCGGTCGCCCATAGCCCCGACACGTACAGTCAGTTTCAGTATTTGGTGGAGATCGATTCCCGAGGCGGGTACCTGCCCACTCTAGAGTCTTTGAGCTACACGACCACGGGCCAAGAAAAGCTTAGTTTTGCCAAACTTTTCATCCGTGCGTTTGCGATTTCCGTGTTCTTCTTGCGGCTTGCGTGGGAGCTGTATGAGGATATTCGGTTTCGGTCCTTCTACACGAGAGCGAACCGGACAACGGGATTGCTGAAGCTGGTCTTCGGCTTTTGGAGGGTATATGATGTTGTCCTCCTGTCGCTTGCAGTAGCCGCGTTTTGTCTGGAGGCAAGCTTTAGTCACGACCTCAATGCATATCTTGCTCGCTTGGGTAATAACTCCACTGACACCGAGGTGTACGCACGATACGCGGAATGGTTCTTACTTGAGTTCCAGTGGTTCCAACAGCTCCGATTAACCCGACAAATGGATTCTGCAGTGATGCTGTTGGCCATGCTGGAGTTCCTGCGATTCCTCACACTCAGTGCTTCCTTGAAACTCTCGCTGGTCGAGACCATTCGGATTGCAGTGACTCCATTGACTTTTGTGCTGGCAGGGTGTTTCTTGATCACCATATCCTATGCCTTCGCGGCGTTCATTTTGTTTGGGGACCAGGTGTCCGGATACTACACCGTATGGCTGTCGATCGGTAACACCATGCTGATGCTTGTGGATGCATATGATGACTACGAAAAATTAGCAGAGGTATTGCGCACCTGCCATGTGTCTCACCTGGGGCAACTGGTCCATTTTGTTGCTTCAATGTATCGGCCCCATGCAACAAGCATATCCATGTGCATGCAAAGCGCCACGATGAGGGAAGGGCATGTCGCAACATCAAGGCAGATCCAGTCATCGCTGATGCTCCCAGCGGACACAACGAACACCGTGCGCTTGGGCCAGATCCAGAAGAAATATGGCCGCTCTCATTACGTGTCAGATCCGCTGACACAGCCATTTGTGGGATCGTCGTAGCACCGGACAACTCTGAACCTTGATTCCGAGACGTTGTCTGGAGTACCATATGATGAGCAGAGCACGCCAGCTCACCTTGGTCTGGACCAAAAAAAACAAACAAAAAAGAAGAAATATGGTCGCTCTCAGTCATGTGCAACTGGAAAAGGGGCTGGCTGAGGGAAGCTTGCCATCCAACCCAGGAATGACACTGCCCAATTTGGGTTCTTGGATGACATTTACAATCCAATCGGCCAAGTGCTCACCGATGTGCTTTTGCATGCCCATGTGCAGCCAACAGGGCACGCCCTTGCGATGTGTCTGTTCCAGGTATACCCGGTCTCGGCCTTCTTCTTTTACTGGTCTTACGCCTTATTCATCCTGTATTTCACATTGAACATGCTGATTGGGATCATTACAGCCGCCTTCGAGCAGGCTCGCGAGCAGCAGGATCAGCTGATTGGTGACGCTTCATGGTGGACGCTGTGCGTTGAGCTCTACGAGAGTTGGCGACACTTCACATCGTCACTGGTCGGAGTCCTTCAGAGGCTCCACCCGAAGCACCGGAGGCAGGCGGACAATGAGGTGCTGTGCCGATGGATGGAACAGTGGCCCTGCCAACGGAGCCCGCTGCGCTTCAGCTTGAGTGGCGCCGAGGATGATGGGCCGCGTCTGAGCGGAGCCGAAGATGAGCAGGCCGAGGATGTGATGAGCCCCCGGCCCTCCGCAAGCCTCGCAGGTTTGAGTGCGGTCGCCTCTTGTGGTGGCCCGCAGCCAGACCGTCATTTGAGTGAGCCCAAGTGGTACTGGTTCAGCTGCGGAGGCTGGGTCTATGGCAATTCCCCGGCCGACCTGTGTAAGAAGCTGGTGTCCGCCCCCCCGGTCCTGACGTACCGCCAGCTCGAGGTCCTGCTGGATACGGGCCAGCCCAAAGTGAAGGCACCGTACCACACGGTCTCAGCCCTGTACACTATGCTGCGGTCCCACACACCCCGAGTGTACCGCGAGTACCAAGCCGCAGAGGGGGCCATGAGAGGGGGGGGCACTTGCGTCAAGCAGGCCCACAGGGGTCCAGAGGTGGAGGCCTTGGAGGCAAAGGTCGAGGAGTTGCAATGCAGCCTCTGGAACATGGAGGTGAACATCATGAGGCAGCTGCAGGCGATGCGGAACGGAGCTGTCAGCAGAGAGGATACCCTTCTAACGATGCGCTCTGGCCGCCCGCCCAGCCCGATGGTCCAAGAGGAGGCAGTGGGCGGCGCAACAAAGTCCCTGCGGAGATCGGAGGATGAGGGCTTCTCACAGGGATGGGGGCTGGAGTGGGACAGGCAGCATGGGCTGTGTCCGCTCCGGCTGGGCGAGCCATGTTCTGTCGAGGCAGAGTAGCACCCACACTGCCCACCACCGGAAACGCCCCACCGGGGCAGGGAGCCACGCAGCAAATGTTGGTGGTTCATGACCTACCCTTCTTCAGAGGTTTTCTGTGGAGGATGGTCCTTCAGGGCGGACGCCGGTGCGGCACTCCTATTGAGCGCTTTCGCAACAGCAGTCAGTATTTGACTGACTGCCAGCGGTTGGCGGGACAGAATGTCGGTGCTTCCTCGTGGCCATTCAAGGCCAGTGCTTGGCAGGTACCAGCAGGCGGTCGGGCGGCCAACCTTCGAATGGGAGCACCGTCGCCCTGAAATAACCACTAAGTATTGTTGGCGACAGGGTGCATGGAAGCATACAAAAGTGACACATTTGGTGGGTGGGGCTGGGGGTGAAGGGCTCTGCTCGGGCCCCGAGATGAAGACTACCAAATCCCCACTTTTCACTGCCAACAGGTATGAGCTGCGCATTGTACGTGGTGCCACTGAATGCAGTATCTGATTCCAGCTCCGACAGTTATGAGGTCGCGTGATCAAGCCTCAGGAACCGACTGTTTCCCACCATTGTTGGCTCCATACTCAAACCCTGCGCAGTGCATTGTCTCCCAGATTGGCCTTCTAAAGTGCAAGCGACCAACCGCTCATTTGCGATCCGTCCACCCAAACTCCGCAGCTCAGACGCTGTCACTCATTTCTGAACGCATCATTGCATTCGGTCCCAAATTAAGATCAGGCTCCAGTTTAATACGGACTGGGCACAACTGTCCCTTGGACATGCCGGTTATGATTGGTATTGGGATTGGGATTGGTATTGCGATTGGTGCTGCACACCTCAATCGAATGGGGAGGCGGGGGGAGAGTATCCCTGGGTCACTGGCCGTGAAGCCCAATGGAATATGCGAACAACCCACAAGGACCCCCATTAGTGTGAGCACTAAACCAGCTCTACATTTGCTGGGACGAAAGGCCAGGATGCCCCTGAGCCGCAGCAGGAGTCCCCCCCTCCTTGTATAAGCTACGCCCTTGTCCAAGCTACAGTAGGCGTAGGGACCGTAATAATTGTGGACGCAATTTAATTACATACGAATGTAGTGCCGTCACATAAGATATGGGTTTGTCGTCACATTTGCCAATTACATACTGTCATGGACACATTTGTTGTGAGTCTTTGCCCACTTGAACCCACATGGCTCTGATTTTGGGGACATTTGTGCTTTATATTCCCCTTCTTGCACCAGCTCACCATGCAAGCTTCTCTTTTTGAACCCGGGCGTCCAGTTATTTTCACACATTCCACCGGCGAGCGTGTGGATGCTACAATGAAGGGACCATCGGGGAAGGGGGACCAGTTTGTGGAGTTGGAGTACATGAAGGGTGGGCAGATGGTCACACACCCTTGTGCCCCCCTTCCAAGAATCAAGTTCTTCATCCGGTCCCTGTCTCCCTCCCCCGGGCCGGACAAACCGCTGTTACCTCCGACTGTTGCTGAAGTTCCTCATGAACCAGAGGTGGTGGCCGAGCCATGTCCAAAGCCCGGGCACACCACGAAGGTCCCACCCAGGGCTGCTGCGTGGGGGCAGCTCACCATGAAGCACTTCTTTGGTCGCCCAAGTGGTGAGCATGTGCAATTGTTCCGCATGGCGTATGATCGCAAGAAGGGTTTCGAAGCCTAACATTTGTAGGCTTCGCATCCTTCATTGATGACATGGGTGCGAACCTGAAAATTTCATGTTCCCAAGGCTTTCTTGTGTTTGCATGCTCTTGGAAATGCGGGTGGAGGTCAAGGTGCACTCATACCATGCGCGCGCGCACGTGTGTGTCGGTAGTTGCATGTGTTGCACGCAAGCCACGCCCTTGTCCAAGCTACAATAGTCGTAGAGACCGTAATAATTGTGTACATTGGCGTAGCTTATACAAGGGGTGCGGGGCAAAACCAACTTTGCACATGGCTTCTACACATGGAAATCAACCAATCCTTTTTGTATGACCTGACCTCCAACGAACATATGTTGGAGGACAGGGGGTGCCATAAGCACGCTCAGCCTTTTTTTTTTTTTACTATGGCATCCACTCTCTGATGTTTCAAGCTCAGCAGATCCTGGCATAGCTTAGTTGGTAGTAGCACTAGGCGCTAATTTCAGAGGTCCTGGGTTCAAACCCAGCTTCCTGCAATATTTTTGCCTTCGCTTTTTTGTGTTTTTTATGTCTTCATGTTTGCATGTTTGCATGTGCATGCCCCCCCCCCCAGGACATTTTGCTACAGGTCCCCCCATCAGGGGGGACCCTTTCAGTTAGTTACAGGCACAGGCGGGCCACTTCTGATTTTGCCCCCCGCTCTGCAGCGGTGGGGATCCCCGAGACGGCACGGGTGACGTAGCCACTTTGCCCACAAGTGGGCCACTTCTGATTTTCCCCCCCGCTCTGCAGCGGTGGGGATCCCCGAGACGGCAGGGGTGGCGTAGCCACTTTGCCCACAAGTGGGCCACTTCTGATTTTGCCCCCAGGCGTTCAAGGATCTTGCAGTCCCAGTTGACAGCCCCAGCCCTGAGGTGACGGATGAAATGCGTGCTCTGTGCACTGTCTCACAGAGCAACGACTCCAGCCCCAATTGCGATGAGATTTGGGAGACATATGGCGTCATTGGGGATGCAGAAAGTGACACTAGTGATGTTGATCAAGATGTAGATGCCCCCTCCCCTGCCTTTGAACCGATAGTCCAGCAAGATGTACCCCTTGCCCCCCCCAAGGTTCAGCGCCCTACCAGCGCCCTACGGCAGTCCCAGAGTGCAGTTTCAATATGATGTGGACAGTGAGGTGTGTGCAAAGCCATGAAGCAAGGGACAATGACTGGGTGGACAGTGGTTGAATTGAAGTCCATTTGCAGACTCCATAGTCTCTCAGTGCGCGGTACCAAGCCTGCATTGCTGGCCCGTGTGACCGCACACTTCTCGCAATTGTACCCTTGAACAACAGGGGTATGCGCCCGCCAAATCGCTGGCGGCGCTGGCGGGGAAAGTTCGTCTGGCGGTGGCGGGGAAATTTCCCATAATTCCTAAAGGCTATAGTGGGCTTGTCGAACAGCTGCTGGTGGGATGATTGGGATTGGTGGAATTATGGGGAATTATGGGGAATTATGGGGAGTTATTGGGGAATTATGGGGAATTTGGGTGGAATTATGGGGAATTATGGGGAATTATGGGGGAATTATGGGGAATTTGGGTGGAATTATGGGGAATTATGGGGAATTATGGGGAATTATGGGGAATTATGGTGGAATTATGGGGAATTTGGGTGGAATTATGGGGAATTATGGGGAATTATGGGGAATTATGGTGGAATTATGGGGAATTATGGGGAATGGTGGTGGAATTATGGGGAATTATGGGGAATTGTGGGGAATTATGGGGGAATTATGGTGGAATTATGGGGAATTATGGGGAGTTATGGTGGAATTATGGGGAATTATGGGGAATTATGGGGAATTATGGGATGTCATTTCTTGTGTTGCTGATCGTTGTTTTTTGTCGTCGTATGGCCCCTTGCTTCCACAGACATGTCAGACTTTCATCCTCACAACAATGTTCTTTATGTGCGACTCGCCTACCTATACAAGGCCCCCAGGGAATACATTTCCCTGGGGCAGCTGGCAGCTGGCAAAGCAAATGAAGAAATTGAATATCAAGGCACTCAACCCCACTGACATTGGGCTTAGTGTTGCTGGGGGCCGTCGTGGTGGTGCATGGATGTCGTGCGCTGCTGCATTAAATGTTGTGCCACCTGGACACCGTGCTGCTTGTGCATCCGCTTTCGCTGAGGCCGCGACTGCTGCTGGTTTGCCGGCTGCTGGCACGTCTGATGCTGCTGCTGATGGTGCACCACCTGCAACCGCGGACAATGCTGCTCATGAGCCTCCTGAACAACCTGTTGCGTCTTCCGCTGTTCCACCTGGTGACACTCTTGCTGCACTTGATGACACTGTTGCTTCACCACATGGCAGTATTGATGCACTTCTATCTGTTGCTCCTCAAGAGTCCACGGTGGCACAAAGTGACCATCTTTTTGGTGCTGCTGCGCAAACTGTATGTAGAATAGACCAGCAGGGATCACCAGCAACTGGGCAACACATCAGGAATCAACAGCAAGCGATCGGGAAGCATCAAAAGCAAGCCACCGGGAAGAAACAGCAACACATAAGGAATCAAAACCAAGCCACAATTCCCCCATAATTCCCCATAATTCCCCAAAATTCCCCAAAATTCCCCATAATTCCCCATAATTCACCCATAATTCCCCATAATTCCCCATAATTCCCCATAATTCACCCATAATTCCCCATAATTCCCCATAATTCCCCCATAATTCCCCATAATTCCCCCATAATTCCCCATCATTCCACCATAATTCCCCATAATTCCCCATAATTCCCCATAATTCCACCCAAATTCCACCATAATTCCCCATAATTCCCCATAATTCCCCACAATTCCCCATAATTCCCCATAATTCCCCATAATTCCCCATAATTCCCCATAATTCCCATAATTCCAGTCGTCTGGCGGGGAGCCATCGTCTGGCGCTGGCAGGCGCATACCCCTGGAACAACGGATGTGGGCGTTTAAGGAGCCGGCGCGGCGCCCACACTGTGTTGTGCGTGTCTCTTAGTGCAGGGGCTTTGGTGAGGTAGGGCGTATTGGACACTTTGAGTTTTTTTTTCTTTTTCGGCACCCCCTGTTGGAGGAATAGGGGTGGCAAGGCTGACACCCACGCTATGCAGCCTAGCCAGACGTTGGTGAAAACATGGCAAAAATGATACAAAGTTGCTCTGAGAAGAAGGTGTTAGGACAGGCTCCAAAACATTCAAAGATGAATTCTCCAGCCTCAAATTGGGGCGGGGGGGGGGGGGGGGGTTCCGTCACCCTCTGGACGGATTTGCGTGGGTTAGACCCCCCCCCCCTTGCGCAAAAACAATTTGCACAATGTTGAACTGGGTGAGTCTGCCATGAGGTCATGATCATGCTGGTTATTCCAAAACCTGACATCATGGCCCTGCAAAGACGCCCATTTACATGCTACCTTATGGGCACCCACAACGACAATGGCCCCTGCAGCTAGTTTGCGTATGGCTGTGCTGCTGTGAACTCCAGTGCTCTTTCAAATTGCCGGAATGCATGGTTGGGCCCCAGCAATGGTGAGGGCCATCTCCAGCCCCCATTCTCCACATCCAACAAACAGGGTCGTGCCGAGATAACGGGCTGCAGCTTTACTTGCTCGGGAGAGAAAATGCACATCCACTTTTCGAGATTCGTGTACACTGGGATCCTGCAAGTGTACACTGCCCCCCTCCCCCCTCCTGATTGGAAAACTGTGTGTATAGCAGTGCGAACGCACACACTAGCACAAAAAAAGCGAGCAGCGCCTCGTCAGTGGCCATTACAAGACCAGACGTATCTCTCTGTCAGAGTGGAAGACGGATGGTGGATGGCCATATGTCCGGCCCCCGGGGGGGGCGACTCCGCGGGTCCTAGGACGCCAACTACCCCCCCCCCCCCCCCCCCCCTAGGGGCCTCCGGCCGACAGTTAGTTGTCAAAGGTATGAGCCCAAGGAGCCAACGGGCGCCGAAGGCGCCCCGGCGCCGAAGGCGCCCAACGGGGTTATGTAGCCATCTTGCCCACTTGTGGGCCTTTTTCTGATTCTGCCCCCCGCTCTGAGGCGGTGGGGATCCCCTAGGCGGCAGGGGTTATGTAGCCACCTTGCCCACAAGTGGGCCAATTCTGATTCTGCCCCCCAACTCTATAGCGGTGGGGATCCCCGAGACGACAGGGGTGACGTAGCCAGTTTGCCCACAGGTGGGCCAATTCTGTCCGGTGCTATTGAGGAAACCGGGACAATCTTTGAATCCACGCTTCGTTGCGTGGTGCATCAGGGTGCCCCCCCGGCGTAGGTTTTGAGTTCTGATTTTGTTCCCTTTGTTGGGGACCCCCGAGAATGCAGGGGTGATGTAGCATTTCCGCCCTCTTCTGGGCCCCAACCATCATGGTGAGATGTAGCCAATTCGCCGGACCCGGCACTTGAAGATCCCTGCCTCGAGCTTTTCCCCGGCTCGAGAAGGAGGCAATCAGGGGCTTGGAGATCCCTGCCTCGAGCTTTTCCCCGGCTCGAGAAGGAGGCAAAAAGGGGCTTTCTTTCTTCCTTTCCTTTCTCGTAGGCGTAGGCGTAGGCAGGGGTGACGTAGCCACCTTGCCCACAAGTGGGCCACTTCTGATTGTTGTCCGATCTGTGTTGCCCGACACCCCCCCCCCCCACGGGAACCCCGGGAACCGCCCCCCCCCCCCCCCCCGGGAACCGCCCTCCCCGGCGCCCCTCCTAGACCCCCCCCCTCCAAGGCCCCCCCCCCCCCCCCCCCCCCCCAAGGGGCCTCCGGCCGACAGTTAGTTGGGGGGGTAGTTGGCGTCCAGAACCGAGGGGTCGCCCCCCCCGGGGTCCGGCCACTTGGCGACAGCTGTTGCCATCTGGCTGGCCTAAACAGTCACCAATCAGGTTTGACATGGTTCGGCAGCGGTTTGTGTGAGTGCTGCCATGCCGGACCGTGGTGACCCTTTTTGTCTCCTGGGATTTCCCATGGGAAAGTGCTGGACCCCCACCCCACGGCCTTGTGGGCCACTGAACCTGCGGCCACGTGGCTGCAGAGTTAAGCTACCATTTTAGGTTCCAGCAGAGACCAGGGCAAGGCTCAAACGAGGGTGTCCCGCATTGTGTTGACAATTGTGAGGTCACGTTTGCATTAGCTGTCGTTGCTTTCCATTATGGCTTTAGAATAATGCAATATCTCAATTTCAATATCTCAAACAGTCGAGCTGGATGCAGGGTAGGCTCCATCAGCGGGAGATGACAGTGGCTACTCAGGTCGCCAAGATGGGAAAGCCAGTTGGCACTCGGTTCATGCCGGCCACGTGTGTATCTTGTGTGTGCAGGACTGCAGCTGCAGGGTACAGGGCACCACAGGGATATTGGTGAGCTCAATTGAAAATAATCCTGCCCCTCAGGTGCACGGCCGCGGGCAAAGATTTTTCAAAAAATTCCAAAACAAGCTCAAAAGTAACTTCAAAAAAATTCAAAATTCTCGGGAAAACCGGGAAAATTCCTGAAAACAATGTGCAATGAATTCCAAACGACTGCAAAATTAACAATCAACAACATGCCCAAAAGAGTTTGAATACAAGGACACGTGAGATAGTGTGAGTTCAGCGCGCAACCACTTGGTTTTCGATTGAGGTCAACCAGTTCTTCATTTGCAAAGTTGAGGGCGAGCAAAACTCTTTTCACAAATTCCAACAGAAATTAAAAAAAACTCAGAAAAACTCAGAAAACTCAGACAGGGACCGTGAGTTCAACAGGCAACCGATTGGGTTTTGGATCCAGTTCTCCATTGCCAAGGTGAGAGCAATGCTCTAGTTACGAAAATCTCCAGCAAAAAGTCTAAAAAGATTCTGCACAACAGGTCTTCCAAAGGTTCCAAACATATCCTAGAAGAGTCCAAAGGCCAGGATGAGAACAAAGCCCGTCTCAACAAATTTCACAAAGTCTGCCTGCTGTGCGCGTGCCATGCACATGATGTGAGACTTGTGCCCCTGAGGACAGACATGGGCACTGTGGCGGGATGGGATGTGGGAATTACTCCCCCCCCCCCCCCCCTTAAGGGGGACCGCCACTTAGACAAAAAAGCATAGGAAAAGTCGAAGGCGCCGAAGAAAAAATTTTCTTTAGGTTACATTTGAACTGCTGTATTTTTAGTGCTACAATTGTGTGGTGCAATCCCCCCCCCCCCGCCATGCAGGGGACCGTCACTTCATGACTGCCCCCCCCCCCCTGGGGGGGACCTGCCTGACATGAGGGGGGGATTACATGGGGGGGGGGGTAGGGACACAGGGAGCAATGGCCAGAGGAAGGTTGCAGGGAGGCAAGGAGGGAGCGAAGGAGCTGAAGAGCAATGGTGGAATATGATGCATTTGGTCACCCCTTCATCGCAGCAGGAAGGGGTGCACAAAACTGTTGGAGTCAGGACGCCCCATCCCACCCCATTGCCTTTGGGATGATTCTTATGGATTGGGATGGGGTGGGGTGGGGTATCTTTGGACTTTCTTGCGTTGTCCAGGTGCTTGGATGGTCTCATGGACCACCGCAGCAGCCAAGACGTTTGTGCTGTCGCCTCTGGGACTGGCCTGCCGAAGACTGGCAACGGGCATGTGCCGTCACCGGCGGCACCGTCAGACGTGGTTGTTGCTGTAAAGAACAGCCCGCAGCAGAAACGAGGACTTGAGAAACTCGTCGCTAAGTTAGACGAGCAGACCAACCCTCAAGCTGGCAAACGGAGCGCCAGTCTCGCACCGGCTGCTCGACCATCCGGAGCAAGAGCCAAATCCCGACCAGCCAGTCCACAAAGCAAGACACGACCATCCAGCCCAGCTGCAAAAGGCCCGTCGGGCAGCCCAAAAGCTGACAAGCCGCCCACCAGCCCAGCACGCCTCAGCCCGAAGTCCCACAACAACCAGCCGACCACCCCAACAGCTGCTAATCGGGCTCCCACTTCAGGCAGTCGCCCGCCCACCCCACTCGGTGGCAAGACCCTTTTCGCAGAGGCGAAACATGTTCAAACTTGTTCCGCTGCGACCAGCCCAACAACCAGCAGAGCAACTAAGCAGCGTCCCTCTGCCGTGCCCTCTGCTATCGTCGCTCCTGCTGTTCTCAGCAGGATACTAAACTCCCCACAGCGCAGGCCTACTCTACTTCAAGCCCCATCCCCCTGTGCAGCTGCCACGTCACCCTCTCGCAGGGCTACTACATTTCAATCCCCATCCCCCTGTGCGACTGCCACGTCACCCTCTCGCAGGCCGACTGCATTTCAATCCGCATCCCCCTGTGCGACTGCCAAGTCTCCGGCCAGGCTGCGGGCTCAATGTAATGCAAACATTGACCACGACGACCACGACCACGGACCAAGTCCGGAGGGCTCAGAAGAGGCTGCCCCTGAGGAGAGCTGTGGCAAAGGGGCACCCAATGGGAAAGAAGGGGTTTTACCCGAGGGTCCCAAAGTTGTATTGCGTGACGGCCTTAGCTCAGTGCTCGTTAACAAGTTCCACGGTGTCCTTGCAGAGTCCAAGAAGAGCGCGCTAGAAACAGCACAAGTTACTGCCAGTGCTCTGGCTGTCGTGGCATGCGTCGTTGCCGTTCGCAACTGGCAGCAAGCCATCGAGGGTGGCCGCCGAGAGGTCGAGTTTACCGTCTCTCCAAGCTTCGTGTTGACAAGTGAGCCTTCCACGCTGTTGCAGCAGACAAGCTCCATTTGGCTCGGACAGAACGGCGTATTGGGGGCCAGGCAGACGACTGCATTGGTGCAGATTTCGAACTCGCTGCTGCGGGCAAGTTCGCACATGCTGCGCCAGCGGACGCCAGCGGACACATTGAATGGGTTGGACCTGGTGGACATTGATATGGAGGATGACTTCGATGGCGTCGCGGAAGACGTGGAGGAGTCCCAAGACGACGTGCCAACCACCCCCTGTCATCCCGCCCCCAAGAAAGCGACCGCAGAGGTCGGGCGTTCAAAGCCTTGTGACAGGCCCTGGCTGCA
Source organism: Eutreptiella sp. 'Long Island Sound 2002' (assembly GCA_964036045.1). Classification (NCBI taxonomy): domain Eukaryota; phylum Euglenozoa; class Euglenophyceae; order Eutreptiales; family Eutreptiaceae; genus Eutreptiella; species Eutreptiella sp. 'Long Island Sound 2002'. The sequence goes on from OZ038390.1 coordinate 59,851,355, forward strand.
CGTGCCAGACGACGCTGCGGCGAAGGAGGAGAACGTCCTGTCCATGCCATTGAACGAGTGCCTCACGAAGGCCAGCTCGTGCATGTTGCAGGCGGGCCTCACGTTTGACCTCTGCAATGGCAAGTCGGCGAGCTGCAAGGGCAAACCCACGCAGGAGTACCGGGACGGGCTGCGGTCCGCGATGTGGAGCACGATCATCAACGCCTTCACCCGGTCGATGTGGCGCCGCCACCTTCGACAGAGGAAGATTGACGATTTGGTCCACCTGGTGGCGCCGTTGATGAGGAAGAATGTGTGGATGAGGCGCCGGAAGGCGGCGCGCCAGTTTTTGAGCGCTCTTGGCCGGGGAAAGTTGGGCCCGCTGACCCCGGCGAAGCTGCAATCCACCGGGAACCTGTTCCGTGACTGGCCCGAGGAACACCTTGTGTCCTTCTCCCGCAAGGTCCGTGCCCAGTCCTTTCGGTACGGCGAGTACATTTGCCATCAGGGCGATCCCTCCACGACTCTGTTCGTGTTGATGGCGGGCAGAGTGTCGGTGGTCATCCGCAAGCCCGACAGCAAATCCAAGTGCCGCGGCCGGAGCACCGGCCTGACCGTCGCCACGCTGCAGGCCCCGTGCGTCTTCGGAGAGTACGGGGTCTTTGCCGACGAGCCCCGTTCCGCGACTCTTGTCTGCGAGGGCACAGTGCACACGTGGGCATGTCGGAAGGAGGTGTTGATGTACCACTTGGCCACACTGCCGCGCCCCGTGTTTCGGGACATTAACTCTCAGTTCGCCGCCAGCATGGCCCGCATCTACAAGGTGCGCCCCGCGCAGCTGCAGAACAGCGTGCTCTTTCAGGGCTGGAGCACCGCCATCCTTCAGGGTCTCGTGGACAAGCTGGTGCCCGTGGTCTTCCCCCCCAACGCCGTGATTCTTGAGGCCGAGAAGCTGGGGAACTGCCTGTATTTTCTTTGCAGCGGCCGTTGTGAAGGCGTTCATGCGGGCAACAAGAGCGGCGACGGGCAGCATCGCGTCGTTTGGGGATCCGGGGAGCAGCTTGGCATCCGCTCCGTCGTGTTTGCAGAGCCCCAGTATTACCAAGTCACCGCCTTGACCACGGTCCAGGCGTGGCGGCTCGACAAGCGGGAGCTGATCAGCTGCATGCTGTCTCAGCCGGGGGAGTTCCTGGCGGCCAAGACCCGCACGAATGAACTGTTTGCCACGTTCATGGAGAGGCCCCCGATCTGCCAGTTGAAGGGCTGCAGTCCGATGTTCCAGCAGTTGCCATCGCAGCTTGTGCAACGATTGTGGGAGGCCATGCAGCCCAGAACGTTGGAGCCCCGGGCCACAGTTGTCCAGGAAAAGGAGCCGGTCGACCGCTTGTTGCTGGTCACCGCCGGGGCGTGCTCCGGGACCACCGGTTCGGCGGTTGCAGGCAGCATGCTCGGTCTGCAGAACCTACAGGAGGGGCTCTTGTGCTGGCAGCACACCGTAATTACTCTGGAGCGCGTGGAGTGCTGGGTGCTGCCTTTTGCCGATATGGCCGCTATTTTGCACTCTAACGAAAAGGCCAGGGATGCCAGAGGGAGCAGCATCACCAAAAGACTCCAGAAACAGCTGGAGATATTCATGGGTCAAGATCGAGCCCTTTGAATCGCGCAGCTCTGGTAAGTAGACGGAGTACATTTGTGGATGCTCTTGTCTGTAGTCTGCAGACCTTGGTATTGTGCACTTGGTCACTGGACGTAGCACAAGCAAACCTCCGCCTGCAGAAGTACAGCCAGGGGCATTCGCAGACAGGTACACGTCGGATGAAGATGCTCCAACATGGATGTTCCCAGCAATGTTCATGTTCGTCAACCCACATTCAGTGTTCTCCCTTTCCGGAGCACTCAACGTATAAGTAGGAGTACACTGAGCAGCTGCATTTGGAGCGCCATTGCCCTCGTGCAGTCCTGCTCCGATTGTTAAATCTCCCCCTCCCCCACTCTGCTCCCTCACCTTCTGATAAATTAATTGATGTCAGAAGCCTCCTCCAGGATCACCCTGAGGAAGCGCTCTCCACCCCACCCGGGCTTCTCGGGTGCACAGCCATCCTCGCGAATTGGAAAGTCCGCACAGCCTGCAAGCTCCTGCCGGCGATTCCAGGCACAATGACGATGCTGCTTAAGGAGTGGGACCGCATCCTGTTCCAATGGGAACAGTGCCCCCCCCCCCCCCACTCCCGATTTCAAGACAGGACCTCAAAGCTTTCCGGCAGTCGTTGTTACAGCCCTCCACCACACCGCTCTCCCTAAACCCCGTCCCCCCTACGCCGCCCCCGACAGCCGCACAGCTGAAGGCACGGCAGCGTCAAGAAAGGAAACTTCGCCTAGCAGATAAACTGGACCAGCAATGGCTGGCAGTGGCTGGCTACGGTGTTTACGTATGTGGCACCACAGCCCTCTCCGCTTTCCTTCCAATTACACTCCGGCAATCAAACAATGAAACTGAATTACAGGCTGCTGCCATAGTCCTACAAATTTGCGATTTTCCAAAGATTGCGCATTGCACTGACTCACCCTATGTTTACCTAGGGGGCACAGGAGCAGCCCTTCGGTGGCGGGTCCGCGGCTGTCGGGGCTCATCAGGCCCAGTGCCCACACCACATCTGTGGTAACAGCTTCTGCATGAACTACACTGTAAAGATTGTGTTGTTGAATGGGTAAAGGGACCCTCACACGCCCAAGTGAGTGGGAACGAAGAGGCGCACAAATTGGCACAGGAACGGCGACGCTCCAGCCCACTCTGCCCCCAACTTACCCCTACACACTACCCCCCCCACCTTGTAATAGCCACGCCCTTGTCCAAGCTACAGTAGGCGTAGGGACCGTATTAATTTGGTACCTAATTTTGATTTGGTACCAGATGTAGTGCAGCCACATAAGACATGGGTTTGGTGACGAATTTGCCAGTTACATAGGGTGTGAGTGTATTTTACAAGAGACCACATGCAAGGCACTTTCATTCCCAAGAACTTGAAGTTGTCTGAGCCCAAACCAGCCCCTAAACCTCGGGCAAAGGCATCTTCAAAGGCATCTCCAAGTAGTGGGCATGTGCAGTTGTTCCGCATGGTGTATGATCGCAAGAAGGGTTTCCAAGCCGAACATTTGTAGGCTTCTCATGCCTCATTGCTTGTAGGAACATGGGTGTGAACCTGAAGTTTCATGTTTCAAACACTTTCTTGTGTTTACATGCCTTTGGGAACGCGGGCGGAGGTTGAGGTGCACTCATACCATGCACTCACCCACGTGTGTGTCAGTAGTTGTATGTGTTGCGCGCAAGCCACGCCCCTGTCTAAGCTACAGTAGGCGTAGGGGCCGTATTAATTTGGTACTTTGGCGTAGCTATTACAAAGGGGGGGGGTTACCGCACTATCCACAGTTCACCACCTGGGATCAAACGGCAGCGCACCAGCAGGTGGCGTTCACACCCACAGTCTGCAAAGTCTTAACTGTTGATCAAATTATTGCACCATCCATACCTTTTTTCGCTACTAGTGAATTCCAAGCCCATTTGCACGAACTGGGACTATCGTCCATGGCTACGCCCTGCTCAGCTTCTTCCAGTGTACGCTTAGGGAGTACTGAGCGCTCTATTTCTTCTGTTTTGGAGGGGGGGGCTTCCCCCTTGCCGCAACCATGCTACTCCCCCTCCTGTTCCACTGAGTGCATTTGGTGCAGCTCAGGGGATGACTCCCACTAAGAATCTCGGTCACACTCCACACCAAACACGCATTTGTTTTCTCGGCCCCACCACGACCACGCAGGAGCAGTTCAGTATGGCCAAAGGAGTGCCGTGGATCCCCCAAGCTGTGCTGTTTTCACCCTTCTGGTCGCATGCAGGCAGTGAGTATCTGGCAGCGCTGCCGCTGCATATCATGACCTCAACAGTCTTCAGTTTCTGGCCTCGTGCCACTGGTGGAATGTACTATACCAACTCCAATGCGCCGTACATACCCAAATTACACCAATACTGTTGCAGTGGAAATGATGATTGTGCCCCCACTCGCAACTACCGAAAGTGCTCCCGCAGTGGCTTGGGACAAGCGATGTGTACAGTTTATTCCTGAAAACTCAAACCAGTGTGTACATCCAGAAGTACCAAGCGACACGCCAAGTCAGCCTTTTGGGCACCCACCCCCCACCCCCCACCCCTCCCTCCGTCCCTCGTTCCCTCAGCATTTGCCTGTGTGCCCCGGGCATATATGCGGTGGATGCGAAGGCGGAAGGCGCTGTGTGCAAGGTTTGCCAGCCTGGGTTACCACTATGAGAGCAAGAAACCCTTTACCAAAGAGAGCCCATCAGCATGCATGTGCTGGTTGATGGGTGGGTGTGATGATCCATGTGATGTGTTTCAGAACAAATGTGACATTTACTTGCAGTGATGATCCCGGACACGGCCGCATTATCCCCCGCCCCCACTACAACACGGCCATCAACAAGAGACACGAAGCACATGCATGCACACCTAGGGAAGCACACCCCGCTGGATAACAAAGGGCTCCTTGCCGCCGCCCTTTTGTGACTACCACGTCCTCCGGTGACTCTGCCCATCTCTGTCCATATTCCCAACCACATCGAGGGAATCCCCCGCCCCCTTCTTCAGAACTACCCCTCCCACATGCCACATGTCAGGAGGCGACTTCACCTGTTTCGTGTGCCCCGAGCTCGGCAACTCCACAAGGACAACTGCTGACTATGAATCCGCCTGCCTGCCACCAGTGCCCCCCCCCCTCCCCCGCCCGCTCACTGACACCTTACGCCACTTCCATCCCACAGATTCGGTGCTTACGAGGTACCCTACCACACACAGGACACGCGAAAGCCGACTTTCCACTTCCCATCGCTAGCCCACATGAACCGCAAGGGTAGACGGCCCCGTTTCGGCCACTGAGAGTGCCTGACCTCAGGCATGGAGCGGTCATTATCCCTTGGTCTGTGCTGCAGTGGAAGAGGTTGCCGGCGTTGGGCGTGACGAAGTGAGACAGGCCAAATGTGATACTTACATTTATAATCGACGGATCCTGATCCCGTTCTAATTCCAAATATTAAATCACGCAGGCTTGTGGTCCTTCTGCGCGGCTATGTCTTGAAGGAGGGCATATGCCACAACAACTGCAATGACTAATCCTCTGAACTGGGAACCCAATAGGACACTAACCCGCTGAATCGGGAACCCAATGGTACATGTCCCTACAGAATTGTTGGGGTGGTGACATAGGCTGTGTAGTGTCCCCAACCCTCCGGACTGTGCAAAGCGGCCGTGACAAGGATCACTTATCCCTGGCCATTGTGACCGATGACCAATTCTCATTGTCACAGGAACACCGGCAGTCCCCAATTCCGGTGCCTTGAGGGTGGGCACCTTGCGCTGTGGGAGAAGTGGGATATTTTGCACCCGTTTTCCTCGGTGGCAAAGGTGACCACGGTAATCACTGTGTTCTCAGACACAGGACTGCCCCAGATTCGTACTTAGTCGAAAAACTCAGACAATGAATTAAAACAAACTACGCTTCACACTTGAACTGACTGGGTTTTCGTCACATTTGCCAATTTCAGCGCATGTGGCCCCCTGCTGGTGCAGCTTGCATGTGGTGCAGCAGTCTTGTGACCTGTTTGGATCGGTGCCTGAATTCTGTCTTTGTTTCCTCCGACCCCGGCGAAGGGCATAGGGACTTGCGCAGCATGTGCCTCCTCTTGGATTTCACTCTTTTTTCCCTGCACCGCTTTCTGTAACTTTTGGAAGCCCTGCAGTGGCGAGGGGATCCCAACATTCTCAGCGCTTCGCCCGATCACCCTCCTGAATTGCAAGATCAAATGCCTCACAAGTGTGCTGAAGTTATGTCTTGAAAACCTGGTACATATAGTGCCCAGTGAGCAGAAAGGGTTCATGAAGGGCTGGTGTATGGACGAACACCTCCCCTCCCTTGACTCTGTTTGGAAGGGGCACAAGGAGGGCGCGTGGCCGACCATTGATTTTAGCAAAGCATTTGACGCAATGATCCATTGTCTTCTGTCAATTTTCCTGCTTGATATCGTGTGCCACTGCATTCGGTGCACATCCTGGAGCAGTTTTTGCAGTGCCCAATTCCATTCTTGGTTGGCAATCGGCTCACCTCCACAGCACCGTCGCCTCAGTCAGGAATCAAACAAGGAGACACTCTGTCTCCCACGTTGTTTTCGCTGCTCGCAGCCCTTTTGGTGTACAAAATTAACATGCGATTCCCAGAGATGAGAAGTTACTTGTATGCATATGATACCCCGGTGTTCATTCCCGGGTCATTGTAGGAGGTGAGGGACAGACTGCTGGGACCGAGGGAACTTTTTGAGGAACATGGAAATATTCGCGGTTATAGATTGAACATGCTCAAGTGTGGAGTAGTTTTGCAAGGGCATGAGTGGCCCGACATAAAAGTACCCATTGCAGGGTTCAAGGTGTGCCGAAAGGTCAAGGATCTGGGAAAGTGGCTGGAAAATGCTTCAGTCATGGAGCAGTTTCACGGTCCGTCGGCCAAGTTACAGGCCAAGGCACAATTTTCAGCGACGCTCCCTTTGAGAGAAAACGAGAAGGTCTAGACCCTTCATCTCTAGGCCTATGGTGCGTTGCGCCATGTGGCACTACCATATTCTCTCTCCAAAGGCGTTGTATGGGTGTGTTGTGTTGCTATTTCAGACCCAAGATGTTCACTGCGGTGGATCATGAGAGTGCTCAACTCTCAAGGCTAGAGGCTGTGGCGGTTGAATCACCCAAGTCTCCAGAGTCACCGGATGTTACCCCCATGGCTCCGCAACCCCAAACACCGGCACAGCCCACACACGTACCCAGAAGTTCTTTACCGTTCCTTTGGATCCTCAATAACATTTGTGTTGGATGAAGCACATTGGCATCAACGCGAAAGTCGCTTCACACGTGTTCTCTTTGCTTGCATCAGTGGAGGGTACCACAGTTTGCCTTGAAATACCCTTGCAATCTCCCCCCCCCCCCCCGGGAGACCGTCACTTGGCGACCGTCTCCCCCCCCCACCCGGGAGACCGTCGCGCGCTAACCCGGGAGTTTGCAAGGGGGGCGGGGGGTACAAATTTTCCAACAACAGAGGTCATACACGGAGCCAACATGGCCATGTGCACAGCACTCCAAATTAAGAATTAAAGGTATGCAAATAACTTTAGTTTTGGCATGGGATGAGGGACAGTGAACTGTGTGTATATTACAGAAGTGAAACAATACGGTTATTAAGAACCCGAGGAATGGGTGTTAGGAACAACCCCCATGCCCTTGTCAGACTCACAACTTTGTTACCTAGCTTGGAGTAATCTTTCGCAGAGCGGTTGGACCCTCTTTCTTACATCATCTATTGCTTATTCATGTTTCACCAAGAACATGCCGAAAACGGCACCGAAGGGACCACAACTGCTCTTCATCGCGGTGTGGCACTCAAAATTTTTCATCAAGCAGACTCCTTCAAGAGTGAGGGAAATGAGGAAAAGGTCCTACTGCTGCCCGAAGCTCGTTCGTAAGGGAGTCCGGACGTTGCATGATTTTGTCACCCGCATATCTCACCGATTCTGCCGTCGTCCATAAGAGTGTTGTGTACGAGAAAGATTATTGGTTTAGCGGACAAGCTTGCGTCAAGGCAAGGGGTCGGAGCTCAACTATTGGCCCCCCTTGCGCAAAATTGGTCTTTCAATAGCAGTCGGAGGGCACGGGCACCGCTATGTCACATAGAAGAACGACAACCCCAACTAGTGTGGGAGGCGCTGGCCCATTTCTATGTCACTCCCGCGCATAATTTTGTTCTCAAGGCGCTTTGGCGGAAGCTGCCGGTGGCAGCATGCATGTTTTCCTTCAAGATGATTATGCCCCTAGATTGCCAGTTGTTTCGCCTCTCAGAGGACCATCCGTATGCATTGAAACACCGTCCCTACCTATATCTGCCTTTTTCTAGTATTCGAAGGTTGAGGGGGTGGTGGTGGTGCATGACTCTAACTTGATAGACCCCTCATGACTATGCCCGGAGCATGGCCTGTATTCTCCGCATATGGTGCAGGCACCCATCTATGCCAATATGACTCATTTGATGCGAGTACATCACATTCCAGCAAAGAGACATTCTGATAGCCATTTTACAAAGGTGGTATTCGGTACACAAGGTGTGGCAAACATTGTCGCAATGGGCCCTCCCAGTGAATGCATGGCGCACATGGAGGCGGAGGTCGCGGCACGTCGGGACGAGGGTGCGGGCCCCTCGGTCTTTGCAGCAGTGCACAGACGTCTGCCGTATGCGCGCCGGGGCTATCCGTGGTGGTAGTTGGGCGATGGGCCGCTACCCAGGGCACCGCTGGCACCGCCGGGGTGGCCGTGGGAGCCTCTCTTTGTGGAGGCCATACTGCGATGGGTAGTGAGCCTCACGTGGTTCCTGGGCAGGGGCATGCATATGTGGTGTTGGCCCTGCTCACACAGGTAGACCGCTACAAGCGCCAGGTGCCCAACCGGTTGCGAAGCGTGACGCTTCCCCTACACGCCACTAGACAGGCACCAAAGCAATTGCTACACGAGTGCGGCCCCACATGCAGACGGGCTCTCTTCTTAGGGGAAGGAGGTGGTGAAATCCCTCCTTCCGTTGGAGGGCTTCCGTTGCGTGGGGTGCACCTTCGCGCCCCACAGCTGTGCTCTTCCGGATGAGGAAGCTAGAGGACCACTTCCGGTTGCTGTGGACCCAGCACCTAGAGTGCCTACGGGCCGGCCCCACTATTTTGTGCTTCACTACTTCCCGCCGGTCGGCCCGTGCATGGTGCTGGTGTGCCCCTACGAGCGCCTGCACCGCAGAGGTGGCGAGAGACCGCCACGATGGGGGAGCGCGGCCCTCCGGAGCGGGTACCGGGGCGTAGCTAGTAGCGGCGCTTTGTGCCCAGCATCAGGCACCATCGTGCCTAGCCTGTAGATGGGGCGTGGAGTATTGTTGCTAGCGGGCCCACGAGGGGCACTGCATGAACGTGGCACAAGCGTGGGCATCGGTGCACGCCTTGTGGGCGTGGCTGCAGCCGGCCCGTAGCTCCGCACTGCTGAGTGGTGTGTAAGGCAATGGGCTAAAACTTGGCCGAATTCCCGAAGCAGGAAATCCTAGACCCAGAGGAGCGCGGAAAAGGAAAGGCTTCCTGGGATACCATTTGTGGCGAATACTCTAAGGATACTTCCGTGGACCATCCCTGGCTGACTGTGGACGCTTCGCTACCAATTAGAGGGGTGCTTGTGGGGAAGGGGCTTGCTAGGCTTGTAGAAACTGTGAGATGGCCGCCAGCATTGTGTGGACTGCACTCGCCGCAAGGGCAAGTGGCTATTATTGTCTTGGACGCTCTTGGGCAAAGGATTGGCCAGTGGGATAGGGCTAGTGGTTAGCCTAAGCCCTTACCCGGGGCTCCCCCCCGACCCGGCGTGACGGAAGGAAAGGCGCGCCGAGGTTAGGTATCTTCCCCCTTTGCCGGCCCATGGCCCCGACCTGGGTCCCCTATGCATCTTGCGGACGCCTGATGGGTGCCCGGGCTCCGTGAGTCCATGTCCTCATCATACCCCCCCCCCCCCCTTGGCCAGCTGAGCAGCATCTACAAACAGGCACTCAACATCAGCAGCTGGGGACTCACATTGCCCATACTACAGCTGCCCCGAAACAAAGGGGGAGCACTTCTGCCCCAACCGCATATATATCTGCTGTGGCAGCATGCCACCCCTTTCTTTCAAGCAATCTCTGAAATTCTGAGTGTCCCGGAGCTGTCTAGAAACCATTTTTTACAGTGGACCAGCCAAATGGGGATCTCACTTAACCTCCAACACCTGCCCTGGCTCCAGCTGGGGCCGATACCGTGGAAGACTTATCCCTTTCTGGGCACCTCGTGCAAGGCATTTTCCCTCCTGCGCAAACATGCACCAGTACCAGTCCCGACTCTGGATCAGTATGTCAAATTGCCTGCATGGCACTCAGCATTATTCCGCGACACCAAAGCCAACTCCTACTACTCCCCTTCCCTGCTACGCAAAGGTGTCACCACCCTGGGACAACTACTTGAAATCCCAGAGTATTCTGCCCTCCTGCCCCCCACTTGGGCGCCGGTTTACAAAGCGTGCATAACAGAAATCCAAGCAGCAGCGCCCCACACGAAATTAAAGGAAGCAAGCCCCATGTTTTGGTCAGAATGGAACAAACGGCACATGTTGCATTACCTAATGTCCTTAACCCCTGAACCGCCCAGACAGACGGCGGAAACCTGGCAAGCATGGGCGAAGTTGCGTCTCCCTCCCAGAGACACCCAGTTTATCCAACTAGCGCTCTGGCACAAACTCACGGTGGGCACCAGGCTGGCCAGTTGGCAGCCAAATGGCACTGCATGCCCACTACACCCAGGGGTTCAAGAAACAATCAAGCATGCCACCCTGCACTGTAAATTTCTGCAACCTGCATTTTTCATTGCCCAACAATGTGTGGGACCTGCAGCGCTAGCGGACGGCTCCACAGCAGACCCAGAAGCAATCTTATGGGATCAACCTGCACTCTCTGTCTCATCCCCCCTAGGGCTGCTCTACTGGTCTGCGGTCAGGGCAAACTGGATGGTCCGCAGCAGATGCAAACTTCATCACCCAACCTTCCAACCCCCGTGGCAACAGTTTCTGAAACAGTGGAGAGCCAACCTCAGCGATTGGGTGGACCACCCCTTCCCCTCCTTCCCCAAATCAGAAACACAGTTGTTCTTGCAGGCACTCGATTCTCTGAGTGATCCGAACACGCTCACGATCCAGCACCCGAGGGTCCACACAGCACACAACTCCTCCCTCCCCCCCCCCACACTGGTAGCCCCGGCACGCAAGAAACGGAGAAAAGAAACACACAAACAAGAACTCTGTGAGTACTATGAACAAATAATCCAGCGGTATGTCGAAGCAGGGTGGGAAGTCATATATCCCGACGGATCATCGGAGGACCATGAGGTAGTAGGACGAGTGGGAGGGTATGGCGTCTCCTTTGGGGATTCCAGGGATACAGCCGAACCAATTCCAGTGAGTGAACCCCAAACCAACAACAGAGGGGAACTGAGGGCAGCCCTGCGCGCGCTGCAAGCACGGTCACCAGACAAACCTGTCCTGATCTGCCCTGACTCCTTACTCGTTGTAGACGGTGTCCACGGCAAGGCCCAAAAGTGGCGCAGGCACAAGTGGACAGGATCCGCGGGCCCGGTCAGCCACGTGGACCTGTGGACCCAGGTACTGGACCTAATTGAATCAGCACACTCCCCCACCCACTGGATGCACATCCCCTCCCACATAGGAATCAAAGGCAATACCAGAGCGGATCATCTGGCGGATGTCGGTCGGCGAAAATCCCCCCTCCTTTTTGGACACGTCTCCGTCTCGCAAACAGGGCAACAACAGCCACCAGACAATGATGATGTACAATCCTTAGCGGACCTACTGGAGGAAGAGGCCCCAGAGCTTGACGAGCCCCCCCTCCCAGAGTCGCAGCTCACACCACTGCGGCACACAGCGGAAGAGTACAGCACCCCCCCACCCCCCCCCAGAACCCCTCGCCGACCGACACCGTCACAGGACATTGAAGATTGCACCCCGGCCAGGAACCCCAAATACCCGAAGAGATTCACACCACACACCGTCGCCTACACGCCACTCTCCAACCTCCGAGCCCGCCTCCCTCACACCTCATTGGCCACACCGAGCACAGTGCACTGCATGCACACACCGTGGGAGGCGCTGGAACGCAGAAATACATTTCACACCCCCCAACCACCATCACCCATGTCGCCACGTGTAGCAGCAAATCTGTTGGCAGAACTGCAGCTGGTTGAAATGGACTGGGAGCAGGGACCAAGCCAGGCAGACACCGAAAGCATGCCGTCCTCCCACACCTCATCAAGGCACACATCGCCAGCGTCACGCATGTCTGACGACGCCTCCACACTGTCCTGCAGCACCATGTGTTCTCACTGCACCACTCCATAAACCCAGTGCCCCACATGGGCACCATCAGCGCAACAAACCCACCCAAGCAACCCCCCCCCCCCCCCCTGAATGGCTGTGTGTTGAATGTGCGCTAACCAGCACCACCAGGGCACAGTGAGCCCGAACCAAGATCCCAGGAGTACCGGCCGAATGGGGCCAGCGTCAAGCAGGTATCCCAGGGACTGACCCTGACCACCATGCACGCCACTGACCCTGTAGAGTCAAAGCCCCGCAAACTTGGGTACGACAGTGTACATATGGAAGGTAGGGACAAGCGAACACTGGCGGAAGCACCGGGACAGTCGCCTAGCAAAAACCCGGACGCCTGCTGTGAACTTGCTGAAGAACAATGGCTGGAAGTGTCTATGGCGGGGACATCCAGCTCAGCCTACCGACCAATTGAAGCCCCCCTTGGGCAATGCACAATACGAAGAACTGAACTTTGCGTGGCAATGACCGGTCGCCTGTGACACGGGGGCGTTCGGTAGCCAAGTATCCGTTGCTTCATGGCCCTTTGGGCAAAGTGCTCAACAAATACACGAAGAGGCGGAGTGATGTCTCTACTCGTGGGACCGTGTCATGACATAGCTCACACGCAACGTACAACACCATCTTTTGTGAAGCACATGCCTATGTCCCTGAGTGACATCCCTTGAAGAGGCCGGACGGTGGTGGGGAAAGGCCATATGTGATGGCAACAACTCAAGGTGCGTTGGGCAGAATCCAGAGGAGCACTGGCTACGGCGGAAACAGACAACCGGGCCAATATAATGGACCTAAATGGTTGGCATGAACACCAAGAGATTCTTGGACACATGACGGAGGAGTTGCTTCACGCTTTGTGACAGGATTTGTGACAGCCGAACGCTGTCCAACCATGGTCCACAAGCGAAGGATTTTCTCCATTCTGACTCCAGCTGCGTTGGATGTGTGGACACACCTACACTATGCAGGGGGGGCCGATGGAACAAAAAACATCAAACTGAGCACCACCCCTCTTCCCTCTCTTCATGCTTAGTGTGCTGCTTGGTTCCTCAACGGTGCCACCTAGGTCAGCTGCGCCACAGCTGCCTGTCCCTCTATCAAGTGCACCGGCCCAATCCCCATAGTATAATGCCTGTAGGGTTAGTTTTGATGATGATGCTATGTTTGTTGCTTGAGACCAGTTCCTCCAAAAACGTGCGCTTGAGGGCCTGCCGCCCGCAATAGCCCATGAATGGACCCCATGGTCCATTGTTGCGGGTGTTGTGTCTGAAACGATTGACGATCTCTGTCTAGATCATGGTTGCATGCTGCTGATACTACAATGCTGTGCTAGAAGCGACTTCTTGATGATCCTACTCCCTTGCCGCAATTGCTCCAAAAGCGTGATGCCTTGGACATTGCATTGGTGGCATTGGAAGACTCTGTCTCGGATGTGAAGAAGCTCATGCACCATGCACACCATGCACCGTGGGTCAATGCCATGCATGTGATTGTGCCTAGGGCTACTGATAACCCCTTGCATGATGGGGCAATATTTTTGCGAAGGAAGGTGACGTGGACATGGATCGAAATCAGTAAGTAACCCCCTTTCGGGGACGGGGGGTTTTCATCTTCCTGCCTCGTAGTTGCACACTACCTTGGATTTTAGGGTGCACCCCCCCCCCCCCCCAAGCCGCTTACCACCCCACTGAGGGTGATGACTTTCAACGTCAACGGGTTACTTACTAGGTATCACAGTGGAAAGCGAAAAGTGACGTGATTGTCGATGATTGCTCATTATGCAAGATCGGAGTCCATGGATATCATTGGAATTGAGGAACCACACCTCTCCTTATCCGCGGGAGTTGACCGATGTACGCGTCCACTTAACAAGTTGGGTCATCCATCCAAGGGGACGGTCAACGCGGTTGGGAGGGGGGGGGGGGGGGTTAGGCTTGATTTAGAAGACAAGAGAGTGGAATTTGTTATCCTTTGAAGTCCTTTCGTGCAGGTTGGTGTTGGCAGAGTTGTCACAGGGAGATTTTGTAGTTTAGGTCATGGTGGTGCATTTCCACCACAAATACTCGCCCAGGTATCAGCAGTGGTTGCATGTTCGGGGTGCTTTGGGGGGTACATCAGTCATTATGTTGGTTTGTCATAACAGCCTCGTAATCAAAGGGAGAGACGCTTACCACCCCCTAAGTTCGAGCCGCCGGCCGCACTGCAAGCGAGGGAGATGGAAGTCCAAACGTCACGAGAGAGTGACTTGTTTGATGTGTGGCCAAAGGTCCATGATTTTGCCTCTTTTGAGGGGGTGGGCTTTGATCACGAGCCGAATACCTTCAAAGGTTTCACTTTTGTTTCCCGAAGGCTGCAGTAGCCCTTGATCGTCAACGACTGTGGCATATTGATCACATACAACCCTCACGGTATTTATCGCACTCTGTAACAAAGTGTTTCATCACAAGGCCGTGGTGGTGGCCTTTGAGCCGCCCGCAGCTTCTAGGGAGGGGGTGGACAACAAGTTCTATTGTCCAACATCCTTCCTGCAGGATAAGGACATTGTTGAAGGTTTGGCTGCGCAGCTGCAGCAAATATCAGGCAAGGCCCCTCGGTGGAGGGCATCTGCTTTGGACCTGATTAAAAGGGTAGCTTTGGAGTTTCACCAAGACCAACCGGCCCGTCACGGATCGGATGAGCGACAGGCGCAAAAATTTCTGATCGCTTCTCCCCCACAGTATGTATCTCTAGCGGTATACCGGTTTTTGTAGGAGAAAGGGTATCAGCCGGTGACCCACCAACAAGCATACACGCTGCTGGTCGCCACATATGAGCTTCTTTCGCAGCGACAAGTTGGGTGCACAAATTTTGGGTGACCTCCGCCCGCTTCTCACCAGGGAGGCATCTTCGAAAAGCTTCCAAGATAGGCGTAACAAAATATATAAATTAGTGCGTGAACTAAAGTCGCACAAACGACTGCAGTGTCTACGCACAAGTTGAAACAAGGTTCTCAAGGAGCCGACTCAGATTGCACGAGAACACGCCCGTCACTAGGACGGGGTATCATTGCCGCTGGGGAAGTTGCTGGATGGTTGTACCACATACTTGAAACGGGTGGGGGCGTTTAAGATTTCGCAAAAATATGCAAAGCCTCTTTGTCGTCCATTATCTATGCCTATTGTTGAGGAGGCTTTGAAACGCTTGCATACGGGCGGCTCCACGGGCTTGGATGGGATCCCGGCCTCAATTTTAAAACCTTTGGCGAAGCTTTTGCCCCTCAAATGCTGAATATAATGCAGGGAATATTAAAGGAAGGCCCTCTGCTTGAAGCATGCTTCACCGCAGTGGTAACCATGATCCCCAAAGCATCCGGAATCCCCCCCCCCCCGACGATGCTCCGCCCCATAGCTCTACAGTCAGTCCCCAAAAAATGGCCCGTCGCTATTGGATTGTTGCTCCTTAAAATGAATTCCTTCCAAAAATGGATTACAAACGTCATACTGATACAATTGGAGGACATTCTACAGCAGGTGGTACCGAGGCAACAAAAAGGTTTTGTGAAACACAGGTCGATTTTGGACCACATATATAGTGCACGTGCAACATAGGATGGGAGGGGGGAAGGTGGGGCAGCACTAAGTGTGGACTTTGCATACATGTACCCAACAATCCTACTTGTTTTCTATTTCGGGCGGATATGTGAAACACATCAGACATGTTCCCCTATCAGCGACCCGACAAGGGGATCCCCTGTCTCCAGCTGTGGTTTCTCTGGTATCATCATTGGTAATCCATTTGTTGTCCTCGTGTTTGCCGGGGGCAGTTGTACTTATGTACGCAGACGACTTAGTCATTTTCTTTCCGTTTGATTGCCGTGGTGGTCCATTGAAGACTGTTATTGAGGTGCTACAACAACTTGGTGATTATTCAGGGCTGCGGTTGAACCTCAAAAAATGGCAGCAAGAGTGCGAATTACACGAGTGGAGCCGTGGCTAGATGCCTTCCAGGCATATGGCATTGTGGTCCGCAACTAGATTTGCTACCTTGGTATTAGAATTGGTAACATATTACTTGTGTCTGTCAGATAGCCGCTGGAATGGGGTCTCACACAGCGCGCGGGGGCGGGGGGGCATCTGTGGAGAACGACAGCATGGGGAGTTTTACGTACCCCCCCCCCCCTTTTCGCTGGCCAAAGTTGTAGGCAAAAGTAAGGTTTTCATATGTTTGAAACCCCTCACACTACCACTCCAATTGGACAAAAATTACCCCTTGTGTTGAGGATATGGACTTGTAGCCAATGTGCCACTTTTGGGCCACTTTTGATCAGGGCAGTCCTTATGGAGCCAAACATTTTTCTTTTTAGGCTCGCCCTTAAGGACCACCCCTCAAAACATTTTACCACGGGAGACCCGGCACAAACCATTCTTGTCCCCTTTGATGGGGACCCCTGAGACCACAGGGGTTATGTAGCACTTCCGCCCTCATGTGGGCCCCTGAGAAGGCATGGGTGCGGTTGCCACTTAGGATTCTGCCCCCTTTGAGGCAACCGAAGTAGACGATTACTTGAGGTACAGAGGTAGGTGCATACGAAGTTACGCTATGGCGGGGGGCTTGGGGCCAACGCAGTGCAAGCGCTGCCTTGAGGATATGGAACTCGAAGTAAAAGTGGTAGATGGGTCTATCCCCTTAGGGGTTTTTTTTGGGCGCGAGACACAAGACATACGACAACACACAACCATAGCGGGAGAGACGATGTACTTGTTGTTGGCACAACCGAAGTTGCGGGATTGGGCACCCCGTGAAACACGAACCGACTCGAAACGACCGCATTGTGGGACTGGGTGCCCCATGAAGCGGTGCTCCGAAACGCGAAATGATTTGAAACGACCGTATTGTGGAATGGGTACCCCATGAAGCGGTGATGCGAAACGCGAAACGTGACAAAACGTACACCTTGCACGATTGGGCACCTTGTGAGGCACCCTCTTCGGTGTTGGGCCGCGCCGAAGAGAAATCCTCCATGCGGCAGGGACCTGGAGTGGTACAGCACTGGTCTGCGTTGCAGTGCAGCAAGGCAAAACACTGAACTGTGTGGTGATGACCATCCGCCTGTGACAGGGGGGCGTATGCGAGCCCAGTATCCGTCGCCTCATGGCCCCCCGGCAGGGTGTGTGGGCGGCTACAACCACCATTGCATTGGTGAGGAGGTAGGGTGGAGGCCTCCGTTGTTGTATGCTAACCCCTTAGGCCACACCTAATATGTGAAACGGCAGCATCAAGTAAGCATGCAAAGATCCGTCATTTTGAAACAAAACACCCCCAAATTTCATTCTTCATGCCTAAAAAATGGACAAATGCACACTTGTTGACATCCAAGGTTACCCCCCGCGGCATGTTTTGGAAATGTTCAGATGCGCTCAAAAGGGGTAACCCCCCCCCTTTTTTCAAAGTGCCCAATTTTAGGCAAAACCCCATGACTTCACATTTCTCGGACGCCACCCTCCCCTCCCCACGGTCTCACAGTGGACCAGGCTTACACGCCGGCCCTGCAGGACGGTCTGCGGAGAGTACACACGGTTTGCACCTTGCCATTGCAAATTGCTGAACGCATTTTTCTTTCAAAAATTTGGATTCTCCCGGTCCTTGCGTGGATAGCAAAAGCGTACTTCCCCACAGATTCGGTCATACGCCAGGCAAAATCGGCGGACAAGGTTGCCCCCGGGCTCCATAGTTGGGGTCTATATTTCCCAAACCTATCCAAGCCGCCTTCTCGGCGGGGGCTTTGGACTGGCACCTCGTGACTTCTTTCTTTGGCACTAGTTTGCCCACCCCTACGTGAAGGCTGGTGTGCGGCCTGACAAATACACTGCGAGTGTGATGGACAATTTCACGGCGTAGGCCGAAAAAATAGGGTTGTCGTTGGAGCACAGATTGCTGCCGTCCACACAGCTAGGGATGGTTCGCACTAGGGGATTGAGTTTCTTGGGTTGGTCTACAAAATCTTTTTCTTTGGTGCGGCGTAGGGTACTTGCGGTGAGGCCACCGGCCAATCTATAGGACATGCTACAAGACGGACTTGTGCCGGCGGCATTTTGGGACCGGTCTAATCCTTCAGCGTGACGGCACAGTGTATCGTCAGAGGTAGTAGAGGTAATGCAGTGAGTGTCCAAACCCCAGTTGGGGCTTGGAACCCCAATGGAGATGGGGATGCACCGAACGTCCAGTCCCTCAAGTGCGGCTGGATTTTGACATGAGGAGTGAAGGGCAATCACTGTACCTATCGTAGTAGTTAAGCATACGGCCATCCCTTTTGCGGGTGGGGGTCTCGAAACCTGGGGGTACGTAACTGGTTGGTCTTGTGTAGTCGTCGATGCTTATGGCCCTCCCGTCGACCATATCTTGTGTTCCCAACCGGAGGGGGAGTCATTTTTTCTTTAGGCAGTGCATCCGGTGGAGTCTGGTGTCGTTCAGATGGTTCCAGGTGTGTGTAAATTGAGCGCAACGGGTGGTGACAATGTTACTGTGTGGGACGGGAACATGCCTAAAGCGCACAGGACATTCGTGTCACAATTATCTCCGGGTTGGAGGCCAGGTCCGCGGGAGCCGATGGAGCTGGCTCTGCTTTCGGCTTATGGAAAGGTCAGATAGTGGTGTCTCCAGGAAGGTGCAGTGTGGCTCAGCTTTGCGTTGTCTTAGCCTCATCGCACATAATTTTCAGTTTCTGCTTCAGGTGCTAGTGGGATGAGGTACACGATAGACCCCACCAAGATGGCAAACGCGGTGCGTTCCTTGTCGGGCAGTGTGCACCGTGCCTTATGCCCAAGCTTCTTTAGTTCGCGAGGGTGCATGAGGATTGTTGCAGCCAGTCGATAGTTGCTCGCACTAATGGACGTCTCGCCTCAAACCACAAATTCTGTTTAGAATAAGCACAATCCTCCCGAACCATGCAACCCCGGGCTCACACTACCTCAATTTCATAAAACAAAGCGGCAGCTCCGTGAGCAGGCCGACCGGGGTTCGAACCCGTGATCTATGTCTTCAGCATGTTGTGCGTTTCCGGTATGCTGTGTCGCCGTCATGGTAGTAACAGCTATCTAAACCACCCATACTCACTCCATGGTTGAGCCCGCAACCACATGCCCCCACTGGCTTCGCTCCTTGTACCACTTGCTTTTATTGTCTTGATGCATGCACGGGTAGCCACCCGACCAAACCAGATCCTGTAACAGGCATGCACATTCTCTTATTGTTGTACTTGCAGTGCCTGATCCCGCAAATGCACGGGCAACACTCTACAAACTGATGCAAGTAATTGGTGCAGCCCCTGCAGTGGCTTGTATCCACCATGCCCTAGCAGGGCCGGTTGATGGTCAGGGTATTCTGTCTTGGCATCTGCATGAAGACGCCCGGTATATTTGTAAACGCCGAAAGGAACGGTCGAAGCGTGCCACAGGGAGCGCGTGCTAATGGGACCAGCGTGGGTGAGTCCTGGGGTGTGTGGTTCATGGCTAACCGGCGCCTATGGGAGGGGGATGGGCTTACCCAATCGGCCCAAGAAACATTCGATGGCCGTCTTGCGCGGTGACGCCAAGGCAACATTCGGAGCTGATCTGGTTCGCGCTGCATTGCGGCAAGGCGAAACAATGTACTGTGATTTGTGACCATGACCATATATTTGTCTCACGGAGGGGGGGGGGGGATGCAAGTCCAGTATCCGTTGCTCTTTCTGAGTGTCTATTTTTTTTCGAGTGCGGCTCGTTACTATGTTTCAACAAGAAAATGAGTGCCCCATCTGCTTGGAGGACTACAAGGAACCTGTGATTGGGCCTTGTGGCCACGCGCTGTGTTCGTCTTGCGCCCTGGACTGGCTCTCCCGTCAGTCCGAGTGCCCCGTTTGTCGCCATCCCCTGCAAACAAGAGACATTGTCAGTTCTAGTGGATCCTCGTGGGACTTGTCTGCTGAGGTGACATCCGACGCCTCGGACTCGCATGATTCAGAGGGTTGGGCCAGCGAGGACGATCTGGAGCAGGTCACGCGTATCGTGCGGACAACATCGTGCATTGCCCCACTTGCGGGCGGCGCATGTGCGGTGGCCGCGGCCTCCTTCACGATCCAACATTCGGCCAGCGGGCCAAGCATTTCCCGCCTGGGCAAGCCTCGGATGTCGACAGCCGGTCTGCAGCCGCCAGGCGGCGACCAGCCTGTCAATCCGCGCGACCCCCGAGTGCCTGGCCCCTTCAATTTCCCACACAAAAGAGACAGCCTCATTGCTGTGGACGCTGCCGAAGGCCGGGCTGCCACCCCTCTTTCCCCCAGTCCGTCCAGTCCATTTGGTCCGCAACGGTCCGCTTGGGCCCACCCGGACCCCCGGCACATTCCGCCTTCGCGCAGCAGAGTCAACTCAGGGGCCCAGCCACCCACCGGCCCAAACTCGCCATTGGGGCGCTCGGCATCGGGGCTCGCAGCCACGGCCATGGGTCGCACCAGACGGACTAACTCACACGTCATTGGGAAACACCTCCCCCTCGGGGGTCAACTCCTTGATTCGTGTGTCCCTAGGCGCGGCAGCCTCAGTGCATCTGCGCTTTCACGGTTCCGCATTCCCGCCGTCATCCTCGACACGCCCCGCAGTCCAGGCGCGACGAGCCCCTCCTTCGACACGCCCCGCAGTCCAGGCGCGGCGAGCCCCTCCTTCGACACGCCCCGCAGTCCAGGCGCGGCGAGCCCCTCCTTCGACACGCCCCGCAGCCAGGGCATGGGTAGCCCGGCCGACGTGCCTCAGCCGGTCAACCCCCGCGACCAGACCACGGCTGGCGATTTCCCCGTCAGGATCAGTGGCAGCAACAGCCACGACACGTTGGCAAGATCCCTTCCCTGTCTTTCTGGGACTTCCCTGTCTGGGCCTCGGTCTCCAGACCGGAAGCACTCTGGCACGATTTCCAGGCGGCTGCAGCCGTTGTTGCGCCCAGGGCGCACGGGTCAAACTCGCTGATCTCTGTTTCACACATCACACGGGCTCAGCGCCATTCGTCCCCATGTCATACACAATCCATCGTCCTCCCAATCTTCCGGTTGTGTCGAGTACCGCGCTCGTGCCCAGCTCCGGACTAGTCCGACTGAATCCTCACAACGAAGGACGCAGAAAAGGCGAAGGACAAAAGGGCGACCCCTGGGCCCCGGAGGAACTGCGTTACGCCCCCTGGAGTTATGGCCCACCGAGGGCCCACCGAGGGCGCAGTTGTAGGCGACTTGTCCACGGCGTTTTTCAGTTATTTCTGGGGGAATTGGGCTTCCCCCTCAAGCGGGGTGTGGTACTGGCTTGGTACCGAAGGGTATTGAAATGGGAAATATGATGCGTCTGCCGGTGCTGTCCACAATCTGCAGCTCTTTTTTTCTGTTTTCACGGAGGGCGGCCCTTCAAGAGGCGGCCACCAAGTGTCCCTAACGGCGCGGCGGCCTTCCTCCCACCAGTGGAGCAGGGATACCCTCCGGGTTACAAAGCGCACACCTGTTGTTGAGACAGGTGTGATTCACTCGTTGCGAGGGTGTACGCACACCCTCAAACCGGTGAACGAGATACAGTACAACCTGAAACCCCAAACCTAATTTCAATGCAGATTTGATTCACTCCAACGAGATACAGTACAACCTGAAACCCCAAACCTAATTTCAATGCAGATTTGATTCACTCCAAACCAATTCAGACCATCCAGGTCCGACGCTGCCCTCTCTCAAAGGCGCCGGGCTTCCTCAGAAACACTGCTCCCTGCCCCGCTCAGCCAAACCATTGGACTTGTCCTGATTCCGCTGTAGGGAGGCTGTATTCGCATCTTTGTGAATGAATTGTTAAGACGCCCCTGTGTTCGTGCCTGAAAAAGGGCTTTGTGCATGTTCCTGTGTCCGTGCTTGGGTGTGGGCTTCGTGCAGCCACCCATGTGAAAGCAACATCAGTGTTTCCATGCTCATTTCTGGTCAGCTGCCTCACACGAATTGCGCATTCGCAATTGGGTGCAAATGAGACCTTTGTCCCAACATGGATACCGGCAAACAAACACACGCCCAGGTGCCACACTTCCTTCAAGCCATTCACTAAAAAATAACTGATGCCTCACCACCAACCCGAGAATGCAACCCCGACCCCACCCTGACCAGGCTCCCCCAAGACCCACGTTGGAATAGAGAGATCCAATGCACACCTTGGACTGGGAAACATCGGTGGCCGCGTAGCCGATCTCTGACCAACATTGGGTTGACACATTCTGGGACACCTGTTGATTTCTTATTGGGTGGAGTCACAGGGAGCAGGCTCTGCCTCATGCAGATCACTTCCTTGGTGTGAACATTGTACCATCAGACTGGAACACTGCGCAATCGCTATCGCCCCCCCACCCCCCTTGTCCAGTAAGCACCCTTGTCTAGTAAGCAGGTCGGACTGGGGTACGAACCCCGATCCTCCGGCATCTCGCTAACCCCCAACTCCGCCCACACGCGCCCCGCTGCCGCTTCCCTCTCCCACATCCCCTTCCCCACCGTCATCCCCTGTGCCCGGACCATGCAGCCAGGTCGGGTGCCCTCTCAGAAGTCGCCTGTGACCGCGCACCCGCACTGTGTGAAACCCTCTCTCCGCCGACAGACTCAGCCTGCCCCAGTCGATCATGTTGTCCTTCCATTCCTTCACTTTCCATTTTCCAAATTTTCTTAGAAGGTTGGATATTGAGGTTCCCCTGTGTGTTTGCTGATTAGACGAGGTACTGTCAGGGTCAGGGTCGCCATTGCATGCCTCACAGACTGCAACTCGTAGCACTGGACAGCTCTGAACCTTGATTCCGAGAGGTCATCTCGAGTACTGTGAAGTGAGAGGGCTACGCCAGCTCATCTTGGTCAGCACCAAAAAAAAAAAAGCATGCCTCACAGACTGCAACAGATTCTGATGTGTCATCGCAGACATCTGTCGATAGTGGTCTCCCAAGTGGTGGTGAAGAAGACAGTGACAGTGCGTCCGACACTGAGATTGTGTGGGCAAAGACTACTCGTGGTGTAGGGGGTTTGGCAAATGTTTTGCCAAACCCCCTACACCAAGGAAATTGTATTTCACCTGCGATGTTCCTGAGGCAAACAGCTTGCCACAGGGGCTGCAGCCCCCTGCCGATCCTGCTGCCAAGCCTGCCCCCAAAGCTGCCAAACCTGGTGCCAAACCCTCCAAGTGTGCAGCCAAACCTGCAGCTGGAGAGCCCATTCCTGTGGCCTGTTGAGCATTTGCAGCTCTCGAAGGTCAAATACTTGCGTCAGCAAAAGTGGCACACCGAGCCTGTTGCTCAGTAGACCTCACAAGCATCCCTGCAGGCAGTTTCGTGGTCATTTTGTGGTTCACATGCCCCCGTGGTTGTATC
The DNA here is from genome assembly GCA_964036045.1 of Eutreptiella sp. 'Long Island Sound 2002'. Lineage (NCBI taxonomy): Eukaryota > Euglenozoa > Euglenophyceae > Eutreptiales > Eutreptiaceae > Eutreptiella > Eutreptiella sp. 'Long Island Sound 2002'. The sequence goes on from OZ038390.1 coordinate 59,874,738, forward strand.
TCTTGTTTTGTGTTGCGCGTCCTTTGTCCAGTGTTTAGGGGGGGCGGGGGGGCGAGGGAACTGTCACTTGGACGTTCCCTCGGGGGTGTGAGGGAACCGTCACGCGCGGCCGCTTACTGAACAAGGGTGGCGGGGGGCACGTGAAATCTATCCCACGTCCCCCCAAAACGTCCCAAGTTTGCCAAACTGGCGGTGATGGTTCTTTGGCTTGACAAATTCTGGGACACCTGTTGATTTCTTGTTGGGTGGAGTCACAGGGAGCAGGCTCTGCCTCATGCAGATCACTTCCTTGGTGTGAACATCGTACCATCACAGACACCACAGGGCCTGCGCGGCACGCCGATCAGGGTTGATGGTGTATCATCTGGAAGACACTTGCACAGTTTGTGCTGCAGGGCATACACCGGTGCAGTCAGGGAGCCAAACGAGAGGCCTCATCATTGTGCCATTCCATGGCAGCATTTCTCCGGTTCGACGAGATGCGGGATGGGACTGCTCATACGGAATGTGTGAGCCTTTGTTTAACATTTTAACATGCATTGATGATGCGTAGACCTACCGTGTTCAGTAGTTTTGTGATTTGGGTGAATCCCAGGGCCGCGCTTCCTTGTTCAGGAGGCAGAGGCCACGATGCGCAGGTGTACCATGTCACCAGGAGGGAGGGAAACACATGGCGGCCCTGTTGAAACAGTACAGTGGGTGTGACACGGCAGCATTCCCACTGCACAGGCCGTGTTTGGTATGCAGGCGTACCAGGGTCATGTTCTGCATTGGCGAGCTGGCCCCAGAGCCCAACCCCCGAAAGGCCCACTGATGGGACTGGGTGGTGCACTCCAGACCCACTTTGTGTTGCTGGTGTGGTGTCCCATGTACATTGATTGCTGTGTGGGCAGGACCCACAATGTCAGTCGTGGCAGGATCTCAATCCGCCCGTTGGGCATCGGTCCAACGGCAACGGGGAGGGGAGGCAGTCCCTGCCTGCGTTTCTCCCTGGCCCTCTGCCTGCTGCTCGCGCCCGGCACTCCTTCAGCCTCATGAGCGGCGGGGAAGGGGGTTTACAGTTTGAAGTGGCTTGTCCAGGCGACGGCAGCAGCGACTCGGTCAAGTCCACCGGTTGAGCACCCCCAGGGCGATTTCACGTTCGGGCAGTGCAACAAGCAACAGCTCATCTTAGGCGTTTCGCTAATTTGTGGTTTTTGTTGCCATCATTTCACTGGCAGTGGCATTGGCCTCGAACAAGCATTCCATTGTGCGTGTACACCTGTCGCTCAGTTGAACCCGAGATTTGTTGAAACATTGATGCTGCCTTCAAAATTTTCAGTGATGATCAATTGATGCAATATTGTAAGTGCAAGCAGAGCAAGCGGGCCCCCCACCCCCTTTCCTGCCTTTGTACTCCAAGGAAGCCCCCAATATTCTCGGAAATTTTAGGGGAATTCAAAAGTGGACAAAAACTCGCCCTTTTCAGTTGGCTCACAATCACTATCCCATCTCTGAGCACCATGTTCCAGAGATGGCCAATACCCTAGTTGGTGGCACACTACACTCGCAGTTGAAGAGTCCTATGTTCAATCCCTGGTGCTGGCATAGGCAGTGCATTGTCTTGTGTCTTGGAGGAGGAGCCCGTATTGGTGTTTCTGCGAGATTGAATTTCGTAATTGTCCTTTCATCATCGGGAGGGGGGGGGGGGGCAACCCCCCCCCCCCCTTACTATATCCACCCCTGCGGCACGCTGTCATTTCGCCGATCAGGGTTGATGGTGCATCATCTGGAAGACACTTGCACAGTTTGTGCTGCAGGGCATACACCGGTGCAGTCAGGGAGCCAAACGAGAGGCCGCATCATTGTGCCATTCCATGGCAGCATTTCTCCGGTTCGACGAGATGCGGGATGGGACTGCTCATACGGAATGTGTGAGCCTTTGTTTAACATTTTAACATGCATTGTAGAGCTACCGTGTTCAGTAGTTTTGTGATTTGGGTGAATCCCAGGGCCGCGCTTCCTTGTTCAGGAGGCAGAGGCCACGATGCACAGGTGTACCATGTCACCGGGAGGGAGGGAAATACATGAAACCGAATCGCATGGCCGCCCTGAAACCGAATCGCATGGCCGCCCTGCAACTCTTCGTGTACTTGTTTGGTCCGAAGTTGGTGTTGGTGGTCTCATGATATTGGGCATATGCGGTCCCCGTGTACACGCCCCACTTACTGAATCCTCTGTTATACAAAGTGATGACATTGCAGCAGGCATGGCACGTTGACCGGTCAAAGCAGTGCAGATGGCTTGGCAGGAGCTTTCTTGCCCTGTTGTGCTGGAAAGAAGATTGCCAACCAACCTGGTTCTGTTGTACGACTCCTCCTTGTGGAATCGGTTGAGGGGTGCACCCGGCCGGCAGCAGAGGTGCCGTGAAGAACTGGGAACCTGTCTCGAGCATCAGGTCTCGACTCCTTTCGTTCTCTGCGCTGATGGGCTTTCTGCTGTGTTCCTTTTCAGGGATGCAGTGATAGTCCTCTTCATTTGCTTGAAGGGATTCCACTTCTCTTTGCGTGGTGGACAGCATGACTCCATCGCATGCAGCATGCGCACGACAGCATGTGAGCGGCCACGGAGGGTGCCACCCACACGGTGCACGCGGTGCACACAGTGCACCAGGGCATGTGCATTTGACTGATGTACATGTGCGCTGCAAGTCACCAAGTCGCTCCGCTTGAATGTGCTGGGGCTATGTTCTGCAGCATAGTAAAAAAACCCAGGATACTTCGATGATGCAGTGTGCGTGGTGCGTGCGGTGTGCGGGTGGCACCCTCGCGGCCAAGCAACGTTTTACAACAGGAGTTTGCAGGGAGGAAGCACCTTGGAAGGCAAGATGAATCTATGGGTCTCAACAATACAGGAGACTACGTGAGCTTCACCATCAACATAAGGCCGTTAGGCGTGGCACTGCGTAGTGCATATGCAAGGGGTAGACCAAGCAGGTAGTGAACAGAGACAGCTCCCCAGGTAAAGCTGGAACACATGCCAAATGTGGAGCCCTCGTTTGTACTATATGCCCTACTTCTTGAACCAGGCGGTTGCCTGAGAGCTCACATTACACTCTTTGAACTTGTTGAGCCTGAAAAAAAAAAAGTCCAGTATCCGTTGCTCATGGCCTTACGCCGGTCATCAAGTGGCAACCATTGCTCTGTGTGGGCACACCGCCTGCCCGACTTTTTGTAGCACCACGGGCCCTATGGGCGGTCTCGGTTCCCACCAACCAAGTGTAGGAGCTGCCAAAGGCCTCTGTAGGCACGTATGATTCGGTCTAAATCTTGCAGGGCCCCAGTGGACCTAGGGGGTGCTCCTGCCTCGGGTACCAGAAGACAGACTGTGTGTGAAGCCCCGTAGGGTCGTTCCCCTATCATAGCCGCTACACATTATTGATAGCAAATATGTGTTTCATGGTGTGACTACCCCCATGCATCACTAGGCACTACAAGGTTGTTGTGTGACTAACCACGATTTGTGAGCGTTGCTTAAGTCTGTGTTGCGGCTCGCTCAGCAAAAACCCTCTGAAGGCACACCTAAAGTCATTTGGGTAGCGTGGGTAATGAAAGGGCGGATTCCTGCGCAAACCTTTGTAAGCAGCAACACTCGGGCTAGGTGCAGTTCTTCCGCAACTTGCGCGCACAACATGTGTGTACGCGTGCGTGCGCGTGTGTGTGCCAAAGAATTCATTAAAATCTACTCCAAATGCGCGGTTCAACATTCCTATCATCCTGCCACTGCTGTAACCCTGAGTTCATTGTTCAGTCCTGCAGTTGGGGCCACCCACTGCGCTAAGACATTCCGTATTTACAGCTGCCGCCAACACACCACGGCTCGTGCCTTGAACACAATGCACGAGACAACAAGACACACATTGCTTGCGTGTGTGCCTTACCGCTCCCCACATCCATCCCCATGCATCCCTACAGACACGGGGGGGGGGGGGCTGACAGAAAAGTACCTATGGTATTGTAGGCCACCGTCGAGCCAAATTTCTTCGTGCGCTTTGTGCTGACTGCCTCTTGTGCACCCGTGCAATAGCCCAGCGGGCCTTTGGGGGTGAACCTCAACTCAAGTGCAGCGACCTAGCAACATGTGAGCAAGGTCATGTGCCAACGTTCATGACCCCCCCTAGTGGCCACAAGGACCACCAGTGAGCCAACCATAGAGAGAGACAATAACAGAGGGAGGAAAAGCAGACGGGCTGTCTTAAGAGTCACCGGGCAGTGGCCTTAGTCACTGTTTAGCGCCAACCAAATGAGCACCGAATGTCTAGGCGCCATGGGCATTGGCTCCATTGTGCTCTTCTTGAGCCAAAGGAGCAAACAAACAGACCCATTCATTCATTCATATTCGGGTTTGTAGAGACCAATGCTTCTTTTGCAGGGAAGGAGCGTATGCTTCATGTTTCGGAGGTCTGAATCAGACCGGAATCTGTGTGGGGGCGGGGGGCACTATCAAAGCGCCTGGACAAGGGCTGAAGACACACGAAGCAGATTACACAACATCACTGGCGCGCAGACCAATGAGTAGACCAATAGCCAACAAAACATTCTGCAACTACCCATGGATGTAGGCTGCTTTGTTTTCTCGAACAGACTTTGTGAAGCGATTTGTATTGCTGGGGTCAAAAAGTTGGGGGATGCCATTTGTCTGGGGTTTTCGGAAGCTGGTTGGGGCATGATGCTCTTGGTCTATTTTTCTTATACCCCATCGACGCATGTTTTGCCTGATCCCGTGAGATCCCAAGATAGAGCTTGAGAACATGGGAGGATCTTCTTCAAGTGTGGCAGCCTAGTCACACTGTACAATGTCTACCTCTGCAACATTGATACTACGGTGTGATATCGGTTTTAAGGTTGATTTCTGTAGTAGCGCTTCGCTGACAACCGCCTGCGTTCCCCACCTCCCTTAACCACCAAATACCTCTATCCAACATCCGTGATCAATGAGACATCCGCGAAGGAATGTTGACCATTGGCAGTTCATGCTGCGGAAGCCCAACCCGTACGGGGACCAAACCGGTGATGTCGTCTACCGGAATAGTGATTACACTAGTGAGCAGTGAACGCACCTCCTCATTGGCATGGGGGCACAACCTGGTACACAGGGTATCATCGTGGCGGAGGGCCCAATCGGAAACCAAATCACTGAAATTCGACACTAGAAGAGACGAATCCCAAGTTGGTTGTGTACACATCCATCAGTGGCCGGAGAGAGCATCAAGATCCAAAGAACGAACGTCAAGGTGGTATGGCAGGGTCGCAAGAATGGAACATGATATTACCTCCAAGCAGGTCTCCATGACCAAGAGAAAGGTCGCCGGTGCAAAAGAGATGGAGGACGCAAGAACGGCATAGATTGCTCGCACCACCATCACAGCCCCCCAAAAGGATGGAGGGTAGGAGGAACAGCAAATTGCTACAAGCCGTACAAACTGGCAAAGCTACGAAAAAGGGTGACATGGGCAAAAATGCCAGGACTGCAAACGGCCGAACACGTGGGCACTAAACAAAAATGAGGGCACCCACCGCAACCAAGGTAACGCCCACCCCCACTGTGAGAAGGACTCATGGGCCAGTTGCACAAAGCCATGATAACAGACAAGCGTGTAGAGCAACCCGAACAGCCACATCATAGTGCCGCGGCACCACAAGCAACTAGCCCGCCTTCGGAAGGTAGTTGTTGGGTGCTAGCCCAACGATTTACTATGTCCCATCACCTGGAAAGAAGCCATGGCAACAATCGAATTAAGGTCCACATGCATGGAACTCATCAACAACACAACTCGTATGTGGCCCTAGCCTTTTGGCAACTGGTCCCCGGAGGGCACAAAGATGGATGGGTCTACAACCTAGCATCGCGCTTGGGCAGGGCCCCAATATATTGCACACCGATCTAGATGCCCCCCCCCCCCCCGGCCCTGAAATCACACTTCATGCCACTCATAATCAGTTGAGGGAAAGTAGCATACTTGAAACGCACTGGGCACACGCGATGCAGTGCTCACCAGGTAGGAAGCCAGGTCTCTCCCACGGAGGCCATGGGACCGGCTCTGCCTTTGGTCATGCTGGTCGGTGGTTCGAACACGCAAAGGGGTGAAATAAGTTCCGGGTTGGTGGCTTGGAAAACGGTTGCTAAAGTGACGGCAAAGTAGCATACCGGACACAATTAACGCACACACACCACAGAGCATGGGTTTGAACCCCGGTCAACCTGCCACAAAGCCGTTGCTGTTGCCTTTTTGATACCAACAGTGGGACAATACCCAAGAGTGCAAGGTTCAAGGCTAACTGGCACCAATGGGAGGGGGAGAGCTTACACAGACGGCCAATACCCCGGCGCAGCAAAAAAACCCCTTAACCCCCCCCCCCCCAAACCCCCCATCTTTTTAAATTTGGCACGGGGGGGTTTTAAGCATGATATCCGATTTCCGAGAACCCCTCCCCCCCCTGATCTTGCTAGACCACCAAGCATGTGAAGGGCAAAGAGTAGCTGTTGGAGTACAAGAGCGCCGATGATGAGGCAGTCCCCACGACCCGGATCCGGCTAGACGGCAACATTAAGCGGAGATATCCCTTTGACCAACAACTATCACCAGCAGTAGAGCCCATGCCACAACTAGAGGACGGGTGGCGGTACGTCCACAGCAAGGGAGGAATCACATGTCAAAAGGGTAGCCCATCACATTCAAGAGAACTAGCGATAGCAGGAGAGACCAAGCAGAGGGCAGGGTGGGCGTTGTGACCAGGGTGGGTAGTTGTGACCCGGACATTCCAATAATATGGAAGATTAGCGGACTCAGATCTCACACCAGGGTGAACTTATGGGATGTGGTTAGGCAGGTAGAGGTGGCGATGAACAACGGGAATGCCCTGCACGCAGTGCGCACACAGTGCAAAGTTTTGTATGTCTGCAACTGCTTGAACCCTAGTTTTGGCCCTTTTTCGCCAGTTTCTTGTTCTAGAACAGGTTTCTTTGTGCTTCTTGTGCATTGAGGATGTGACACATGTGAATTGCCACCCATTTTCACCCATTTTAGCCCATTTTTTGCACGTTCTTTGTTATAGGTTGATGGTGGACTATGATGATTGGGACTGTGCCCTGTAGCATGGATGTCTCTAGCCCCCCCCCCCCCAATTAACTCGCACCAGAAAAAGTGGCACATAGAGCCTGTCTGTCAGTAGAGCTGAACACGCATCCCGACAGGCGGTTTCCCTGTCATTTTGTGGATCATGTGCCCTCTTGTTTGCATGTCTTGCTTCACATCACAACAAGCAGTCTCAGCAACATTGTTACTACCTCCTTGAGCAATGCCCTGCCCTTTTATTTTACATGGATTTGCCCCTTACTTAGTGCCACAGCGTGGATGCAGATGGCCCTGTTATGTGACCACATGCCAGCAAACATCCTGCGTGCAATGAAAAAGGCACTACGCAAATGTTGCGCAAGGACTCCTTGGTGCGCCACTGCAACCATCGAAGACATGTCGCACAATTGCATAGCACGGAATTGTTTTTTTCCTAAGAGTCTTTAGATGCAGTGCCAGGCATGTTGTTTCCGAAATCCTTAAGCCAATCGGGCATACTGCTGGGAACATTGCGGCCGAGTGGTCCGGCCGATCTCCTTTCAGCCGGGTCGTCCCGGAAGTGTGCCTGCCGAAATTGGTTGGGAAAACGCTTCTGATGTTCGGAAGCAACGCTCACGATGATCGCCTCTGTTTTAGTAAGCCGTGCCTTGGAACATCGCTTCCGATGTTCGGAAGCACTGCTTCCGATGGCTGGTAGCCGTCATACCCAGCAGTGCTTCCAGAAGGCTGTGGGGAATGGCATGCACCAACCAGGACGCTTGCTTCCCAAAACCCTGCCCTAATCCCATAGGATTTGACAAAAAGTTGTGAACCCACTAGTGACAGTGCCACCCACATCAGTGCCCGAAATAGGTGAATTGGTACTTGGAGGACACCATGACCACAGAAAATGAAGATACTTTGTTCCGACCGGCATGCCCCGTTTTTAGAAAGCAATTATGTGAGCACTCATGCTCATGCACGAGGGTTTCTATCTCCTGCTTGGGCCCATATTGAAGCAATGAAAACACGACACCCCCGCCCCCCCCAACCCCCAAAGGTGGTGACGCACGATGTAGTGCCACCTCTTGTATGGCAGCCTTTTTTGGTTTTTTGGCAGGCCACCGCACCCACGCCCCACCCTTTCCCCTGAAATTGGAATCCGTGGAGTCCCGGCGGCGCGACCAACCCCTAGGATGCCAATGGGGATGAGCGATGCACGGATTCAGGTGGCTTGTCCAGGGCATCGTCGGCAGTCACTAGGCGGAGGATACTCGTCTACCCTCTTTTGACCGCTCCACCCAGAATACCTCCCTATTGTCTCAGGTTGTCGGTACCCTCCTGGGGACTAGCGGTCGGTGTGTGGGGTTGGGTCGCAACAAACCCCGGCCCCCGAACTCTGTGTTGTCCCTCGGTGTCTCTGCCGATGGGTACAGGCCCCGAGGGCGGGGGAAGCATCAAAGTGTGTGTGATTGATGAGGGGGGTCACGTTTTCCCTTGAGGGCGCGTGTTCCTCAACATACGTTGCTGTTGACATGGAGGGAGTTGGTGAAAAACGACTACGACCAATGGGTCCGACAGTGACGTGCAGAGGAACTGAATAAGGTTGAAAAGACCTTGTGCAGTGGGGGGGGGCTGCATGCATAATGTCAGTGCCCGGGTGCAATTTAGGTTTTTTGTCGCCGACCACCACCATGGTGGGAATGTGGGGGAAGGTGTTGTGTTGTGTGTCCGTGGTAGCGGCATGAGGGTGTCCTTGCCCTTTTCGGATCTGACCCGCACTCCCTGCAGGTAGCGGGCAGAATGTTCAATGGTGTTGAAGGTTTGGCTCACGCATTTGTGACTCAGCCGATACCCCACAATTTGAAGGGAGGCATAAGCCGTGCAAGCGGGGTAGTGGGGCGCATACTCCCAGCCGATGATGCCTCTGTGCTACATTGATATGTTTGTGCTGCTGCACCCCGGTACAAGTTGGGGGACGTTTCGCAAGATAGCAAGCAGTACCACAGCCTCGTGCGACGGCGATTTCGCACGGGGGTTTCTCTCACTGGCCGTGGAGCGCAAGAATTTGCAGCGTTGGTGGCAAAGGACTGTATCCTCCCACCCCCTTTTCATCTGTTGTTTTTGTCTTTCTGCCATGTGGTAGTCCTGCTGTATGCCTCAAATGTTGGCCTCCCCCTGGGGGTTTGGACCTTTGGGGTAAAATACATGTATATCTACTCCATTTAATCATGCAGTATGCTGAAAGGGGGTCAACAGCCACGCTTTATTTCCATGGCTTTACACACACGTTTGGCCACCCACACTTGCCGATCCAATACAGCGACAAGGCTCGGGAGCGCGATCGGCTTCTGGGCAAGACATTTGCCACGCTAACCACCACTTGCCCTGAAGATAGCATCACGGAAACACTCACTCATGAGCTACATGTTAAGTTCCAGGCCCGTTAAAGGCGGCGGTCACAAGTACACTTGTGGAAAGCTGTCCGTCGGGCGTTGGTGTTGGAACAATGTGTTCTCAGGGTGTCGCCAGAGTGGCGTGTCATTGTGGAGCGCGTTTTGCGGCCACTATAGCACTGCCACCCGTAGACCCAATCACCGCTATTGCACCTTGGGGGTGAAGTGGATGCACATGATGTCTACTGCATTTGTGGACGTTGCGGGGTTGGACGTAGTGGTCGGCATGAGTGGGTGGAATTTCGGTTAGAAGTACTACAACGGTGGGCCACGTTTTCCTATGTTTCAGTTGGCTCCTTTGTGCCCAGCCGGAAGCACAGGGCAGAGGCCAAGGCACATAGAGGGGCAAAGAGAATGGGCAGGGAATGCACCGTACAACATGCCCAACAGGTGTCGGTTGTCCCTGATCCTTTGCATGTCGACTCAACTGTAGAGTATGTGCCGCCCGGGCACGTACCCGAGGCAGATGGCAGTGCCTGCCGCATTTTTCCAATGCAGTCAGCGAAGCCGCATCGGCGCATTGTAGTTGATGCGGAGGACTTGTCAGAGCCTGCAAGGGATCCCTAATTAGACATACGGGACTCCCCCAGTGGCAGCGACAGTGGGTGTGAGAGTGGGAGTGGGAGTGGGAGTGGGAGTGCCAGTGGTGCCTTGGATGGTGACGCAACCAGCAGTGCTGTCACAATCAGCAGTTGTGACCTTGAGGCTCCCGCACCGGCGCTGCCTCCACGGAAAAGATTCCGCAGGACAGCCCCGCGCGCTCGACACAACTTGTCCTAGCGGCCAACCCCTATTGTCGTGGATGTTGATGCCGCATCCAGCTCAGCCCCCGTAACCTATTTGTTGAGTGAGGGGGACTTCTTCCCTACCGACACAGAAGGTGCTTTGAAACACTAACTAACCGGGCTGGGTGCCGTGGTGGAAGGGGGGCAAGCGGTGGGGGGAGGGGCGGGGGACCCGGCGCTCCATGAGTCGGGTCCGGCTTCGGGACTCTGTGATTGGCCACGGGTGGCCATGGTAGCCGGGGTAGCTTCTCTTTGAGGAGTGGCGGAGCAATGTACATTAGTGCACTTTATATATGGGTGATGGTGGTGGTGGTGGTGGTGATTGGAGGGGCGGTAACACAATGTGAGAATTTGGCGTTTTTTGACATGTAAGGTGTTGGGGGGGGGTGTCATGGTATGATCGTCCCTAGGTATGGTGCACACCGCACACCGGGGGGTGCGCACCCAAAATCGGCTCCAACAATGCTTCCGATGTTCGGAAGCAATGCTTCTGATGAACGTGACCACGGTTGGGTGCAATGCCCCCACAGATCGATCGGGGAACATGCTTCCGATGACGGAAGCAACGCTTCCGATGGGCGGAGGATGACTAGAGCCGGTACCGACGATGTTGCGAGCGAAACAAAGGAACGACCGTCAGCAAGGGTTGGCATGGTGCCAAGTATTTCGGTGCCAAAAAAAAATCCGTGTTGTGCGTGGGAGCGACATGTAATGGGTCGTACATGTGTCCCGCTTCCTGCCCACATGTGTCCGGCATGTCACACAGGTGCTCACATTGTGGCTCCGTTGTGTTGACGTGTGCTTGCCATCTTTGACCAGCACACCACACGTCTCCATACGGGGGTCTGTCATTTTGGCTATGTTCCCCCGGGGGTGTGGGGAAACCATTACACGCAGGCGGGTGCTGATCAGAGGGGGTGGGGTAAGGCTGGGACCAAATCCCCAGTACATTCTTGCATTCGACTAATTTGTACAATTTGGCCTTCTGCGAAAGGACCCACCCAACAACAGATTGTAGAAGCCCTTTTGCCTCCAATCAACACCTTGCTACCATCCATGCCAGTTTGTTTGTTTTGCATAACATGGAGGAGGGCCAGCAATGGGAAAGGGGACCCAAAGAATCAAACTGTAGTCGGTTTGCTACTGACCACTGTTGATCCGGAGCCAACCAACGTCCATGGGGGGAATGGGCACTATGCACGGGGCAGCGACTGTCCACAGACAGCTTGTTGGACTCAGGAGGGGTGGGACAGTACGACTCGTGCCCAGGGTCTGATTCAGCTCTGTGCCTTAGCAACTGAGTGCATGCAGCACTGACATCAGTGACGCAACTGCTAAAGCGACAGTGCAAGTCACGGTGCACCGGTTGTGACAAACAGTTTCACAACGAAGTGTGGTTCTGAATGCCTGTGGGTGAGCGGCATCAGTATTGGACTCTATGCCTGCCGACCAGCGTCGCTGAACCGCCATCTCGTGCTTCATTTGCTGCGAGAGCATTGTGGAAAATTTTTGCCCATTAGCGACAGCCCCTGCCATGCAGACTCCCTGCTGCTTCTCGTTTCTCAGTCCCCAGTTTGCTCAGTCGTGCAGAATGCCCGGTCCTGGCACTTTGCCCTGTGGTGTTTGTGCTGGTGACGCGTTGATACTCCCATCCGAGCCCTGCTGTTGTCCCTGATGCTGCTGCACGTGCTTCTGCTCCTGTCAACAGCACCAGCGCTCCTCGCCACCTCTGTGCAGCCGAGTGACCCCCCAGCGCTCACGCCCGACCAGCTGAGGGTGGCCCTGTGCCTCCGCAATGCCACTATCCCCTGCGCCGACGACGCGCCTTGCCCGCCCGCCGTCGACTTCAGCCGTGCGTGTCTGCGGACCCCGATCCCGGCCTTCGCGGTCCCGTACCGCCGGGTCCGGTGCTGCTTCAGGTGCTGCCTGGCCCGGTTCTGTGAGACGCACAATCTGACCGCCAATCACGCCTACTGGACCGATATGCCCCCGTTCCGGGTGCCCAATGAGAAGGTGTTCGGGGCCGTTCCGGGGCTGACGGAGGTGCTCCTCGGCCCCAACAGCTACACAGTTATCAGTGATATGGCGACGTGGGGCAAGCAACTCCCACACCCCAAATGGCGGCAGTGGGTCAAGGCGTTGAAGTCTCACGGTCGCGCGCTCGCCAAGCACGGCGACAAGCTGTTCTGGTTCCCCGACCTGAATTTCGCGGACCCGCACGCGTCGCGCGCTCGGCTTGTCGTGAGCAACCACATGTACTCTGTCAAGCCCTTCTTCGCACGCGTGTACCCGCAGCTGCGGGCCCCCGTGACGCTGGTGGTGGAGGACGACGACGACATGCCGACACCCGAGGGCGGGCGGTTCCCCCGGTCGCTGCTTGCGCGGGCGCCGCTTGTGAGGCAGGTCTTCACCAGTAATCCCGCTCCCGGTGCCCCCGCCCACGTCCACGGGCTGCCCTTGGGGCTGGCCAAGCTCCCGCACTGGCATGCGGCGCTCGATGGCCGGGAGGTCAACCGGGCCCGCCCCCGCCTGCTGCATTGCGGCTACATGGCCGGTTTCGGGGCCCGCAAGAAGATGTGGGCGGCGCTGCGGAAGAACGGCTTCGTCTGCAACCAGACGCCCGTCCCTCGGGAACAGTATCCCTTCGAGCTGCTGGACAGTCGTTTCGTCGCGGCCGCGCATGGCAACGGCCACAACAACCACCGGGAGTGGGAGGCGATGGTCGCGGGCGCCGTGCCCTTGGTGGACTACCATGCGCCACTGGCCCCCACGTTCGAGGGGCTTCCGGTGGTGCTGGTGAAGGACTGGCACGCGGTCACGGCAGAGTTCCTGCGGGCCAAATGGGAGGAGGTGACGAGGGATGCGGCAGAGGGTCGGGTTTCGCTGACGAAGGCATTTTGGCCGCACTGGCTGGAGAGGCTGACTGCGATGCAAGTGCCCCAGTGACCGCCGAGAGCTGCGTGGAGCGGTGCCAGTGTGTGGAATCGGTCGCACTGAGGAGCACTTCTCCGCTGGTTGAGGGGAGTGTTTGGTGGCTGCAGCCCGGTCTCTTCCACTTGTGCTGCCACGCACCTGCAATTGCACCAAAACGCGGGCAATCAGAGTTCAAATCCTGCAGTCCATGACTCCAGCATCTACCAAATTGTCGGCGCAACTTTCGTTCGTGTGCGAGTGTGGGCAAACTGCAACCGGTTCCTGCCAACGGACTGGACTGCAGTCGCCCAATTGCCTGCACTGGATGACGAAGCCTGACGTTTGCTGCCGTGTCATGAGTACTATTACCGCCTGTCTTGGTGCAGGCACTTTCAACATTTGACAAGATTCGAATACCAGAGGGGAGACCCTGTTGAATATCTCTCGGGGACATTCATTGTATGCCAACGCGGCGGGTTTCACCACTTTTCTGGGGGTTTTTGAACTTTTTTGGCCTGATGTGCCAAAATTTCGTTCTCTTGGGGGGTGGGGGGTATGTGTTACTTTTTGAAATCTGTGAGAAAAGGCCGTTTCAGAAATGTATGGGTTTGGGGTTAGCTGGAAATTCGGCAATGCATGGGACAGAGCAATGCATGGGGGACTGCTGATTACTCCGAATCTAAATCGTCGTCATCGTCGTCCCTCTCCACAAGGGCTGGGACCCCATTGGGGCACACATCGCCCTGCTTGTGAATGGGCACATATTTTTTTCACCTTTTCCCAATCCTGCAGCCTGCGTGCCTTGACTGGCACCCACCCTGTGTTGAGAGGCATGGCCCAGAGGCCGTCAGTCGTGAGGTCCAGATTGCGCTGTTTGGCCAGTCGGACCTTGCGCCATGGAAAGACCTCACCTACCCTGATTTCACACAGACAAAGCCAGGATGGGGCTGCAGGTTTTCAGGATCAGGCGTCCAAGTTTCAAACCCAGAGCGTGCTCTTTTGCGAACCAAAGGCTTCTGTGGTGCATCGGGGGAAGCAACAGCACCTGGTGTGAATTTGTAAACAGACATGGTAGCTGCCTGTTGACAAAATGAGGCAGCGAGCAACACAGGCACCGTCCAAAACGGACGAAAATCTGGAACCCATCGTCAGTACAGCATGCAGATCTGGGGTGTTCCGAATAGCCCTTTTCAAGGGCGTTCCGAATATACCCCACATACCCCCCCCCCCAGGGCTTCTTTAGAATAATTAAAAACCAAGGGGGGGGGACCCCTCCCCCAAAACCCCCTCCCCCCCTCCCCAGACCAATGTGACCATAGTGGGAAAAAACGAAATTTACAATAGGGAAAATCTGGTCAGGCCATTTTTGGTACACCAAGTTTTGGGTCCAAAACCCCCTCCCCCCCTCCCCCCCCCTGCTCAAAAGAAGCCCTGCCCCCCCCCCCCCCCCTTCGGGACGTGCAGGGGGCAGAAACAAGGCAACAATGATGACCACCACCGAAAACCCACCGAGTTGGAATAAAATGTTCCGTCCCCGAGAGATATGCATGAATGTGCATGCCAAGTGTGAGCCAAAAGCCCAATGCCCCCCCCCCCGCCGCAACATTATTTGGAAGCTTACCACCTGCTTCCCAGCTGCAGCGGAAAAGCAGGGCCACAGGCTACAGGCCGCACCAAAGGACATCCAGGATTCTTTGCTGCCCTCACACGTCATCGAAGTGTATGTTGACCAACTTCGCTACACCGATCGCCGCACCAGTTGATTGCCTGTCGAGAGACAAGCATGAATCCTTGGTCTACACCAGCCCCGCATCTGCACCATGTTGTTCTTTAACACGGTCATCGGTATCTAATATCGATTCTTTTTCCGCAGTCGGCAGCATGGTTGTGCCACGGTGTCTGTTATGAAAAACACTGTTACGTTGCTGAACCGCCTTGACGTGCTTTCAGTTTGTCTTTCACTTTGTTCTTTGGATCAGCAATCCATGTGAGCGAGGAAGGCACGTGATGGAGAGACAAGTTTGTGCTTACGAGCACATCGAAGGCCGCTGAGGAATTTAAATCCATGATTGTTGCAAGGAAATTAACAGTATTGCAAATTCAGGGGTTCAATTGTGCTTTTGAAAGCAAGGTACACTGGTTTTTGGGCTGTGATTGCTTGTGTTGACAAGTTGCTTAAACACACGGTGAAACGGAGCACTAGTTTATGTAAAGCAAGACAAGTGCGAAAGACGTTCCTTCCGAAGCTTTTGTATTGCAAGTGCCTGCTGCATTGTTGTGTTACCTCAAGTGTTGTGTTGAAGCCAAATTCTTTATTATGTGTTGGCTGGGTTGGTGTAGAAATCTCACATCAACCCATCCCCTATCCCCAAAATGCCAGGAGGCGTTGATGTGTATCGTCACTGAGTGGCCCAACCGGCAAAAGCCCGTGGAGCCGCCACCCTAGAAATCGTGAGACAAACAGGGGAGGTGGCAGGGTATATTTCTTGTACCTCTTGTCACGTGACAATGAGGCTTGGCTGCACGAATGCTAGTCGTGACAGTGTTTGCTCATTGGCTTTGACATGACAGTAGGAGGCCAAAGGAAAAAAATCCGTGCGAATTTTTTTTCTCGTACCCCCCCCCCCCTCTGGGGGTAGCCCCCGAAAAAAAAAAGCTAACGCACTTGTTGGGTTTTTGTTTTCGCAAGCACGACCCTTGCTGTGTAGGTGACCTGAATTTGCATTTGAACATTACTATGTTGCATTGTACGAAATTTGCACTTGAACTCCACTTCAGTTAAGAGTAGTCACTTGTGCATTTGCAGGTTTGGCGTTCTAGGGGCAAGAGGAAGAGGGCAATTAGCGAGGTAGTGCAAAGAGAGGGACACAACGGAAAGGGTGAGAGGGTATGGCAGCCTTGGCAAAGCACGTTGTGGATGACACACATAAGGATTTCCTCTTCACAGAGGAGCATCAGGCGCTTTGGGAGGTTTCCGAGGAGAAGGCCATCTTGGATCAAGGAGTGAATGCCCGGCAGAAGGACTTAGCCGCACAGAATAAGGAACGCGAGAAGACGCGCGTAAAGGGGAAACTGCAAACATTGAAAGGTGAAACCCAACTACAAAAGGAAATCCTCGCCAATGCGGATAAGGTGGAGGAGGAAGGAGCAACAGCAAAGGCCCTCAGGGCAGGAGACAAAGCAGAAGCGGCAGTTATGAAGGAACAGGAGCAGCATGATGATGACTATGACCCAGACGAGGACAATGAGGATAACACTAGTCACAACAGCACCAGCAGCACCAGCAGCAGCAACAGTAGCAGCAGCAACAGCAGCAGCGGCAAGAGCAGTAAAACTAGCGAACAGAGCACTACTAATAGTAGTAGCACGGACGAGAAGAAGAAGAAGAAGAAGAAAGGGAACAACAAGAAGAAGTCGAAAAGCAAACCCGCAGTAGCTAAGGGCAACACAAGGCAAAAGCGACCCGCAGCTTCCCAAGGTGGGAGGCCCAAAAAGCGGTAAGCACCTGCGGTGATGGGGTGACCGCATAGTGCCACTCGAAACGCCCTGACGGGACCGGGCCCCCCGTTGGGCAGGCGTGGCTACAGCGAGGGGGGATGCAAACAAACAATGTGCGCGCGGTAAAGCGATACTGTCGCGGTTCGTGATGCGTGATTTGCAAGAAATTAGACCATGTAACATTTTTTTTCAGCGTTGTGAGTGCAAGCGATGCGTAGTGCGACAATGTGCACCATCCTCATACACACATACACACCATCACACCAATGACAATCCGTAGTCCCACTGAGAACCAACCTCCTTTGGCAAGCAAATGTGTCACAGCGGTCATTAACCAGCATGCTATGAGGCAACAGGGACATGACATTGTGGGGTCCGCTATAGGCTTGGGCGGGCTATAGAACGGCCAAAATGGACATTTGTCACCCTTGTCCTTCAATGCCGCTGGTTCGGTTTCTCGCCCCAAATGAGGTGCATTGGCTCATTTGGGGACTCTTTCCTGCCGATAAGAGGCCAAGGTGGGGCGCTGCAGTGCAGCCGGAACAGACCGGGGGTCCTCGTGCCCTTAAACACAAATACCACCCATATCGGCTAAAATATGAATGAATACCTTGAAAGGTATCCTCCTTGCACCTTCCACATTCAAACAGGTGTGATAAAAGTCAAAAAATTTCAGTTTCTGGGGCCCAGAAAAAAATTTTGCGCGATTTTTTTTTCCGAACCCCCCTCCCCCTCCAGGGGTACCCCCCGAAAAAAAAATGCCATGGTGGTACTAGGATTTTTTTTTCCTGGGGGCCCCCTGCATGACAGCCGAAAATAGGCAACAGTTGCATGTTCTGATGCGTATGTACAAGCTTCGTCAGTTCCTCAATGTGGGTCAGGCTATGCATGTCTAGCCGATGATGTTTGTGAGGATGGCAGTAGCATTCCTTCCTCCTACTGAGGAGCGTATGGGGGGTGTTTGGATAAAAGGGGTGGGGGCCGTATATAAAGCAGAGGGTGTGGAAAGGGTGGGGTGAACACTAGTTGTGCCTCGTCTCAACTTTTGTTTGCGTCTCCAATGTTTAGGCAGTTTTCCTGTCAAGTCCTGTGCAGTTTTCTTGTGCTCTGCTTGTGCAAACATTGTTGGGGAGGGGGGGGGGTGATTAATTGAGCCGACAATTCCCCAGTGCAGTGTAAACCCCACAATCCTCCCCTTCAATTCTCTTCTGCAGAACGTGGGGGGGCTGGGCGGGGCTGTGGCTCTTGGTGACCAGGAGCTACGCTGTCTGCAGGTCCCAAGTCTGTCTCACGTATTCTCCACCTCACAGTTGGAGCTGGCTGGTGACTGTGGTGACAAAAGATGCACCATGTTTTCAATCATCCACCACTCACCCTGCCAGCATGCAGCATGCACCCCAGATGACAAGTTGGTGGCGTCTGTACCCTACTATCCCCACCAGACACTGGATGGGAACACCAACGAGTGTTCCAGCTATCCCCTCGCTCAAACCAGTTCCAAGTGTCCGAATGTATCCTGTTTGTGTACTGTGGAGAAGGTACTGTTAAAGGTTAGCTCTAGTGTTTCCACTTGTATCGCAAGTGAATGATGATTCTGCCCCCCCCCCCCCCGCACCACCACCTGTGTGTACACCCAGAAGTACCAACCGGCATACTTGCTGAGCCTTTGTGCCCTCCCAAACGCATGAGGACACCAGACACCAGACCGAAAAGCTGATATGCAGGAGGTTCTTGCTCTGACAGTGTCCTTCTGCAGTGCGTGTTTCACACACCAATTTGCATCCCCTTTCCTTCCCACGCCTCTTTGAAGTTTTGTGCCTTTGAGTGGTTGTAATCCAGTAGCCCTTGGTAGGTGGCTGTGTCAAAACAGGTAGGTCTACCAACGGTTCCACTGCACCTCCGCTTAGCTCACATCAACTTTTGACCCCCGACCTCATCCGCGCCCAAAGTGGCAGTGAAGCCTTCTTTGCTGCTGAGGCATCAGATCAGGGGAAGGCAGAACCCACTGCCCACAGGTCTGAATCTATTAGCTCTTCCGCATGCGGGTGTATGATCACTCCCAAGAGGATTCAACCAGATTGTTGCAGGTGGCCGAAAAGAATCACTGGAAGGGGGGAGTGGAGTGGTGCAGGCTCATCTCCACAATGTGGGTGGGGGGCTTCGGAGCATGAGCGGCCGTGTTGCATTGTGGCCGGTGTTGCAGACACGGGGTTGTCTCATGGCAGAATGGCCGTCTGCACCGCTATTGGTCCAAGCGGGACTGGGATGGGAGGTCACACACCACCACCACAGCACCACTGCGTGCACACCTCACGCGACTGTTTGCGCCTCTCTGGATTCTCCCCACCCCCCCTTGGCACCTGACCTGAGCTTTAGCCCAGCTGAGACCGGCCCACCAGGACATCTGTCATTCCTTGCTCAGTGTCTGTGTTTTGTTCCGGGTGCACAGTGTAGTGTGCTCCATGCTTGGGCTATGCGCATACGCGGGGGATGAAGGAGAAGCAATGCCACGATGACACCTTCAGCCGGATCCGCCACATTCAGGAGACCTTGCAGTCGTTCGTGTACAACCCAAATGGGGCGACCTACGACGTCAACAAAAAGCGCCCCTTGTCGGAGCTGCTAGACACGGGGAAGCTGATTGGCAGCCACCCAACTAAGCCCATCCAATGCGTCGAGGGGGCGTTCGTGGCGCTGCACATGTCGCAACAGTACACCGGCATCCACCGCTTCTCTTTGAGCTTCCAGTCCCTCGACGAGGCTTCGGTGGTCCGGCATCACTTGGTCTTGGGGGTGTACGGGGGCGACAAGTACGGCGCGTTCGGCATTAGCCGCTGCCCGGCGCTCATGAACAAGCCGATGCAGTTCGATACGCTCGCGGACCTACTGGCCGACTTCAAGCAGTCGTACGAAGGCGTGGGGCACAAAGTGCAGATGATCACGATCGGGCGGCCGGTGGCGCACGACACGACGGCGGAGCAGGTGGTCTGGAACTACCTCCGGGTCAGTGCCTCGGACTGGGCCGTCGTCACCAAACACGCGGCCTCGTTCCACGACCGTCTGGTCCGCGACTCGCCGCAGCTGTGGGACACCCCGATCATTCCGGCCGCGGAGGAGCCTCAGCCGCGGGTGTCCAGATCGTTGGCCCAGAAACAGCCGGACCGCCGCTGCGTGTCCATGGGCTCGGCGCCGGCGGACCCCAGCGTCCCGCAGCTCGTGAACGGGCCCTTCTCCGTCACGGGCACTGCGGCCAAAAACGGGAAGTCTCCGCGAGGCAAAGCCTCCGCGACCGGCAACGGCAAGACGAGCCCGCGGCGCGCCGGGCCCGGCAAAGGCAGCCCGGTCAGTGGCAGCAAGACCACGAAGAAGGGCGGCAGGAACGCCCGGAAGGAAGTGGCGCCGGACCCGCGCCGGCAGAAGGGCGACGCCGACGCGAAGGCCCACACGGCCGCAACGCCTGCCCCGACCCCCGAGCAGCCCTCGTCGGCTGCGATCGGCACAGACGAGGGCGGCCCGGCCATCGCCGCTGGTCCTGCGGGCACGCCCCCCGGCGGGGCCGGGGGCTGTCCCAGTGCCCTGCGGAGCCCGCTTGTCGCGCACGGCGGGTCCCACCACTTCATCAGCCTGCAGACCGCCATGGCCCACGCCGCGGGGCTGCACAAGCCCCCGAAGTTGGCGGACCTGTTCGGCGGCGCACGCGACAGCCCCGTCGCTGGACTGACCAGCCCCGCGGCCTCGGCCAAGGCGCCGGCGAATCGCTCGCGGGCCGCGAATGATGCCGCCTCCTCCGCCGAGGGGCACCAGCCCGTCAACCGACGCCTGTCGCTTGCCCCCGACTCCGCCAGGTCTCATCTCGCCACCCTGGCCACGGCGGCCTGCCGCCCCGAGTCGTCCGGCAGTGCGGCACTGGCCACGCTGCTGCAGGCGGCTGCGTCCCCAGGCGAGTCAACGAAGGAGGCCGTCGACTTTGATACTGCCGGCAGCACCGCCGTGCCCCCAACCGCCGTGCAGACGGATGCCTGGGACGGTCTGAAGGAGACCGCAAAGGCCTTGGCCTCAACGGCCTCGTCCGCAGGTGTCTCCGCTGCTACTCTCAGTCCAGCGCTCCCCGCGCCCTCTGCAGCGCCCGCTGCCGCCAGTGTCCCGGTCACCAGCCCTCGGTCGGACGGTGGCTCTGCCGCCAAAAAGTCCGCCAGGGGGTGCGCCGCAAAGGCGCCGGGTTCCGCGGCACCGGCGACCGGTGGGCGACGCAGAGGCAGTGCCCACGCGCCTCCGCAGTCGTCTCCGTACGCCGCCCCCGCCGGCGCTGTGGGCCCAGCGACGGGGGAGTTGCCTCCGCTGTCACGCGAGCCCTCCCTCGAGGCGCTGCCACCGGCGAACGTGCCGACGCTCACGGCCGCGTCCGGCCCCCCTCAGCCGCGCAGTGTGCCTCTGAAAGCGGGTTCCGCAGCGGCCCTGCAGACCATCACGGCCGTGTACAGTGGCCCCGACAGCGCGCGCAGCACCAGCTCGGCACGGAGCGGCAGGCAGTCCCGGGGCAATCCGAGGCCCAGGAGCCTACAGCCGTCGGCACGCGATTCCTCTGGGGCGAAGTCGAGGAGCCGCTCCGCGGGGGCACAGGGGTCCGGTCCGGAGGACAAGGCACCGCCGGCACCGCCATTGGCCGGACCTCCGCCCGGGCGTTTGGAAGGGCATGTCGGGGCCGCAGCCGCTGCGGGCGATGCAGCGGCCTCTGCTGCCGCACCAGTGGCTCCGGGGGCGGCAGCCCCCGCTCCCGCGGTGGCGGCAACCGATGGCGAGGTCGTCCTCACCGCCCGGAAGCGCACCCCCCGGGCGCGCACCTACAGCCACGCGCAGATCGAGACGGGCCCCGTCGGCACGTCTGCAACGGAGAAGGCATCGCCGGGGACGCCGGCACCGCCTGCCCCCGCGCCGGCGTCGGCGGCTCATACCAACGGCTCCGTCGAGTCTCTGGAGGTGGCAACGTCGGCGGCAGCAACGGGGCCTGGGGCCGCACGGGCCGACCGGCCGCTGTCCCCCGAAACGGGGCCCGAGACTGCGAGCCACTGCGGCGCCGAGCCCCGTCGCACGCCCACGCCTCCCCTGAAGCAGCCCTCAGCGAAGGTCGTGCGGGCCGCCCGCGGTGGCAGCCCGAAGCCAGGGTCGCCAGGAATGCCCACGAAGCCGCCGGCCGGCGCGTCTGACGCGCTGTCGCCGGTGCACCCCCCTGCCCTCCGCTGCGGCACCCCCGCACACCTGGAGCCGGGCTGCCCAACCACCGCCGGCCACATCCCGCGGCCACAAGACCCGCAACCGTCCCCCCCCCACCAGCCGTTCAGCCCCTCGCGCTTCAGTGGCACCGCCGCGCTGCATCTCGATCGGTGGACCGACAGCCGACGGTCCTCGCTCAGTGCCCCCCACGCCGCCGCACACACCCCGTCCCGGGCCCCCCTCCAGCCCCTCCCCTCCCACCCCGTCTCCCCCGGTGGCCCGCTCCTGACCCCCCTCGCCCTTCCCGCCCGCTCCACGTCCTCCTCCACGGCCTCCTGGTGGACCAAGTCCTCCTCCGACGCCGCCTCCGATTGGGCCGCGCACACGTTCCCCGCGGCCTCGCCCGCGAAGCCGCACCGCGGGGACGCCGGCGTGTTGTCCCCCCCGGCGCAGCTCTCGCTCACGTACCCCGGCAATGTCCCGCGTCGCGCCACGTTGGCCTCCCTCCCGGACGGCCCTGCCGAGCCCCGGCCCGCCGCCCCCGGCCACAACGCGGCGGGCCTTGGGGCGCTGCCGCACTGGTGCTCGGAGGTCCGGGCCCCGCCCCCGACCCTCTCCGTGGGGCCCCTGGAGCTGCCGCAACCGTCGGGGGATGCCGGACCCCTGCCGTCCCTCGTCGGCGATGACGGGCCCGGCAGCTGCCAGGCCCCTGGTCACCTCGCGAACTGTCCCGCCGCCGGTGATGCCGGCGCCGGTGACGCCGATGGTGGGCGCCACCCCAGCCGCACCCCCGGTGGCCGTTCCGCCAAGCGCCGGTGCTCCTGCAAACTACTCAGTGCGCCTCCCCGCGCCACCGCCAGCCCCAGCTCCAGCCCCATCACGAGCCCCAGCCGCGGGCCGCTGCTGTCCCCGAACGAAGTGTCCCGCCCGCTCACCACCGGGACTTTCCCGCTGCTCGCGGTCTCGGAGGAGCGCGACGCGCGCGCGCAGCTGATGATCACGGAGCGTGAGGAGTGGCTGGGGATGCTCACGTGCCAGCTCGTGTTCTGGTACAGCCAGCACTTCCGCGTGCACCCGCAACCCTCGGAGCTGCTGGGGGCGCTGGGGATGCGGTGGGTACGGCAGGCCCCGCCCTCGGCGACCGGCTCCCGGCGCACACCTCCGGACGCCCTGGACGCGACGCTGCCGGCACTGCGCAGCCTGCCGATGCGCGACAAGATCGCGCGCCTCGTGCAGGTGCACGTGCCGCTTCTGGCCGCGACCCCGGCCACCGTCCCGGCAACGCCCCCGCACGGCTCGCGCTGGCCCCGCCCCGGCCTGTCCATGGACACCGCCCCAGCGGACCCCCCGGTCGCGGGCTCCCCCCCAGCCCCGACGGCCGCGGTTCATGGGGCGGCCAGCAGCAGCCACCACACTTTCTCGCCCCTCCAGCGCTACCTGCGGCACACGTCTCACGGCGCGCCGCTCGTGCTGACCCCACCGCCGGAGCTGGGGCAACCCGTGCTGTGGCTGGGGCTGGAACTGCGGCGCGCCGTCCGACTGGAGCACGTGTACTGCCTCACGTCGGGGCAGCACGTGGAGGTGCATGGGGTGGGGAGCCGTGGGCGGCTGCGGCTCTTGGGGGTGGGCACCGCGCAGCCCCAGCCCCGGCAGCAGGGCCTCCACATGGTCCACGTCCCGCTGCCTCCCCGGCCCCGACGGCCCCAGGGCTCGTCCAAGGGCCCGGGGACTTTGTACATCGCGGTCTGGGACGCATTGTCCGGGCCCTCCGGCACATCTGCCACCGACGCCGGCTCCGGGGCCGATGGCGCGCTCACAGTGCGGGCGCTGCATCTGTTCACCTGCGCGGCGGCCCGGGAGGCCCCTTCCTGTCCAGGCCTCAAGCCGGCGCCGCCGGCGTCTGCGTAGTATGCGGTGGCGACGGCTGCGGTATGCATCGGTGGCGGTCCCGCGGTGCCTGCGCCACTCCTCGGGGCAGCGGAGACCCCACGGGCGGACGGGGTGGGGCGGTCGGGGGCCTGCGTTGCTGTTGGGGAGCAATGCCGCCTTCGACCTCCCCACCCCTTCCCCAAGAGCACAAGGATGGTCCAGCAATGCACGGCACAATGTTTGGATATGCAGGGCACCACTGGTCACTGCCGTGCACCATCGGGTGATCTCCTGACCCTATGGGACACCCTCCTACATCGGCGATGGAGGGCACCCTCGACGACTTCACGGTCTGGAAGTGAATGAAGGCAAAGGCTGGCAGCGCCGGCCGCCGCGGGGGCGGAAGACCGCAACTGCGCGTAGTCTCACCCACCACGTTGCATCTGCCCCCCGCCCCCCCTCTCACCGCCCGGAGGCACGCCTTCACAAAACGCTACCAAGTGCGTCGAACCGGAAGAAGTTCTCAGAACTCCGCAGGTCTGTGGGACCAATGCTCTGTCAAGTCCGGCACAGAGCCGCCCTGTCCGTAAATGGGACCCCCGCCCCCCTTTTTCCCTGTACTAAGGACAGCCCTGACGACCGCCCTCTGGGCCGCTTGTCGGACCCTAACCCCCGGCGGTTTTAATGGCCACCTTTTTGCTCGTGAAGCACCAACTGCCGGTGTTCTCTTGACCAGCGACAAGGTTCAGGATGGATGTATTGCTGCATGATTGGCTCTCATTGCATTCATGTGGTCGATTGTCAATCAAAACGATTTTTGGTTTGCTAAAGGACAGCCCTGTGCTCAGGTGCGCGGTTCGAGTCCCTGAGGGCTGGTGCACCTCGGACCATTCGGTGTCGATGCTCAGGTGCACATTGTTGGTCCATGTCTATGAGACGACCCCCGTGCTGTGGCCCCTAACCGCCTTGAGAGGCCACGCGTTACGCTTTCCATCATGCCTGCGCTGCTTTTCCCTTCGTTCATCCCGTGTCTGTCTGTCTGTCTGTCTGTCTGTCTGTCTGTCCATCGGCCCACACAAATGTACGCGCTTCGTGCCCTGTGGTGTTTCGGGGATCGCCATCCCGCCCTTTTGGCCCACCCCAAGGGGGGCGGCCTGTTCGAATTCCAGACCCTGCCCCCCCCCCCCTCCTCCAGACCCCCCAAAGTTTTCGAACCCGTCTTTCTCCAATTTCAGATTTTGTGGGAAAGGGTCGGCGCCGAAGGTGCCGAAATTTTTTTCTTTTGCCCTTCCTGAAGGAGTATTTTTTTTTTCACCCTATGTGTCTTTACTCAAAAATACTCAGAATTTTGTGGAGAATTGGAAAAAATTTCTGAAGAATTTTTACCCCATTTGTTTATGTTCAAAATGATCAGCGCGTCATGGGGATCATTTTGAGGTATGTATGTTGGGGTACCCACGGACCCGACCCCCCCCCTGGGGACCCGGCGGCTGACCGGCCGACCCACCTACCCCCCGTCCAGACCCCCAAAAGTTTTCGCACCCGGTTGGGGTCTAGAATCTGATTTGAACAGGCCGCCCCCCTTGGCCCACCCCTTCCGAGGGCTGGAGCGGGGGTCCCGCGTCGCTCACATTCACTCTTGATGAAGATTAGGCTGCCCTCTGGAACCGGGTTCCATTGTCATGTTCGTACTTGCAACTGCTGTGGCCAGTGGCGTCGGTCCTCCCTTTGAATGTTATTGATTGTCGTGATGAATATGACGCCTTCAGTGGCTGTACTGGAGGCTGTGCACGTGTCTGTTACCGCTGGGGCCCACACGCCTTGATGGCCCTCTGCACCACCGCAACTCTAACCATGACCCAAGTTTGTTGCTTCTGGGTGAACAATATGCAATAGAGAAGATAGAGCCGTGCACAGCGGCACATGCATAGGTCATACTGGTCAGAAGTGGAGACCGTGCCGGGCATGAGGCCCCTGGAAAACTATGCCCTGTCTGTGCGTTTTGCTTGGCAGTTACTGAGGCTGTGAGCAAGTGCCCCTGCTCCCAGCCGTGTGTCACTGTTTGAAGGTGGTGCCAGGGAGTACCGTTGGAGGCAGGCTTCCCTGTTGGCTCGGGGCGTTTAAGGGATGCTGTGTGCCAGGGAGGAGGCAGATACTGGGGGCCCCAAAGGCACAAAGCCATATCATTTGGCCGTCGTGCCCAACGGAGGGTGCCTGAGGATGGGTTTCTTGCTTTTTTTTTTTGGACCCAGAGGTCGGGACCGCCGCTGGCGATTGACCCGCAACCGTCAACGGTGGACTGCCACACTCCGGCAGTTTATGGTCGACCCACGACCAGTCGACGGTTGTTGGCGGTTGTCTGCGGATGTCCCATGATAAAAAATGGCAGTTTTTGCGCGCCCTCTGCTTTGTACTGCGAACGGGAGTGGTACCAATTTTGTGATTGTAATCGGCGTTAGTCGTTTTGCATCAGGGCAGGTCCCTTGGGAGCTGCACCGCAGCACCCCTGTGTAGTGCCGTCTGTGTCTGTAGCGTCCTGTGAACTCACGCAGCCATTTGTGGGTGTGCGTGCGGCTGCCTTCCCTGAGGTCCTTTTGCTAATTCCTCATGGTTTTGGACCACAGCAAAGCCCGTGAGGCGGTGCTCACTTGAGTGTGCGGAAGATGGTATTCTGACGCTGTCATAAAACACATTTGCCCCTGTGGGGGATGCTGATTTCCGACCCAGGGTGTGCATAGTGTGTCATACATCATACATCATACATCAAGGTCAACTCGACCCCCAGTAACCGATCATGGACTGCGTTCCTCCGCTTGTAAAGGTGGTTTTGCATGCACTTGCCACTGTCCATGTTTATGTTTGCCCTAAACCTCTCTCAGAACTCCCTAGGGGGGAGCGTTAGCACGCTGGGCGCGCACCGGGCATCCTTTTTTCACCATTCCCCACCCGCGCCTGTTTTTGCCTGCACCTCACCAAACAATTTGGAGTACCTTCTCACCGTGTCTAAGAATTTGGCCCATCCTTTGCACCCAGTTTATGACAATGACAAGGGTGGTGGTTGGAAGTGGTGGGAGTGACATTTTGTGTTGCTGAATTCTCATATTTCGGCTTATGCAAGGTGCCTTGCAGGGAAGGTTTGCGGTCTAGTGCGGTCAACTTGGGCTACTTCCCAAGGTGAGGATAAACCTGGGGCTAGAGATGAGATATTTAATACAAAGGTAGCGCGCTGGGCATGCACCGGCCAAACATTCCCCCTAGGTCTGTGGGGCCCATCCCCTGTCACGTCCTGCACACAGCCACCCTACTTGTGGTTCAGTGGAGTGGTGAAACCCTGCACCTGGGGACTTCACTTCTCCAATACTGAGGCCACATAACCTCCAGACTGATATGATCCTTGTATGTTTCACCATTGTGGCCCAAATGCACCCTGCGCCTTGCATTCGCCCCTAGCTTGGATGGGCGCTGATATTGTTGTTTCACTAAAATCCCTGTCTCACCACGGCGTTGCCACTCGTGCGATTGTTTAGGAAGGATGTCGAATGCACGCGCACACACTACCCCGCCAATGGAACCCCTCATCCACCCATGGGTACACGGCCCACAACGTACCACAGGACGGGAGGACAATGCACAGGAGCCAGCCTCGGCACTCCATCGTGGATTGCGCACCCCCACAATAGACAGTGAATGGCTGGCCTTTGTCAAATATGGTCCAGGGTAGTGATGGTACACCCTCACACCATCAACCAAAATGCTATGTTGCATACCAGCTGGACATTCCTGTCAAGGCCCAGATGCTACTTGCTAACACATTCCCACGACACATACACCATGGCGGACAGCAACACCGAGCGCAACACCACCATCTACCTTACCTTTAGGAGGCAGGGGCCATGATTGACTCTTTCCGAACTCCTGGCGAAGCAAACGGATTTCTCAAGGCTGTTATGATACCACTTACAAGACCCTTCTTCCACAACCAATGCCACCACTGCGGCCCCCACCACCACCGCCCCCAACCCCACAGCCTCAAACCCTACACAACACAGCGGATCACGCGAGCAACCCTGCGACGCCCATTGACACTGTAACTAAAGTCACAGAGTGGTTAACCTCGTCGATCCAACAGGGGCTCATGCCAAGGCTCTGCAGCTGTTGGAGGCTGGACAACCTGCCTTCTAGGTGTTGCCCACGTTGATGGAGCCGAACCTCGAGGAAGTGACATCCGCCAGACGCAGTAACGAGCCCTGGACAGGAGACCAACACTCTACCACCACTGCAATCGTGACACAATTGCGTGTGCACCACAGAAGACCGAACCACGAGCAGTGCACGCTTCCTTGCCTTACCTTGCTCGCCACTCCCGTGTCCTTTTTACTGGAAACCATTATGAGAGGGAATGCCCTCAGCCTCCAAACAGAGAGAGGGCGAGGGCCCCAGGTGCCCAATGGTGGATTTCAGAGGAATGGCCAACTCGGAGACATATTCGGGCAAGGGCCAGCGGAGCAGTCGACCTGGATCATGCAAGCTACGCTTCTACACCCCTCCCTTTTGCACTGCACACTAAGTTTTTTTTCTCATACCTTTTTTTAAAAAGATTTTGCACTCGCGTGGCACTTCACTCCCCCCACCTACCCCTCACATTTTCGAGGCACACCCCACACACACCAACAACCAAAAAGAAGTATTTATTGAGTCCCCCTTTAGCCAGAGGGCTGCACACTTGGTGCTCCCTTGCACTCTGCCCAAGGAGAGCATGCCAACAAAATTCCTGAAATTCCCGTAGGCATGTGCTGAGCGGCTTCACCCCTGGGCCCCAGAACCAGTGCTCGTACGACACCCTCCGGACCAGAGAAGCTTCATGTGCACTACTCCCTTGCGCCCTTCCCACGGAGAATGTGTCAGCCAAGTTCCAAAAAGCACGCACTGGGCGCTAATCAAACTGGGACCTTGAAGAAGAAAGTGACAGTTTGTTCCACACTGAGGTTGTCACTACTGCCAAGCTTTGCCAAAAGTGTGGCCAAGTCCTATGCGTTCACCATGCCCCCCCCCCCCCTGCACGCCCGTTTGTTGTGTCCATGTTGCAACCTGTGTGCATGCTTTGCTGTATGCTGTGTGTCCTTGAACATCCCTCAGGGCATCGAGGGGACCCTACTTGGGCCATGTTCCCTTGGGGGTGGGAGGGAATTGTCACACGCTGCCAGTTGTCATGCAAGTCACTCATGTGAGACTCAAATAAAATGATAGAAACAAAATATTTTTCGAGTGCTTGCAGGATTGTCTACTTTTTTTGACTTTCAGCGCAAGTGTACCCCAAAAAAGTCAAATTGCTTATTTTCACTTCCAACCCCCCTTTTTGGGCATTCTGGAGGTGATTTTTATGTTGTGGCCCAAGGGGAGGCCTTAAGGAACCCCGTATTTTTTTTGTTAAGGAACCCCCTTAAGAACTGCCCTTTTTGGGAATTTTCCAGTAGCCCGATGCGGGCCATTTTTGTCTGCAGTTAGTATAGCGCAGCGGGGTAACGAAAGTTCTGCCACCGGGCCCCCAGCACTCCCCCCCCCCCCCCATGTCCCTGGTCCTGCTTCCCCTCTTCCCTCCTCCCCTCCTCAGCCTTTTTATAATTTTAAGGCGGGGGTACATCGGGTCATCCAATGGGCTCGGCCAAAAATGATGGGGCTTGGGACTGGAGACGTCTAAAAGACGAGGACCCCGCGGCAAAATCCATAGCATGGGCCCACCTGATTCAGACGCCCTGGATGGCCCGTATGATCCCGCATCAGCATCGTACGGAGGTGCTGGTGGCGGGGGTGGCAGGATGGTCTCGGGACGGAGTCAGCTGGAGCGCGGTGAAGCTGGCCAGGACGTTCCATGAGACGCCGGGGATCTCGTTCCAATCCCCTGATCCGCAGCGGTACGTCGACGCGCTGCTGTATGGGCTGACACTTGCCTGGGGAGTGGAGGTGACTGCGTTCAGCTTGTCTGCGGAAGAGGCGGCCGTCGGGTTCGCCGTCTGCGATTTAATCGCCAAGCCGCCCGGAAAATCGGTGAGCAGGAGAGGCGGAGTGGGGATCAAGGGTGAACGACACTCTCCGGGGAAGAGCGCAAAGTCCGAGACCAACGGTGGTACGGCTCTAGACGAGGAGGCGGGCGCCGGACCCGGTGAGCGCGAAGGGGGTGGGGGGCCGGCCGCCGCTGAGGAGGACGAGGAGGACGAAATGACGTATAAGGAGCCCAGCTTCAAAAATGCCAGGTGGATGAAAAAGAGGCCCGGGGCCCCGCGGTGGACGGTCAAACTGTGCCGCCTGGTTGAAAGATTGATGGAGGCCGAGGAGTCTGAGACTGCGACGGAGGTGTCCACGATCATTGACGACGTCTGGCAGCTGCTCCTTGATTGCGACAAGTCGGGTAAGGATGCGGTCAAGGCGAAAATAAAGGAGGTCAAAAAGAGGAACAAGAAGAAGGCCAAAAAACAGAGGCGCAAGGAGAAAAAGAAGGAGATGAAGGAACGCCGGTCCTCTCGGAGGGGAAAAGGGAGGCGCATGTCCTCCGGCTCGGATTCGTCGTCCACGGACAGTAGCAGTGACAATGCGTCTGATACTTCGTCTTCGGGAAGCTCCAGCTCGTCGGGGCGCCACTCAAAGCGCAAAGGCAGAGGTGGCACGCAGGGGAGCGTAAATCAGCCGGAGTTCAAGTGGATAGACGGAAAGCGCCACTTCCGCAGCAAGAAAACAGGAGACTGGGTTAATTGCGAAAACCCTCCAAAAACGGCATGCCCGGAGTGTGGTGGCCACCATTGGTGGTTTGACAGGGAGAAGCACGGGTGTAAAGGCCGAAGGAAGTGACTGCGGAGTCATGGCGATGGAGACGGGACTGCAGGAGGCGCGCGGAGCGACGAGGAGTGCGAGCGCGAGTGGCCGTGGGCGACCGCGCGCGACAGACTCGAGGCGGCGATGGCTGATGAGTACGGGACGTCTTTTGAAGCCACGACAGTGCGGGGCCTGCAGGATGGTACCCTTGACGGGTACCTACGGCAGCTCAGGCGACTGGCCAGGCTGGAGCGGATGCGGCCAGGCGACGGTGCTCGGGGTATACTGGAGGCCAGGCTCATGCAGGTTGTGCAGGGCGACCTATCAGAGAGCGCCGCAAAAATCGTTCTGGCTGCGGCGAGGCTGGCCGAAAAGATGGAGTGGCTTGCCCCGGTGGTGCGGAAGTCTGATTGGTACCTGGTTATGTCTATCGAACAGCGGCGGTGCAAAGAGCAGCGGGCGGAGGCGAAGGAGTGGGCGCAGCTGGAGGACCTTTGCAGGCTGTGTGCGGCCTCCAGCTTTGCGGAATGGGAGGCGGTGGCGCTGGCGTGCATATCGGTGGGACACTGCCTGCGAGGCTCCGAGGCGGGGGGTGGGGTGGGGCAAGAAGATGAAGGAGTGCGGTTTTTTGGGACGAAGTCCAGGAGGGGGACCCAGAGACAGGAAGTGGGGCCCTGGGTGCGAGAATGGTTACAGTTCCTGGCGAAACTCAGGGCACTCAAGGGGTTCCACCCCGACAGGGGGGCGTCGCACGAGTCCAGGGAGGCGCTGGGGAAGACGTTGGTCAGCCTGCTGGAGAGGGGGGAGGGGAAGAAGACTGTCCGGTGGCATAGTTTCCGTAGGATGGGGGCAGCACAACTTCGGAAAATGGGGGCGCCACTCACAACAATTATGCTATGGGGAGGGTGGAAGTCAGCGAAAGTCGCGCAGATGTATACCGAGGCCCCCCCCAGGTGGAAGTTTGCCCGCTCGGGGAAAATCCCATGGCCCATGTGGGGGGGGGGGGCAGAGCCAGGCTACTGCACAAAGCAGGGTTCCACACTCTCTTTCTGGCCGTCGTGGATACGCCGGGAAATCGCCTTCGCGGCCGGGGAAGCTTCCCGACTTGCTGGGGGATCGCCCGAGGGGGGTGAGAATGCACGAAAACGAGGAAGGACAGTGTCCCCGAGTGCGAGTGCTACAAGGACAGTTGCGAGATGCGGCGAGGGCGATAAGCGAAATGCGGGGCGTCAAGGTGCACAGACAAGAGATGGTGCGTAACCTAATTACGGGGATGGGTGAGGCAGTGCTCAGGCTGGAGTGTGGGGAGGAGGGTCTGGATACGCTGTGCAGTGTGTTGACAAAAGTCGGGGAAGGGGACTTAGAAGAGGAGGACGATGGGTACTACAGTAGTAGTGACGAGGAGGGGGAGGTTACAGAGGAGATGGCTGCTCGGGGGGTGGGGGAGGCGGGGTGTGTGACAGTGTCGGACAAGATCTGGAACAGCTTGGTCCCTCGTGACCTTCTGGGGGTGTACCGGAGACGGTTGCGGGAGGGCAGTACGGGGGTCGAAAAGTCGCATGGGGGGAGGCCGGGGCCTGTGGATGCGATGTTGGAGTCCCTCAGAACTGAGACTAAGGGACTGCACAGGACGAAGCGACCCGAGACGGCAAAGATGTTCCTTACATGGAAGAATGCGCTAAAATGCCGCGCCATTCTCGATGCGCGGAGAGTCAACGCAAGCGACCCCCGGAAGCCCCCAAATTTTAGACTCCCTGGGCTGGAAGCCATCCGTCACTGGATGGGACGTGCGCGCCCTCGGCGTGTGGGGGGGGGGGGGGGCAGGTGCCGGGTTTTTCTGGCAAAACTGGACCTGCAAAATGCTTACTGGAGCATCCGCCTCCCCCCCGCCTGGTGCAGTGCTTTTGTGGTGGGGGGGCGGTCGGGTAGGCGTTTTCAATATGCAAGGCTGCCTTTCGGATGGGCTTATAGCCCTGTGATCTGTCAGAAGCTGGTATCCTCTGTTATCCGGGGGGCCTTGTCGAGACGTGGTGTGCGGGGTTGGGTGTATCTGGACGACATTTTACTGTCGTGCAGGAGCAAGAGTCGTCTGCGGGGGGCTGTGAGGGACTGCATTCGAAGACTGAGACGTGCCGGTTTTATTGTGGGGGCCAAATCCGAGCCGGAACCGACTGAGAGCCTCGGTTTTATTGGCAAGCAAATTGACACCAAAGCTGGGACAATTAGCAATGCGGTGGGTGCCTTGGTCGGTGCGTTCAGGGCGTGGATCAGGGGGGTGGGCAGGGTTATGGAACGCCTCCTGGGTAAATTGTGCTGCCTGAGCAGGCCCAATGCGGGTCTGGGCGCCTTCCTGGCGGGCGCATATCGAGGTTTGCAGAGTGGGAAGGGGGTGTTTGGGAGGGGGGTCTGCAAAGGGGTGGCGACAGTGCTCCTGTTTTCTTGTGTCCCTCAGCGGTGTGACCCTCCCGGGCCTGGTGGACGAGGGGCCTGGGAGGTATTCGTGGATGCGGCTCCGGAAGGCAAACGGTTTCGACTGGGAATTGTCGGGGGGGGGGATTACTATCGGTCGGAGGTGTGTCCGCCCTGGGTGGACTCCCTGCAGTAGGCGGAGCTGTATGCACTGTACGTTGTTATTAAGGTAGCGTCCTATCGTGGTTTTGAGAGGATTCGTGTGGGTTCAGACAGCAACGTGGCTAGGTCTCAGATTAATGCGCTGAGGGCGTCGGTGCATGCCGAGTCTCAGCAACGAATACTCCGGCGCCTGTTTTGGCTCAGGTGCTGGAGTACTGTTAGTTTCGAGTCCTTCAGGGTGCCG
This sequence comes from Eutreptiella sp. 'Long Island Sound 2002', assembly GCA_964036045.1. Taxonomy (NCBI): domain Eukaryota; phylum Euglenozoa; class Euglenophyceae; order Eutreptiales; family Eutreptiaceae; genus Eutreptiella; species Eutreptiella sp. 'Long Island Sound 2002'. The sequence goes on from OZ038390.1 coordinate 59,908,185, forward strand.
TCTTTTTTAAACGCGGCCGACCCCCTGAGTAGGGAGACGGGCTTCCAATCTCGAAAACAGGCCATTGCCGAAGCAGCAAGGCGTCATGAGATGTGGGAAAGAGCCGTCGACACGAAGTACATGGGTCTGATGGAGATGATTTGCCCCCCGTGGAGATTCAGGAGGGAGGTGGGGGACTGAGGATGCGACGGTTGCGGGGGGCAAATGAACGCGCAGTCGCGCGGCAAAATGTGCTGTCCGTGGAATAGTGCATCTGTCCTGATTGCTTTGTTCCGGGGGAGGGGTGGGGCAGGCAGAACTGCAGTTAGTATAGCGCAGCGGGGTAACGAAAGTTCTGCCACCGGGCCCCCAGCACCCCCCCCCCCCATGTCCCTGGTCCTGCTTCCCCTCTTCCCTCCTCCCCTCCTCAGCCTTTTTATGATTTTAAGGCGGGGGTACATCGACCCACCCGCCCGCCCTGTGTCTTGTCCCGGCGCCTGCCAGGGGTGAAGAAAGGACAGCCCTTCCTATGTTACTCTATCACTGGTGCTGTCCGTGGAATAGTGCATCTGTCCTGATTGCTTTGTTCCGGGGGAGGGGTGGGGCAGGCAGAACCCCGGTTGGGCACCCCTGAGAAGGCAAGGGTTATGTAATCATTCCTCCCAGATATGGGCCCCCGAGAAGGCAAGGGTTAAGGGGGAGCGTCGGCGCGCAAGGCGCGCGCAGGGCAAAGTTTTGTACGTCCGTAACTACCCAAACCCAAGTTTCGGCCCGTTTGTGGAGGTTTCTTGTTCCATAGTAGGGGTTTTTAAGCTTCTTATGCATGTTTTTATCCATTTTCACGCATTTTCACCCATTTTTTGCTCATTTCCACCACATCCACTCCTTTCTAGGTTGATTTCTCCCCACTTCGGGGACCCCGAGAAGGCAAGGGTGATGTAGCCACTTTGATTTCTCCCCACTATGGGGACCCCGAGAAGGCAGGGGTGATGCAGCCAAATGTGATCTTTCCCCCTTCTATATGGGGACCCCCGATTAGACAAGGGTTACTTGAGTCTTACCGTGAGAAAGGAAGCCGGGCCGAACTTCGTGATGCACTTGGGTGTTGTTGCGGTCCGTTGCATTGCGTGGTTGTTGTGGTTGCGGGCCTGTTGTGCTTGTTTCCATGTGGATTGTGAAACGGGCACACTGAGCTAGTAATATGGTGATACATTCAGCGTGTCTGCTGTGGGAGATCAATTTTTGCTCTTCGCGTCCTCAGACCTCTTTTGACTTTTGATATGGACTTGAAGATTGGGGACCAGGTGTTTTACACCACGTCAACTTGGCTTCGCGTGCCCGCCCGCGAAGGTGGTTGGTCATTCCGACGAAGGTTATGTGGAGTTGGAGTATCATCAAGATGGGGTGTGAGTTGTTAACCATCGTTGCCCCGTGGAAGCCCTCTCCTTCGGTATCCCCAGTTTGGACTCACCCCCACCATCCCCGTTGAGTCGGCCGGCCGGAATGTATTGATACGCACACCTGCGGGGACAAGGCTGTTTGTTGAACAATTTTGCATGTTCAATTGTTATTAACTGAATTGAAGTGGACAAAGTTGTGGAGGTGATTCAGCTGTGCTTTTCTTGTTGAGTGCTTTGCACGGATGGTGTTGCACTTCACATGTCACATGCTTTGGTCTACCGGGGGGCCTCTCTACACAGTGGTAAGCTTGGGGGCTAAATCTAGGATAGTCACAATAAAAGTAGCGCGCAGGGCGCGCGCAGGGCAAACACCTTCCCTAAGTAGCCACTTATGATGTTTGTCCCCTTGTGTGGGGACCCTGAAAAGGGAGGAGTTGTGTTGCCGATTTGCCCAGATTTGTGCCACTTTTGATTTGGCTCCCACACTTCGGTGTGGCCCCTCGAGTGGGGGGTTTTGGACTGCCACGCTTTGGCATGGCACAATTGCCGCCTCAAGACACACAACATGCACAGCCACACACAGTGACACACTCCATGCTCCCCTTTCCATTGTGCACCACAACCACACACACACAATGAGGCAACACAGGTGATAGATAGGTCACACATCATTGTAGATTTGCCTTTCGTTGAAAATTGTATCTTAGCATGTGTGAGAGGCACCACCGGTCAACTCAATTTACCAGAGCATTGGACCATCGGATCAATCGCTTGAATTACCGATGGCGGGGGCATTCAGTCTATGAGAACCGACGGCCTCCTTCCCTCACCTATTGTCCCCTACTTCGCCTAGTCTGATACGTTTTATGGCGACAAGGTGCATCTTGTGTATTGTGAAAGACAAGCACGCTAAGCTGGGTACATGGTGATACATGCTGTGTGTTTGCCGCGGAGCATCAATTTTTGCCCCTCGTGTCCTCAGACCTTTTTTGCTATTTATTATGGAGTTGAGCATTGGAGATAGGGTGTTCTACACCAGGTCTACTAGGCTTTGGGTACCTGCGAAGGTGGTTGGTGTGGTTGGCCTTTTCCATGTGGAGTTGGAGTATGATCAATATGGTGTGCGGGCCGTCAATCATCGATGCCCCATGGACTCCATCTCCTTTGGTAACCCGAGTCTCGAGTCTCCACCACCATCCCCATCAATTCCTGCAATTGACGTCCCTCCGGAACTTCCTTTGGATCCCCTTGTTGATGGAAGCCCCGTTCTCGGTCACCCCCCAACACGACCGTCATCACATTCCCCAGCCCGAGGCTTCATTGGGTAATAGTGACCTTGGGGACTGAATCTGGGAAAATCATAACAAAAGTAGCGCGCAGGGCAAACACTTCCCCAATTTCCAGCTCTCTTCCTGTCTAGTGGTGCTCGTCTAGCACAGTGCGTAGTTTTCCCCGTTTTTACAGCCGCGGCCAGCCGCGACATTTTCCTGACCAACCCGGCAGCACTTGGCGCCCTGTGAGCAGTTGATGAGGTGATTGATTGTTCCTTTGACTTCTTCAATCCACATGCGCTGCTTTTTGGTTCATCGGTTGGTGAGTACTTATGCTAAAATTTCCTTTAAATTGGATGCAAATTTCAATGCCCCTTTCTGGTTCCTTTGTTTGTCATTTCAAGCCGAAATGGCAGCCTATAAGTCACCTGAGATGCTTCGTATTTCAGCTGTGTCCTGTTGGTGAAGGATACGTGCTTCCATGTTTCCATTTGTGGTAGCTTCGTTTGCTTGACAACATGATGCTCTGTGGTTGCCGCAAGTCTGGGACCAGGGCTAACAACAGGCCTCAAGGCGCGCTGGTCCACCAGCTGCTCGCTGAGCACACGCTGGCACAGCTGCTGACGGGCACCAATGTTGAGAGGTACTATTACTCCCAAGACCCCAGCGTAAACTCATGGTTGCTGAGTACTTACAACGTGGACATGAAAAAATTGGGTGGGACGATGGCCTGGTGGGAGGCAAGCGACATGCGTCCCTCCGGCCCGAACCCTTCCCTTCCATCTGGTGTCAGCTATAAGACACCGTCGCAGCTGTTCGGGTATGTGGTGGTCCTGGTGCACTTGGTTTTTCCTGTGGTGGTCCGACTGGAGGGAGCTCCCCATCAGATGCTCATGGAGCGTTGGGTAACTCATAGACTCCGGAAAGTGAGTGTCGTTGGTGATCCATTTGTGATGCAGCATCCGATTGGTGGATGGCCAGTCAATCGTCGTGGAACGCTCGACTGACCGCGATTGACTGGGCTGCAGGAGTACCGGCCCGGATTAGCGCCGCCCTTGTTGCTCGCAATTTTACTGAGGACTCTCATTTCCATGCGATGCCCCTTCCCATACCATTGCCTTGCCCCAGCAATTTCCCCTCCCATACTGTTCCCATTTCATTTCAGACCCTACACATCCTCTGCGATCGACGATGCCCCAGTCATGCATGCATGTGAAACATGTTGTCAAAGTTATGAAATCCCGAACCACAACATTCCCCGGGACGTTTGGACCAAGGGATCAATTGTAGATGCTCCCTTTGGACCAGTTAGTTCTCCGGCCCTGTCAATTCCGCCACCGTTGGGGGAGCGGTGATCCAACCAGTGGTTTATCCCGGTTCATTGTACTGGGCTTCTGCGCATTGGGGTGTCCCGCGGTGCTGGGCGCCTGGTATGCTCTTGGTGTCCGAAACAGCCGTCGGCTTGGCCTCTCATTCACTGCCAGATGCTTGTCCCCACATGAGGCCCCCGGGAACCCCTTTTCTACGTGCGGTCGCACTGGTGGCGCATCACCATTGCCCCCTGCCACTCCCGGTCAGTGGCTGTAGCACGGATTGTTCCTGCTCCTCAAGTCGCAGGTCCTTCAGTAGTGGAGATGCGTCATTTGGCCGGACCCGTAGACTCGTCAGGGCCGAATCTACGGGTCCCGCAGTTCGAGGCAGCCAAGGAAAGGAAGTCGGGGCATTGGGAACACAACCACCTTGCGCCAATCCACGCCAAAAACAAGGCCTGGGATGGCGAGGGGAGGAAGCAGGTGGTGTACCGGGTGGTACAAGGTCTCCAGTGTCATGTCGTCTGTGCGACCTACGTTGTTTGAGGTATCTGAATAGTGGGCGAGATAAAGTGCAGTGTTAACGGTAGGTTTGGGCCAGGGTGCAATATCGATCCTGTTGCTAGGCCGACAGCCTCGCTACGCAAAATACTGAGCGTCATGCCCTTGTAAGGTATGGTACAGTGCGCAACAGTACGCAAGAACGCTGGTGGTGCCTCGATATAATTCGCCCCCTGACACTCTAGGTCCCAGGCAGCGCTGTTCAAAACCGACAACGGTGAGTCCATCGCAGCCCACTTTACGGATGTCAATCAGGGGTCGCTGGGGAATTGCTGGCTGATGGCGGCCATTGCCGCCATTGCCCGCTATGGCGTGGCGCAAACCCTGTTCACTGCCCACGACAGTTCAAACGTCACCGTCACGCTCCACAAGTGCGACGGCGCCCGCGGCGCTTTTAACTCTTCCTTCAGCCAAACGGTCTCGACGCTGATCCCCAGCAAGGACGGGTCCAGGTCCAACAACACCCCTATCAACTATGGCATGGCTCTTGTAGCCACCTGTGTTTGCTGTTCCTACTTCGTGCCTCTCGATGTAAGAACCGTTGTCCCAATGGACGCAGAACCGTGGCTATGACTGTGGCCAGAATGAACGGCCAGACATTGATGTGTATACCCCCCCTCCCACTTAACATTCACATCAGTTTAATATTCAAACCCCATTTAATATTCACACCCCAATTTGATATTCATGGCGGAATTACTATTCACATGTGCAAAGAACATCAGCCAAAGACACGAAGCACGTGCATGAAACTGAACGGCGGCACAGAGTCACTTTGGCCTTTGCGATGCCATCCTCCAACTTCTGAGTGTCTTGGTGAATGTTGCTTGCACCCAGACCGGCCGAATGAATTTGCATACAGATGCACAACGCAAAGAGGCAACACAGAGATCTAGGTATCCCAAATTGGCAAATGAAGTTTAACATTTACCCAACATTTACCCCAGACATGGTTTTGGACCAGGCTTGTATCGCAGCACTTGCAAGGAACACATGTTTCTGCTTTGCTGTCTTTGGCTGCGGACCCACATCAGAATACTGTCAGTACGGGGGCTCCATGGGGTATGCCCTCAGAGCTACCCGGCTTGTGAACATTACACCAAACCCCATTTTTTTAATGTTCACATCCCCATTTAATATTCACGGCAGGTTAATATTCACACGTGAATATGAAACAGGGGGGTATGCACACGAGGATGTGCATTTATGGAGAGCTTTGTGACATGTCCGTGGCCCGTCGCATTCCCAACCCCATCGTTCTTTTCGACTAATAACCAACGCCGACACCATCATTGTGAGCATCGCCACCACTAGCTCCACCACCACCACCACTGCTGCTCTATGGACGACGATAACACCACCACCACCACCACCACCACCAACGACAACAACAACAGCGGCAGCAGCAGGAGCAAGAACAACGACAACAACAACATCTCCACCACCACCACCACCAACAAGAACAAGAACAACAACAACAACAACAACAACAACAACAACAACAACAACAACAACAACAACAACAACAACAACAACAACAACAACAACAACAACAGCAACCACAACCACAACCACAACCACAACCACAACCACAACCACAACCACAACCACAACCACAACCACAACCACAACCACCACCACCACCACCACCACCACCACCACCACCACAACAACAACAACAACAACAACAACAACAACAACAACAACAACAACAACAACAACAACAACAACCGGGGGTGTGTGGAAAAAAAGTACGCGCCTGGAAAAAAATAGCAAATACGTCCGTCTCGCGTTTTTCGCCTCCAAGTTGTTGAACCATGTGATTGTACACTTGTGGCGCCATGCCATATTCCACGAGATGACCTCCGCGGTCCCCATTGAACTTGGTACTCACGGTCTTGACCGTCCGCACGATTCTATCCTCCTCATCTCCGGTCCACTGAGATAATCTTGGGGCATGGTCCGTTGGTGAGACCGACCCCCGGGAACAAGCACTACGTAGTGCCGTCATTGCCAACCCACGCTCCCCATACACACTACATGACTGGGCAGCATACACAAGCCTGAGCTAAGTGGGTACGGGGTCGGGTGTTTTACAAAAAAAAACGCGTTTTTTGTTTTTTTTTGTTTTTTTTGCCTTTTTTGGCCGTTTTTGGCCGCGGGTTGGTGTTTTTTCATGTTTTTTGGTGTTTTTTTGTTTTTTCATGGTGGTATCAGGTACAAACGCATCTTGTGGTACCAAGGAAGCATTGTTTTTTGAATATTTTTGGCATTCCTTGTTTCTCTGACGTCTTCTGGCAGAGAGTTTTTTTTGTTTTTTTCCCTCATGCATGACGTACCAAGTAGTTCTACAATGGGGAACACACATGTGCAATTGTGCATCTATGATGAAATGGGAAATAGAGGTGTAATGGGGGCCACACATATATAGGAGATGTGGGATTTGGGATGTTACGTCCATATGTCATGGCATGTGTACGTGCAATCGGCGATCACATAGCAGATAGAGATGCAAAGGAGGTGACAAAAAGAAAGTAGATGGGATGTGGGCTGAGGGATGTCTGGTATGGGATGTGGGACATAGGATGTGTGATGTGCATTGCAAATACGTAGAACATGTCCGTTGTTTCCCCTTCTTGCTAGCGTATGTTTTGTGGATGCCTGGCGTCTGGGTGAAGAAAGACGTCGAGGGCGCCGAGTGGTCCTTCCACAAATCCGTCTCGGCCGCCGCTCGTTACCTGGGGGAGCAGGGTGTCAAGTTGCATGACGCCCAAGTCAGCCGGGAGGCCAAGCGCAATGGTGCCCGCGACGGCTGGCGTTTCACTACTGACCTGAACACGGTAGCCCCCCGTAATGCCACCGTTGCTGCAAAACCCCGCGCAGCACCATCCATCCCCAGCGGTCTTGCCGGTGCCAACCGCGTTTGCGGTGCTTGCGATAGTGAGTTCGGAGGGCACCTTAAGAAATGCGTTTCCTGTGGCAAGCAGACCCATGAACTATGTGGTACTATTGTTGTACAACACAAGTTCCACTGCTACATGTGTGTGTGCCTAGTCTGTCACTGTCTTTTGACGGGCCCTGAGGTACAGTGTGCCCAATGCACGCGCACCGCTCATGCACACTGCACAACCGCAGTTGGTGACGCAGTTCATTGCAAGGCTTGCGCCTCTCCACCACCACCACCACCAAACCGAGGCCAGCGGCGCCTGTTTCGCCAACAATGGCAAAAGGGGCGGCCGTGGTTGAAATACATCAACGACCTCATGCACTGCGCTGCTTGTCGGATGTACCCCCAGCCTGATGGCTCCCCTGAATGGGCCCAGGGCACTAGCAACTTCCGTGCCTCAGCCGTGAAGAAGCATGATCGCTCCGGTGCCCACCATGTTGCACTGGCAATGTGGGTATCCAATGGTCAGAAGTCCTCTGCCTTAGGGATCCTGCCGCCACACGTACGCGACGGCGTCCTGACGGCGTTCCGAGCGGTGTACCAAGGGGAGAAGAGCGGGGGTTCCCTGCAGGACTTTCCTGGGGATCTGTCTATGATCGAGCTCTCTGGTGGCAATGTCCTTCCGGGCTACCGCTCCCGGTTCTCTGCCCGTGGCATTCTTGCGGCCATAGCAGTGCCCTTCCGCAACACCCAAGGAGCCATCATCCAGAGTGCCGAGTTTTTGGCTCTTGCTTCGGATTCAGCCACAGACAGGGCCGCCCACAAAGCAGAGCTAGTCTACTACCGGACCATGTTTGAAGGAAAGCCTCGCACGGCGTTCCTGTCATGTCAGGCCTTGCCAAATGGCACGGCCTCCGGAATCTTCTCCTCGTACAAGCGTGCCTTTACCGCTGCTGGTTTGGAGGTTACCGATTGGATCCCCAAGCTGGTGTGGTATTGTGCTGACGGTGCCACAGTTATGCAAGGCCGGCAAGAGGGTGTGTATGCCCTTCTCCGTGACCTGCAGCAGGAGATTTGTGGATGGTCGGTGGTGGTGCCGATCCATGCGAACTGCCACCGCACAGACCTTGCCATCAAGGCCGCTCTCAGTGCCGGGCACGTTTTCGTGGATGTCGTGGCCAACTGCATGCAGCAGGTTGCGCTCTTTTGGAACAATAGCCCGGCGCGCCTCCCCGTGTTGCGCCGGGTCGCACTTGCTTTGGAGACCTCGGTGCTGAAGTTTGGTGTCCTTCGAGAACGGCGATGGGCCGCCTTCGTGATAGTGACCATCCAGAGGGCACTAGAGAAAAACAGTGACCATCCAGGGTGCAACAGGAGACAACAGCGACCAAACAGAATACACCAGGAAATGACAGTGACCATGCAGAGCGCACTAGGAAATAACAACAAACATCCAGAGTGCAACAGAAAACAAAAGGAAACAACGGCAACCATTCCAAAATTACAGTGACCATCCACGGCACACCAGGAAATAAGGGTGAGCATTCAAAACGCAACAAGAAATAACAACGGCCATCCACAGCGATGTAGGAGGTGACGGCAGTCCTTGGGCAAACCCACCTAAAAAACACCCTGGCTGCCGGAAGACATCAATTTGCAAACACACAAGCAGGAACAATTGAAAATGGTGGGAAAACGCCACTTCGGGTCACAAGGCCGAAGCAACCAATTTGCAACACAGTGTTGTTTTTCTGCTTTGTGTTGTTGATTGGTTGAGCTGTTGAGTGACACCATGCTATGAACCCTTAAAAAACATGTTAATTGCCCTGGGAAATACATTTGAGGTCATAGGGATGCAGAAAAACAACATTTTGGGTGAAAAAAACCAAAAAAATACAAAAAAACGGTATTTTTTTTTAAAAAAAACACCGTTCAGGGTGTCTGGGTGTCGCCGGGGTCCGTGACACCCGTTTACCTCATCCTTGAGCATACATGGGGGACAAGGAAATGAGGGGCACCCATAAAGCCTTACGACAGTTTCGACGGAATGCACACCACTAAGGAAAATTTTCTTCCAATCGCTACGAATGTGGCTCCTCACCCCTTTTCGTACTTCTAGCCCACAACCTACAGAAGGATCTGCACAGCGGCATCTCCCCCTGATGACCCCCCTTGGGACTAGGTCATAGCCATGTGTATGATGAACGGCATACTCCGCCCACAGGAAGGGTTTAAGCCAGGCAACCCCACATGGAATTAATTCTGCGAAGTCATCAAGCAGCCCAAAAAAGAAAGCCCCCAGACTAGACAACATATACCCCCACCTGTTGCAATGGCTCCCCAAGGAACTCCAATGGGATCTTTATCAGGCCATCCTCGACATACGGGGGACAGGGGAAATCCCACCACATTGGCTGGAAGCTAGGCTCTCCCTTATGTACAAGAAGGGCAACACGACATCTGGCATGAACTATAGGCCCATCAGTGTATCCAATTGCATATACATAGTACTAGCCCGGCTCATTTTGGATGCCATACAACAACCCATAAATACAGCAATGTTTGACACTCAAGCGGGTAGTCGTAAGGGTTGCACCACCTCGCAGCAAGCCGTGAACCTCATTATGGACTTACATGAGAGACCCGAAGGCAGTTACATCTGTCTTCTCAACATTGCCAAAGGCTTTCCTAGTACCCCGCATGTGTGTCTTGTAGAGTCGTTGCAGGCAATAGGCCACACAGTTTCCGAAAGTTATTTTTTTTGATGTTGTGATCACCCCAAGGGGTTGAATTGTTGGTTTAACCCCTTGTAAAATCATTATTTTGTCCAATAAACGCATCCCCCAATGAGTTCTTGGTCCGGACCCCTCCAGAACCCCCCCCACTTGAAACTCGCTTCTTTGAGGTTTTGAGGGAGGTGGGGGGGTCGGGGGGGTCAAAAATCGACCCCCCCCTCTTTTTTTGGGTTGAAAGTCATGATTTTTTTGGTTTTTTTGGATTGGACGCCCCCCCCCACTTTTTTTGATGTTTTGAGGGAGGTGGGGGGGGGGGCAAAAATGTCGAAAAAATGACCGCGCTTTTTTTTTGGGTCAAAGATCAGGAATCTTTTTGTTTTTTTCGATTTTGAGCCGAAAAAGTGTTTCCGGGACCCGACTCCATGGGGTTTGTATGGGGCGGAGTGGGACGAGCGCTGATGCAGTTTATGCACTTTCCAGTCATTTTTGCTCTGTTGGCGGTTTTGGCGACCTCGGGGACCCCGTGCTACCCACTCTGAGGGGTGTGAGTGGGGATGTTGTGACAGTATATGCCTACTAGGATACGAAAGGACGGTTTTTGCAGTCTCTAGCCTTCATGAGAGCCAGTCACAACCCGTGCCAAAGATGCGAAAGGACTGTTTGCACCAATAATGGCCTAGTGAATGGGCCGGCCCACAACCTGCTAGTTTTTCACCCCGGGCTGCTAAAAAAATCGAAGATTTTCGAAATCTGTTTTTATGTTATTGTGACCACACAATATGACCATCCCTGGGACGACTTCGTTGGCCCCTTGCTGGGGGACACCGCCGGACTCCAGCCGGGGGTACCGCCGGACTGGCGATGGCCCCAGGACTTCATCCACGACCTGACCAGGTGGGCCCGGGCGCTTGCCTGGATGCCGGCGGAGGTCTCCTGGGCAGAACTAGACCTGGACTATGAAGCGTTCGTGCGGCGAGCACACCCGGCCTCCCCGGACCACCGGCTGCGGGGCACGCGCCTGCCGCTAGGGGGAACGGGCCCAAATTCTGCGCAAGGCAGTGTCCTTGGCGGAACGCCATCTGGCGGCGGGCATGCTGCTGAGTGGGGCCCCGCTGGGGCGCTGCCGCTCGCTCCTCCCCCTCGGGGGCCGCGTGTGCGCGGGGCTTTCGGCCGTACTTCGTGGCGCGCCACGAAGTTATGCTGCAGCTCATGCGCCTAGCGACGCACTACTGCGACTCGTGGGTCCGGCGCTTGCGGGCGCCTGCCCACATGCGGCCACTGCTCAGTGACCGCTTTCTGATGGACTACTTCCCCCGCCCCCTCGAGGGGGGGCCGCCCCTGCTCCCGTATGCCCGGAGGCCCCCGCGGGCGCCCGTCCGAAGCGTCCCGCTCGCGGCTCCACAGCGCAGCCGCCCTCCGGGGGCGGGTAGCGGCACGCAAGGTGCGCTCTGCTTGGAGCATGGGGCGCCGTCTTGCGCCGGGTGCAGAAGCCTGGGCTGGGGCATCAGCCGCTGCTGCCGGGCGGGCCACGAAGGCCACACCGGCTCCTCGGTGGGCCCAAGCTGCCCCAGAGCCTCGCCCCATGTTGCGCCGGGACGCCAGGTGCTCGTCCCCGAGGCCCGACGCGCGGGGGCGGCCGCGTTGTCCTCCTGGCTGGGGCGGGCCCGACCGGCCTCTCAAGCTCTCCCGAGCTTGGGCCCTCCGACGACCCGCCGGTGCACGGTGCTCCACCCAGAGTGCTGGGCACTCGCCCCTCCTCCACCCTGGGGCCCGATGACCCCAAGCCCGCGAAACGCCTAATCGGGCTAACCGGGGGGACCCGGGGGACGTGAGCCCGCTGCTAACGGGTGGGGGGGTAGCGGATCCCTTCTCACTCCCGCCAGCAGGGGGGGGGGGGGCGGCAGCCCAGGGCCGGTCCCCTCATCCGCCCCCGCCACCGCGGGGGCACGGGGGCACTGTCTGCGCCGCAACACCCCCCCCCCCCGTCGCTCCTGAATGGTGTCCGCTGAATGGTGTCGAGCGAAAAAGGTAGACGCCACACACGGTACAGCAATGAACTGTTGAGACACCTGACGGCAGGAGCACATGCTGACGTGAAGAGACGCCTTTGCACCAATACACGCGCCATTGCGCCCCTGGGGCACGACAACGACACGTCCTTACGTGCCAGGGAAAGAGTGCAAGTCAGGGGCAAGACCTGCAGGGCAAGGGTTAGAATCTAACCGGCACTGCGGGTGGGTGGTGGGTGCGAGCTGACCTCACTGTCCAGAGGAGCAGAACCAATGCACAATCAGAAACCACCTGGAGTGGTACAGAACTGGTCTACGCTGCAGTGCAGCAAGCAAGACATTGAACAATTGTGGTTATGACCATGCGCCTGTGACACGGGGGCGTATGCGAACCCAGTTTCCGTTGCCTCATGGCCCGTCGCTCCCAGAAGTTGTCAGCCGCATTTCAGCGGCCCTAAGCGGCCGCGCGTTGCTGCGGCGACGATCCCCCCCGCGGGTTCGACGGCAGCCTCAACCGCGGGCCACCAGGTTGGTGGCGGACATGCTACGCTCGCCCCCCCCCCCCCCCCCTGCACACGCAGGGGTCGACGCAGTCGGGGAGAACCCCTCTGACACAATGGCGGATGCGCCCTCAGTGCCCCCCCCATCCCAGTCCACACTGCCGCAGCGGCGGCAGCACGGCAGGGCCCGCACGGCAGGGATCTAGTCCCGTTCGGCTCATCCCTCCTGGCCGCCGTGCGGACACATGCGGGGGGCCTGTAGGGGAGGACACGTGCGCCTGAACTCGACTCGGCCCACCTCCCCACCCCTCTGCCTCTGTACATAGGCCAGCGGACGCTAATAGACGAATGCCGTATTTACATGATTTTCACCCTATTTGGGTATTAGGTCCAGGAGGGGGGTGTCTACCAAGGGATTGGTACAACCTGCTTCTGCGGTTTTTCACCCTGGGCAGCTCAAAAATTGAAGTTTTCGAAACTTATTTTTTTGATTTTGTGATCACCTAAAATCACCATCCAATGTATGTAAAGCATGTTTTAGGCCGTATTTATGTGTTTTTCACCCTATTTAGGTATTAGGTCCCGGTGGGGGGTGTGGTCTCCCAAGGGATTGGTACACACCCTGCTTATGCAGTTTTTCACCTTTGCTAGCGCAAAAATTGAAGTTTTCGAACCCTATTTTTTTTTGATGCTGTGATCACCTAAAACGGCCTTCCAAGGTATGTAAACCATGTTTAAGGCCGTATTTACGTGTTTTTCGCCCTATTTGGGTATTGAGTGGCGGTGGGGGGGGGGGGGGGGGCTCCCAAGGGATGACTACACAACCTGCTTTTCACCCTGGGCAGCTTAAAAATTGAAGTTTTCGAAACTTATTTTTTTGATGTTCTGATCACTTAAAAGGACCATCCAAGGTATGTAAAGCATGTTTCGGGCCGTATTTATGTAGGTTTTACCCTATTTTGGGTGTGTGTTGCTTTGGGTAGATTCTCTGCGAAGTGGACTTGCCGAAGGCAATAGAATTTATTTTTCTGATACCGTGATCACTTAAAATGACCATCCAAGCCAAGCAAAGCATGTTTTAGGCCGTATTTATGTCGTTTTCCCCCTGTTTTGTGTGTGCGTTGCTTGGGGTAGATTCCCTGCGAGTTGCATTTGCCGAAGGCAATAGAATTTTTTGAAATTAGAGTTTTCATGAATACCTTCCGTTGCCCCTAGGATAGGTTTGGGTGATCATTTGGTGACGATACGGGTACTTGGGCACCCATGGGGACCCACGTAGTGGCCGCTAGGCCTATTTAGCCTGTATCATGGGCCTCCGAAAGCCCCAAAATCACCTTGCAGTCTCTGTTGCGTAGGCTGTTTAGTGACACCTGACAAATCACCTCCCAGAGGTTGTTAGATCAAAACCAGGTAGAGGTATACAGGGGAAAACACCACATACCCCCGCATTTTGGGCTTTTTTGGGCCTATTCCAGTACCCTACCCCAAGGGGTTGAATTGTTAGTTTAACCCCTTGTAAAATCATTATTTTGTGCAATAAACGCATCCCCCAATGAATTTTTGGTCCGGACCCCTCCGAACCCCCTGTCACTTGAAACCCACTTTTTTAAGGTTTTGAGGGAGGTGGGAGGGTCGAAAATCATGAATATTTTGGTTTTTTTGTTTTGAGCCGAAAAAGTGTTTCCGGGTCCCGACTCCATGGGGTTTGTATGGCGCGTAGTGGGGCGAACGCTTTTCAGCCATTTTTACTATATTGGTGGTTTTGGCCACCTCGGTGACCCCGTGCTACCCACTCTGAGGGGTGTGAGTGGGGATATTGTGACAGTATATACTTACTAGCATGCCAAAGGACATTTTTTGCAGTCTGTAGCCTTGCTGAGGGCTAGTCAAAACCCGTGCCAAAGACGCGAAATGACTGTTTCCACCAATAATGGCCCAGTGAACCGGCCGTTGCGCGACCCGGCAGCTCAAAAATCGAATTTTCCGAAACTTATTGTTTTGATATTGTGATCACCTAAAATGACCATCCAAAATATGTAAAGCATCTTTTAGCCCGTGTTTATGTAGCTTGTACCCTATTTTGGGTGTGTGTTGCTTGGGGTAGATTCTCTGCGTGGTGGACTTGACGAAGGCAATAAAATTTTCACATTTGGACCTATTCCGAAAGCCTTCAATAGCCCCTAGGGTGAGTTTCGGTGGTCATTTACAGGCAATACGGGTACTTGAGCCATGGGGACCCACGTAGTGGCCACTGGGCCCATCTAGCCCGAGCCATGGGCCCCCCAAAATGCTCCAAAATTGCTGTTTGTCAGTGGTTCAATGGCCTTTGGTGTGTGCACAAACTAACTGAGCAGATTTCCACACTCTACATGTAAAAATTGGAAAATTTTGCAAAAACATTTTTTTCATATTGTGACCACTCACAATGATTAAATATGCTACCTAAAGCATGTTTTAGACCTTCTTTGTGTGTTTTTCAGCCGCCCGCATGGCTGCGAGCCGCGGGGACCTGACGGGCCACGGGGACTCCCTGTTCCCGGACCAGCCGCGGCTGTGGCCCCGCAACCCCTTCCCCTGGGACGGCTGCCCCCTCCCGGGGGATACGGTCCACAACCAGCCGCGCCCCCGCCGGGCTGGCGGTGGCCCCAAGACTTCGACCAGGACTTGGTCAGGTGGGCGCTCGCCTGGATTCCGGGGCCGGCGGAAGTTTCCTGGGCTGAGCTAGCCCTGGACTATGAGGCCTCTGCAGGGCGGGCGCTCCCGGCCTCCTCGGATCACCGGCTACGGGGCACGCGTCTGCCGCTGGGGGAGCCGGCCCAAATCCTGCGCAAGGCGGCGGGCCTGGTCGAGCGCCACCTAGTGGCGGGTACACTGCTATGCGCGGCCCCCCTGGGGCGGTGTCGCCCTCTCCTCGCCCTGGGAGGCCGCGTGTGTGCTTGCTTGTGTGCCCGCCCGTTTTTCGCGGCACGCCACGAGGTGATGCTACAGCTTATGCGCCTGGCGACACACTACCGGGACTCATGGGTCCGGCGCCTGCGGGCGCCGGCCCGCATGCGGCCGCCGCTGGATGACCGCTTTCTGATCCCCTACTACTCCACGCCCTCTGGAGGGAGGGCCCCCCCTCCTGCCATATGCCAGAAGGCCCCCACGGGCGCCGCCCAAGAGCGTCCCGCTCGCTGCCCCGCAGCGCAGCCGCCCGCCCGGCGCGGGCGGTGGCACTCAGGGCGCGCTTTGCTTGGAGCATGGGGAGCCATTGTGCCCTTTGTGCAGAAGCCTGGGCTGGGGCATCAGCTGCTGCTACCGGGCGGGACACGAGGGGCACACCGACCCCTCAACGGGCCCGCGTTGTCTGAAGGTCCCGCCCTGGGTCGCAATGGGCCGCCAGGTGCTCGTTCTTGAGGACCGGCGCGCAAGGGCGGCGGCGCTGTCCACCTGGCTCGGTCGGGCCCGCCCCGCCTTACAAGCCCTCCCGGCGTCTCGCCGGTGCACGCCCCCCCCCCCCCCAGGACTCTGGGCGCACGCCCTTCCTCGGCCCTGGGACTTGACAACTCCAGACCCCCGAAATGCCCCAAGCTTAACCTCCTTGCTGACCGAGGGGGTTCGGTGAGTGAGGGGCCAGCACATCCGGGAGGGGGGGACGCTGACCCGTTCTCCCCCCCACCAATAGACGGACACGACAACTCCGGGCCGGTGCCCGCGGGCGCCAAGGTTTCTTCCGGCCCTACAGGGGCGCCACCCGCGACGCGGGATTCCCCCACCCCCCCCTCCCCAGAAGAGCAACCCACCTCGCCGGCGGTTGGGCCACCGGCGTCGCTCCCTGATGTTTTCAGCCGCATTTCGGCGGCCCTCAACAGCCGCGCCGCGCCGTGGCGTCGATCCCCGCCTAGGGGACGAAGGCGGCCCCAGCCGAAGGCCACCAGGTCAATAGCGGACATGCTCCGCGCGCACTCCCCCCCCCCCCCCCCCACGCTGCGGCTCACGACACGAGGGGGGAGCTCCTCTGACCCAGTGGCGGATGCGCCATCAACGCCTTCGCCATCCCAGTCCACACTGCCGCCACGGCGGCAGCACGGCAGGGCAAGCACGGAAGAGACCTAGTCCCCTGTGGCTCGTCCCTCCTGGCCTCCGTGCGGGCACAAGCCGGGGGCCTGTAGGGGAGGCCACGGGCGCCTGAACTCGACTCGGCCCACCTCCCTGCCCCTCTGCCTCTGTACATAGGCCAGCGGACACTAAAAGACGAATGCCCCTCTTTATCTGTTTTTCCCTATTTGGGTGTTGGGGGTGGGGGGCTCCCAAGGGGGCTAGAGCACAACCTGCTTATGCAGTTCTCCAGCCTCGGTCGTCCCTTTCCCCTCTTCAAGGTGCTTTGCTGAAGGCAATAGAATTTTTTCCAGCCTCCCCCCCCCCCCCCGGAACAACAACACCAACAACAACATCATCATCAACAACAACATTCCCCACCTCTTCATTCCAAAGAGCAGATGTACTAAGTCAAGCCACGCGGGATTGAATGTGAAGAGTAAAGTCTAGATCCCACCTCTGCATGTCCCTTGCGTACCCCAGGCCGTGCTACGTATCATCGGACAACACCGGGGAATATTGGCCTTGCATGCTAGAGAAGGCTGTGGCGGCTGCGCACTACCGCACTGACAGCCACCAGAATGGCTATGCGGCCCAAGCTGGGGGCATTACCACCATTGGCATGGCTCAGCTGCTGGGCGGCTTTCCGGGCGTTGCCCACGCTGCCAACCTGACAGGCGATGCCCTGTACAATGCCTGGGACTACCTCATGGCTCAGGGCATCACTGTCGACACCATGTGGAAGACTGTGCCGGGCGGGCCCACTGGAACCAACGGTGAACCGTCCGCTGCTCAGGGGCTGGTGGCCGGCCATGCGTACACGGTGTGCCCCTGCTGCCCCATTGTTTTAGTACGTGTGTGTGTGTGTGTGTGTGTTTTGGTCTCAAATTTGTTTTTTTCCCTGAGGAACGTATCGCGGGACGTCCCCCTTTGGCGGTGGGGCAGGGATTTCTGAGTGCTTAATTTTGTTTTCGAGCTGAAACGCACTTATCGTCGTCTTATGAGGATTGTGTTGTGCTACCCTCGCGCACCTTTTCGTAACACTTGCCCCCCACAAGTCTCCGTAAGGGGGGCAGAAAGAGATTTGCGCTTGGGGAGAGGGGTCGTTGGATGCCGGGCACGCTTCCTTTATTGGGAGCTAATACGTAAGGAGGGGGGCGAGGGGTCTGGGTGGGTGCCGTGGGAGGCCGCTCATTCGAATTTGAGTTTTGCTGAGCCAGATTTTGGTTCAAGATGCGTTTTGGGTGAGTGGGTGTTTGGAGGCTCAGGCCCCCCTCTGAAAAGCGAAGCCTGATGCCGGGCAAACATGAAAGACCGAGCCTGCAGTCTGCGGGCAGCACGTGAAAACACAAGAAGCCACAGCATAGTCATGTCTCGCATCGCCACAGTCTGCAGCATTGTGGACGGACGCTCATGCCATACCACACCATACTGCGCCATGGCGAATTCTGGGGTCGAGCAACAGGGGCCTGTGGCGGAGGTAGAGCCACTTTTGGGCCTTCATCGTTCAATACCCCCCCCCCCCAGTCCGGGCACCATCGCTGTCCCTGTGGATTCTGATGTTCAGGTGATCGCCCTTGTGAACGTTGGGGGCATCAAACTCGCACTGTTCCGCAACCCCTGGGGCAGAAACGTGGCGGGATGTGACCAGCCCAACGCGTACGGAGGCGGTGGAGAGTGGCGCGGCAAGTGGAGTGACTGCGATGCCAACACCTGGAATTCCAACCCGCAGGTCTTGCAATCTGTGGTTGTGGGGCTGCTTGTGTACGTGCATATGTGTGTGCATCCGCCTGTAAATCCCCCCCCCCAAAATTTAGTACCATAGGGTACTAAACTCGGCACAATGCTCAATAAGGCCGGTACTAATTTTTGGGGGGTACTGATTTTGGGCAGGACATGTGATTTTCACGTTCAGTTTCAGTGATTTTCACGTTACACGATTTTCACATTCAGTTTTCCTTTCTCTTACCTGCATGGAACATTTCAGATTCTGAATCCAATTTTGAGCTGCCAGAGGTAGTGTGCTGGTGTTTCCAAGACAAAGAAGCATGTGAAACTTATTTCACTCTTGAAGTGACGTTTGCAGTGTTGCTTAAAATGTGCCCTCGATTTGTTCATATTCCGTTTGCTTGGGAGGCTCAAGGGGGTACTAATTTTGGCAGACTGCTTAGTAGAACCAGGGCCAGGGGGGTACTAAATGTAGGAGTACTAAGTTTGTCGTTTACCCCTGAAGCCAGCCTGGTCCGGAGTCTGGAGGGAATGTTAGCGTGCCGGGCACGCTGGGCAAAGTTTCAACGGTCACCCAACCGTTTGTGGGGATGTGTGTGTATGGGATTTTCTGACCTAGCCTAGCAAAATGGGCACTTATTTCAGTGCCCAAGAGAGCAAGCAATGATTCCAAGAGCTTCTCCTTTCCGTTTTGGCTACTCCTCCGTCTCATCGCTCCAGGGTGTACTCTACTCTAGCCATCCTAGAGCCCAGGTGGTGCCCTTGCCGAACCCGACTTTTGAGCCAAAAACTCACCGGTGGTGCCCCAGGGCAAGGGCGCCAAGCCGGGAGGTGCTCTCCCATACCTGTGCATTTTGTGCCCCAAAACAGCCTTTTTTGGCCCAAAACGGGCCTGAAAACCCAGTGAAAACCGACAAATGAAGGGAAACGGTTAATACACTACACGTGCGCCTTGATTGTCCCGTGACAAAGAGCCCTTCTTACTCCACGATATGTCCGAGAAACGGCCCCAAAAAGGCCAAAAATAGCCCAGATTGCGCGCAGTTTGTGTCAACAAGCCCCAAAACCAAGAACGGGCCGTATCTTGGGCTACATGGCTAAAAGCCAAATTCCAAGGGCACCTGGTCCACCTGCAACCCCCCAATTTTTGTGGTTTGCAACCCTCAGAATCGCCCAACGAGACGCCTAGACCCATGTACCAGTGGTGAGTTGGTGAAGCCGGAGGGCAACGCGGGCCGCACACGGCGGGGGCCAACGGTGGGTCCACCAAGGTCCGGAGGGCGAAAAAAAAAAAAAAGAGTTTTTCCAAACTTTTTCCTGGACCACTTGGGATGCCCAAACAAGTGTTTTTAGCCCATTAGGAGCCCGTGGTGACACGTTTTGGGCCACGGGAAATTCCAAAATGCCTTGAAAACCCCCACGGGCAACCCCCCCCCCCCACACCCTCCGCCCCCCCCCCCAGACCCTCCAGCCGACCCCCTCCCACACCCTCCAGCCGACCCCCCCCCCCAACTGCCCCCCACAGGTTTTAACAGATAGCTGGGGGTGTGTCACATTAGGAGCGGTTGTCGTCGCCCCCCCGTGACCCACCCTCCCTCACCCACCCACCCACGGTGGCGGGGTTTCTCATAAATCCGATGCCATCAGGAGTTTCGGACCCCCCCCCCTTTTTTTAAAAATGGTCCGTGGAGCAAAGCCATTCTGGACATCCAAGACATTTTTCAGGCACATCCAAATTGGTGAAAGTGACATCAATGCTACGCCCGGGCCGTTTTGAGACCAAAAAAAAGGTCAAAAATATGCGCCTCTAACTCCATTGCACCGTGGCTCCCTTGGATGCTGCCTATCGTCGATGGTTGTGGTGTTGGTGATTTTGGTGGGCGACAAGAATGGCGATGCGTCCCTGCATCGTACCCCCCGCGCCCATCACCGACGCAGTGCGCGCAGGCGGATGTGGGGTCTGAGGAGGGGGGGGGGGGGGGGTTGGAGGTGTGGCTTGCGAGTGGCCCCTTTTGGCTGTTTGGGCGGCCCTCTTGTTGGTGGTGTGGCAGGTGAAGGCGGCATGCGGCTGGACTGGCAAGAGGCATGACGGATGCTTCTGGATGGACTTCAATGACATCGGCGCCAATCTGAATAGGGGGTCGTACGGATTCTTCATCCCCAAAGACCCGGCGTTGCGGGCCAAGGATCTGCGCCCCGTCCCCGGCGTTTTTTTTGGTGGTGGCACTCAACCAGCAGGTTTGTCACGCTGTGTTCCCGTTCAGCCTGGCAGGCGCAGAGGCTGGACTCGAGGTAACTAAAACGATGGACCCCAGGCAGGACCCGATGCGACATCTCAAAGCACGCTGCCACCTTTACGGTCTGCAGCGCTATCGATCTTTCGGTTGGGTACCGGTATTGGGGGGTTGGGGGTTGCGGGAGTGGTGGTAGTGCACATTTTGCTGCTCCACAGCTCCCGTGTCATGCAGTGTGATGTTCCTGATGGTGATGTTCTGTCTCTCTCGCCACCGGCCACACCGCTTTCTTCATTTCGGGGGCGAGAGGGGGGACCCTCATTCCCTGGAAGGCCCACGTCACGGCAGGCCCGGAGCATAGAAGTTATTGTCCCGAGAGTAGGGGTGCAGCATGGACCTGCATTGGAGGGGGGAGAGCGCCGCTGACGCGCAAACGGCACACCATGCCACATTCAGCACAGCCCCAGCACACCAACCACTGGGCTCCGCGAACGCGGAAACGGCACCAGCAGGAGCACCGGCCGCAGGAGCACCGGCCGCAGCGGCCGACAGAACGCAGCGACCCGACGCAACATGCGAAGGGAAGAACGGGTGACTGTCCAGGGCCCCATAAAGAAACAACAACCAGACCAATAGCGCCTTCAGAAGCTGGCCAAGAGCCGACCTGTGGCGACCAAGGCCAGTCCTGGCCCTTGACAAGCCAATGCTTCTCCTGGCTGTGCCCGTGTGCTTGCAGTTCCGTTGGTCCGTGGCTACAGTGGCTACAGCCCCACGCGTGCCACCTCCATGGGTCACACGTGACACCTCCAGGCGTCATCATGTGGGGCTGGTGCGACTTTCCACACGAACCATGAACGAGCGTCGCTGCCCGCCTCGTGTGGAGGCTGTGTTTGCCCGGGCCACGTCAGGACCGGGCACGGGAATTTGAGACATCTGCAGGCGCTCCCCCCTCCCGGAGGGGCCACCTACACCTTCGCTTAGCTCACCTTAATTAGCCCCCCACCCCCGGTGAATTCTAGGCCCACAAGGGACACAGTGCGCAACTGCCGGGTCGAGCAGACACAATCCTGCCCCACAGCATCGCAGTGGAGCATATCCAATGGCTCCACCAGAGGTCACATGTGGGGGCTGCATGTACCAGCACAACTCTGTCCTCCCGCGGGCGTGTTGACCCGCAGGGGGCTACTGCCAGCAGGGGAGGCAAGCCCTGACAGGCGCCCTGGGGCGGAGGGCTGGCAGACACGCACAACTCGCTGTGCACTGTCCTCCGCCCGGCCCTCGCGACCTGCCCCTACTCCTCCTCCTTCAGTGACCTGCTCTTTCGGTGCTACCAAGATGCAGCTGAATGAGAAGGCGTGCTACAAGAGTCGGCAGATTACGTGCCATACCGATGGCAAATTGTATTACACCAATGCGAACCCTGATCCCTGTGCAGGTAGCCTCACAAGAATTGCCTGCTGTCTCCACTGCTGCCTGTTGCTTATTCATGCCCGTCCAAGGGCCAAGGTTCCGCTTGCAGTGGGCACTCATGCCTCTGACTGATGCCCCCCTGCCCTGGAACGGTGCACGTGTACAGTTGCTAGTCCGCCCCGGTAGAACGACGTAGACCGCGGGACCCTCGGTGAATGAGTGCGTCAGGGCTTCACTGCGCCTGCCTCCGGCGGGGTCTGTGGTGGTCCTTCGCCCTGAGCTCTGTGCGGAGCACACCTTGATGGCCTGATAAGTCAGTTACCAGCCGAGTGGGCGGGTGACGCTTCAGTGCCCGTCAATACAGTATTGAGCATACTCACAGTCCATCCATTCCCCACCTCAATCTATACCCCAGGGTACAATCTGTGCAAACCGCTCAATAAGGTTAGGAAGTGCAAATTGTGGGCGGCGAGGTGCCAAATGTTGTTATTGTTGTCTTGTTGATAATTTGTGAAGCATGCTGTACATTTCTTGAAGAAATTGAGCAACAAGAATGGCCTTTGTCAGAGTTTCCAATGTTGACAAGTAGATGAGACTCAATGGTGCTGAAATTGTAGCTTGGACATGGGGACCCGGATATAGCGAATGCCCCCCCTCACCCCCCTTTCCTTTATGCTTTATTGGGCATTCGGGCCCAGTATTGCAGGTAGGTCAAGGCCTCGTGCCTACATTAGGGCTTAGCGCTAAAGGGGCTAAATGTGTGCACTCTTTGTTGTTCATGTTGTGCATGGATGGCATTTCGCATTGACTCCGCCTTGGTCGGTTGGTCCATGGCTGTTTGCAATTGATATTGGCAGTTGTGATGAAGTTGGGCACGTTTGGATTTGGTACTTGAATTGACTCCTGGTTTTGAGTTGACCCAGAATTTTCACAAGGTTCCACTGTATGCCGCCTAGGGCCACAGGGCCTGCCACCAGCAACCACCGTCAGCATTGGGTGGTGGAGCTGTGGAGTGTTGCTGCCTGCTATTACCCTGAGGCCAGGCAAATACGCCCCCCCCCCCCCGCCCCCCTGCCGTCGCTCGATGGCGACCTGCAGCCTCAGATGCAAAGCCGAGACCAGGACAAACTTACACGATGAAAGCAGTGACCCTACAACAGCGAGCAAACAAACAGCAGGGGGAGCGTCCCAGAGCTGGGTGCATCCTTGCCAGATTGCGGCAAATTTTATCGCCGCTGGAAAACAGGGACCTACCCCAATCCCCAAACAAGGGGAGAGCTGTCGTGCGGCAAGGGCTGAGCCTTTCACAGATCAGAGGTGCACCCGGTCAAGGGAGAGTCGCCGCCAAGTGGGCCCGACAGCCCCCAAGGGACAAGATGCACCTCACATACGGTCACCACCCACCTAAGGAGAGGAAGACAAAAGAAATTTGCTGTAAATACCACACAGGTTCCCGAGCCTTTGAAGCCCTGTTGTGCATTCATGAAGTAGTAAAAAGAAGCAGTACGAAGGTATAGCAAGCAACAAAGTACAAGATGAGGTAGGTATGAATTGTGAGGCGGCGGTGTGTGCCCCTATGCACACCAGCCACCCCTGGCTCACTCGCATGGCAGCCGCCCCCCAAAACCTGTTCTGGAATGTTTTCCCTGGTGTGGGCCTTGGACCCCGCCTTTGCCCCTCCACTCGGCGCAGGGGGGGTAAAAGGCTCAATAAGTGTCCAGGTTGGTACTCCCGGCTGTATGCCCTGGTTCCGCCTTTGGGGAAGTGTCCGCATTGTTTGTCCCCCGTCGGGGCACAACAAAACTATTTTAGGTTGTCCCCCTGCTCAGCAGTGCTGCTTCTGCCCCCCTGTGTTCAGTTTTAGGGGGCGTCAAACATCCAATTTTTTGAAATGGTTTTTGTTTGGCATTCCGATCACCCAAAATGATGCACTGATTTTTTCAGGAGGAACCCGTCTACAAGCCACTGGGTATATGCACTTTTGGTGGATGACATTGTGACTATTGCCCCTCTGCTCACAAGTGCTGTTTTTGCCACAAAGGAGGGCGTGGGGCAGGGGGGGGGGATTCTTTAGCTTTCTGGGGCATTTTCTGAGTTTCCCCTGCATTTTCTGAGTTTAATTCTGAGCATTTTGAGGATACACAAGTTGGGGGTTCAAAGCGGGTCACCACTCACCATGAGCGAAAATACCAACCAATTCATCCCCGAATCGCTGACATGGCTCATCTGGATCAGAGTCCCCACTCCACTCTCGAAAATACTGCTCCTCTCCATTAGCACAGGGTGGGGATTCTGGAAGGGGAATGGTCCGGCCTTACAAGTAGGCCAAGAGTCCACATGCCCACGGGACTTCTTCTGTACACCAGAGAGTGAAGCTCCCAGCGGTTGTGATTTCGAAATTGTATTCTCGACAGATCACTGAATCTGTGCTGCTCTCCCCAGGGCCACAGGGTGCCTTAGACCGATGACAAGATGGCCACAATCGCCAGGGTCAGAGTGACCATTCACAGTTTTCATGCTCCTAAAGGAAGCAACTCCCTGCTCTTCGACCGAAAGCATCTCACTGAGGCGGGTGCTGCCAAGCAAATCCATGTTGGGGGCATCTTTCGCAATAGCCACTAGGCATCGCTTTGGACCCCGTCCCCAGCAATCTGCCTCAGCAACACAAACCCCGAGCGATGGCAGCGATACCTAGTTCCACGGCTGGCGACGCATATAGGGAACATGGAGTGCCGACACAGGTGCGGGAGGCATGTTGAATTCCCGGGACTTCCGGTCCTACTCGAAATTTCCTAAATCAAAACGTGTATTTTGCACTGTGGCTGATCAGAAAGCGTGGCCACGCTGGGGTCCAGGCTTAGATATTCGTGAAAAGCAGCCTCTTTGAGGTGCTTCGCCAAAGGCAACAGCATTTGCCGCATGGGTGGGTGCAGCAACGCCCGGCGTGCTCCGGAGTGGCACGTTTGTGTCCTTGGATTTTCCCCAAAATCTGTTTGGGTGAGTCCCCACATCCTGCCCGCGCCCCTTGTGCACAATCCGGAATCCGACACTCGACCTTTGTTTCGCGAATTCTGCGGTCATGTGTCGTCCGTCAGTGTCCGCCTGCACTTGCACATGTGCACGCACCATCGCCCCCTTTCGCTAGGCTGCACAGATTCGCCTGCTGGATGGAAAGACTCCAAAGGATACAGCTGTGAAGATTACAAGAACAAGCACTGGTGCAACCCAGATGGCTCCAAAGGGTCAGGTTGGAAATGGTATTGGGGCGGTTACTCAGTGTATGCCACCAATGGAGTGGCTGCAGACGACGCCTGTTGTGCCTGCGGGAGGAAGTAGGTGCGATGCTGCATGCTGTGCCTGTCCAAAGGTTGGGATGGGCAGCGCTGAAATATGATTGAGATCCGCACCCTCATCTTGTGTTTGAGGGAACGGGGCGGGCGGGGGTTGGGCGTCAGAAGGGAAACTGCGGTCCTTTACAATGGTGCAACTTTGAAACGCGAAGTTTGATGCTCTGTGGGAGAATGGGGAAACAGACAACAGGCATATTGAAACCAAGTCCTCCGCCACGCACAGGAGATAGCAACCTGTGCAATTCCATTGACACGCCCCATTGGACAGCCCGCTTTAGTGTTGGCAGGGTCCCAAAGGGAACTTGTGGTAGGCATCAAAATAATGGAAGTAAGTGCCCGCAGCCGTCGCTTGCTTTTGCGTAGCCGATAAATGACGTTCGGTAATTGCTAACGCTGTGGTTGCTGGTTGACGGCTTACTGCCAGCGGTGGACAGTCAAACACCAGCCGCGTAGGTTGATGGTCCCCTGCAAGTCAGAGAAATCAAGGGGGTAGGAGTGTGGGGCATAACAAGTGCAGAGTATCCTGCCCCTGTATTTGCCACCAAGTGGGTTTTGGGAGGGGACTAAGGACCCCACCCCCCTATTTTCGGGGTTGGGAACTCAAAACATATGTTTTGGAAGGTATTTAGATGGATGGGGCCAGGGATTGGGCCCACCAGGGGTAGGGGGCGGTAAAAAAATAGCGTATGACATCACTGCTGACAGAATATGAATAGAAGTACCAAATATAGCCAAAACTGGGGTCACATACAA
The DNA here is from genome assembly GCA_964036045.1 of Eutreptiella sp. 'Long Island Sound 2002'. NCBI lineage: Eukaryota > Euglenozoa > Euglenophyceae > Eutreptiales > Eutreptiaceae > Eutreptiella > Eutreptiella sp. 'Long Island Sound 2002'. The sequence continues at coordinate 59,934,392 of OZ038390.1, forward strand.
CACAACAGCCCATTGCACTCCCAACAAGGTATTTCCCACCATAATAGTGAAGGATGATACACAAAATAGTCACATTACCTACTGTAGAGGTGCACATAGGGCTACAAGTAGCTATTTTTGAGGGATAATGGCCATTTTTAAGGGATAATGGCTATTTTTGGTACTTCTATTAGGATTCTGTCAGCAGCGATCTCATACCCTATTTGTAGCCCTCCCTACCCCTTGGACGGCCCCAATACCCAGCCCCACCACACTTGGTGGGAAATGCAGGGGTGGGATACTCTGCACTTGGTATGCCGAGTGTTGGTATGGGTGGAACCCTTTTGCCAGGCCACCTCCATGGCTCCACAATGTGGTATGCTGTTATGCATGCTTGGAGGATGCTGGTTTCCTCTTCAGGTTTTGTGAGACCTGTGGGGTGTTGCCACCGCCACCTTCACAATAGATGGGTGAAACCTCCAGCTGCTTAGCCTATCCCTCACCTTGTCGGTGCAAGGTAGCTGCCGTAGAATTGGTCGGGTTGGACACTTTGCCAAAGCAGGTTGATGATAGGGCGACCCTAGTGCTGGACCTGCCCCACTATACATCCTTCCACAGTGAGGCTTGGACCCTGTTCAAGCACTCCTAAGCCACCGGCTAAGGTTCACAAGGCCCCTCTGAGAAGGTTCTCCTGCCACCCCCTTGGAGAACCGACCTGACAAGGTGGGCCACTGGCACCACACTCCCTCTGGCAGGCATCCACGGGCTCCAGGCCATTTGGGACACTCACGAGGGTTGAACTCACGAGGGTTGACCCAAAGTAGGGACAAGTACATATTACGATCGTAAGTTTTCTGAATTCCGATAATTTCTGTAATTACTGTAATTTTTCCGTTGTTGTTGTAATTTCTACCCAGCCCCTCGGCATCCCCACCACACCTCCGGACTCCTTGGCTCATGCTGTGGGTGTTAGGGTCCAGACCCGATCTTACGTGCCCTGCATGTCTCGCCCTGGAGTTTTTTTTGCCTCGCGGCCGTACATGGTCGTGTTTTGGGGTGGGCTTGTGGCTGGTGTGGGTCTGTAGGAACGGATGGAAGCTTTGTGCCTTGATGTGCAAGGGAGTGGTGTTTCCCTGAGGTGCCTGCTGGAGGTGGACGTTGCAATGTTCAGTTTGGAAGGCAAAAAGTTGTGCACTTCCATTGTTCAAATCCGGTTGCGAATCAGGTTGCAATATCCAATTTGATGGAGGGGCAGCCGTTTGCCGGGAGATCACCTATCTTTTGTTGTCACAGGACGGCAGCTATATGTGGTGCACAAGGCACGGCACAATTGCCGTTCTGGTGGGCTAGGAGCTGCGCGAGTGGGTAACGAAGCGTGTACTCGGGGAGCTATCACATCAAGGGCGGAATTTCTCTGAAGGATGGGGCAGTAGGGAGAAGCCGGTGACAAAAAGCACCATTGGGTGTATCCAGCCGCCAAGAAGGATTGATCAAACAGCAAACTCGCTCTGTGGGCATGCAGCTTGGAAAGCAGAATCACGGTGAGGCGTGTCCGCAGTACAGCCCATGCACACAGATAATATGTTTATATGTACCTATTTATCTGTTTATATTTTGCATGTGGTGGAACGTCTCGAAGCGTTTTACTGGCAAGTGCCTCCTTGTGCCTATCCTGTGACAACGGTTAGGCCCCAGGCGACAGCAAAACCTCCTTCATTGTGGAAATACTCCAATTCAAGCCAGCAGCATATTTTCACGTCCCCCTACAGTATGCAGTAGTCAGTCGCTAAAACACAATTACGATGGTCTTGCGGCAGTAGCCCAGAGGACGATATTTTTTTTGGGAGGGCATGCCGATACTGCAGCCCGAACCTCTCCTCTGGGTCAATTCGTTTCCTTCACCGTGAACATGCCCATTTGCAGTGCGCAGCATATATTTCACCGGGGTTGTACAACCCAAGCACATGGCTGCTGTGTTCTGGCGGATGCAGTGTCAGTATAATTCCAATCTCTTCAGAGATACTGCCCACAGCAAACAAATGGAATTGGACTGCTGTCAAATCATATGGAATGCAGTTGAATTGTGTTTCTGTCATCATGGCTTGGGGCTTGTTGTTAAGAAGCAAGGGTGGCCGAAAAGCGGGGTCTAATGGGGTTCCCGCCGTTGAACAAGTGCATGGCACCGTGATCAACGGGATCAAGCTTGTGTTTTCGAATGGGGATGGAACGCCCTGTTGACTCTAGCCTGACGGCGTGCAATGAACAGGGTGTAGCACAGGTGGGATGCTGGTGCTACCAACATATGCCAGAGGTTCCCCAGAGGATGCATTGAGCAGCATGGCGGTGATCATTTCCCCTTCTGTTTCCCCTTTCCTGTTGTGGCAGCTGTCGGATCATATGCGAGTATGTTGTGACTGAGTGCTATACGATGGTCGTACTTCCACTGAAACTGGTACATGGCAACGCTACAATGCCAGTGGAGACCCAGAACCAAAGTTCAGAGTTCACGTTAAAGCTACAGCTGCTACGTTCCTCATCAGGCTTCCAGGCCAGTCCTTACAAAAGTCGCACACGTAGCTACACAAGGGCGCACATCTTTCACAAACCCTGAGAACAACCTTCCACGACGCTCAAAATTTCCTGACCACCACCCCTTCAATTCTCCGCAGTGGACGGGGATTTGCAATAGCACAATAGCGACCTCTTCCTGAGCACCACTCAACTACTGTCCGAAATCCCTGTCTGTAATGTGGTTTTGTCGTTCTGTGTTGTTATACTGATCGTCGCAGTGTGCCTCTGAAATCCCACCAAGTCCGAGAAGACCTCTAACCGAAGGATTTGGGCGGGGTACGACACGACGCGGCCAAGCACAGTTTCTACGAAAGCACGGTTGCAACAGCGGACGGCCTGCAGTGTAAGAAATGATTTTACGCTGCAAAAATCTCCAAATTTTACAGCGCGCGGAGGCAAAATCTGGCACTTTGTGCACACACGTGCAATCAGCGCAAAAGCCGCATGCACAAACAGCGGTCCCGTGCCGGAATAAACGTCTGGTACAATGCAATGTTCACGTTCAGTTCACAGGCACAGCAACCCTCAAACTGGTCCTTGGTGCAGAGGGGGTGCAGGCGTGGTGCAAGTACTCCCGCTTTGGCCATAGAGGCATGGGAGTCCCATGCCATGCAGGGACAGGTGGGCCCCTCCAGACTGTGGCTGTAGAGGCAGTGTGGGTGTTGGCCGGACAGTTGGGGGTGAGGGAAGTCAAATGGGGGTACCTATCTGATTCAGTATGGAATGTCTGTCCCACTGCTTAGAATTGCAGCATTCTGCCCTTTGGCGCCCATTGCCGGGCCATTGTGACAGGCTTCGGGCGTTGATGGGCTACTTAGCTGGGGGGGGATGAGGAGGAGGTGGATGAGGCTGGGGCAGTCGTGTCCTGCATCTAGGGGGGTGCATACACCCAGTTTTGGCTATTAGGATTTGCCAGGACAAACAGGAAATATCGACAAATGCATGGCAAATAGGAGTGAAGAAGAAGAAGGTGAATGCAAGCTCTCTATGGCCTGCTGCCGATGCATGTGGTATTCAATGGACAAGGGGCTTGCTGCATGGCAATGAGGACATGGTTGGCATATTGCTGTTGACACATGTGTGATACTACACACTTTGAACGACCCAACGTTGCTATATTTTGTACCTGCAGCCAAAAGAAATGGTGAAAGTGGTACAACATCCGTGTTTGTTCCATAGTGGTCATAGCAGTGGGCAATTGAGACTGATGCCCACTTCTATTGTGAGCCCATGGTGACCTGTTGTGCCCCTCCAAACCATCTAACACGGCTTAAAAATGAGTCATGGTGCCAAGGGTGCATTGAAGGGTGGTGTAGAAATAGCCTGCAAAGGCTGTTAGTCACCATTGTTTCTTTTTTTTTTTCTCAGATGATCCAGAGTGAGAGTGCCGGGCCCCGGAGTTCCCCATCATTATTCGTCACCACAAGGCCGCTTAAGGCAAAACATGGCAGTGGCACCTTGTCCTACTCGTGGAGCAAAGATTGGCTACCGGCTAGACATCAGTGCTTGGTCGGGCAGATGGCTAAATCTCCGCGCTGTGCGCACGCCGCATTAAGTGCTCCTTCTATCAGTGGGGTAAGATAGTGCAAACCCTCTGTGCTGGAGGAGATTGTTGACGCCACTACTTGTGAGTTTGGTGCCTGCCATGCGTTATTAGAGGATGGAAGGGGGGGGGGTTCATAAAGGATGAACTGGAGTGCGGGATTGGGGGGGGGGGGTTGGAGCACTAATGAAAATTTGAATTTCCGATCGGAAATAATCGGTACTACAAGGTACAACAGCAAGAAACAAGTGGGCAGGAACCATGCAACTTTTGCCACAAACTACATCCTCACATCATTACTACAACTGTGCATTTGTCTCCACCAAATCATAAATCCAAACCACCAATTTCAACCTTTTCCCTTTTCTCTCCATTTGCTAAGAATAACAAACTCGGTGGTGACTAGACAAAAGCTCACTAAAACCATTTGTTTGAGCATCCCAAGTGGTCTGGAAACAACTTTGGACAAAAGCATTTCTGACGATTTTTAGACCTCTGGGTGACCCTCAATGACCCTACCCTAGCACACACCTGGTGTGCAAGTATTTTTGGCCTATTTAGAGCTCACAGCAACCCTTTTTAGCCTTTTGACCAATATGTTGACGCATCCATGTTGTCGCAGGCATCTCCATGTTCCTATGTGGGGATACACATATGGGCACTGCAAGGATGCAAACCGCAGTGTGGACAGAGTTTGCGGTTTGCTGTCTGTGGGGTGCATGGTTTGTTTTCTGTGGCGTGCATGGTTTGCCGTGTGCGATTTTCCTGTTCTCACCAGCTCGGTCTCAATATTCAGTCCTGGATAGGTTGACAGTCAGCGGAAGTCAAATAGAACCAGTACAAACGAGCAAACAATCTAAAACGCACACAGCCGGAGCATTTTGGCTCACATGTGTTCATTCTGACGCGATCAAATGATGTTCCAAAGTTAGTACAGAAGATACACCCTGTGTGTCTTGCTCTGTGCGTTAATGGTGATGAAACAGAATTGGCGCTGGTGCCAGTTGTGTCAAGTTGCTTTGATGATATATTTTTGACTGCCGCACAAGCTGCACCCTGCCCAAGATGCACGGAGCAGATGTACTGTAATCATTTGGGCCTTGGCTTTATCTTAAACAAGGGGGGCGGGGAGTACTCAACTTTAATTGTTTGAGCCCTCGTTCCCCCGAGACAGTGCCAAGGGATTCGGAAAGGTGGGTTCCTCGCTACCCTTTCGCTGATCCCCTGTTCAGAAGATACCCATATCTTCTGAATCTTCAGACCAGGCCCCAGTCAGGGTCACCACATGTATGTGTCGCGAGCGATTGGGACCTCGCCATGCCTTTGCGGGCAAGTCGCAGCCCCAGGGGGGCAAGCAGAAAGGGCGAAGGCGGAGTCGCACGAACTACTGCAGCGCTTTGTTGTGGGACCCCGATCTGAAGTTGATGCACTATTCCACTCTCAATCGATTTGTGCACAAGTATGTGCTTCTGCACACACAGTCCGTCTGACCACGGATAGCATGGGTCTAAGGTGGCATTTCTGCGGTTACTGTTCAGCTGGCATTGTCTGTGATCACCCGATGGTGGTTGGTGGCTCAGTGACAGCAGACTCCCACACAATGGTCACTCTCTCACGCAACACAATGGTCACTCTCTGACACAACAGAGTCCTCACTCTCTCACGCTGCAGCGCGAGGCTTTGTTCTGGCGGAATAATATGGGGGCATATCGTTCTTTGACCCTCTCCTCAGCTCTGAGATTTACTTCGACAAGATCACGGATGCCGCACACCCTTGCTTCGGACGGTGCGGGCTGTTTGCAGCCAAAGATCTTTCAAAGAGCCAGATTCTGTGCACTTATGCAGGTCTGGTCCGGTGTGGCAATGTGGTCACGGGGTATTCCGCTTTGTTATCGAACGCTTTGGACTTGACAGTGGACGCCGAGAAGATAGGTATGGGATCTCTTGCCATCGTCTCCGGAGGCCTCGAATGACCCCGCAAAAAACCTTTGCTCCCCCCAGAGATACGATGCAGCATACATCAGTGTGTCGAGTAATGTTTCAGCATGGCTTGGTCATCCTGTTGGGGGATTTCAGTCCAAGATCTTTGCCTTGACGGCAAAACGAAGCGAAGCAGCATCGCGGTTTGGTAACACAACCGACAGGGCGCCGCGATATGCCCTTCTCATGACCGTAGTATTCAAATCCTTTCTTTCAGCATACGTCTTGAGGGCCACAAGTGGTGTCCAGAAGGCACGCAGATTGTCTTTGCCCTGCACACAATCCTGGTTTTTTTTTTTTGCAGCACAAGACCACAAGGCCATGGCACAACGTCCATCGGGACGAGCCAGCCTATCCTACAGGAATTCCCCGCAGCCATTTGCGTAGCCAGCCATGGCCCGGCACGCAATCTATTCAGTAGCAGCAACGTGCACAAAGGAGTCAGCCGCGTTTGCATGGGCATTGTGTGTTCTTTGGGATACGCACCCGGACTGCTCACGAGCCGCTGTAGTTGGGGCTGTACGGCTGAGGGGCCACGCTGAGTGAGAAACGGGTGGTCCAGTGCGGGGTTTAGGGTCTTGGCTGAGTTAAGTTTGGGTGCAACAAGGGCCTATGGGGGTAGACTGAGCGAAAGAGAGTACAATGTGGGCTACAAGGAGTCCCGAAAATGGCTCCCCACCAGGAGAGAAGGGGCCGGCGGCCGGCTGAAGAAAGCGGGATAGGGGATGGGCCTGCCAGTTCCAGTTACAGCGCAGAGGACTGATGATACTGGTCCGTGGCACCAGTGACAACACATATCGCCGCCGATCCACGACAGGCCCGTGACCCAATGAAGGACGCCGGGCACCACGCACACATCTGCCAACAGAACAGGCGCTTGTGGTCTTGGTTTGGCCACTGACGAGCCATCTTGTCTGCTTCATGTGCTGACCCGTGCTTCCGCCCTGTCATTGGCAGTTTTCCTGATTCGGACGGACTTCGGACGGAAAGTTTTGGCAAATAAGTGTCCCACACGAGGCAGACTCAAAATGGTCAGCGCTTCATGGGGATGCATTTGAGTCATGTGTGGAGTGGTAACCCCCCAGCACGGCCGCTCAGGGGCTCGGGGCGGGGGTTTCGGGAAATCCGGGAACAATTTTGGTCGCGCCCACTGCGTTGGCTGAAGGATGGGGTGTACAGTGTGGGCCATAGGTGGTGGGCTTAGTAAGGGGGAGTACAATGTGGCTTAGTCAGGGGGGAGTCTCAAGGGTCAGGCTTAGTAAGGGTGAGTGCCTTGCGGGCTGCTGCACCGCGGGCTACGGGGGGGGGGGGGATGAGGCAAAGACGAGATTTTCCCGTGTGTGTTTACAGTTGCTGGACAGGGCGCGTGCCCTGCGCGTGCGGTTTGCGGTGCTCTCGGAGACCATTCCTCGCTCTTCTTCGGTCGTTTGATGTGGTCCTTTGCCCCGTTCCTCAGGCAGCCAAGCAAAGTTTGCAAACGACGCAAAGGGGACTGGCAAGTGCTGCAACGCTATCATCGGTCGGACCCACTGCGCGTACTCTGGCGCCCTGGTACTGCTTCAGCCTCGCTTCTCCAGCCATGATCCACAACCGCTGTTCCCCCTTCCCTTATTTTTTCCCCAAAAGACGAAATGTCTGAGAATGCTGCGCACCGCTGATGTGCAATGTTTGGTGATCCAGAGCCCCCTCACCCTCTTCACTGTCTCGGGAACGACTACACGTGAAGCGTGCCGGCGCCGGCATGGGAGGGAGGCCAAGGGGCAGAAGCAGCACCCGAGAGCAGAGGGAAAATGTCTCAGTCTCATCTCCCAAGAATACAATCCGCGCCGTCTGGGGACATGCAACGTAGAGCACTTCCTCCTGTCAGCCCAGACGAGCGCATACACCAACCGGCACACTTACGAGCGATTATATGTGTTGCGCCAAACAAGCACAGGAGTGGCCGACACGGTACTGGCCAATTCAACTGCCGGGGCGGCGAGGGAACGGGATGCTCGGAGCCCTGGCTTGGAGGGGCAGGGAAGGCGGGAGGAGGTTTTCCGAGGTCCGGGCCCATCAATGGGAGGAGGGGTGAGGCAGGTTGCAGAGACCGGGCCCCGACCCCCCCGCCCCAATCCCTACCCTCATCTTTGGATTTGTGCGGACCCCAACCTCAACACAAGACCGGCCCACCCCCTCGACATTGCGGTTGTTTCAACGGCGCCCAGAGGATCTACTGCCATCCACTCCGAGCTCCCAGACCCTTGGCACCGGGTCCTGTTGCATTCGGTCGGGGGTGTCGAGACCCTCCGCCCCAACACGAGGCAGTCACAGCGCGCCCAGTTACCTCGAAAATTCATGACCCCACCCACACGCCGGCCGTCGATCGCCTCGCTCGTCTCAATCAGACAGCTGCAACCGCCTGTGAGGCGGCCAGTGGGGACAGGCGGCAGCGACCGTGCGTAGCGGGTAGCGGGTACTGTGTCGCATGCCGCACAGGGGGCGCTTACATGTCTGGCCGGACCCTCCCACCCCCGGGACCCCCCAACCCACACCAACGGCGAACAATGAGGACCAACCAAATTAGGCGGCGCCCGGAACATTTTTTTGGCCTCTGTGGACCGGGGCACAGGGGAATGCCCAACGATTTTTCATTTGTGGTGGATGGTAAAAGTACACCGCCCCCCCCCCCCCCCCCCATTCAACATGCTCAGAAGGAAACTGGGATTTCAAAAATGCCCCCAAACCCGAAAACGGTTTCTTTGACCCCCTGCCTCCCTTTGACCCCCCTGCCCACACCGCAGGGGTTGGGGCCCGCGACTGGACTGAACCCCCCCCCCCCCAAAAGCAGGCAGCCGTGAGTACTCGTCCCGTGCGGCAGAGGGCACCCAAACTGTGGAAATGAAACAGCAGATGTGACCATGTCACCTTATTTGATTTCAAGGCATTTTGGATATGTTCAAAGTGTGCCTTTGAGCATCGCCTCATATCAATGCGTGACCCGCTGCCGGACGAAGAGTTCCACGTTTCTTCTGCTGCAGGTCATATTGCCGCAGAAGCTGTAGTTTAGCACCCTCCCCCCCCCACCTCAATTTGCTGTTGAATTTAGTTGCAGGGGTGCAGGGCGCCGGATCGGGCGCACCCACCGGCCCTCCCCCAATACCTTTGGCATCCAGCTTCATTCAATTGCCTGCCGGGCCGGGGTTGGGATGGCGAGGAACCGATGGCCACAAGGGGGCAGCCCTGCCCCCCCCCTTAAAAAGATGAATTGGGACCGCAGGCCTCCCGGCCCGCGCAAGCCATTGGAGCGTGCGCTGCGAACAGTCGAGAAAGGCGATTTAGATTGGGATGCCCCCCTGTCTCTGCCGGGCAAAGCCCTTCACGTCCAACTGTGCTCAACGCTCCAAGAGCAGTGTCTAGCCGACGCCGTTTTGAAGTGGCAAGCCCTCGCCCAATGGACGTGTGAGACGTGTGACGCATTTACCAACCGGAGTGCCCACGGGGCCCTCGTTGTGTACATTATCATGTGGATTCCGATATCGTAGCCTTTCGGGGTAAAACAGCTCGGGATACGTGTTCCCAGTCAACACTGCCTGCGTACATATCTGCAAAGCGAGAGGGTACTTAGTGTCAAATTCCTTTCATGAGTGGTGGGGGGGGGGAGGCCCGGGGAGGGGGGGATGGTCCCAGGGGTATCCGCCGCCCCCCCGCCCCCCCCACCCCACCCCCTTGCGCAGTCACCTCTGGGCGGTGAAATCGTCAATTTTGGTGCCTCGGGCGGTGCCTGCGCAAGGGGGGGTGGGTAAGCCAACCATCGGTTAGAGGATGCGCCACCAAACCGACCGTAGGGAATTAGTGTTTGTCCGCGTTTTGCGGAGGATGCTGCGCGCTTGGAGGCGCCGGGGCTTGCAGCATTGGCCTCTGTCCGGGTGCATTCAGGGAGGGCGACTGGCAATACGGGCCACTGGCTTCGCACCCAACGCCCTTCGTCTGTTTGGTTGACTCCGTCGCTGTTCCGTCGCTGTTGCGGCACGGGACACCAGCCATCCCATCTTTGAACGCTCCTCCCGCCTGCTGCTCTGCCTCCTATTGGGAAGCCCCCCCCCAACCCCCCATCCAGAGGGTGCCTGACCCATCCAGGGACCCCCCCAACACCGCTGGCAGGTCCTGGTGCTGTGTGTGAAGACGCCCATCTCGAAGGGGGAGGAGATCTTACTGGACTACGGCAAGGGGTACTGGCGGCACCATGAAATGCTCCAGGCCGACCAGTGGCCCCTTCTGGTCCCCGTGCCCCCTGCACACGGAGGGCCTCGGCCCCTGCCACACAGCCCCGGTCCCGCCGCAGTGCCGTCCGCCGCCGTCCGCGCGGATTCGCCGTGGGAGGCACGCAGTCCACGCCTGGCAAACTGCGGTGCGGAGGACCGGCCTGCGAGTAGCGCCGGCACGGGGCGCTCTGCCTGTGCGGTCCGCGTGCGCGGGCCCGGCGGCGAGGTGGCATGCGGTCCGCACCCCCGAGCGACGGGGGACGCGCCAAGTGGCGGCTGCGCGGGCCCCTACCGCGACTGCCCGAGGCCTGCGGGTCGCAAGAGCGCCGGGCACGCCTTCGTGAGTTACAACGTCTGGTGCGGCGTCACGACCGCGACCCAGCGGGGGGTGCATCGGTTTGTGCCGATGCGCAACGTGCATCTGCGGGGCGTCGGGGGCGACCGGGTGGGCGCGTTCGCCAAGACAAGTATTGCGGCGGGGGAAGTGATCGGAGTGTACGCAGGCACCATCCGCAGGTGTGTGTCGACGCACCGCTGCAGCCCTGACCTCGCTCTACTGTAGCGTCTGGTCGCGTGCTCCACACCGTCCCGACGCTGTTCCTGCCATCAACCATCCCGTCCCCCCCCCCGTCAACCCGCCACCTTCATCTGTCTAGTGTTTGGGGGTGCGGGATACTTCTGTGGGAAATGTCGTCTTCAGCCGAACGAGCAAGCCCATGCTCCGTTCAGAGGCAGAAAGATTTGCACATCACATTGCCACTGAGAGCAGCATTGGTTCACAACATCATCTGAACAACATCAACATCTGAAAGAATCGGCTGCTTCAAACCCTTGCCCAAAAACCGTGGACCCACAGAATGCAGTGCCATTGGCATCTTCACTGTCCTGCCGACACCCCTCAATTTCGCCCGGGGGGAATTTCGCCACTTTCCCGTGTGCGTGAAGCAATTGGAGCCTTGGCATTTCCAAGGGCGGCGACACTTTCCCCCCACGAAGTTTTCCCCGGCGAAATAATACCCGTACCCCCCCCCCCCCCGGTTTAGCTCCCTCGCTTTTCATTGCCGGCTGGTCACAAAATGTCACATTTTTTTTGGGACGCCCATTATTTTAGCATCCGCCCCGGGCTGCTCCAGCACTGCGCCCCAGACGAAGCGGGGCACATGCAGCAAGCAGTCGCACTCGGGCGGCGGCGCCCAAACCAGGCCTTTGCTTAGTGGCTGGTTGATACTATACCGGGGGGGGGGGGGGGTCAGAGGCCAAAAAAAAGTTTGTGTACCTAAAATCGACCTCCAAGTTCGGGCCCCTTTGATAAATTTCATTTTTTCCTGAGGAAAAATTTTCTGATGTGGGTGGGTGGGTGGGTCAGCCAAAATCCCGGGGGGGGCAATTTGACCCCCCCCCCCCCCCCCCGAGTATCACTAAGCAAAGGCCTGGCCCAAACACCCCGCCACCCACGAAAACTTGAAGGCCCGTTTGTGACTTGGTGGCCTGGTCTTGTGCATTGCAGCTCGTTTACAATGTTACAACCCGTTTGCCCTACCGCAACACGTGCGTGTGAATGGGTCTCGAAGGAGGCTCTGCTGAAGCGAGGGACTTGGACAGCAGCGTCCGGCGGTTGTTGAGACGTGACAAAGTTCAATGGCATGTCCTTCCGCTATTGTTGCTGCGTCCCTGACCCGCGCGGGCCTCGTATTGCCCACGCTCCTGGCGGACGTGTGCAGCAGCGCTCTGCAGCACGTTTGTCTTCGGACCGTCTACAAACACCACATTTGCACTTGCACTCACGGCCTCACAGTTCGAGTCAAGTCTCGTGCTGTGCTCTGCACTCACACCGCGCGCGTCTGGGGTATTGATGCGTCGCATCTCGAGCGGCACGCAGCAGTGGGTTCGGTCCGCCTACGGCGTACGGTGCTCACTCGGATCGGCTCGAGTACCGCTGGGAGATGAGTTTGTCTGTGTGAGACGTTCTGAGATCAGATGATGGCTCATGTTTTGCAGTAGGCCATCCCCCCTCTCCGCACCAACGTGTTCTACCAAACCCCCCTCCCCGACATGCTTTAGACGGAGAAGCGTCTGGAGCCTCCCTCCCCCCGAAACCGAAAGTGTGCGAGCCTCACCGCTCGACGCGGTGGTGTTCCATACCCTACGCAGAACGCTGTGCCGAAGCGTTTCGCGGGGGTGCAGTGGGAGCACGCTATCCGATCCCTCCGCAGTCGGTCTCTCTGTGCGCCCTCAGATATTCAGTGGATCTCGAAGGCCCCTGCCTGAGGCTGACCGAAGACCTGTGCATAGTTCACTGTGCGAACGAAGCCCAACACTTTCGCGCCGGCATCCAGGTCTCCTCCCGTGCCCCCCGAGTCAGACTAGGGCACCGCGCCGGCGGAAGGGCATGTCGGCGGGGGGGGGGTCGCCGTTCGTTTGAGACGGGAGCAGTGGGACGGGCTGACGACATGTTGAGCGCAGGGTAGGCACTCGCCTCCGGGGGTCTCCCTCCGGATCTGACACAGCTCTGACCTCCAAAACCCGCGCCAACAGCCGGTCCCCCTGCGTCTGCGTGCTGTTGATCGGGCTTCTCTGTGCAGTTTGGGTGTTCCATGAATTCCCCCGGAGGTCTCCAAGGGAAAGAGGGCTGCGCCGGCGGACGCATTCTGATGGTATTCCTGGCGACAGTCACGAACATTCCTGATCCAAAACGGGGAACCCTGCAGCCGGGGGGAGGGGGACAAACTCACCCGTGGCCTTCCACAGGTCCCCAGTCCGTCCCTCTTCTGTGACACACGCGTTCGTATGGTCCACTATGGCCATTGACCGGTGCTCTTTGTTTTGCATTGCTACACAGTTTGTCTCTCTACCCGGCGGAGGGGAGGTGGTCCTGCTGCACATGAGCCCCCCGCTATCCGGCGATACTCGGCTCCTGGGCTCTTGGGCGGGGGCTGGGGGGAGGTGCGCGCAATGCCCACGTGCGCCAGGGGAGAGGTGGCGTACTTGGGCCTCACGCACATGGCAAAGTGGTGAGGCGGGTGGCGGACGACGAGGACAACACGGGCCTCACGCACACGGAAACGCGGCAAGGCATGTGGTGGACGACCTGAACGCGGAGGGGAGTGGGCAGTAAAGACCGTAAACCGACCCCCGCAACAACCAGCACGACCCCGGTACGCCAACTACTGGGCCCCGCTAGCGCGAAATGCTACCACAAGGAGTACAGGCCGCAGCGGCCGTCAGAAGGCATTGACCCGACGCAGTACGCGAAGGGAAGAACGGGTGACTGTCCAGGGTCCCGTAAAGAAACCGCAACCCGACGGAATGTCACACACGGGGGGAAACAGCATACGTGACTCAAAATGATCGGCTTCTACACCCGTTCCGCACAGACGTCGTCCCTCTGCACTGCCTCCTGCACTCATCCCCATGTCCAGCACTGACCGCATTGGCGTGCCCCCTCCCGCACGCCATTCCTGACAGGGCAACATCCGATACGCCCCCCGCCACAGTTCCCACAGCGGGGCCTTCTTTGTGGCGGTCGTCGCCACAGAGCCGGTGCCGCCGGGCCATGAGTTGCGCGTTGGGGTGCACGACGTAGACATGATATTCAGACCCGCACGTGCCCCTGCGGCGCGCGGCTCCGCAGCCTCCGCCAGAACTGACCCTGACCTCCACCGACCGTGCCACCAGCGACCCCAAGTTGACCCCCCCCTCAGTGCGGACCCCGACCCGGAGCACAGTGCAGGAGCCAACGCCCCCGGCCGCCGTCCCAATGCTGAGGCTTGTGCTGCGGGCAGGCCTCGCAGCCCCACCGGGCCCTGCACCTTCGGTGCCATCCCGGATGCACCATCGATTTGTGGGCAGCAGGAGATCGGGGCCCGGCTCCCGGGAACACTGCAGTCCCCCGCACCGCCCCGAAATGGGACGTCCCCGTCCGGGGCATGGCCGCGATGCAGCACCGCGTTCACGGCGTGTGGCGGGGCCGGTGCTGGGGGGCCACGTACCGACGGGCAGCCAGGGGGACACCACGCGTGTGCGAACGGGCATTGTGGGGCCGCTTGGCCGGTGCTGCCGGCGTTGGAGTGGGACAGCCCACCGCCCACGCCACCACCGCCGCCCCCGAGGCAGAAGGGCGTCAAGCAGGCCTTTGCCACTGGCACGGCACCAGGTGTGTGGGGGCTGAAGGCATGTGGCCACGGTTTTGCATGTGCTGGCACTGTGCTTGCGCATTGTGTGTCAACGCGGGTGTCCCCGACCGTACGCCGGTTGTCAGTACGAGCCCCGCTTCTGTGATTGTTGTTTGTGCTGTTGTCTGTGCGTACCCACTGAAGACATTCACACGAAGATGTCTGCTGCCAGTCTGTTTATGCGTTGCAAGTCGATGGTCCTGCATGGGTCCGTCTGGTTCCGAATGCTGATGTTCTCCCCCAAGGGCGCCAGGTTTCCTCAGTAGCCCCTGACCATGCATCTCTGTTCATCCGGCTTCCTGTGGTCTCAGGGGGGGGGTGGGTGGAAAAAATTCGCGCGAATTTTTTTGTACCCCCCCCCCTCCTCCTTTGGGGGGGACCCCCCGAAAAAAAAACCAGCACCCCCTGTAGCAATTTTTTTTCGCCATGAGGCTTTGCATGTAAACTTAACTTCGTTACATTGTGCGCCATAAGGAGAATTTGCTTCATCTGGCAGAGGGTGAAAAATTAGGTTTTCACCCCATGTGTCTATACTCAAAATACTCAGATTTTTCAGGAGAACTCAATAATGGATGAAAACCGTATTGCACAAAATATCAATACCATCCCTCTGCAGACATCTGTCAAAGATGGCTTGTACCCTAGTAGGTAAACAGTGATGGGAAGTGATGGGATGTGATGGGAAGGTCTTTGGTTCAATTCCTGGGGTGATTGCAGGTAGAATGTGGGACACAATGGAAATTTTTTATTTTTGGTTTTTGTCGCTTTTTGGTGCTTTGATCTTGTCCCCTTTGTTGGGGACCCCTGAGAATGCAGGGGCTATGTAGCATTTCCACCCATAAGAGGCCAGGGTGGGCGCTGCACTGCAGCCGGAACAGACCAGGGGTCTTTGTGCCCTGAAACACAAACACCACCCATATCAGCTGAAACATCAATGGTTACTTTGAAAAATATCCTCCTTGCACCTTCCAAACCCAAAGAGGTGGGGCAGAGTTGAGGAAATTTCAGGTTTTGGGGTCCAGAAAAATTTTCGCACAAATTTTTTTCGTACCCCCCCCCCCTCCTCCGGGGGTACCCTCCCAAAAAAGCTGTACGCCGGTACCAGGAATTTTTTCTACCCCCCGGCTGGTGCTTCCATCCTCACATTTGCCCCCGCCCCCCTCCCGTGTATGTGTGTCTGTGTGTGAGCACGAGTATGTGTGCGTGAGCCTGTGTATGCTGCTGTTCACTGCTGCGCTGTGTCTCGCTACCGAAAGGCATCCAGCCGCCCACAATTCCATAACGGCCTTATTCATGTTCCAACTGGTCTTTGTGGCTGCGTTTTGACCAGATTGACGGACACTCTGCAAGTTGCTGCTCTCGCTGCTTCTTGTTGTTGTTTCACGTTTCACCAATTGCATGTATGTGCATGCACACACTCTTGTTTGGGGCCATCTACCGTTGCCATGAGTTTCTGTATGCTATGTCCCACCCATGGGCAGCACACGGTGTTCAGGGGGGGGGGGGTTTCGCGGGGGGAATATTTCGTTGTGGGACATTTCGCATTTCAAATGTGTGCGAAATTTCCCACTCAACCCTCAGGCCGCTGTGCGAAATAAACCTGGTGCGAAATTTAGCCACTGGTGCGAAATTTAGCCACTGGGGATTCGCCGGATTCGCGGGAGGGATGCTTCTTGCCCCCCCCCCCCCCTTTTCATGGGCTTCTGGGTTTCACTCGCTGCTCACCCCCCCTCTTCCCTGTCTCATGCCCCATTCTGCACCTTGCTTTGCTTTCCGAGAATGATGAATCACGCCCTAATGCACCCTAAAGCAAACCCTAAAGGGGCTAGTTCGGGACATTTGTTTGCCAGGGTATTTGTCATTGGACTCGGATGGTAATGTGCCCCAAAGCAGATAAAGGGGCTAGTTCGGGACATTTGCTTGCCAAGCTATTTCTAATTCAAATTTGGTTGTATGTTGTTGGCAAAAAGGAGTAAACCCGTGGGTCGAGGGTTTCTCTAGGGGGAAAACAGGCCCACTCGCCCAAACCGAGGTAAACAGGCTGTGCGCGCAACGGAGGAGTGAGAACCCCTTGCTTTTCTCTGCTTGCAGTTTTGTACACGACATGCTTCGTTTTTTGGCTCTCAAGCCCAAAACTGATGATCAGTAGGAGAAAGTTTCCGCAATGCCGCCCATTGCCGCTGGTGCACGTGCGCGACCCAAATCGGCCAAATATTTTTTCACAATCGGATTTATATAAATGTCTCCAGACAGGTTCAGACACTCATATGCATTTAGTTTCATCCGCATTAATTTTCTATGCAGACTAGGATTTTCTTTGGGTCATACGAGCATGGACTTGTCTAGTGTTCTCGCCGCCCTCATCTCCCATGGGTTCCCCTCGGTCACCGGAAACACCATCCAGGTCGCATCCCCGCAAGGCTGCACACCGGGTCTAGCCGGCCATGAGCCTCCGGCACCTTCATTCACCCGGGACAGCACTTACATGGTAGCAGAGGCTACCTAAATGTTGTTCCCGCGGGACCCACACCTCCGCTAGGCCCTCAAGGCACACAAATGGAAGTTGTAGGAACACCGGAAGTCACAATCTCTCTCCCTCTTTGCTGCGCAACCGAAGCGCTACGAGGATTCCCGTGCTGCAATCTACAGTGCCCAAGGAGAGCAACAATGGCATGCCTAGGAGGTGATCATTTTCAAGATCCTAGTCGGAATGTCCCGCTGGATGGTTGGAATCAACCAGTCCCCGTTGACAGCAGAGGCACGTACACATACACGTGCAAGTAACACAGCACAGCTCTTTACGAGCTAGATGGAGTCACCACCCCGTATACCACCGCCCTAGTGGAGCAATTCGAAGTGGATTTGATGGACTTCGCGGTGAGTGGACTAGGTGAGGTGGTGGCGCCAGCACGCCCTGCAGAGTGGGCTCCATTGGAGCCAAGACTGGCCCAGGGAGATGCACACAACTTCGAAACAGGGTGTTGGGTAGTGCAGGAGCGCCTCTGGCGCTGGGAGGAAGGAGAATTTAATTTTTTGATTGAGCCCTTCTATTTAATTCGGGACAAGATCTACGACCGGGACTACCGGGAGTGGGAAGAAAATGAGGTCAAAAATGCGTTCCTCCAGATCTGGAATGCGACCCCATTCCCCAAGGAAAAGACCCGGGAGGCTGTCCGAGGACCCTCCTTTGTACATTCTACCCTGCCGGACCGAGATGCTCAAGCCGAATTGGCTGCAGCTCTTGAGGAAGGCATGGTGGCGGCTGCTAAGCAGGCCAGCCTCGAGATCCAAGCAGAAGCATTACCGAAAGTGGACTCCTGGTTAAAATCTACAGTGTTATGTGGCCCTACAATCTGTCCAGTACCCGCAGGGCACGGAATGTATTGCCCCAACGATTGCTCTTGTTGCACCCACAGAGATTCTGAGCTGCACGCACTGAAGGCGCAGATCCAATTAATTGTGGATTCGTTAGGTGTGAAAAATATTTTCAAGACCCATATGAGGTCAGAAGGAGCCTCCTCCGTGGAAAAGAGACTGAGCCATCGAAGGAAGCAACGGAAATTTTTTCCACGGCCCCTTCGGTGGACTCTAAAACCACCGACGCTCGGATGAGCCGGGCTAAGCTCAAGGAAAGAGTGACAATCACTCGTTCCCAAAGCCGGACGGAAGCAGCTAGGGGAAAAACACAGAATGCTAAGAGGACTGGCTCCCGCACTGCTCCTACAACTGCTGACAATAACACCTTAGCCCAGCTTTTGCTCACCTAGACCATCGCCGGAGCTGGTGTGGCTAATGATGCCGCAAAGGTCTCAGCCATTATGGCCGGCGTTGGGCTGGAATCTCTTCTGAATCCGACTGCCTTGAGACTCCGTCAGGTTGCCAAGCAGCCCAAGTATAACGGGAACCCCCGGCGATGGCCCCAATTCCAACGGAAGTTCAAGCTGTGGGTTAAAACCCAGAAACTTCAGGAGGATAAATTCCTCACCCCTGTATGCCCATCCCAACTCTCTAACTACCTCATGGTATTTGAATTGGGGGCCGCCCCTGATGACCCCTCACACGCCTCCTCGCAATACCTGCAAACCGTTTTTACACGGGTATTGTGTGATGCCCTAGCCTGCTGTTGCACCCCCCCCCCCCTGCCTAATTCATCACGGTCACCGCTTGGGCGCTCGTTGCGTGCCTAGTAGGTTAAGATACCTGGACCATGCGGCGGGCCATGCATGAGGCAATCGTCAGGGGTCTCGCCAACTCTGACCACAGTCCCCAATTTGTGGTCCGCTTCATGCATCATGTTCTGACCCTGCTCCCCCTCCGCTATTGCTGCGCCCTGCAACTGCAATGGGCGGGCATGGCCTATGCCACATGGGTATTACCCAAGGACATGGCACCAGGGAGGGGGACACAGGTGATTGGGGCGATGATTACGTCCCCCTGTGTGCCACACGGTGTTGGTTACACCGCTTGGACACGTGTGTGTTTGTGTGTGTGTGTGTGTGTGTGTGTGTCTGTGTGTGTGTGTGTGATCGCGCGGCTATGCGTGGTCTAGCGGGCTTCCTTAAAATGTTTGTCATGCCCTCACGTTCAGCCAACCGTAAATCAAAGCAAGGTGCCTCAGTACGCAACGTCCTCCCCCTCCTCGGACCTAAGGCACAACGAACAGGGAGCCATGAGCGAGGGGGGGCGGCCGGTTCGAATCCAGAACCCCCCTCCCCCTAGACTCAAGTTTTCGAACACGCCTTTCTCCAAATTGAGATTTTTGGGAAAACTAGTGGCGTGGCGCCGCAAGCGCCAAAGAATTTTTTTCCGGCACATGGTATGGAGTTAAATTGTTCAGGGGATTTCAGCGGTAGTGCATAGTATGCTTAGACAGAACCATTTTGATCTATCCCCCTTAAGGGGACCCCCGAGAAAGTGGGGGTGATGTAGCCACAGAGCAACAGTAGTAGTAGCAGTAGCAGCAGCAGCAGTAGCACCAACACCAACGCCAACGGTACTTTAAGTTCAGAATTTGTACCCTTTGATGTTGGTGAAGTATTGATGTTGGTGAAGTACTACAACAGCAAGTTCTGACGAAGAAGCACCCTTTTTCCAAGACCGCGGGGAAGGAAAGGAAGGGCCGGCACTTTGGGGAACGGGAAGATGACCCAGAAACCCGACCTATGGCGAAGCGGAAGCCGCCACAGGCTGCCGTCGACAGGGCCGGTGAGTTGCAGGCTGCACAGCAAAGGGCACAATGAGCCGCTTGGACCACTTGTGTGGATTGCAAGCGGCCCAAGAAGGAGTGTGTGTGCCGCTTCAGTGACATCCTACTTTAGGGAAGCAACCTTCCCTGTTCTTTGATTCCCCAAATTTCTTGATTCCCTCACCTTCAAAATTTCTGGCTTCCCCCACCCCTTTGTATACCACGAACCGCATCATGTACACCTCACCCCATGACAACTCCACTCCCTTGTGTATCGCGAACCCCATGTTGTGCGTATCACCCCATGACCGCCCCAGGACACTTCCCCCCGAGGTTTTCGATACCCAAGCCGATGGCACCCTGTCCATTTGCGTAGGGGCGGTGCGTGAGTTAGGCGACCTGGGCCGCATACCCGATGATCGGAGGTACCTGATCCCCCCCGCCCTTCAAACCACCCAAACCCCCACCCCCCCACACACACTCCCCCGTCGCCCGCACTAGGAGGCGTGTGCCCCGTCCGCAGACGGCGTGGCTGCCGGTGAGTGAGGTGCACCTGCGTCTGACTTCCCCAATAAGAGGCCCATAACCGTGGGCCCATAAGGCCCTTTTCGGACAAGCCCAAAGCCCAAAGCCCACACTCCTTTGTGCCTCCTAGACCCCCCCCAACCCCCACCCCCCTCCAGACACCCAAAACTTTTCACACACGGTTGGGTGTCAATATTCGAACAGGTCGCCCCCCTCGGCCATGAGTGACTCCGTGACGCATGTGGATGAGTGCTGTACGTCTCTTGGCACACTGTCTTTCAGAAAGGCGCCTAGCCTCAAAGACAAACATGTTTGCTCCATAATTGTGGCTTGATGTGTTGTTCAGATCAGTGCCTGCCTATCTTTGACCTTCAGTGGGATTGGGCTTTTGATCTCTGTCACAAAGTGTGTGTGTGTGTGTGTGTGTGTGTGTGTGTGCGTGTGTGCTTACGTGGGTGCATGCATGTGTGTATGTGTGTCTGTGCATGTGTGTCTATGTGTGTTGATGTGTGGGTGTTGTTGTCTTTCAACGGCGGTTGCAGTGGATGCAGCAGTAAGCAGCATAGGTAGGGGTCTGGTGTCACCAACAGAACTGCCCCTTTCTTGGGCATCGCTCGCTGCGCCTCTTGCCACAAAAAGGCGCTTTTCCCACATCTCTTGGGGACGTCGGGTTTTATGCCAACACGGTGAGTTTTTGGGGGTCAGTGCCATTGTCGCCTCATTTGTGTCCACTGAGTGTCCCGGATGTAGGGCTGTGTGGGGTATATTCGGAAAGCCCTTGAAAAGGGCTATTCGGGGCCCCCAATTGTGCATGCTGTACTGATGCTATGTTTCAGAATTTTTTCCATTTTGGACGGTGCCTGCGTTGCATGTGTTGCCTGTTGCCTCTTTTTGTCAACAGCGGTGCAATGTTTTCATGGTGCTCAGCCCAGTGCTCCAACATATCGTTTCGATCCTGAAAACATGGTGTTAGAAACTTGTGCATTTTGATGTGCTAAATTCAAATATGCAAGAGTTCGGGCTCAACAAGACGGTGTGTTAGAGAATTTGCCAATTTACGTCAAAAAGGTCACATGTTACTCTGTGTCTGTGATGGCTCTCAGCAGTGTGGCGGTAGACCTTGGGCCACTAAATGCGGAGAAGCTCAAACATGCCATCTCGTTGATCCCAAACTCTTGCATTTTTGAATTCAGCACATTTAAACACACAAATCACCTCGAAGAGAGGTTGTTAGATCAAGCGCAGGCGCGGGCATCGTATACCCAGAACAAACAGCGGTCGAATGGTAACGCAGCCAGATTTCAAAAAGTATACACATGCCCCCGCCCCCCCTTCAAGGGAACAAAATTTTGGCGCATCGGACCAAAAGTTCAGAAAACCCCCGAAAAGTGCCACAACCCACCGTGTTGGCATAAAACCAATGTCCCCGAGAGATATGGCCTCTTCATCATCTGTTTGAAAGGCGTTAGGTACTGACGACAGTACACAGCCACTCGGATACTGCGTGCAGTTGGTGAATTCATTTCTCCGATGACACGGGATCCGTGGCTTCACGAACGCGTGCGTTAGGTGTGTGTGGGCATGCATTTGCTGTCTTCTTGGTGGGTGAATGCCTGCTGCACTGCGTCTTTGTGATGCATCGCACGGCCTTTTGTTTGTTGTGCTCCTCATTGCAGACCAAGGCACCAAGGTCACCGTCGAAAAACCCCCCAGTTCCTGCCCCAGGGCAGTATACAGGAAGGAGTTGCACCCTCTGGCCGGGCTGGAGCTGATTCGCGAACGGTGTGTAGATGCACGGTGAGGATTTGATGTGTGGGGATGTGCGGGGATGGCCGGTCGTTGGGTTTCACAGGTGGAAGTGCGTTGGGTGTATGGACGTGCAGTTCAGGCATTGGTGTGACGCCTGTGTGGATCGCCGGCAAATTGGAGCTGGTGTGCAGTGACGGCGGTGTCGCACAATTTGTTCGGCACCGCAGGCCTGGGGGATTTGTGGGCGTCTTGAAGTTAAGGTGATCGACACAGAGATTTTGGGCTGTCGCAGATGCAGATTTGCATCATCCCTCCTTCCCACTCTTCTTTGAAGTCATGTGTCTCTGAGCGGTCGCAATCTAGTTCCTCTTGGTGGGTGGCTGTGTGAAACAGGGAAAGTGGCCTAAAGGTTCCACCTACACCTTCGCTTAGCTCACCTTGATCAGCCCCCCCCCCCCTCCTTCACATCCTTCCCTGGTGATACATTTACCCCACGTTTGCCCCTGACATTCATGTGACGTGACGTCACATGGGCAGTCCATGCCGCATGCATTTCACGCCATCATGGCGCGCCATGCACCCACACCCACTGACCCAGGTGCCAACACCCCCCCCCCCCCCGCCCCGTGCTGCCGCTTTATTTCCTGCAGCCGATGCCATCCGGGCTGCCCTGAATACTGATGAACAGCCTCCGCCAGCGTCACGGGCACGCCTGATTCAGCGGGTGGGCGGGTGAGCAGACTCCTTGTTTGGTGACTGAGCGTGCACTGGGTGTGCATGCCAATAGCCTGGAATTGCAGTGCTCATTTTTGTGATCCACCCCCCCCCCCTCCCAGCCGAAGAGCTGATATGCAGTAGGTTCTCGCTCTGACGGTGCATTTTTGCGGTGCTTTTTTTCCATAGTTCCCACACAGCGAGTCCACCGTCACTTCACCCAACCCACAGGAACAGCCAACGCCAACAGGTCCGCCAGCTTGTTGAGTGACAAAACGGATTCGGGCTGTGGCCAGATCACCGCTGGTCCGCTTTGTTGATGTATGGCTGGCGGCTTGGGATGTGTGTTCCTGAACTCTGAGGGTGTGGGTCCCAAGGGCGACACAACAATAGGCCAGAGCAGTATTTTGGGGAAATTTCGCCCTTTCAAAGATGCCGTACCCCAGGGCCAGTCTATTCCAGGGCGTGCCTTTCCCCCAATGTTTAGATTTGTCGTCGTGCGCCTGCCTCTGTCCTGCTCCCAACGCCGTCGCTGCCATTACTTTCTTCTCCTCATAGCTCTCGGTGGCACATGGCACTGCACAGATACACATTCCCTGTGTGGTATGATATAGACTGCGGTACAGACGCACCACTGCACAATGCGGTGCGTCTATCCCGTCCGCCAGTTCCAAACCGCGTTCCAAAGCGTGGCAGACCTGCGCAACACGCCTCCCTTATCCCTCCTCTGCCCGTGCCCCAACCCCCATCCCCTGCACCCGTACCGCCCCTCCTCCGCTTTGTAGGTTTGGCGCCGCTCTGTTTTGCATGTCCGTTTCCACAATGCCGCGGGCGGATGCTGACCCCGCCACGAGTCGCGGCCTGGGTGTCGTCCCGTGCGGCGGTGAAAAGTTTCACTGCCTTGGGCAGAAGGTCGCCTCATCTCTGCGTTGCAGTCCTCTGACATCCCACGCCACTCCACTGAATTTGATGTGGTCTTGTCGGCTGCAGATCACGCATGGAACCCAGGGCTCCTTTTAACAAGTCGGCACCGCTTGGGGAGGGGGGGGACCCCCCAAAAGATTGGGTCAAATTGTCGTCCGGGTCTTTGGCCATTAAGAACATTCTTGGTGCCTTCGGCGGCGGCGTTTGGACCAAAAATTCTCTTCGGCGCCTTCGGTGCTTCAGAAACTCACCACCACCTGGAGCCCTGATGGCACCTCAGAAGGTGGTGGCCCATCCGTTTCATAGAAGGGCAAGCGCAATGGCACCCAGAACACATGTCTCCCTCCGCAACACAGTGCAAATCCACCTCTTTCGGCATTTTCCTGGTTTCCCATCATTTTGTTTGAATCGAGGGATTCCTGTGATCGTTTGCGTGACCCCTGCCGCTGGGCTAGTGCTTCAAGGGGTGGCTCCAACCCTGTAGGACCGCGGCGGTGGAACACGACCGGAGACTGGCTGAGGGGTCGTATGCCACGTGTAAAGCGTCCAGCAGCTGTGCAGAGGGGCTGGTTGAACGATTTCCAGGAGTCCGTTGCCTCTGAGTATGGCAACCCTGGGGCCAGCCTTTCAAGATACGTCGGCCCTGACAAAGAAACTCCTGGCCTCCAACATCGCCCCGGCACCGGTGGTGAGGACGAGCACCTTTCGGGTCTGCGGCGCGCTGAGTTTTTGCAGCAAAACGCTTCTTTGATATACCCGCAATGTTCCGCCCGCCCCGCCCCGCCTCCCGCTCCTACAAATTTACTTTTGTGAATCACCCCCGCCCCCCCCCCCCCCACCCCCCCCGGGCGCTTGTATGACGATCGTTCTCCCCAGGTCCTCTGAAACGGAAACCGGGGAATTTTACTCGGCTTTAGGGGCATGTGCGTGACGATGTGGATCACCACTGTTTTGATCCTCTTCGACTGCGGGTGTTGGCAAGACCGCCAGCATTCTCAGATCTATTGTTGGGCGATTGTGTATTGATCTGGGTGCGGCGATCCAGCGGTGCCTGTGGTGCGCCTCCGATCCCAACTGCCTCATCGGGGGCCCAACGTCGGAGAGGTTCAAATCCTACAAGACATGTTCAGTAGCACCAGTAAAACCACACAATCGATGTCTCTCTCTCTCCGCACGTTTCTTTTCGGGATCGTCATCTGCCACAGGCCATTGGTGCTCTTGTGTGTTCCTTGTGTGCATGGCCGACGTCAGGGTAGCGGGGTAGCGACGCGGTGCGCAGCGGGCGATAGCGCGGAGGGGAGAGTCCTGACTGCGTCTAAATCGACACCAACAACTCTGCCTTGCAATCTGGAAGCCTCTGAGACGCATGCAGACATTGGCCGCAAAGAGGCATGGTGCTGGAGCCGGGCCGACTCCAGTTGTCGTTCAAAAGGTGCATCTATTGACGCTTGTTGTTGTTGTTCAGAGCCAACTCGAGGGCATCAACTACAGTGAACACCGGCCTCAGTACGCAAAGGAATCATACCCAAAAGCCCATTCATCGACAATGCGTCTACCAATGTTCGGAGGTACCTGATCCCCCCCGCCCTTCAAACCACCCAAACCCCCACCCCCCCACACACACTCCCCCGTCGCCCGCACTAGGAGGCGTGTGCCCCGTCCGCAGACGGCGTGGCTGCCGGTGAGTGAGGTGCACCTGCGTCTGACTTCCCCAATAAGAGGCCCATAACCGTGGGCCCATAAGGCCCTTTTCGGACAAGCCCAAAGCCCAAAGCCCACACTCCTTTGTGCCTCCTAGACCCCCCCCAACCCCCACCCCCCTCCAGACACCCAAAACTTTTCACACACGGTTGGGTGTCAATATTCGAACAGGTCGCCCCCCTCGGCCATGAGTGACTCCGTGACGCATGTGGATGAGTGCTGTACGTCTCTTGGCACACTGTCTTTCAGAAAGGCGCCTAGCCTCAAAGACAAACATGTTTGCTCCATAATTGTGGCTTGATGTGTTGTTCAGATCAGTGCCTGCCTATCTTTGACCTTCAGTGGGATTGGGCTTTTGATCTCTGTCACAAAGTGTGTGTGTGTGTGTGTGTGTGTGTGTGTGCGTGTGTGCTTACGTGGGTGCATGCATGTGTGTATGTGTGTCTGTGCATGTGTGTCTATGTGTGTTGATGTGTGGGTGTTGTTGTCTTTCAACGGCGGTTGCAGTGGATGCAGCAGTAGGCAGCATAGGTAGGGGTCTGGTGTCACCAACAGAACTGCCCCTTTCTTGGGCATCGCTCGCTGCGCCTCTTGCCACAAAAAGGCGCTTTTCCCACATCTCTTGGGGACGTCGGGTTTTATGCCAACACGGTGAGTTTTTGGGGGTCAGTGCCATTGTCGCCTCATTTGTGTCCACTGAGTGTCCCGGATGTAGGGCTGTGTGGGGTATATTCGGAAAGCCCTTGAAAAGGGCTATTCGGGGCCCCCAATTGTGCATGCTGTACTGATGCTATGTTTCAGAATTTTTTCCATTTTGGACGGTGCCTGCGTTGCATGTGTTGCCTGTTGCCTCTTTTTGTCAACAGCGGTGCAATGTTTTCATGGTGCTCAGCCCAGTGCTCCAACATATCGTTTCGATCCTGAAAACATGGTGTTAGAAACTTGTGCATTTTGATGTGCTAAATTCAAATATGCAAGAGTTCGGGCTCAACAAGACGGTGTGTTAGAGAATTTGCCAATTTACGTCAAAAAGGTCACATGTTACTCTGTGTCTGTGATGGCTCTCAGCAGTGTGGCGGTAGACCTTGGGCCACTAAATGCGGAGAAGCTCAAACATGCCATCTCGTTGATCCCAAACTCTTGCATTTTTGAATTCAGCACATTTAAACACACAAATCACCTCGAAGAGAGGTTGTTAGATCAAGCGCAGGCGCGGGCATCGTATACCCAGAACAAACAGCGGTCGAATGGTAACGCAGCCAGATTTCAAAAAGTATACACATGCCCCCGCCCCCCCTTCAAGGGAACAAAATTTTGGCGCATCGGACCAAAAGTTCAGAAAACCCCCGAAAAGTGCCACAACCCACCGTGTTGGCATAAAACCAATGTCCCCGAGAGATATGGCCTCTTCATCATCTGTTTGAAAGGCGTTAGGTACTGACGACAGTACACAGCCACTCGGATACTGCGTGCAGTTGGTGAATTCATTTCTCCGATGACACGGGATCCGTGGCTTCACGAACGCGTGCGTTAGGTGTGTGTGGGCATGCATTTGCTGTCTTCTTGGTGGGTGAATGCCTGCTGCACTGCGTCTTTGTGATGCATCGCACGGCCTTTTGTTTGTTGTGCTCCTCATTGCAGACCAAGGCACCAAGGTCACCGTCGAAAAACCCCCCAGTTCCTGCCCCAGGGCAGTATACAGGAAGGAGTTGCACCCTCTGGCCGGGCTGGAGCTGATTCGCGAACGGTGTGTAGATGCACGGTGAGGATTTGATGTGTGGGGATGTGCGGGGATGGCCGGTCGTTGGGTTTCACAGGTGGAAGTGCGTTGGGTGTATGGACGTGCAGTTCAGGCATTGGTGTGACGCCTGTGTGGATCGCCGGCAAATTGGAGCTGGTGTGCAGTGACGGCGGTGTCGCACAATTTGTTCGGCACCGCAGGCCTGGGGGATTTGTGGGCGTCTTGAAGTTAAGGTGATCGACACAGAGATTTTGGGCTGTCGCAGATGCAGATTTGCATCATCCCTCCTTCCCACTCTTCTTTGAAGTCATGTGTCTCTGAGCGGTCGCAATCTAGTTCCTCTTGGTGGGTGGCTGTGTGAAACAGGGAAAGTGGCCTAAAGGTTCCACCTACACCTTCGCTTAGCTCACCTTGATCAGCCCCCCCCCCCCTCCTTCACATCCTTCCCTGGTGATACATTTACCCCACGTTTGCCCCTGACATTCATGTGACGTGACGTCACATGGGCAGTCCATGCCGCATGCATTTCACGCCATCATGGCGCGCCATGCACCCACACCCACTGACCCAGGTGCCAACACCCCCCCCCCCCCCCCGCCCCGTGCTGCCGCTTTATTTCCTGCAGCCGATGCCATCCGGGCTGCCCTGAATACTGATGAACAGCCTCCGCCAGCGTCACGGGCACGCCTGATTCAGCGGGTGGGCGGGTGAGCAGACTCCTTGTTTGGTGACTGAGCGTGCACTGGGTGTGCATGCCAATAGCCTGGAATTGCAGTGCTCATTTTTGTGATCCACCCCCCCCCCCTCCCAGCCGAAGAGCTGATATGCAGTAGGTTCTCGCTCTGACGGTGCATTTTTGCGGTGCTTTTTTTCCATAGTTCCCACACAGCGAGTCCACCGTCACTTCACCCAACCCACAGGAACAGCCAACGCCAACAGGTCCGCCAGCTTGTTGAGTGACAAAACGGATTCGGGCTGTGGCCAGATCACCGCTGGTCCGCTTTGTTGATGTATGGCTGGCGGCTTGGGATGTGTGTTCCTGAACTCTGAGGGTGTGGGTCCCAAGGGCGACACAACAATAGGCCAGAGCAGTATTTTGGGGAAATTTCGCCCTTTCAAAGATGCCGTACCCCAGGGCCAGTCTATTCCAGGGCGTGCCTTTCCCCCAATGTTTAGATTTGTCGTCGTGCGCCTGCCTCTGTCCTGCTCCCAACGCCGTCGCTGCCATTACTTTCTTCTCCTCATAGCTCTCGGTGGCACATGGCACTGCACAGATACACATTCCCTGTGTGGTATGATATAGACTGCGGTACAGACGCACCACTGCACAATGCGGTGCGTCTATCCCGTCCGCCAGTTCCAAACCGCGTTCCAAAGCGTGGCAGACCTGCGCAACACGCCTCCCTTATCCCTCCTCTGCCCGTGCCCCAACCCCCATCCCCTGCACCCGTACCGCCCCTCCTCCGCTTTGTAGGTTTGGCGCCGCTCTGTTTTGCATGTCCGTTTCCACAATGCCGCGGGCGGATGCTGACCCCGCCACGAGTCGCGGCCTGGGTGTCGTCCCGTGCGGCGGTGAAAAGTTTCACTGCCTTGGGCAGAAGGTCGCCTCATCTCTGCGTTGCAGTCCTCTGACATCCCACGCCACTCCACTGAATTTGATGTGGTCTTGTCGGCTGCAGATCACGCATGGAACCCAGGGCTCCTTTTAACAAGTCGGCACCGCTTGGGGAGGGGGGGGACCCCCCAAAAGATTGGGTCAAATTGTCGTCCGGGTCTTTGGCCATTAAGAACATTCTTGGTGCCTTCGGCGGCGGCGTTTGGACCAAAAATTCTCTTCGGCGCCTTCGGTGCTTCAGAAACTCACCACCACCTGGAGCCCTGA
Source organism: Eutreptiella sp. 'Long Island Sound 2002' (assembly GCA_964036045.1). NCBI lineage: Eukaryota > Euglenozoa > Euglenophyceae > Eutreptiales > Eutreptiaceae > Eutreptiella > Eutreptiella sp. 'Long Island Sound 2002'. Next base: position 59,963,302 of record OZ038390.1, read on the forward strand.
TGGCACCTCAGAAGGTGGTGGCCCATCCGTTTCATAGAAGGGCAAGCGCAATGGCACCCAGAACACATGTCTCCCTCCGCAACACAGTGCAAATCCACCTCTTTCGGCATTTTCCTGGTTTCCCATCATTTTGTTTGAATCGAGGGATTCCTGTGATCGTTTGCGTGACCCCTGCCGCTGGGCTAGTGCTTCAAGGGGTGGCTCCAACCCTGTAGGACCGCGGCGGTGGAACACGACCGGAGACTGGCTGAGGGGTCGTATGCCGCGTGTAAAGCGTCCAGCAGCTGTGCAGAGGGGCTGGTTGAACGATTTCCAGGAGTCCGTTGCCTCTGAGTATGGCAACCCTGGGGCCAGCCTTTCAAGATACGTCGGCCCTGACAAAGAAACTCCTGGCCTCCAACATCGCCCCGGCACCGGAAACAAAGGTGGTGAGGACAAGCACCTTTCGGGTCTGCGGCGCGCTGAGTTTTTGCAGCAAAACGCTTCTTTGATATACCCGCAATGTTTGGCCCGCCCCGCCCCGCCTCCCGCTCCTACAAATTTACTTTTGTGAATCACCCCCGCCCCCCCCCCCCACCCCCCCCGGGCGCTTGTATGACGATCGTTCTGCCCAGGTCCTCTGAAACGGAAATCGGGGAATTTTACTCGGCTTTAGGGGCATGTGCGTGACGATGTGGATCACCACTGTTTTGATCCTCTTCGACTGCGGGTGTTGGCAAGACCGCCAGCATTCTCAGATCTATTGTTGGGCTATAGTGTATTGATCTGGGTGCGGCGATCCAGCGGTGCCTGTGGTGCGCCTCCGATCCCAACTGCCTCCCTCATCGGGGGCCCAACGTCGCAGAGGTTCAAATCCTACAAGACATGTTCAGTAGCACCAGTAAAACCACACAATCGATGTCTCTCTCTCTCTCCGCACGTTTCTTTTCGGGATCGTCATCTGCCACAGGCCATTGGTGCTCTTGTGTGCTCCTTGTGTGCATGGCCGACGTCAGGGTAGCGGGGTAGCGACGCGGTGCGCAGCGGGCGATAGCGCGGAGGGGAGAGTCCTGACTGCGTCTAAATCGACACCAACAGCTCTGCCTTGCGATCCGGAACCCTCTGAGACGCATGCAGACATTGCCCGCAAGGAGGCGTGGTGCTGGAGCCGGGCCGACTCCAGTTGTCGTTCAAAAGGTGCATCTATTGACGCTTGTTGTTGTTGTTCAGAGCCAACTCGAGGGCATCAACTACAGTGAACACCGGCCTCAGTACGCAAAGGAGTCATACCCAAAAGCCCATTCATCGACAATGCGTCTACCAGCAGTGAATTGTGGTCTGCAGTCCATGGAGCCTGCTGCAAAAAAACGGCGGCTGTAGTGTTTGCAGCATCCATCCAAAGAAGTCGCTCGCAGAACGGTCCCAGGCGGGCTGCCGCGGAGAACGGGCTGTTGCATCACCAGCGGTTTTGGCTCAGCTCTGTGGGTGGGTGCCCTTTTCAAAATTGTACAGTAGGCCGCCTCATGTAGGGAGTGTAGCTGCTTTTGGTTTTCGTGTCCGCGTACATAAGGCCGATCATATATCCGTGGTGTTGGTGTCTGTGTGTCGGATGTAGCGCACAGGTTGGTATTTGTTTGGTCGCCCTGCATACTGTGTGCACGTGCAATCATGCGAGCACCTGCGACTCACGAGCACCAATGACACCAGTAGACGCAGAAGGAGCGACGGTTCAAGTGATGAGATCGCACAGTCACAGAGTCGTGAGAAGATTACCAGCGCCAGCAATATGCGCTGCGATCCGTGTACATTATTGGTCCGGATGTGCTTGGCACAGTCCAATGGTCCCACTAAGCTTGCGCGCTGCGTGTGCGCGCGCATGTGCATGTGTGTGCGTATCGTTACCATTCGTATTCCGTGAATTCTGCTGTTTATACGTCATGCTGGCGCTCGGTCGTCAACTTTGAAGGTGATCGTCAGAAACGACACATTCGCAGTCGTGTCATCAGTACACGCAATTTTATGTTTGTGGTGCCGATGTATTACCAGCAGAAAGTCGTCTGGCTTGGGCACCGCTATTCTGTTCAGTGAGCACTGCATGTGCACATTGCAGGATCCAACCAAAACGGTCCAGTCGCCTGGTCCCGCCGCATTGAGACACATACGCCACCGTTCCTGACATGACTGATGGCGGTGAACCGACGCTCCACAGCGTAGGCAATGCGTTGCTGGCCAACTGCACTTAAGGAATGACGTGTCACTTGATTGCACAGCGTTTTCTGTGGGCTCATGTATTATGCCAAGCTGCAGTTGGTGCGCTTTTGGCAAGTCGGCTGTCAGCGCCACGCCCGTTCACTGTCCCTGAAGTGCCATTATTATGCCCATCCTGGATGGGCTCTGGATATCCCATCTTGACCTCCAGCCTGACCCTGAACGCACCCCGAGCCCACCAGAACCGTAACCGCCTGTTGAACTGATATCGTTTGCCGCCGCTTGGTCGTTTGCGACATCAAATCCTCCGGATCATACTGCACCCGATACCGACCCCACGAAAGGCTGGCCCAAGTATAATTCACTCCTATTTTGGAAAACTCCGTCGAACTTTTTCCATGGGTGATCGGAAATACAAGTTGCCAGAACTGGGGGGTCCAGGTTCAATCTTGATCAACGGTGAAAGTTGTAAATTCGCTCATAATAGTGCACATGGCACATGAAATGCTGAAACACCAATGCAATTTGCAACATGGCCCTACCACTTTTTCACAAAACAGGTTTGTAAATTCGTCAGTAGTAGTGCACATGGCACATCAAATGGCCAAACAATGGCTCTAGCTTGTTGGTGCTTGTCTGTGCTATGGACTGCGATCCCAGAGTCCAACCGATCCGCATTTGTGTGCCTGTGTACGACTGCACTGCAATGCCAGAGTCCCCAGGGTACCCCAGGTCTTTTTCAGTGGCACCAAAATGAGTGAAACGTAACCCCCCACAAAAGGAGGCCAAACGCAAAAAAAGGCAAAAAATAAAGAAAAATTTTGACTGAATCAACCAAAGACAGCTCTGCAGCAATGAATTCCACAGGAAAAATCGCAAAAATAAAATAATTTTCCCCCTATTTTGGATGCTGCCGCAAAAAGTTTGCACAAATAAAATTCAAAACACCCACGTGAAAATTAGTATTCCACAGATTGTTAATATTGGCACAGTCACAGTTCAAAGAATAGACGCCCCCCCCCCGTTTGTGCAAGACTCTAGCAGGATGGGGGTGGCGGGCTGAGAAGGATACACCCAGCAAGCAACCACAACAAACCTACCCAGCGAGATGTTTCTTTTCCAGTGGTACACCTGGAAGGTATGTGTGACTGGGGGATGGATGTCATCCTGCCTCACTGAGCTCAACAAACAACCACAACCACCGCAGGACATGCCCAATTGTAGTGTTGGGACATTGAAGAAAGCGGGCTGCACATGATCAGTGGAATTGCCTGCCCCACATGCACAGCGCATGGTGGGAAACCCACCATGCTGCAAGCTGCGTGACACTGAGTGCACTTTTGTGCATCAATTTGCATTTTTACCTGAATGTAAATATATGCACATGTGTGTATGTGTGTGTCCTGTGTGCTTCTTTATTATTATCATTTCCTGATTTTCTGGCAGGTATGTGTGACAAGGGGATGGATGGTGGTACCCCCCCCCCCCTTTGTACAACAAGGATCATGTAGCCATGCCATTTCCCAATTTCCCAATTGATTTCCGCGTCGTTTGTGTATGCCTCTAAATCATAAGCCCAAGGGCTATGGTCACAGAGAAGATTGGACATACATCTGTGGTGCGGTATGATTTTCAGCTGCAATTTTTGGTTTTTGTATGCTTGGTTTTGTGGTCCGGTGGTTTTGGGGTGGGTCCCGGTTGTGGGGCCTATGCAAGAAAGCAACCTGCACAGCCCGAGTTTGAGATAATACCCTACAATGGATTTCAGCCGAATGTCCCTGTGATGACACTCTGTATGTGTCTTTGTGGTCAACCCCATTTTTCTGGACTTAGGTGGTGGGATGGGCTTCGGGCGAGACGCTACAATGGTCATTACAATGGTCATTTGCTTTGTTTTTGGTGAATGCTATCTTTCGACCCCTCACAATCTGTTTCCCAACCACTGGCCCAGTCAAGTGAGTGTGTCCCGCATTCATTTTCTTGAATGCAGCACTTTGTGCAAGTTGGCATGGCATTACGACTCTCATGCGATGAGTGGCAATACGTGTCGGATTTCTTGCAGTCTGCACTTCTCAGTCATGTGTGCCGCAGGACGTGGGCTGTGCTGCAGAGGCGACATTTGTGTTGGCAGGCCACCACCAGCAACGTTTCAGAGCTGGTGGACTTGCTTCGGTGCGACGCCGCAGTAAGTACCTTGACTCTCAATTGCAAGGACATGCAGGGCGAAGGTGCACAGATACTTGCTGCAGTGAACATGGCTCCGTCGCTGACTTCGTTCACGTTGCATTTGGGTTCCAATCGGATCGGGGACAGCGGTGCGCAAGCCTTTGCGGCTCTGCAGAAGGCACCTGCCTTGACGACCCTCGTTCTGAATCTCGCCGACAACCAAATCACGCACTGCGGGGCAAGTGCGCTTGCGGTGCTCAACAACGCGCCCCTATTGAGTGCTGCCACCCTCAATCTTGGGGATAATCGGATTCAGGACCGTGGGGCACATGCCCTGGCGATGTTACGCTCTGCTCCATCACTGGCCACCCTGAATCTGATTGTCTGGGGCAATCAGATCGGGGACGGTGGTGCACGAGCATTTGCGTTGCTGGGGGGAGCCCCCTGCCTAACCGCCCTAACATTGGGGTTAGAGCACAATCAGATCACTGACGCGGGTGCAGCAGCTCTTGCGACACTAAAGGACGCGCCGTTGCTGACTACCCTGATTTTGAACCTGGGCCACAACCAAATCAGTGGCAGTGGTGCGCACGCACTGGCTACACTGGGAGACGCGCCCTCGCTCGCAACTCTCAATCTCAATCTCTGGGGCAATCACGTCGGAGATGATGGTGCACAAGACCTTGCAGCGCTGAGGAACGCTGACTCCCTCACGGACCTCACCCTGAACCTCTGGGGCAATCAGGTCGGGGACCGTGGTGCGCAAGCCCTTGCTGCGCTGAAGAATGCCCCATGTTTGATGCGCCTGACTCTGAATCTGGGGGACGGCCTCAATATGGGACACAACCTGATCGGAGTTCCGGGGGCTCGGGGGCTTGCCGCGTTGAAGGATGCGCGTTCACTGACAGCCCTGACTCTAAATCTGTGGGGCAACCACATCATGAACTGCGGTGCGCAAGTTCTGGCCGCGCTGAAGGACGCCCCTTCGTTGAAGACCTTGATCCTGGACCTCGGAGACAATCAAATCGGAGATTGTGGGGTGCAGGCACTGGCCGCATTGAGGGAAGCCCCTTCACTGACGGCGCTCACGTTGAATCTCGTGGGCAATCAGATCGGGGACAGTGGGGCACAGGCACTCGTGCCACTGAAGGACACCCCCTCACTGTCGGCCCTCACTTTAAATTTGTGGGGGAATCGCATCGGTGACCAGGGGGCACAGGCGCTTGCAGCTTTGCAGGATGTCCCTTCGCTGGCCCCACTAACTCTGGACCTGTAGGCCTTGAAAAGTCCATCGCCCAACGTGTTTATTTTGTACGTCCCCTTTGTGAGCGCAATGCGGAGCCACGCAGTGAATGAAACCAAATTTTAGATGGTTGTGCCAAAAGATCCGCAGTATTGGATTTTGAGAATCAACGATGGTTTGCATGGGAACTGCGAAAGGGAGGGGTGTCCATGCTTAAAGCGGTTGGAGCACACAAGGAAAAGTTTCTTGCTTGATGTGGCATGTGTCGGCGTGAGTGTTGTTGCGTTCGCGAATGTGATCTTTCGACCAGGCTTACCATTTGCGTCCGCCAGAGCAGACAGAATTCGGCATGCACTGGATGCTGCAGGTTCCGACTGAGTTTTGAATATGTGCGGGGCTGGTACTGTTGAGTGGCATATTGGACGGGGCTGAAACCAACCGCAACCCGGTTCCCCTGCCGGACGCCAAATGGCAAGCCTGCTCTCGATGACGCTTCAGTAATCCAAGCAAACCGATGTTGCTTTGGCTGAGCTTGTCGGGTGTACGGCCAGCGTGGTGGGCCGCATGCCCGAGCTCCTTCCTCTGCACCTTGCACATGTGGGTCTGTGGTAAAACTTGGTTTGCCTAAGAAATATGCACTTGTGCACTTTTGGCACTTGTTCATGTGTTTAGACGCACTTACTTCTGCCCACAACGGTGCCCCCCTCTCCTTTGCACTGGCATGGGCAAGACAGGCAATCGGTGGTCAGATGGAGATCCCGTGAGTAGACCCAGGGTGTGCTTGTGTGTGGATCTTTCGCTCCCTTACCAACGGTCATGCAATTTCATTGGCAACAGCAAACCTCCTTACCGAAGTGCACACGACTTGGCCAAGCACAAGGACCTGCCGCTTAATGCGTCTGAGAGGGCGCAATTCGCCACCGGCATGTTGATGCCCTCAGCTTCTCCCCAAGTTGGGCTAGCGAACAAGCAATCCATTTTGAGAGTAAGAATGACGATGAAGAACTGATGAATAAAGAGAATACGGAGACAGCTAGGTATGGAGAATTGTGCATTAAAGGCCGTGTATAGTGTATTGAAGGCCATGAACACTTTTCTCTGCGTTGGATGCTCAGTGCTGAGATGGGTTCATGTGTATTGCCCCTTCCGAGAAAAATCACACATCACCGTGTGGCGGCCTGGAAACGTCACTGTGGGGGCGCCCTTAGCGCAGTGCGCGCGCAGTGCAACTATTTGGGCGTCTAGCCGTACTGGAGACCCATACTTTGTGAAACTAGGGGCATCATTGTTGCCCCTAGCATAGGTTTTGATGCTTCTTCCACATGGGGGATATGGCTTTTTTGGCTTTTCACCCACTTTCACCCATTTCCACCCCTGTTCACATTTTTTTTTGCTCATCTTCACCATGGACTGCCACACTTTGGTGTGGGTCCTTGAGTTGGGGTGATGGACTCCCAGGCTTTGGCGTGGCCCCTCGAGTTGACGTGACGGACTGCCCGGTTTTTGCCTGACCACAGTTGAATGCCCTATGCGAGCACGCATCCCTACTGATGAGGAAGCGTGGTTGTGCCACAAGTTGAAAGGGTAGCTAGGGTGGCCTAATTTTGAGGGTGTTTGGAAGGGGTCGGTATGGGGGTCATGGTGGAATCTAGTCCAAAAGTAGCGCGCAGTGCAAGGGTTCCCCCTGTGCCACACTTTTCGGCATACTATTTTTTCGCTGTTGGTTTCGTGCGTGCGCAGGCCGAACAGGAGGTGGAGAAAATTGCCAAAACGTCCAAACCGGCTGATATGCGTTTTTTTTAGTGGAGGAATACAAGGGGAGACAAAGGGAGACACACCCACAGGTGAGAGAGAGAGAGAGAGAGAGAGAGAGAGAGATAGAGAAAGTGGTTTGGAAAGGATTACAGGCACCCTGTGGAAATACTGCTGGCGCGCGAATTGTACTGCATGGATATGCTGGCTGGACTTCATGAAACGTAAAAGTGAAGAGTGGTGGTATATCATCTGCTACAACGCAACAGTGGCTATCCAAGCGGATGGCATTTGCGACAATGAATGTGCATGGATGGTCGGCAAGGCGAAGAAATGGAATTCAGTGCAGTGCAAGCAAAAGATCTTAAGGTGCATGTCTGCTCGTCTATGCTGACCGCTTGTTGGATCGGCTGCCCGCTGCTCAAACTACCCTAGCTCAAGACAAATGCAAACTACCTTCCCTTTATATAAGACATCATGCAAAATTTGGAAAGCCACGCACATATCCTCTTTTTTGTTCAATTGAAAGCTCACTCACCCTACCAGCTAGTCCCAAAGCCGCGTATGTGTCCACTCCATCCTCAACTGGACCGGGGGGCAAAGTTTTTTGCAGGACGGAATCCACGTCAACCTCGCTTAGGGGAGTTGAAAATGGCCTTCTTTGTCCACAGCGCATGCACAACGCCCCAAGACACAACACCCCGTTAAAGGCCTTTAGAAGGGATCTGCCACCAAGTGGACGGCAACTATGGGAACTAGGGGAATTGCAAAAAGTGAAAAGTATGACAACCATCACACCCAAACTTAAGATGGACACTCGGCTGCATGTGGTGATACTGAAAGCTTACAAAAGGCTCGAGGGACCAATGACAATGTATAACTCCAATGCATCTGTGCCGGCGTGTGCTGGCGGGCAGAGGAGGTGGGGGGGGGGGGGCGTACAGTGGGAGACTGCCCTTTGTGCTGGGCTTACCTGGCAAGACTGGCCAGGATGTGGGTTTTCATGGATCAGTGGAAGATAAGGCTGCATGAATCAAGGAGGAGAGATCTCAAACGCATACAGCGCATGGCAGAAACAATGCCTGGAATATTTTGGTGAATCTGGCATGCATCGCCCTGCAGCTCCATGCCCACTACCCTTGCCTTTGCCCTTGCCCTTACCCCTCCCTTTCGCTCCCTCTCGCTGGACACACTTTCCAAGTTGAGCAACACCACCGTACATAGGAACTCCTTCTAGCTGGCTTGTCAAGAGTACGGAGTATCACAAGCCCCACATCTCTAGGGTTTCGGACGCCTGTGTCGTTGCATCTTCTGCTCCTCCCATCAAACGCTTGCCTGTTTACTCATCTTGTGGTATCTTGAGACTGAGCCCTGAGCATGTGTTTGGTAGTGCAATCATGCGCTTGCTTGTCCAAACCTGTGCGAATGCCCATGGAATGCATATTTTGTATCCTCAATTGGCCAGAAGTAAAAACGCCACCAAGTTCCCAGAAAGCTCAATGGCATATGCAAAGAGAAAGGCTGATGCTTGTCACGGAAACTCACGTCCATCATGATTGCCAGCCAATGAGCCGCTTTCTCCCGCCTCCCTATAAAGCATATTTTAGGCAGTAATTATGTCTTTTTAACCCTTTTGGGGTATTGGGTGTGTGGGGGCGGGGGGGCTGTCCCAAGGGACTGGTACACAATTGTAGTAGTAGTAGTAGTAGTAGTAGTAGTAGTAGTAGTAGTAGTAGTAGTAGTAGTAGTAGTAGATGACATGAGCACAGACATCTACTCGGTGGAGCTGCAATGGCACCACTCGGCTTTAGAGCGAGACTTCCGCTCGACGCTCTCGCTCAGCTTTATGAATGATTTCGGCATTCAACACAGTGTGCCCCTGCGACTTGGTCTACTGAGGGCGAATGAACAGGTGCAAGTGGGCAGGTCGAGGGCCGCAGGGTCCGGCACCCAGGGCAGAAGTGGCGTGAATCGAAGGACGTGCGACTTGACATTAAAGTCATGTTCAGGATCAAGTGTCGGGTGAAGAATGCACGAGGCCCACTTTGGGACTGGTACACAACCTGCTCATGCAGTTTTTCACCCTGGGCAGCTGAAAATCAAAGTTTCCGAAACTTATTTTTCTGATATCGTGACCACTCGCAATGACCACCCAAGCTATGTAAAGCATACTTCAGGCAGTATTTATGTGTTTTTTACTCTATTTGGGTGTTGGGTGCGGAGGGGGTGGGGTCTCCCAAGGGGGCGATACAAAATGCGGGTATGTGACATACTAGGGGACAAATTTTGCACTGCGGGCACACTGCGAGCGCACTGCGGGCACATGTATCAAAGACCACCTAGAGGAGATGGAGGGAGGAAACATCAAGCAACACATGCGGATGCAGCAACACAACATCCTAATTCTGAGATGTCTGAAATCCCTATAGAAAATGAATATGGGCATGCTATCGGTATAGTGGGTAACAAAGTGAGGGAAATGGGGTAAGGGAAATGACTATTTGCCGACATACAAAACTTTGCACTGGGGGCGCACTGCGGGCAAGGCATTCTCTAGGCCACCAGCTTGGTGGCCACATCGAAGCCAGTCTCCACGTATCGCGGTGGTAGCATCTGCCCCCGGGCATATGGTGGGCGTCTCCTTTTTCAGCCCTAGAAAAAGGTGTTGGCAAGCACCCAACACGGCTTTTTTTTAAAGTAAATGTCCCAGATTTCACGCCCCTAGACCCCCCCCCCTCGTCCCAACAACATTCGGTCCGAATCTGGGTTGCGCTGCAAGCAGCGAGGCAAAACGATGCACTGTGAGTTGTAGCTATGACCATATGCCTGTGTCACGAGGGTATATGCGAGCTCAGCATCCGTTGCTCATGGCCCTCGTCCCAGAGAAGCGCTCACAGGGCAGAAATTGATCACCTCACCGGCCAAATTGCCATAGAACATAGAACGGGCTCGTTTTGATCCTATTTTGTTGTGGCCCGGAGGCTACTTATCTCGGATTAGGCCATCCACGTCCCGTTTGGAGCACACCACCCTGATCCCCCACTCAGGCAATATTGTGGACAGCGAACGTCTTGCGTAGTCTGCAACACACAACAGCCAGTACATCAACCGTTACCTATCACAATTTCCCTGTAACCCCTCAGTGCGGACATAGGATGGGAAGGGGGGGTGGAGGGTGGTTAGGGGTGGGTTGTGACGTGTTCAAAGTATGCCATACTCATAAGAGCGGGGCGGTCCTAGATTTTGATCCACCGGCCCAGGTTGCGGCACCCCCCCAACCGCCCCCCCGTCCCTTGTGTATTAATTCCTTATAAAAAAAAATGCCTCTACGGTGCACCCCTTGGTGGCAAGACAAGATGATCGTCCTTTTGAGTGGGTAGTGGGCAGCGCCACACCGGGCTTGAGTGGGTGGGTACGCAGTCAATGACCCCCCTTCTTCAGTGGGCGATGAATGATGAAGTTTATTTGTTGCAATGCTTTCATGATCGTTTCCCTTTTTCGCAGACCTCATTTCTTGGGTTTGCTTTTTGCCATGCAACCTAGCCAGTACTGCTGTGTGTTTAGAGTACTTAGTTCAATTGTGGGCAAGGCTGAATGTGGGCGCTGCAAAAGTGAACAGCGCATGACAGGGATGAAAAGCAATCGGTGTAGTTGCCTACTCCTGCTTTGGCAGGTTGTGGTGTGATGCAATGCACACTTGCATGCAGATCAGGAAAATACACATCATCAGGGCTCACATGCAGCACGGCGCACAGAGCAGCGCTGCAGACGGTAGATGTTGCAGCATATATTGGTGCCACCATGTGCCTGACAAGTTGCACTGCACTGCGAATCTTCGCAGTGGGAGATAAGCGAGGGCCCTGCAGCGCTCAAGCACTCCGACGGCTGCCCAGCCCGGCTCACAGGTGGCCCATCGCAGCTTGCTTCTGCCTTACGGGGCACGACCCCTGTTCGCCCATGGTGAACGTTGTGTGACCCATAAGGGCAGGGCCAGATGGACGTTTCAAGGCCGATGGGTGCCATGGGGGCATGCCAAGTTTTCTCACATTCCTCGTCAGGTGCCATGAGCAGCCCCGTGATAGATGACATGAGCACAGACATCTACTCGGTGGAGCTGCAATGGCACCACTCGGCTTTAGAGCGAGACTTCCGCTCGACGCTCTCGCTCAGCTTTATGAATGATTTCGGCATTCAACACGGTGTGCCCCTGCGACTTGGTCTACTGAGGGCGAATGAACAGGTGCAAGTGGGCAGGTCGAGGGTAAAGGTAAAGGTAAAGTGCTCGGGCGCTCTCCGAACTCCGGCGTATCAGTGATCCCTCCACCCGTCCCTCGCAGCATCCCGGGGTGACAGACGCCCTAGCGCCTAGGACACTGCGTTCCGGACCACACTGGGAATCGAACCGAGCACCTCTAGTTCAGGCGTCACGTGCATGACCGCTGAACTACGCGACCTTCTCAGTGGGCAGGTCGAGGGCCGCAGGGTCCGGCACCCAGGGCAGAAGTGGCGTGAATCGAAGGACGTGCGACTTGACATGAAAGTCATGTTCAGGATCAAGTGTCGGGTAAAGAATGCACGAGGCCCACTTTGCACATCACCTCACCTCGCCTCGGCTGGCGTGGCCTGGCCTTACCCTGCTACCCCTGCCCCCCCTTGCAATCCCCCCCTAAACATTCCCTCCCTTTTAGAGTTGTGTGACCCAGGGAATGAGCCACAGAGGCGGACGATGTTCCCCTGTGCACGACGTGGGGGAATGGCAGCAGCCAACGCAGCCGTCGCCCCCCGCGACTGACGGAATATGTGCCCATGACGATTGGCGGTGGGTAGTGAGTGGGGCCGCATGACAATTTTCCTACACAGTCGCGGTGCTCGCACTGGCGGGCTATCCATGTGTCCCGTCCCTTGTTAAACACAGCTCCGAGGAAACCGCGTACGTGCGAGACATGCGCGGGGGGGGGGGCTTGGTGCGCACGAGGCCAATTATTGGGCGCCGCTGAAACGCAAACGGCACACCATGCCACATTCAGCACAGTCCCAACACACCAACTACTGGGCTCCGCGAACGCGGAAATGACACCAGCAAGAGCACCGGCCGCAACGGCCCACAGAAAGCAGCGACCCGACGCAACATGCGAAGGGAAGAGCGGGTGACCGTCCAGGGCCCCGTAAAGGAACAACAACCAGACGGAATGCCACACAGGGGGGGCTTGGTGCGCACGAGGCGCACGCCCAGGGTGGTCTGCGCCTCGCCAGCGGCGCGCACACTCTGTCAAAAGGGCGAAGCTCCGTGGACACCAGTGGCTGCGTGTCATGCCCGTTCACTTCGCCAGGTCGTGAGGTAACCCCAGAGCAGAGCAGCTGTAATACGTGTTCCTGAGCCCTTCTCGTTGCCTCATGGAGCTTTGCTCTGCTAGACGCCGCCTCCTAGAGCCACCCAAGTGCCACCCAAGTGCCACGCACGAGCCATGCAAGCACCCAACCACCGGATGTAATCCACTTTCTTTGCGCATTCAGAGTGGTAGAGCGTGTGGGACCTTGGGACCCTGCACTTTCGGTTCGGGTAACGGGCTTGACGTGCCACTTCAGGCTCTCCAGTGCTGGTATCTCGCAGGACTGAGACAAGGGTTTGAAGACCTGATCCAACTGAACCTTCCTCCGGACGATTATGTGGACCGCATCAAGTGGGCTCTGAAATATATGTGTGGGCTCAAGGGTGCCTTCGCCAGGGCTCGCCGACTCATGCAATGTATGCAGCCGTCTTTCAATGCGTGACATGTTGGAGGTGTATGCTGTACGTCGTGTAGCTTTTCTGATGTCGGTGTGTGTACAAACAAAAATCGCCGCGTCGTGTAATTTTTTTTACTCTCAATTGAAACATGACCAAGCTTTCTGCAAACAGCTGCAACACGAGTTGAAAAAAAATGCCCCCACAGGCAGGCAAACCGACACTTCAAAGTAGAACATTTTTTCCAAAGAAAAAGAAATACACACACTGACAGCAACAGAAAATTCCACGACGTGGCGATTTTTTCGTCCGCGACTTACATTTTCCACTGCTGGAGTTGGGACCCCGACGTGCTGCTGCTGCTGCTGCTGCTGCTGCTGCTGTTGATTTATGTTGCAAACCCTCACAGCACACGTGATGCCCCTGGGAGTCCAATTAGTGTATATCCTGTAAGCTCTACCAGCGGGAGGGCAGTCATCAAGCGTGGGGCTGGTCACTACGAAGGAGGTCTCTGAGAAGTGACGCTGTGAGGCCCACGAGAGGCGCATTTTCTGCTGAGCCATGGTGGGCCCTCGCGCTGTGGTCCAGAAGTTCAGCATCATTAAACAGGGTACTGCCATTGTGGTGGGGGGATGGTCGGTGATGGCCCCCCTCGAGTGCTTTGGCTCTTCTCAGCCGCGAAACGAGTGCAGCACTGGTACCGCGAGGTCCGGCGTGAGAAGTGGTCGCAAATTTATTGCTGGAGCGCCGAGTGGGGGCGCTTTGAAGAGCGGAAGCGGGCGGAGCTTACGGCGCGTGCCACTGAGGCGACGAAGTTGCAGAAAGGAGCACGTGTCCTCGCAGCCATCATTGTACCTCAGGTGCCCATTCGCCGTCAAGACGCGCAACCTTACGACCCTTCCCCCCTTCTCCCCCCCTCCTCCGTGTCCAACGAAGACACTAGAGGAGGCGGTCGACAAGGGGTCCCATCCATGCGTGCCACGGTTTGGAACATGCGTATCGAGGGTGACCTGGTAATGGTGTGCAGATGGGGCGACATTGTTGCCATTCATCGCAGCACAATGCAGCATCGTTGCCACTGGACACCGGACCAGCCCAGATTAATGAGGCGCCAGCACGCCTTAAAGTGAATGGCACCGTGCGTACGGCCGGCGCGAGGCCAGTACGGGTCGGCGTTGAGCCCCAATGGGCAACAGCGTGGGGACCCTGGGGGCGGTTTGGGCCGCCCAATCATGGGCGCCCTGTGGGGTTGGGGGGTCTGAAAAAGGGACACCAGTAACCCCCCCCTCCCCCCTGGACCACAACCACCCTGCCCAAGTGTCACAGAAGAGGGCCTGTCGATCGTCCTCCAATGTTGAAGTACTGTGCGCGCTCAATACGCATATTGTTTCCCTTGTTTGCCAGCCTTTCTAGGCCTCTTGCGGGGCCCAGTATCCTTGCTCGGGAGCATTGGCAGCCAAGCTGGTTTGTTGCGGCACAAAAAGTATTGTCTTTTATGGATAGGAGGGTGTGAATCGGTGTGCTAGATAGCCTGTCAGCATGTGATTCAGCTGATCATCAGTAGGAAATCTGGGAGTTGGGCCTGGCAGTTGAGGTTTATTTGAATGAATGGGCATCACACACACAGAGACAAATGTGCGCATACACTTGAGTGAGTGAGCCAGTGAATGAGTGAATGAGTGAGTGTCTGTGTGTGTGTGTGCGCGTGCGGCGTGCACGTGCCAAGGCAACCAGTTCCAATCAAGCAGGAATCAAGGAGTCAGGCATGGGTCATTGGTGTGTTTCGTGGTGTGCTGGCTTGGCTTTGGCAGGAGAAGAAACTGGAAGCTCTTTACGCTGTGTGGTTCTCCAAGCTCCAGCAGTTTGTTCCGAAGTACCGCAGATGGTTGACCTGGGTGTGCCCCATGTGCTGTGGTACGTTGGCGGAGGTCCCGTTTGTCGGTCGCAAGGGTCGAGGTTATTGGAGGATCCCGTTTTGCGAAGACAACTTTCCGCAAATTCCGCGGGAAGTCGCACTACTACCGGCATTCACTATCGAGTCCGAACCGGGGCTTTGGAAGTCCCAGAGGTGTCCCTGCCAAGAGTTCCCAGTGCGAAATCCCCGACAATCGCATTTGCTGTGGGCCTACTTATGTGGGGCTGGCCCGGCCGTTTGGGTGCTGATGTGGCTTTGGTATTTTGTTGCTGCCCTCCAAGGGCCCCGATATCAGGACCACCTCCCCCCTGTTGTGCTGTGGGTATGTGCCCAGGCGTTGCGGGTCCGTCACGTCTGCGGGGGATATCAGTGGGATACCCACAAGTCGCCAGCCCCTCCCCCCCATGGCCCCGCCGCTGTCCCTGCGGAATTACAGCCCTTGCCAATGTGCCATGGCAGGGCCCCTGGAACAGTGCAGATCTGTGCAACTGGGGGGGCTGGGGGGGCGTAGTACCAGCCCACACCCCCCTTCTGCGTGCTGTGTGGGGGGGTTGGTCTACTGCTCGGACTCGTGCCAAACACATACTCTGGGCCCTCTCGTGGCTCTGTCACATGCCATGGAATGCCCTTGTGGGGGCCATCGCATTGGTGGCGCTCTGCAGGTGGCCCAAGCGCAGATGAAGATGCAGGCCCTGGAGTCCGCCGGCATGGACATCGCATTGAGGTCCCACACCCGCCACCCTCCTCCCCCCTCACTGAGGCTTTGAGTAGGTGGGGTACTTGGGGTACCAGTGGGTCATGGTACAGCAGTGTTCAGTACTGTGGCATGATCTCCCCCTCAGCGGAACCCCCCGTTGTTGTTCATTCAGCTGTGGAATTGACGCCAGCAACTCTATCCAGCGGGACAGAGGCGTATCCAGCAGCCTCCAGGGGGTTGTCCTGCAATTCCCGGTTGGGCTAAACACTGCCCCCGACTCCGTGGGGCATCTCTGGGAGCGGGTTTGCCACGGAATGCGTGCCGCCCATGTTGAATGCGCATTGTGCCCATCGATCGCTGCACGTTCGGGACCTCACAGACACCAAGGGCACAAAGGACGAAGCAGAAGCCTGCACAAGCGCGCCAAGGAAAGAGCATTGCGGAAGCTGGTGGAGGAGCAGCTGGCCAAGTTCAAGCCGACTCTTGACGTCGATGGTCCTCGTGTCTGCGGTTTGGGTTGTGCTCAGGGCCCCTGGAATCATTGTATAGGGTCGTCTGTGCCCAAATGGGGCAGTGTCAGGGGCGGGTGCGGCAAGAAGGGAGGGCTGCCGGAGCACTGAGACGCTGAGAAGCACCGGCGGGATTGCGCACCGCCCCCTCCCCCTCAGATACCGAGGCCCACCAAGGCCTTGTGCCAACCCCCCCCCCCAGGGGAGTGCTGGGGGGGGCGGGGGGCAGATGTCTGCGAGTGACCGAAGTGAGCGAGGGAGGGTTTGGGGAATGGTTTTGAGAGGGGGTGCTAGGGGGTCTGTCTCTTGAGTGAGCGAACCGAGTGAAGAAGGGTTTCCGGGGGGGGGGGGGGTACAGGGGGGGGCAGTGGCCTGAATCGTTCTGGTGTCCCTCAAAATGCGTCCTTATTTGGCCCCTTTTACTAGTGTACCTGATGTTCCCTCCCCCTTCCTCGCCTGAGTCTTGACAGATAATGGGGGGGTCGGTCCAAGCGGGGCTGGGTCCAGCTGCCCCCCCCCCCGCCCGGGGGGACTCTGACAAACAGCAGTTCTTATGGTACACTGCGCCTCCGTCTCCCTGAATCAGCCTTTTGCTACTGCTGCTGCTGGCCCGCGCCGCTCACCCCAACCCCAGCCTCATTTATGTTCGCAGGCCTGACAATCGACGACATTGTGGCCCATGCCATCGGTTTTTTGGACCCGCCCAACACTGTGGACGCCAAACGGACGCCCTTGCCTCGTAAAGGGAGCTCCTGCAAGATCAGCCATCAGGATGTCCAGATAATGCACTGGGCTGCAGACCCCAAGCAGTTGCAAGGCCACCGCACCTTGGGGGGTCCTTGGCAGTGGCAGGGACAACGAACATGCTCTTTTTCACCCACAAAGACCGTGAGGTTTGTGCCGGGCCTTCCTTTGGAGGGGTTGCGCGGGGAAGGCGGGTTTTCAATGTGGTGTGTGTGTGGGGGGGGGGGATAGAGTGCGGAAGAACGAAATTTAGAAAAGGAAAAAAATTTTGGGGCCACTTTTGGGACACAAACCTTTGGGTCCCAGACCCCATCCCCCCTCCCCTCTTCTACTACTTCCGTTGCGCCGCGATACGCTGGGGGGGGCAGGGGGGGGTAAGGGCCTTATATATCTGTATACAGCTGTATATAGATGAGCTCTCACCCACTAACCCCCTAATCCCCTCAATCGCACTAGCGTCCAGGACTTGAAAAGGCAAATGCCTCCCCTCTTCTACTACATCCCTGCCCATGGCCCTGGTACCCAGGGCGGGCAGCATCAAGACCCCCCAGTTCCCGGGAGATGCATGCATTTGCCGTCTTCCTTCTTGTTTCCTGGATTCAATTCCTCCGCCACACTCTCCAGAGGCGTCCGGCCAGTCGTCATCTGCCCTGCGGAGTTCCTCTCGTACACTGGAGCCCTGCGATGAGGAGCCCCAGCCAGACCCTCCCCCGGAAGCATGTTCCGTGCGGAAACCCTGTCCGTCCGGGACTGTGTCCAAGCCGGACGACCCGTCCCGCAGCACCTCTGAAATACTGGGCGCTCGCAGGAGGTATGTGTGACGGAGGTGAGGGGACGTGCGCTGGCCCAGGCGACCCCTTTGTGCCTCGCAGCGTCCCTTGCGGCGCGCGGGGACACCGACACCCTCGCCCGTGGGACAGCGGTGCGCGCTCCGGGATTCGAGGTGCATGACGGTTGAACGACGCAACCTCATTTTGTGTGTGTGACTGACGGATGGTGTGGTGGGGCTCAGTGCAGCAGGTGCCATCCTCTCGGCGCCCAGGAGCGCGGGTCGGCGGAAGGGGAGGATCCACATCACAGTCTCGGTCGGGATGGTCTCTTCCTGTAGGCCCGGGGCAGGGGGCGCTGGGGGCGGGAATGGCCAGAGCGTGCCAGGTAGGCAGGCAGGTGAAAGCGCGCACACAACGCCAGCCCACGATTTCCAACCGCCAGAAACCGCCCCCCCAAATCCGCTTTTACAGCCTGTAACCGCTTTGTAGCTACTCTGGAATGCATTAGTGCACGATGACCACCGCGTGTGCGACGACAACAGAAACACGCGGTGCAAATGGAATGCCTCCAAAACGGCTTCGAGCCAAAAAAGATTGATGCCTCGGAGCAATTTCTGCAGCGCACGGACCTCAGTATTGTGCGGAGGCAAACCGTGTGGTTTGGCCGATTGGGTCAAAGGCATTCCGCCGGCACCGTTGGTCGCTTTGCCTGCGGCGTATTCCCCATTTGCCGGACGCACGCCATTGCCCGTTCGTGGTATCAGAGTTCGCACGCCGCTACCCACGGCGTGCGCCGCACGCGGAGGTGTTGCGGGATGCGCCGTATTGTTGAGGGCTGGTCCATGACGTCGTTGGCAGTGGGGCTGCCTTGAGCGCAGTGCGCGCGGAGTGCGAGTCCCTGAGCCATATGCAAACCAAGGCACGCACACGGATTTGGTGTGATAGGGAAGGCAGATTGGATTGGGTGTTGTTGGGTGCAAGTGGGTCGCGACGAGGCTTTTGGATGAGGAGCGCGGGGACCAACGAGGGTGCCGCCCGCGCGGTGCACCAGGGCATGTGCGGTTGGCTGCATCCCCGGGCCCCGAAGCACATGTGGCGCTGCGAGTCACCACATCGCTCCGTCCTGAGTCCTGGGGCTATGGTCTGCAGCGTGGCGCAGACACCGGGATACCGAATGACGCAGCGCGGTCAGCGGGCGGCACCCTCAATGGCGCACCGCTTCGGGTTTTGGGGGGTGTTTGGAAGGGGGGCGTTTTGGAAGCTTTTCTGGGCAAGTACGTCCCAAACAAACCGCGCGCGCAGTGCAAAAGGCCCCCCAGGTTGTGCTGAAGTGATGCTATGACGAGGATTGCCTGACACGCGTCCGTGTCCTTGCCTCATGTGTGTGCGCGCGCGACTGTCATTGTTTTTTGTCCTTGTGCACATGTGTGCAGCCTGTAGTGATGCATGCTGAGGTCCATGAGCGAGCATGTGCGCATGCCCCTGCCTGTCTCTGTTTGTGTGTGCTCGCGTGCGTGCGTGCCGTAGCTGTCCTCAACTGGTTTTGCGCCCGCTCATCAACCCTCAGCGCTGGGCCTCTGGAACCTTTTTTCTGACGTGGCCTTGCGAGTGGGATGGTCTCTGGGTGGGCCCCGGGGTCGGCACTGCCCTACCCCAGACCTCCCTGTTCCCCTGCACCGACTGATGCCCCGTTTCTCAGGTGTTGGGGGACTCGCTTCGGCTTTGCGACTCCTTTCGCCTTCAGAACAGCCCCGTCGGAGCCCCCGCCGCGCCGGGTCGCAGGTCCTCAGCGAGTCGATGCGCAGCCTCAGCGACCACCGAGTGCTGCACGGGTCGCTGCGGCTGCCCAGCGACGCCGCTTACGGCGTGAGCGACGCCATCCGAAACGTCGGCGAGTTTCGGCTTCTCGGCGATTCCCTGTGCCACACCGACTCCTTCTGAAGTGGCGCGGACGCTGGGCCCGGCCACAGGGACTCGGCCCAGACTCTACGCGAGTGAACGCCTTGACCCACTGCGTTGGGGCATCCCAACCGCTCCAAACGGGGGACGGGGTCAATGCCCAACGTCGCGTCGCCCTGTCCCGCTATGCGCAGGCCTCCTCGTGGTATTGCACTTGCCGGGACCGTGATTTGTGGCCACAAGGGCATGGGACGAGCTTTCGGGGCTGCTCAGCGGTGTCCCTGGCTTCAGGCAGACATGCGCTTGCCTCTGCAATCCCCTGCATCGCAGTCCCCCCCCCCCCCCCAGCGGATGGTTCAGGTCCTGTCCTCTTGTCTGACAAATGCACTCTAACCGGACCTGCACACTGCATTGGTACCGGCCGGACATGCCTTAGGCCGTTGGGTGTGTGTTTGGGGGGGGCGGGGGGGGGGTATGTGTCCTGGGGTGCACAGCTCAGACGTCGCATGTGCCGAGGACAGTAGTCACGGCAGCATGACGCCAGCATCATTGCCATGACCCAAGCGGGCCATTGCCAAATGGCAATCGCGCAAGAGTGCCCGGAACGGCAAGTCTGGCACCTCCGGCACTGTCCAAATCTCCGGAACGGCATCGAAGGGCTTTGTTGATGGGCCGCGCGTACCCGAGAGCAGCGTCAGCGGCACATGAACTGGAAGGCACAGCACTTCGCTTTCCTCGCCCTTCTGTTCCACTCCCAAGCCCCATGACTCCCTCCCTCTCCCGTCAAACCCGGCCCCCCTGATCATCTTCTCTTTAGTGGGGAGGACTGGAATGGTGCCTGCCGGCCGAAAAATAGACCCTGCCCCAAGTGCTGCTGCGTGAACAGGCGCTTGTGGTCTTGGTTTGGCCACTGACGAGCCATCTTGTCTGCTTCATGTGCTGACCCGTGCGTCCGCCCTGTCATTGGCAGTTTTCCTGATTCGGACGGACTTCGGACGGAAAGTTTTGGCAAATAAATGTCCCACACGAGGCAGACTCAAAATGGTCAGCGCTTCATGGAAAGAGAGTACAATGTGGGCTACAAGGAGTCCCGAAAATGGCTCCCCACCAGGAGAGAAGGGGCCGGCGGCCGGCTGAAGAAAGCGGGACAGGGGATGGGCCTGCCAGTTCCAGTTACAGCGCAGAGGACTGATGATACTGGTCCGTGGCACCAGTGACAACACATATCGCCGCGTTCCTCCCGCCGGAAAAGGCCACAACAGAGCAGAGGTGTAGACACGGGACACGCCCTCTTTATCTCGGGATGGCCACATGACACACACTTTGGAAGCTTCGGGTACACGTGTGATACATGACCCCCAAGAAGAGGGAAGAGGTTTTGACCATCCCCCACAGGGAACACGCCATACCCACCACTTCCTATGCAGCGCCAATGCGTGGACCAACCCCCCCACATCTCGTTTGCCGACCAGAGCACTATCGTCGCCGGACTGCTGAACACCGGTCGGCGCCCTTCCACAAGTCACCCCTCCGTCGCTCTTTGGTGGTGGTCTTTCACAGTCACTGGCGCACCTCTTCTCTGCCAGCGCAGCGCTTGGAATGCAATGTTCTGACGTGGATGGGGGGGGGGGGGGCACAGCAAGGCAGGAGAGGCGGGAACAGGGAACCAAAATGGAGGGGATGGGAGAGCGTGCGCATGGGAGGCAGCGACAAGAAAGGGGATGGCCTGGCCAGCCAGCTCCGTCGCTACCAGGTGCCAGGGCAACCCCTGCTCAACCGGCATCAGGTGGGGGGTGTCTCCCGCAGCCCAGATGGGCTGTTTGCGCAGAAGGAGCGGGAGCCCATCAGGGGCAGACCAGCCGGGACAACGCGTGGAGGAACAGGGCACCTGGGCCTCACGCACACAGAAACACAGAGAGGCAGGCTATAGACGGCCTGTGGACAGAGGCGCGTGGACAGCAAAAACAGTCAAACGACCCCGGCAACAACCAGCACATCCTCAATACGCCAACTACTGGGCGCCGCTGACGCGCAAACGGCACAGCATGCCACATTCAGCACAGCCCCAACACACCAATTACTGGGCTTCGCGAACGCGGAAACGACACCAGCAAGAGCACCAGCCGCAGCGGCCGACAGAAAGCAACAACCCGACGCAACATGCGAAGGGAAGAACAGGTGACTGTCCAGGGCCCTGTACAGGAACAACAACCAGACGGAATGTCACACAGGGGGGCATTCGAGAGGGGGTTGGACGCGTAGTCAAAAGGCTGGTGCTTGCAGTGGAGTGGACCGTTGTTGCCTCCTTGTTCCTTAGACCACCGCATCCCTAGAGCGCGACTGAGGCACCCTCTAAGTGATCCCCCCCCCCCCGCCCGACGGTCTGGAGTACAGGGATTCTGGATTCAAGGAGTCCTCAGGGCGTTTTGGCCCTAGACAGGGGGGTGGGGGGTCGGCGGCCGGGGCGGCGGGAGCTCCCTCCCGCCCTAAAACATGGGTGACGTCCTGGCCGACTTGGAAAGCCTCCCCTCTCTCCCATACTGTCAAACGACCGGCGCCCCCCCCCCTCCCCTTGAACAACATCAGTTGTGTCTCTTCCTGTGCTCCGTCGGGATTGGACGAATTCCACACCCACTGCAGCTGTTGCATTGCATCCATTAGTAACCAGTGGTGACATCACACCTATGATTGTGAGATGTGCATTGCCAACTGCAGTGACTCATACAGATACTGATCTTGTGGCCCTGCAGCTCATGTAGTACCTTGACTTCGTTGGCTCGGATGTGGAGGATCTATTAGTGCTGTCGTCAGTCTCCTCATTATCCTCGAGGTCTGGCAATTAAATCCATTATCTTTTGAGTGGCGTTGATGATGGGAAGCAAGATGATGTTATTGATGATTATTGCTCTGGTGTCCGTTCCCCTAGGAAGAGGCACTGGGTCAATTTGCCCCACACCTACTGCCCACAATCATCTCACTCCGCCTTTTAACTTCAGGGCAGCGAGTCAATGGTTTGACCAGGTGAGTACCAGCAGCAACGCGGGGTCAATGGACCCCTCTGTAGAGACACTATGCATGGCCACACTATGAGCAGTGTCGCCATGCAGGCTGCTTGTTTGGGCTGACAACACACGGCCCGTCGAGATGACCACCAAAAACACACACATGAGATGGACTACTCACTTTCAAGTTCAGGTATTGCACACAGCAGTGAGAGTCTTTCAATGAATTGCCGAACATTGCTGCCTACGCATACCACGACGTTCACGTGTGGAGCGCTTCGACCTGCGAAGGGCACTTGTCTCGCCTCTTCTTGCAGAGACAGAGCCGCATGTATATACACAAACATCCAAATTACTGCACCCTCGGCCTGCGGCGCACAGGAGGTTGCAGGCTCGCAGATATATATTTAGATAATATCATGTAACATATCTTTCAAATCTGGTGAGGTATCCAGGAGGAGAACATCCTTTTGGGAGGTTTGTCTTTTCTTGTGACATGCCTTTTTCAGCCCTTGGTACTGCGGGGCCATCCGGTCCCTTAGCTTGTTACAGAACGCGGAGGGGGACGGTCTAGCGGAAGAAATCAACGGAGAACTCTACGGAGTTATGTACTGTTTGGACTTTTTTACTGTTCTGTTCCCCCCTGCTATGTCCCCTTTTCGATGTTCCCTCCATGCGACTACTCCAGCGAATGGATTCATGTATCCCACTCACCCACTTTCTGATCGCCATTTTCGTGGCCGAGACATCACAAGATGACACGGATGTGAGCCCATTTGCAGTGGGGAAGAGGCCCCGGGTCATGCATGTGAAGACCGGTGGCTGCCCATAACACCATTGTGCCTCGGAGCGCACCCCATTGCTGCACAAATCGGAGTGTGTCGGGCACGGCAATGAGTCCACATTCAGCTTAGAATTTGTGGTGAAGCACCCGCTCATTGCATTGTTCAAGCACGGCACCGCCATCTGGCCGTCATTCCCCCTCAGCGGGCCGTGCCTACACGAGGGGAGAAGGATCCTCCCAGGGATTGTACAAATATGAAACAGCAGCATCTCGCGGCGCAGGGCCATCTTCCCATCAGCTGCCACAGCCCCTGTGCAACAACACGTATGGCCAACGATGGATGGAAAAGAATGGTGCATCGTTGTTAGTGCCTGTTTAACATATTGTTATGTGGGGCTATCGTGGAATTCAGGTATTTGGTTGCACTGTATGCCTCCTGATTCCTCACTGCCCTCTGTATGCCCCTGATGCCCCCCGCATGCCCCCGTATGCATCCTCTGCAAGCCCTCTGTATGCCCTCTGCCCTCTATGCCCCAGGCATGCACCCTGCACAAAGGCGCATGTACCAGGCCTGTCCTTAGAAAGCCCAATCTTTTTTTGCTGAGGACAGCCCTTAGGGACAGCCCCAAGGACCAATAACCACCAACCGCCAGCTGCCAGCCGCCAACCGACGCCAACTGTCAACTGTCAACTGCCACCAACCGCCAACGGCTGGCCGCTGCCAACCGCCACCAACCGCCGACTGCCACCAACCGCCAACCGCCAACCGCCAACCATTTGCAGTTGTTCAATACTTTTTCTGTGGTCTTGTGTCTTGCCTATGTCTTGACCATGAAGCAGAGAGCGTCCCCGTGAACGTTCGTTTCTGTTGGCGTTACGAACCCTGTGTTTTTCCCTTAAGGACAGCCCTGGCATGCACCGTACTATTTGGCTACCTACTTTAATTCCGTTCCAGTACAATGGCACCCTGAAACGAGGTATTGGAGTTGAAATTGCAATGCTGTAGGGGCCATGCAGTGTCCCCCTGTGCTTGTTTGCACCTCCCGGCATCGGGCAGTTCTTCACCAAACCATCCAAATAAAGGATGTTGATGGGTTGTTCAAAAGTGACGGAGACGGATGCCGTGCGTGCAAGGCACGACCGTGTCCAAGGTACACCGTGCGTACGTATTTTAATGATTGGGGCATATTTTAGGCACTGGGGCGGCGGGGGGTTCATTTCCACTCAGTAAAAGCCGGCAAAGTGGAAGAGGGCAGCGATCACCGAAGTATTAGAATGGCCGTACAGCGAGGGGGGGGGGGGGGGCTGGACCCCCCCCCCCCCCCCCAAGACGAAAGTGCCCAGCGTGGGAAAAAACGAAATCCCAACAGTGCCCTTTGCAACCGCATCATGTGTATTACCCCGGCAGTGGCCGCATGCGTTCCCCTCCCAATGCCCTTGATGGAAGGGTGCATACGGTGCATTTTATGGCCCGTTTTATAGCAGTAATGTATCTACGGGTGGCACACGGCCACTATCTTCAGCACCCCCACCCCACCCCAAATATCTTTTTACTTTTATGGAGAACCGCCCCCGCGCGGCTTGTCTGGATGTGACGTGGGGCGGTTTCCGCAACATTAAGTCTTTTGTTCTCTGCCGTTGAACGTAGTATGCGCAAAGAATGGCTTGGATTGGGTTGGGGTGAGGCTCAACCTGCGTCCACCGCTCCCCCACGGTGTAGGTCCACTAACAAGCCCCAGGTCCTATGTCCAAGATCGCCTGGTCTGTTGACAGTTCCCGGACCACGCCATGGCACGTGCAGGAGACACCGCCGTGCCTGTGTATGTGCTGGGGAGGGAGAACCATCCATGCGCAGGGTACTGACGGCTCCTGCACCCCTTGTTCACACCTTCATATGAGGGTGATGGGCGGGGGGCAGGGGGCGGTGGGGTGATTCATAAAGGTGGGAACGAAAGGCGGTTGGGACCTTCGGACCTTCGGCACTTGTTCGGGTTTTGTGGAGGCCGTCCTCCACCGCTGTGGAAGACCGATGTTGTGGTAAACAGCGTTGGGGCTGCGCTGTACATCAGACCTCAGCACTGTTAGCTGACAGGGCTCGCGGGTAGGCATGATGGCGTGCTGCTGTTGCCGCGAAAGTGTCCTGACAAGGGCCTATGGGTGCGCATATGGGGGTCTCATTGCACCCCATGACTCCACTGGAGAGCATGGTATTGGGACATTTGATCACTTATGTCGCAGCAGGAGGTGCCCATTGGTGCTTCTGCTCGTGTCACCGGCCGTGACCCACCCACTTGCCTATATTCTGTATCCAGCCCCACAACCCCTGTCACTGACAAGGCAGCCCCCCCCCCCAGGCTTCCTTAGAATAATTAAATACCAAGGGGGGGGGGTGCAAGACCCCCTCCCCCCCTCCCACAAACCCCCTCTCCCCCCCCCATTCCATTTCTGCAAAAGTTCAGTTTTGTGGTTCGTGACAGTGCATACTTACTGGGGGTCCCCCATTCATCGTAGGGGACCAAATCTGCTGTCTATCCCCCTCTCCTTGCTCTCGGCTCTTCCCACCCTCCGTGAAACACAGCATTGGGGGCCTGAGACTGCGTCACTTCCAAAACTTTTGTTTCTCTTTTTTTTTATCTTTTCTTTCCTGTCGGTTAAACGACGCTATCTGCAGGTCTGGTGCCAAGGCAGGCCAAGGGGTTCTTTGGCCGGGTGTGGGGGGCCGAGAGGACGCCTTGCGTTCCTCTCAGCACCAGGGAGTCCAGGAGAGCAGGGCAGAGGGTTACTTTAATACTGTAAATAATGCCCCTACGAAACTCTCGGCCCTCCCCTACCGGCAACCCCTCCTGCTTCGGCTTTGAAAGGTGTTGGTTCAGGAAAAATTCAGTGTAGGACACTGAGGACAGAATCATTGGGATGCTGCACTGTCCTGCCCCCCCCCCCTTTGCCTGTTGTGTTGTGTTCAAAGTATGTGCTCTGTCTGCATATGTCTGCACATTTCTGCTCTATCTGCTTTGTCTGCACATGCGTCTGCACATGCTCTATCTGCTTTGTCTGCACATGCGTCTGCACATGCGTCTGCTTCAATTAGACACTCATTCATGGCAAAACGCTTTTTTACTCCACATGCTCCCTTTGTTCCTGCTGTTCTGTTTTTCCGCTATCATGATTTTAAGAAGGGTCCCGCTAAGAAGGAGGCATGGAACGCAGCACCAGAAGACAGCCTCCCGCCTCATGACCCACCCTCTGCCTCTTGGCAAGCAACTCATCGACGAGGCAAAAAGGCAGGCAGATTCAGAAGTGAGTAAATGAGAATGATCAACAACATCAGTTTCACTTTGACCAGCATGCATTACATTTGAACAAGATTGTTTCCGTCTACTGGGCCACTATTGCATACACAGGGCTAGGGCAAGGGTTGTGCACTGCTTCAGGAAGTTCAGAAAATGTCCATGAATTAACAGCAACCCTCCAGGAATGAATCATCTGTTTTTACAACAAAACCCCAGCACCAAAAGGAAAAAAACCTGCTGTGATATATTTTGGTGTGCAAAGACAAGGGGGGGGGGGTGCGCTGGCCAAATCCCCCGCCCTCCCTCCCCCCTCAAACCCCCCCCCCGCTCAAAAGAAGCCCTGCCCCCCCCGCCCCCCCCCCCGAAGACGGTCCCAGGCCTTGGTTCCGATGCGCTTCCCGCCCTTATGGACCCCTCTACCCTGTCCCAAAGCAAAGCCAACATCTGAAGTGTTGATCAGATCTGCCAAGATCTTCCCCCTGAAGGTGCCAGGGCTGGACCATCCCCAAGAGACACTGCCGCCTCAGTGCTCCCAGCAGAAACATGCCAAAAGATGCAGCGGAGCGAACAATTTTGTACTGCCCACGCATCCGTGTACCTGCAGAGGTTGTCCTAGGGAATCTGTGTGTGCTCCCCCGGGGACCCCTATCTGCCCAGATGGAGTGTACCCTCGCCCCCCCCCCTTCTCCACGAGTGCATGAAAGCCCAGCAGCAGGGTAAGAACAATGAACCCCTGGCCCGCTGGAAGTCCAAGTAGGAGATGGATATTGAGCTTTGTAGTTTGTGCAGGATTTGAATTTGCTGATGGCTCCCCCCTTGTCCAAGACCTGCCTAGTCTAAGCCTACCTACCTCAATTAACCCTCCCCCTCCTTGTTCAAGCAACAGCAGCCTGTAAGTACTGTTGTGGATGCCAGAGTGATTCTGGAGGGTGACGACCATCGCTGATTTCTGGCCTAGCGACAAACAGTAAGCAGGATTGACGGCGCCTTGCTGGTCAGCTCAAACAATGTGTGTTCGCGCCTGACAGCGCGTTGCTGACATTGCACCTCATGTACTGTGGGAGGTGGCACAGTGATTCTGGAGGGTAGTGACCATCGCTGATTGATGGCCAAGCTACAGCTTCCAGCGTCGTGTCGCCCATGATCATACCCTTACAGAGTTGCCGGAGTGATTGTGGGGGATGACAGCCATCGTCATTTTATGGCTAAGCTACGGTCTTATCTGCTGGATTTCAGGGTCCGCGAGGGCTCCTGCACCCACTTAGACGGGGAGACGCTGGTAGGGCAAGGCGCAGGGCTCGTTCCACCTGCCACCCTAACGGACGTTAAGAGGGTAACCCCCACCCCGGCGTCTGTTTTGTGTACGCCGCCTAGCGGAGGCTTGGTGGAACATCGGTTGCAAGTTGAAAAAAAATGAAGCTACGGTCTTCTCCGAGCTACAGCGGGCGTAGGGACCGTATTAATTTGGGACCTAATTTAATTTGGGACCATTCGCTTTGGTATGTGCCATGCACAAGCCACGGGCTCGTCTATGCCACAGCTAGTGTAGGGACCGTATCAATTCGCGATTTTAGTGTAGCTGGGACAAGGCCCTTTGGGGATAATTTGATTCGGTAACGTTTGAAGCGAGGTTTCAGTGGGGGCGCATTTAGCGCAGTGCGCGCGCAGTGCAAGCACGATGCAACGATTTGGGCATGTGGCCATACTAGAGACCCATACTTTAGGGGGGCATCATTGTTGTTTGAGAGTAGGTTTTGATACTTCTTCCACATTGGGGATATGGCATTTTTGGATTTTCACCTAGTTTCACATTTCCACCTTTTTTCACACTTTTTTGCTCATTTCCACCACATCCACTCTTTCCTTTTCTTCGATTTCTCCCCACCATGGGACCTCGAAAAGGCAGAGGTGATGTATCCATGTTGTTTTCCCCCCATCATGGGCACCCCGAGCAGGCACGGCTAATGTCGGACCTCAGTATCATGATCAAGGCTGAGGGACAATCCAGCATCCTCTCAATGATCTGGGCTTTGCACGCCTCCATCGCCAGACACGGGACTTCTGGAGAGCACGATGGATCAAGTCCCTCCCTTATCTGTTCCTCTTGTATGTGCTGCTATGGAGCGGCCGGGTCACTTCTATGTGTTCACCAATGCATGTGGTTCAACTACCATCATGGTGCTACGTTGGGCATAGTAGCGGCGCGCCACGACGCCGACGGCGCGTGCTACGACGCCGACACAGGTGGCACTACTCTAACCTGCCGGGCTGGTACGTCCTATTGCTTACACTCATCCATGTGGGACTACCCATTTGGACACCTTCGCATGTGCACGACACTTGTACTCAGCCGCACACTGCACCCTTACGTCAAACACTTGCGCGCCCCCGATTGCCGGGCCTGATCCTATGGGATCTAGCACAACGGCTGATACGTCTGTCCAAAGACGTCCACCCCAATCCATGGCCCAGCCCCCCTCCCCGGCCAGACCTATCCTTCCTGACACTCAATGTCAGGGGACCTTTCCTCTCACGGCGACGCTGGGGGCACCTCCTGGCGGAGATTATCGCTGAACAGCCCGCAGTTATTGCCCTAAGAGTTTCGATTCCGCAGCGGACCCCATCATGCAGCTTGGACAGCGGCTATGGATGGCGACTACCTCCCCATCACCTACGGAGACGAGAACCCGGACACACAATTCCTCGTCCACAACTCCATATCCAGATACGTCTCCAAACTGCCCTCCATGGGGAGCCAGGCCCGTGCCATCAAAATTGCTCTCCCTGGCCACACACCGTATGTCATCGTCAACATCCACGGGCCATTTTCGCGGGACCAACGTGAAAAGCTGGACGAATGGCTTGCACAGTTGCCGGACCTGGGCATCCTTATGGGTGACTTCAACGATTGTGTGTGGGGACGTCCTTCCCAGCCAACCAGGTACTGGCACCCGCTCCTCGAATCCGGAGCCTTGCTGGACCCGATTTTGGCACATGCGCCAAACACCAACCCTCAAAATCTCGCCACACATTGCCGGGGTCGCCGCTTGGACGCTGTCCTGTTTTTCCCCACGGCCTGGGACATTCACCCCCCCATCTCTGCGGACACCATCGACTTTTCCCATGCGGGTGACCACAAAGCGGTCAGAGTCACAGTAATGAACCCATTGGGACCGCGGCCGGCACCGCCGCCGGTCATTGGCAATGTGTCGCACTGGCCCTCCTCGTTATTCCGCAAGTTTTCGCGACACATGTCCCAATGATCCAAAGCGCACTCGACTCACCAAGATTACATCATGCACCCACTGGACAGGGCAGACGCCATCATTGCCGCAGCGTCCAGCTTTGTACAAGCACACCCCCGCCCACAGCCAGTTCAAGACGCGGTCGAACAACGGCTGGCTGACGAGTTGCACCGCAACCCTACCTCCAAGAGGGCCCAGCAGGCTTGGGCACACCACAAGGCGACCAATAATATGAAACGGGCCCAACGACACCTGAGACGCTTCCGGAAATGCGCGGTACGCGGCCGCTCTACTTTTTTCAATGCCCTAAAGTGGTGGCTGATCACCCCCTTCCGCACGACCAGCCCGCAACCGGACACGACCTCGGCCGCCGAACATCTTTTGCACTTCGCGGGGGACCCACCATGGAGACCGGAAGAGGCCAGGGCTCTTCTTTCACAAGTCTTAAAACCAGGACGACCAGTAAGCCCCGATCCTCCCTCCTGGCAATCTTTCACAAAAGCGCTACGCCAACCCAAGAACAAGGCGGCAGGCATGGACCACGTGGCGCCACACCTGTACCAGTGGTTACCTAGGGAACTACAGTGGGACCTTTACATAGCGGTGCGCCATGTGTGGGAAAGCGGAGATGTGCCACACCACTGGCTGCAGGCCAGAATAGCCATGATCTACAAGTCTGGCCCCCCTGAGGCAGCCCGTAGTTACCGGCCCATCAGCGTAGCCACGGGAATGTACTCCATTTTTGCCCGCCTCATATTGGACACCTTGCGAGGGCCCATCAATGCGGCACTCTCCGACCCCCAAGCAGGATGTAGACGAGGCTATACCACATCACAACAAGCCCTCCGCATGTCGATGCTTTTGCACCAATACGGGGACGGAGCACTGGTATGCCTCCTGGACATCGCAAAAGCCTACCCCAGCATGCCCCATGAGTGTCTCACCTACGGACTCTAGTTGATTGGAACCCCGGCCCGCATCTACAACATGGTGACCAGCATCTACGCGCACAGCACGGGTGTGTATGGAGACGTTCGTTTTCCGTTGCGCCGTGGCATCAAGGAGGGGTGCCCCCTGTCCCCAGCCCTTTTTGTTCTGGTATATGAGGCCTTCCATCAAACTCTCACGGGGGAATTTCCCAACGGCACCATATTGGCCTATGTCGACGACATTGCCATCATCTCCCCGAACCAACAGGAGATGCAGCACGTCCTGGAGCGCGTCACTCAGTTGTCTGCCATACTAGGCCTCAAGACGAACCCTTCAAAGACACAAGTGTACCGTTGGGCCCCACCCTCCCGCCGTCAGGGTGTGGCACGAAGAGAGTCCCCGACCAGGGACGCCATCACGTGGGGCGATGCGCGATTGCCGCTGCAGCCCCCTATCTTCCACTACCTTGGTCACCTCCTGGCACATCCGACCTGGGAACAAAAGGCACGTGATGACTTCGTGGGGACGGCCGCAGCTGATCTGGCGCGATACCAATACTTGCCACTGAACGCTTTCGAGCGGGTGCAGCTGCTGAACACCGTCCTGATCCCACGGTGGACGCACCGCACCTTGTTTCTCCCCAACGACTCAATGTTCAAAACCATGGACACCATGTGCTTGCGGTTTGTGCTTATGGCGGAGGGCATGGAGCTCAATAAGGTCGGCGTTCACAAATCATACAACGTCCTCCATGTCACTTCCCCTCACCGCCTGGGCGGAATGGGGTTACACCAACTGTTCTGGGCCCACAGGGCACGCTTCACCACAATGGTACAGAACACATTACGCTCACGTCCGGGATCCATTGGTTGCGACCTTAGCAAAGAACTGCCCTCCCGAGCGGTGCCTATTCGCAACTACCTGGCTATACTCACCCAGCTGGGTGCTCGCACCACACTTCACATAGCACTTCCGCCGCGGCCAGCCGGGGGCCCCAACCTCATCGACAACGAAAGCTCCGATGACGGTGTCCTCCTGTCAGCCCGCAAAGAGCAGGTGGGGGATGCCCTCCACACGCGCCACTACATTGCCCCACACTGGTACCACGAAGACCCCTCGGCGGGCACGGTGCTTGCGGGATACCGCCCTGTCACCATCGCGGGCATACCGTGCTACTCGAACCAGCAACCGCCAACCGGAACGTCCCTATACTCCGACGGCAGCCTTCAAACAGTTGAGATTGCGGGCTCGGAATACCAGGCGGCGGGCGCAGCAGTGACAAAAGGGCCTCTTCGCCCGGGTGGCGGGCCCACAGCAGTCCTACAGGGCTGAAATGTACGGAGCAGCCATTGGCGCAGCCATCGCATCCGACTGTGACACTCAATATATCGACAACATGGCCGTCACAAAATGCGCACACCGCCGACCCACGCACGAATGTTCCGACGCCGACATTCGCCACAAAGTGTGCGACCAGGTGCAACACAAACACGTCGCCGCGGAGTGGATCCCCAGCCACCGCCTTGAGACGGAGGCCCGTAACGCGCAGGAACGCGAACAAATTCGGCGCAATGGGGAAGTAGACCTGCTCGCCAAGATGGCCACGCGCCTACCCGTGCCGGATTACGACCCCCGGCGCCCCGAAGATATTGCAATGTGCGGCGGGCCCGCCCCCACTCCGGCGCGGAAATGGATCCTCCAGCGGAGGCGTGTTGTCACTTTCGACGGTGCGCACTGGGTATCCTGGCTGCCGATGCGCGGGGACCGACGTATGATGTGGGTTAAATGGCCCTGGGGCCAGGTACGATGGGATGGGACGGGCGCGCCGTGGGACCATACCACCCCCAAATGCCCCATGTGTCCCCTCCATCACGGTACCATTGTCCACAAGCGCCTCATCCACTGCATGCGTTGGAAAGTCGCATTTCGCAACATGTGGCTTAGCACCTGGGGACCGTGGCAAGATACGGTAACGGAATGGTGGAACAGGGCGTCCGCGGCGGACCTACACCATGTCTCCTGCCTTCGCATACCACAGTCCCTATGGGACCACATCCCTCGAACAATGCGGGTAGACCTTAAGGAGCGTGTGGCATGGCACCAGTACCACGCCCTACATGGCGTATGCCAACTGCGCGGCCAACTCACCATGCCCCCTCGCGACCCACAGGTGCCGCCCACGCCCTCCACAGCGGTGCCGGCATGGTACACAAAGCTGCGCCCACGAGCTGTACGACCGAACCCCACGGACTCTATCCTCCGCAATCAAGTAGGGTATACAGGGCCCCGGGAGAGAACATCACGACGGGATGGCCGCGCCTCTCAAGAGACGTCCCACCGTAGAGCGGTGCGCACATGGGACCGGCCGCAGCCGTACCACACCAGGTCATGGGCGGTGAAATATCTCAGCCAGTGCCTCTGTCCCACTGCCGCAGACCCAGGGGCACAGCAGGTACCTTCGGCAATGCAGTATCTAGCCCAGCCTTGGTTTCTGCATCAACGTGCCGTCCTCGGGGCCTCACTGATGGACTCATACCGCGACGCGCTAGATGATCTGGTGCGGCAATCATGGCACTGGCACTCCCTTTTGCGACGTGCTAGAGTGTGGACCACCTCCGCAGACCAACACTACCAGCGGCATAACCGAAGGATTCAGCTCTTTTCGGTGATGAGCCAATTGTGAGCATCTGAGCGCGCCGCCCACCGGGTGGAATCACCTTTGCCTAAACGTCAGTGCCGCAAAAGGCCCGGCATCCTGGGCCAACGCCCGCCACCGGACATGGCCCCTGCAAAGCGACGAAAGCTTGTCACTCTTGAGGACCTGTGGGGAATGGCACACCGTGATCCAGCATGTCTTCATCCCCTTAAATCTTACGCATTATAGGCTTGCCATATGGCGTGGCCGTTTTGCCTACCGCATCAGAGAGCCCTCTGGTATACGCATGTGAACTCTGGGTCTTTGCCATGTGCCCTGCGTTGCGGGGATCCACTGGATCCACTGTATCATATGCTGGAGTCGCCCACTTTCCCAAGCACAGTCTTGAGTACTCTTTGAACTTCTGGAGTCAGTCAAAAAAAGAAAAATAGGGACAATCCAGCATCCTCTCCAAGTGTTGTATCACGTCCCAGTACTATAATCGAAGGTGACCTCACGGGCTTGATCAACGCCAAGGATCCTTCGTGCTAGCCAAGGTCTACCATGCCGTCATCCCGAGACGGCCGGCAGCGGGGCTATGCTAGACGGCCATACCCAGCACCCCCGGGTCCATCGTCCCACCCCCATTCGTGGAAGATGGACCACCCCCCGCCCCCACTGAAGGAGGTCTCCTAGGGTCTACAGTGGGACATGCTCCTAAGACAGACATAAGAGCGTTTGGAAGGGGTGTGCTTGGGGACTCTTCAAGGGTAACCTGGTCTAAAAAGTAGCGCGCAGTGCGCGTGCAGTGCGCGCGCAGTGCAAGGGCTCCCCCAATGCACATTTGTAATTGATGCAATGCCCAAAGGTGTGCATTTGAGCGTGTCCTGACAGATTTCCCCATTTTTATCCACCACCGCTCTTCATTGGCTGTTCCTGTTGGGCGTAGGCCCTTGTCCAAGCCCATCTACCTCAAGGGACCGTGCTGGCTCCGGCTCGGGTGCCCAGAGGCCGTTGTTGTAATGGGGCCGTGGGGCCTCATGCGTACACAGCTCTTGCAGACTGGTGTGTGGACCTGTAAACACTAACCCACGGGGTCATGATCTTTAATATGCATTCCTTCCCTGGCTTGGGCTTAGACGGGGGGGGATGGGTTGCGACCCTGAAGGAGGACAGGCCACGCTTGCTATCGGGCAGTGCTGAGCGAATTGCTTTGAACACCAAAACTGTGCTGCTTTTATCTGGTTGGGCAGGGCAAACAGCATCTAAGGGAAGGCAATCAAGGAGTTTTTCCCTTGCTCCGCAAACCATTGTGCTCCAAGTCGCTCCTGTAAGACACAGGGGCGTAAGGACCGTATGATTTGGCATGTGGCCATATCTAGACAGGGGTGGATGGGTGGCTGAAGGGTCCTGTGAGCATGCGATGACACCACAGGGGCACACCGTGACCGATCTATGCCAGACATGGCAGGAAGTACTGCCCCCCCCATGTTCTTCCCCACCCCTTGTCCTTCCCCAGGGGGGGGTTGGGGACCGTCACTTGGTCAACCCAAATTTTTTTGTTGCGGCTCACTGTGTTGTTGTGGGGCACTGCCACTTGTATCCCTTGTACTCATGGCAGGACATTTGCTCACTTTCACTGAAATGGACCTTGACAGCACAACCATGTTTCCCCCTGGGACAAATGTAATGTTCATCCGCTCCACGGGGGAACCTGTTTTGGCGCAGGTCATTGGACATTCGGAGCACAGTGATGCACTTATGAGCGCGATGGCAAGATCTTATGCTGAATTCTTTCGTTTTATGCTGCAATTTCGGTGCCTGCAAGTGTGCGTGTACGGTGGTAGTGCGGTTCCCCGGGGGGGGGGGGGAGGGTAGGGGAACGTCACTTGGCCACCATCCCCCAGGGGGTGGTGGGGGACTGTCTTCCCTGGGGTGGGGAAGGACAAGGGGGTGGGGGGGTACCACCAGCTAGACACCGCTTGTTTGTAACAGCAAGGTCCCAGTTTACTGACAAGCCCATTCCATGCTGCAAGACACACAGATGAGGTAATTGGTTGCAATCTTTAATGTTGACTTAAACCAGCACATTCCCAGTTGGGCACTGTTGTTGCGGATAGTGTTTCTGTCATTTTGTGTTTTGTGTTTGCAGTTGTCTTTGTGATGCTAGAGGTCAATTTTTGTGGTATCCAAACTAGGGAGCCATTTTCCGGAAATTTCAGACATGTAATGGGTTTGCACCACCACCGTGTCCACATCAATTACAATTTTGGCCCTTTGGATGGGACCCAAAATTGTTGCCCCGAACTGGTAGATTTTTCGTCTCTGTTTTTGTCTGTTGCTTCCCTCATCCAGAATTTCGACCCACCTGGTGAGAACAGGACCAATGTGGGCCAAAAGCAAATAGACTGTTTTGGGGCTGTAGCCCTCACCTTAGAGTACGTCGCCCCGACTAGCCACTGGGATGCTAATGCCTGCATTCTTTGATTTATCCTTACCAACACCTCACATCTGCCCATTTAAATCCATTTCAAACCAAACATACATCCGCACCACCACCATGGGGGGGTCTACACAGGCTCTACACATACTGCCTTCCAGATCTGGGCTGCCTTCGGTTTTCATGGTTTTTTCTGACCGCAGCTTTGGCGATCAGAAATGTAATGTGATATGGTTGTGCTCGGATTGTAGAGGGAAAGGGGGGCTGGATCATGCTCGTGGTAGTTCCTCCGGCTCATCCAGACATTCAATCTGTGACGGCGCCTCTGGCGCTGTATCTGTGGACAATTGATGGACAATCTGTGTTGGCGCCTCCGGCGGTGTATTCATGACAATGTACTGTGAGAGTTCCCGGGGAGATTCCAAAGGTTGACGACCATCGTCGCTCAATGGCCAAGCAACACCTATGGAGCCCATGGTGGAGACCGAAGACCTGCAAGTGGGCTCTGGTGTCGACTCCGGAGGGGGGGACTGCAGCAGTGTCACGAGTCCTGAGTCAGAGATAACCGAAGTGGAGTCACAGTTCAGCTTAGGCGGTGAGGAGCTGTTCAGTACAGACGTCAGCGACACACAATCGGGCTGGGTATCGGAGAGTGACAGCCAGGGTTTTAGCACGGATGTCAGTGATACTAGGAGGAAGCAGCGGAGGGCAGCGGTGCAGGGAGCTCCTTCCTAACCCGAAACCTGATCTGTTGGGGCACCAGAGGTGCTCTCACATGGACACCACGTGACGGTGCCTAGCGGCGCCTTGCTGGGCAGATGGGACAATTGGTGCCGCGGCTCCGCCTCATTGATACATGTCGTACTGTTGAGAATGCCAGAGTGATTCTGGAGGGTGACGACCATTGTCGTTTTATGGCCAAGCAACACTGGGCGTTGGTTCCGTCAATTTTCGCACCGTGGATTTTGGCGGTGCATTTTTCCATTGGTCCTACTGTGTGCTGTCCGATAGCTTGGTTTTGAGATGTATGATGTTCATGTTTCGTGTCAAGGAAGCTGATTTGGGCATGACGGCCTTTGTGCCTGACGATACCCGTCGTGCACACGCATCTGTATCCCATAGCAGGGTTGGGACCGCTATCATCGGCTCATAACCCCAGACAGCAAAGATCCGGCAGTCTGTCGTTTTTAGACACTATGCACCACAAGTAGGCGTGGCCTGCTAGACACTGTCGGCATGTTGTGGACGTGAGGAGACAATATTCAGGAAGGAGGCCGTAAGCCCCCTTCCCAAAACACAGGGTAGCAACAGCGTGTATCTGTGCACAGGGGTCCGGCGGTGTCCCAGGCATCATTTCCCCCGTCTGAATGAGCAATCGGGCAAAGCTGACCGGAGAGAAAGTGCACCGACTCACTCTATGTGTCACCAGTCATTTGTCTCATATGGGGTGTGCAGTACACGTGGGTGGTCACGAGGTCTGCCAGAGACGCCGGCTTGGAGCACGTGAGCACTTCTTTCGAGAAGCAGCGCCGCTACTCGGCACCATCGCGCATTGCTTCCGTGTTGAGGCGGTTGCCGGTGCAGAAGGGGGGTCGGCTCATTCCCCGACCGGAGTCTCTGTCACTCCAGCAGCTTTGGCGGCTGCCATTCGCGTTGTCCATAGGCGCTTTGCTGCGTTGCAGGCGGTGTTCGATGGAGAGGAATTCGTTCTCCGACCCGATTTGGATGCCACTTGAACTATTGCTTCCATGAGCGTAGTGCGGCTTCGGCCATCAGCGATGGAATGATGGAAGACGAGCAACACCCATCCACACTGGAATACCGAGGCACGCCAGAGCAACTGGTGCTCCTCTGCATGAGGCTCTCCAAAACCACGCAACAACTCCGCCTCTGCCAACTGTGGCAACTGCGTGACGCTGTCAATGCTCATGTCACTATGTATTGTGACGTGAGTTGTCCGATTCACGGCCACAGGCTACCGCCACCTCTATCCATCCCAGCATTGATCTAGTGGCAGCGAAAGCTGCTAAATGCAGTCGGTGCTCACAGACGCAGCGTGGTGCCGCTGGAAGGCGTACAGGGGGGCCCTGCCTTGCGCAAGTGGCCTGGCCATCTCCGGAAGGTGTTGCGGGTGCAGCGCAAAGACGGACGCACATGTGCCTTGCCAGCCTTGATTGCTCGTCGCAGCTCCGTGCTTCCTGTCGTTCTCATGGAGTCACAGTGACCGCGGCGTTGTGTGCTGCAATGGCTTTCGTGTTGTTCGATCGGCTCAGGCGAGAAGGTGTGTTGAAAGCGTCCCTCATTCCCTGCGCTTCCGTTGACATGAGGCAGTTCACTCCGGAGTTGCAAGGGGCGTTCGGCTGTTACGCATTTGGCGGCAAGTGGCCCTGCCCTCTTCTAATGGACGAGTCTTCGACCTTTTGGGATGTTGCCGCTCAGGCCTCGAGGGGACTCAAGGCGCATGCCACTGCGGAGCGCGCCTTTGACTCACGGCGGTTCCACGACTATGCGCACGCGCTGCGGGATTGGCGATCTCCACGACACAACATCCGAAGCCCCAACGGCTATTGGGACGCGTTGGAGGAGGATTGGCAGGGGCGCGATTCGAGTTTCAATGTGAGTAATTTGGGGACCGTGCTGAGTTCGGGTACATTGCAGTTTCGCATCTCCGAGACGTACGCAGCGGTAAGCCAAGTGTTTCCAGGAAGCTACATGTCCCTGAGCGCTGCATCTGTCGGGAATCGATTGTGCCTGTCCCTCGCCGCTGTCGATCCCATAGTCTCCAAACCAAGTCTGGCCTCGTTCACGCAATCCCTTGTCCACATTCTGATGCAACATGTGTGCACGGCAGAGAAAACAGCAGATGGATAGCCCATCCCTTCGCCCATCGAGCCAGGGGTGACGGACCGGGTCCAAGCGGAGGAGATTATGGGAGAGAGAGGCTCCGCCACGATGCCAAGACGGGTGCCGCACTGGCAGCATACCATTCCGCTGCTGTGGGCCGTCGGGCCCCGTGGGGCTGTCTCCGGCATCCAACATTGGGGCCCCATTGGTCGCATCTCCTCCTCCTTCGCCACCCACAGCAATCCTGGCTCGCCAACTTGTCCCCCTGACTGCAGGGTTTGTGGTGAGGAATGTGAGGTGACCTGCTCGAGCCGGTTGTGGTTCGGAAGAAGGGCTGGATCATGCCTCTAAGAGGTGGGCTCGTGACAACATTCGGCTGGTGGCTGCATCCAACTTCTATTTCATTTTGAGCGCATGTTGCGGTGATGGGACCGGAGGCTCGCTTGCCTTTGGGTCCGCGTGCTCCAGCAGGAGATCCCCTTCCAACCGTCGTTTTACCCAGAAGCGGGATGCAAACACACGCGGCCAACGCTTGATTTGGACGTGGTGGAGTGTGATTGAGCGGCGGTCTTCGGAATGCTGCACAATCCATTGTGCGCCGATGTGCATCCTTCTCTCAGGCACGGTGTTGCAGGGTTCAGCTTGACCTTTGACCAGCAGCACCCCTGATTGCATAATGGGACACACGTGTTTGATGGCGAAGAAGGCAGGGTGCGGTATGGAGGGAGGGTGGTGAGTGTGCAGTTGTGTTTCCCAACGATATGAGCCCGCCTGGTTTTGATCTTACAACCTCTGGGAGATGATTCTTGATTTTGGGGTTAAAAGAATGGGAGACCCGATTTTTCAACCCCACTCCTCAATCCCCCCCCACCCCACCCCCCTCCACCAAAATGCGGTACCTGGTTTAGGAGATTTGGTTGGGCCAAAATCGAAAAAGCTTGGAGCTATTTCGTCTCATGGACTGATGATTTCACAAAAACAAAACAAGCTCTTAAGGGCCAACCCCTGAGGGTATGCTGCGTGAACACCCACAAAAGTGGGGGGATATGATGTTCACGCCTGCCCTTGATCTCACGGGCTCTCTGACGTGATTTGTTTGGTTGATTTGCTCAATTGACTGGGCCCAGTGCACCATGCTCCATCCCTGCCTGCCTCCCTCCTGCCTCGCAGCCCCTTTGGGCGTACTACAGCCCAGGGGATCGACATTGAGGTTTGACTCTTTGTAAGTTCCTGATTTTTTGGGGGGCAAAAAAGCCTTTTCTTGCACATGGGCCCCAAAACCATGACAGGGTCTCAGCTCCTATCTGTAGGTCCCCCTCATCAGCTTCATCAGTGAGGACTTTGCTCTTTTTCGCTGGACGTGTTTTGGCTGAAAAATTGCGACTTTTGGGCATCCCCCGGGCGGCCTTTGGCCCCACTTGGGGGGGGTGCACCTGACGTAGCGCGGAGAATAGGTGGTTTGGCCCCACCAAGCACCTGCACTTCCTGCTTCTGGCACCCCTCATCTAGGGGTAGCCACTTCAGATTCCTCACCATGTTCGGGACACCGTTTGGAGGCATGTGTCGGAGTGCTATACTTGTCATCTCCATTATTGCAGTGATTGTTTCAGCACCCAAACATGTGGGGACAGATTGCTAGCGCAGGCAGAGTAGGTTGCCAGCTATCTTGTTGTTCCCTTTTCTTTGCACCCACACACGTGGGGGTGGATTGCTGACACACAGCATATTCATTCACCGAGTTGCCCTTTTGCTTGTGCAATGGTTGTGGGAAGGAGGGATGTTTACATAGGTCTTGTAGCCAAGGGTTTGCTCTCCTTAGGGGGCATTTTGGGAGGGGGTGACAGCCGATCCATTCCAGGTAAACCCGCCGTAAAAGTCGTGCGCGGTGCAGATATTCCCCCTTCGGGTCATTTGGTGGGCAC
The DNA here is from genome assembly GCA_964036045.1 of Eutreptiella sp. 'Long Island Sound 2002'. NCBI lineage: Eukaryota > Euglenozoa > Euglenophyceae > Eutreptiales > Eutreptiaceae > Eutreptiella > Eutreptiella sp. 'Long Island Sound 2002'. The sequence goes on from OZ038390.1 coordinate 60,004,001, forward strand.
ATGCAAACCCATGGGGAGCCATGTCACACCAATCACTAAATGGGTCCATTTACTGGTGTCCATATTTTCACTAAATGAAGCCACTTGTGTAGATTGGGGCAACACACTTGGCCAATTTGTTTGGTATGTTGGGCCAGCACTTCTCTGCGAGGTGGACTTGCCGAGCACAAAGGAATTCCAATGTTTGCCGTGCATTGTGGCTGATCATGGTTTTCTTGTTTTGGTTTTACTATCTTCTTTCAATCTTCTGCTTGACACATCTCAGAGGTTTTCACACAAGCAGGTCACCAAGAGTAAGTGCATATATCTGGTTCCTGGCCTCAGCGCTTGGGGGGCCAGGCTGGGGTCCAGGCTTAAGGGGTGGAGGAAGGGGATGCTCTGTTGAGGCGCCTTGGTCACAGACTGCTGCTCCATTGTCATTTCATTGGTAGGAAACTGTGCCTGCAGACTGGTAGGGTTGAATTTTCAACCCATGGAGACATGTGACATTTGTCCCTCGGACATGGGACTCATGAGGTACAGAAATCCGTTTATTGGGCAACAGGGAAACGTGCAGGTGCATAGCCATGATGAAATAGCGCCATTGAATCGGAATGAACCATCTGGCGCTATATGCCTACTACACCATACCACACGCTCACTGCTCAGTGAACACTCAGGGAGCAGGAAATGGGCCCATGATATGGTGCAGTGAGCATGCAGTGACCACATCAGAGTGTTCACTGAGGTTCAGCTGCAAGGAAAAGTGTCCAACAGTGCTGTGCAGCCAAGAAATGCCTTCCCACTGCACAGACATTTAAACATCCATGGCCGAAGGACATGTTGCAGCGAACACCGAAGGAGCAGAGGAGGTAGAAAAGGGAGAAAAGGGGTGAAAATTACGCTATGCCATACCTCCAATTCGGAAGAACCTCCAGAATACATAGTATCAAAGAAACAATGATGGCTCAAATACCACAAAGTATGTATGCACAGTTTGGCATTGAAAAGTGTGCACAGTTCGTGCACATCCTCGCAGTCCCACAGCAGTAAGTGTTTATGTGAGGGACATCTTGCAACACTGGGGAACCTTCCCATGTGGTTCACACATTTGCAGCACCCTGCACATTAAAGGCATGCAGAACCGCTCCACTATTACAGGCAAGTAGACTGCAAGATACATTAAAGGCAATGAGCAGTGACAACCATTCGAATTTTTTTTGAGTTGAAAGGGTCATCCAAAACAATATGAAGATTGCACATCATCTAATTATTTTTTTTGACATCAGGCCTATGCTGAAAAGCAGTTAGTCCTCGGGCAGACAGCGCGGTCTCTGCGCTAGAGCTGCAGGGCCCCATCTACTGCCACGTGATTACTAATGCGCCCAGAGGGGTTCCAATGTGGTTGAACTTCAGGTGACAATAAAACAAGAAAAAAAAGTCATAAGATGTGGTACAGGATGGAAGAATAAAGGTTCACGGCCATACACAAGCTTTTAGCAGCTCCCCACAGCCCCTCAAGCTGATGCACAGGTTCATTCTGGTGGTGCGGTTGTGCAGGTGCCTTGAGGGGGGGGGGGGGGGCAGAGGGTTCTAGGTCCAAGGTGGCGTTCTTGACCACGCTTGGGGATGCACAAAAATCACATATGTGGATTTCCCTAAATTTCCCTGATTAATGGTAATGCGTGTTGTGTGTGTTTTGTGCAGATGCGCCCCCAAAATGAAGTGTTTGACTCAAACTGCAGCTCATTCTTAATTTCCGACATCTTTGGGATGCAGCAAACAATTTGTGGGTATCCAAACTGGGGCTAGGACGAGTCAGGTGGCTCATTGAGTCGCTTCAACAAAAAGCCCGGCGTGTTGGTAGCACAACCAGGGAGAGGTGGGGGAGACACCCGGAGCACTCATACTCCCCCAGGTGCTGACCTTTTAGCACTCTCCCTGCCCCCTCCCTGCTGAGCCCTACCTGCCATTGCAGCATGCATCATGTGGGAGGGAGTGGCTGCTGCTGTAAAGAGTGGTGTGCGTGTGCATCCATGTGGGTGGTGTGCTGGTGGGGCCGCAGGGGCCCATGTGCAAGCACCGGGGTGGTGTCATCTGGAGTTGTGGGATGACATCATGCAGGTTTTGGCACCAAAGCATTTGGGTCGTAGCCGAGTGTAACAGGACTGCGGGAGGCATTTTCTCAGTGCCTATTGTTGCTGCAGGCCATGACTTGGAATAGCAATGCTCTTTTCAGAACCCTGGCGACGGTTTGTCTCCTTCTCGTGGGAGTCGTCGTGCTCTGGTGCCTCGACAAACGACCTCATCAGCAACAGTGGTCCGGGTTCCTCACCAAGCGATCCCACCGTGAAGACTGGTCCACTTGCCCTCATTCGGATCCCTTGCCCACATCTGGCAAGAAAGTCCTTGTCACCGGGGCAGCAGGATTCATAGGGTCCCATGTAGCAAGAAGTGCCGCCGAACTTGGCCTCCAAGTGGTTGCTGTGGATGATATGTCTGGCGGCTTCTGGGAAAACGTCCCCGCACATCCGAACGTGCACTTTTTCAAAGGGGATTGCAAAGACGCGGCCTTCGTCGAAAAGGTTTTCACGAGGCACGGGCCTTTCGAGTATGTATACCACTTAGCTGCCTACGCTGCTGAAGGGCTGTCGCACTTCATCCCAAGCTACAACTATCGAAACAATTTGGTTGCCTCCGTGGAGATCTTGAATTTTGCCATCAAACATAAAGTGAAGTGCTTTGTGTTCACGTCCTCCATCGCTGTCTATGGGTCAGTGCCAGACGACATGCGGGAAGACGTCATTCCCACGCCCGAGGACCCCTACGGCGTCAGCAAGTTCGCAATGGAACTGCATCTAAAAAGCGCCCACGAGATGCACGCGATGGATTATGTCATCTTCCGCCCTCACAATGTGTACGGCCCGAACCAGAACATCGCTGACAAGTATCGCAATGTTGTCGGAATCTTCATGAATGAAATCATCCATGGCAAGCCGCTGACAATTTTCGGCGACGGTTCCCAGACGCGATCGTTCAGTTACGTCGATGACGTGGCCCCGATCATCGCAAAGGCCCCCTTGTTACCACACGCGCGGAACCAAATCTTTAATGTTGGTGCCGATGACTCCTACAGCTTGAATGACCTTGCCCAAAGTGTCTCCCACGCAATGCAGGTCCAACCAAATATCGTGCATCTGGATGCAAGGAAGGAGGTGGTCCATTCCACAGTTTCGAACGCCAAAGTCCGATGCTTCTTTGGATTGTCAGGATACACCGCATTGCAAGACGGACTGAACAAGACAGCGGTGTGGGTGAAGAGTATCGGGCGCCATTACTTGCCCGTTGAGTTTTCTCATGTTGAGATCATCCAAAATATGCCTCCTTCCTGGGTCCGTGCGGACCTTGGGCAAGCATCAGCCATCGTGCATGACTCCTCTGATAACCCCCGGGCCGGAGAATTCGAACGGCAGAGGTTTGGTGATGGGGTTCCAGAGCCATGATTCGTCGGGTTGGCGGCACCACTCATGTTGTCTGTTTGTTTGTTTTGCCATGATTGCATTCTTGCCCTTTCCCCATGCTTTGCCGCCGCCTCTGAATGTCTTCTCACCTCTGGAACAGTTGCTTACCCCTTTGTTCTTGACAGTCCGTCAGCCTTTATTCAGCAGATAATACGCATCTCGCTCTTCATGCCGGCTGTCTAGCTTGGACTCTGGTTACGCCGGTGTGTTTCTCCCGCGGCCCAGTTGTCCCAGGCAGCAGGGGTGGATATAATAGTGACGACATTACCAATGTGGGGGTGGGAGGGGGGGCTGTTGAGCCAGGAGGCAGTGATGACGGAATGACGATTACGATTACAATTAGCTCTGCCAGTTCAGGCACAGATGATTCGTAATTGCAAGCCATTTTGGCAAAATGTGTCAAGAAATGATTGCACTGTGTGGACTGTCTTCATGGGATACACCAACCCCTGTGCAATGTATTGTCTTGTGTTCAGTGTTGGTGGATTGGCTCAGTAGTTCGGTGGTATATGCACAGGGTTATAGAAGGATTGGCCTGGGTTCAAATCCATGGCAGCACCTGCTCTGGCGCTTTGTTGGGCCATCAGTCCTCTTGTAAAACTGCGGGCAAAACTGCGAGTTCAGTCAAACGGGTAAATCGTAATCGTAATCGTCATCGGGGGGGGAGGGGGGGGGGGGCTGGGGGGGGGGGAGACCACCCCCCCCACACACTATATCCACCCCTGCCAGGCAGTGTCATCTGTGGTGTTCTCAAAGACGGCAATTTCTCTCCATCTGAGGATCGGGAACTGCCCTCGGCATCGTGAGATGATCATGTGTGGCACCAACACGTTTCAGGAAACGAACACCAACCGGTCTGTCTGATGTGTTACGTGTATGTGAATGTGTGTACTCCATACCCCAAAACGGGAGTCGCTTCTTGTTTTTTATTTGTGTTTGCTTTCTTGACGTGGGACCACAATCATCCGCATCCGCCAAAGTTGGTGCGAGGCCGATCTATCTGTCCGGGCCCATGTCGCCCTGTCGTGCACCGGCCGTCCCCTGGGCCTTCGGAAAACGCAATTACAGGATCTTGAACTCGCCGCCCTTTAAGCCCGAGGCCAAACCATGGCACTGCTCCACTGGGCCCCACTGAGGACCGGGTAAAGAGCGGCATGCGCCCACGCAGGTTTTGCGCAGAGTGTATTTGCTGCCCAGGATGTTCAGCCAAAAAAAAAAAAAGGGCAAGGTGACATGCGTCGTATGCGCAATATATAAGACCCCGCGCACGGCTGCAATAACGAGGACCGGACATCATCCTCCAACCGGTGCAATCTTTCAGCTTGTCTGATGGAGTGCCTCCTGTTGTGCTGGAAGCATGCCCGGCCCTTGCCTGTACCTTGCTGTGTCGCATAGGGGCAGCATCGCAGGCAGGGGCGCTGGGTCAGGACACCCTGAGCCATCTGGCACGCCAGCGCCAAGATCTTTGAAAGACTGTTGGCCAACGTGTTGCATGTGTCCCTCGCTTCTTGTTCTATGACCGCATCGTATCTGCAGATCCCCTCTGCCTTTCCTGGGCACAGCTAGGGTCTTTACGGTGGCAGAAATATCACAACTGCCCTGCTCATGATGGGTCGTGTTTGAATTCCGTCCCACTGCGGATGTTGTTTGAGCTATGAATGGAATCTGAGATGAGATTCCAGCCCACGTCCCGGGGGCCCTCTCGTTGCCTTTGTCACACCTCATGATGTCGATTCAGCATCTTCAAAGCTGGTGTGCTGGCCATGTTTTGCGCGGGAAACCCTCGTTGTGGCTCAATTTGGTCTTCGCATGGGCGTGTTGTCGTCCGGGTCAATATGTTACTTGGCTGGAGCGTAGGCATGCTGCTTCTTGAAGTGGCATGTGGTGAACGTTCGCAAGGCAAATGAAGGCTTGCTGGTCATCGAGCACACTGCGTCTCCGCGTGTAGCGGTGTCGTACAATTTTATGGTCTTGCATGAGGTCCAGCACCACGACAATGGACTGTTTTGGATCATTTGCTTCGCAACATAATCTGTTTAGTCGCCTCATTGGGTAAATAGTTGGGCATACATGTACGTCTGGGAGCATGGTTTGCTGGGGGTAAATGCGTTTGTTGCCTCCAGTTGCACATATTTCTCTGATGTATTCAATTTCTCCCAGGGACTCTCCAAAAGAGCTGGCCAAACAGTTTTCTGTTGTCAGCAGGGGGCACATTTCGGTGGAACCATGCCTCCTGGGATGCATGTTGTTGCGGCTGCATTGCAGAAGACTTCTGCGATAAACCGAATGGTTTGCACACCACACACCCTGACTCTTGCACACCACGTCGCACTGCTCTAAGCAGCCAATGCTTTGTCATTCCATGACGCATGCATCCGTAGCACACCCTCCGCGCGTTGAAGCGGATGCACGGTGCTTTGCTCCCGCATGGTTTCTGGTGAGCTCTGTGTCTAGCACGGGTCGCCTGCCACTGATTGGTTTCTGCGTTGCATCCTGGCAGTGAGGCATCGCGAAGTGTACGGGGGCATGCGCGGGCTGTAGGGAAGCCAGGGTCGCGCTGCGGCACGCGTCCTTGGATCTCTGTTTGCACGTCTTGCGGCAGCTCTCTCTCTCTCTCTCTCTCTCTCTCTCTCTTTCTGTCTTTGTTATAGCATCCCTAAAATACCATCCCCGAACCACAAATCACCAAAAACCTTCATGGATCCCCAGAAAAAGGGACTGCCATATTCCATGTGCCAAAAGTTGCGGGAACAACACCTCCTCTGCTCTGATATGGGTGTCGCTCTCGCAAAGGGGGGGGGGTTGGCACAAGGCCTTGGTAACGGGGGGGGGGGTAGTTCCGTCTTCGCAGACATCAGACAGAGTTGTGCGCTGTTGGGCACCTGTTGCATAAAGCGGAACACCGCTGCGCCGCAACAGTCTGGTCCACTGCCACATGCGCGTGCTTGGACAGCACGTCCATTATTCAAATTTAGCTCGAGGCCCATCAACTCTCGTATGCGTTTCAGCGTCCAAGGGGGAGGGCGTCGGGAACGTTGCATGAACGCTTCAAAGCATTTGTAGTTTGATTTGACAGATTGTCAGCCCTTTAGTGTCCCATCTGTGGGCCGTCAACACCAGAATGTGAACCCTGCAGGTCTACCACAGCAGCTGATTTCGATGCCATGGTTCACAAGAGCTCAATGCTGCTTTGCTTTGCTTTGCTCCGACTGCTTGTGTCTTCTCGCGTTGCGCGCGAACAAAGCCATTTGTCAGAGCAACAATAGGTGTTCTTTCCGTCAAATTTTGGAATTTTAGTGTTGCTCTCGCAAGGGGGGGGAGGGGGGAGGCCTGTGGTGTTTGGTGGCTGCTGCGGCTTCGCTTCCTGCATCGCGAAATGCTTTCTGCCCTCAGTGACGTCCTGTATAACCATCTACTCCCCACCTGTTGTTGCCCTCTTCCTCCCCCCTTCCCTCTGCAGGGGACAAAGTGGCCCAGAAGTGGCACAGCTCAGAGGTTAGATCACACACCACCGCCACCACCACGGGCGCAACTCCTGGAAATGCACCGCGTTGATGGATAGCCCCTGGTGACCTAGAATCTCTACGGGACATTTCCCGGGCCATCATGGGTTTGAGAGCACCCTTCGAAGGTCACAGCGTTGGGAATGGCGGCATGCCTCACCCGGCGGCCGGGGGAGTGGACGCCAGGGGTGCAGAATGCCGACCAGTAGATCAACATTCCAATCTGAAAAAATCCTGTACCCCCACCCCCCCTTGTCCAAGTCTGAGTGAGGCGCCGCCAGGGGTAGCGGTGTTCGACAGGGGAGGTGGGCCATGAGGACTTGTGGGAAGCCATTCAATCGGTTACGCGAGTCAGGGAGTGGGGATGTGCAACTGCGGTGGGTGCCATCGCAACTGAATGCGCACGGTAACGATGAGGCGGACGCTCTGGCTTTGTTGGAACCTGCATCCAAACAAATTGCTCCCGCTGTCCAAGAGGCGACGCAGCAATCTTGACGTGGGTGGGGGCACCTCACGTCGCCTTGCTTGAAAGCATGGACAATGTGTGTCGAGGCTCCATCACGTGATACTTGAAGTACTGTTGGAATGCCAGAGTGATGAGCAATGAGTGATGAGGGTGGCGGCCATCGTCGAATTATGGCCAAGTTTGAGTGAGACAAGTCTGAGTGTTGAGAGATGAAGTAATGTTGGGGATGCCAGAGGGATTCTGGCGGGTGGCCACCATCATCAATCTATGGCCAAGTCTGAGTGAGTCTGGCGTGAGGTCAGGATCATGCTGGTTATTTCAAAACCTGACATCATGGCCCTGGTGCAAGCAACGCAGCGAGGGATGTACTCGAAAATACTTTGTGGTATGCCAGATTCTGAAGCACGACACCCATCGTTGATTTATGGCCAACTAATGTAATCAGCAGCAAGCAATTGCTGACATTTGCCCTGGGATGTTTGTTTTGGTGATGGCCATCATCGAATTTATGTCCAAGCACCGCAATAAGCAAGAAGCAGTAAGTTGAGTCTGACTTATGTCTCGCCATCGCTGCTCCGAAAGGGAGTCTTGCAGTGGTGTGACATGGTGGGTGGTAAGTTTACCGGGTCAGAGCTACAGTCTTGTTTGGCTCCAACATGGCAGGAAGTATGTGCGAAGTGCGCCAGGCCGGTGGTAAAGATGTATTCACTAGCTCGGGAGTGTCCAAAGGCCTGGATCAGTGGCCGTAGCACTGGTGGGGCTGCAGAATGTCGCTATTTCTGCACCACAAGTCGAGAGCAGGTGCAACAGCCACTGGCAGTGTGGCATGTTTTTGGCACTGCCTCTGCCCAAATGGAACCGTGATTTGTCCGTTGAGCATTGTGGCGCAAATTGCCATTGAGTTTCAGGATGGACAGGATTGGGGGCAGGTTGTGTCTGCTCGATGGGAGGGTCAAGGACCACGAACATGTCTTGAAGAATCCTTTGGGCTGATACATCATGAGGGCCGCATGGTCGAGCCTAGCAGGTTGTTAATACAGGAGGGAGCTCTATCTATGCTCACGATACAGGGGCTTGTATTGTGGGCAGCCTCCAAGGCGCATGGAAGTTGCACTGTGAAGCTAAATACCAACGGCAATTGCCTTGCACTGGGGGGTGAGAGGAATCTGTCGTGTAATGAGGGCGAGCTACGGCACAACTACAAGCCAAGTATTAGCGAGCCGGGCACACGCCGGGCGCGCGCCGGGCATCTCCACCGGTGCCTGTTTTGCCCCCACCTCACGAAACAATTTGGCCTACCTTCTTGCCGTGTCTAAGAATTTGGCCCTTCCTTTGCACCCAGTTTATCGCAAGGGTGGTGGTTGGAAGTGGTGGGAGTGACATTTTGTGTTGTTGAATTCTCATATTTTGGCTTATGCAAGGTGCCTTGCAGGGAAGGTTTGCGGTCTAGTGCAGTCTACTTCGGGCTCGAGATGCGGCGGATGCGTAATACAAAGGTAGCACACCGGGCATGCACCGGGCCAACATTCCCCCAGAGGGTTTGTTTGAGATTTGGACTTTAAAGCAACGCCGAATCCCCTGACCATTGTGCCACAGCCAGGAGCGAAAGTGGACCCGCTCAAATGATAGGACGCAAAGTGGGCAGATCATAACAACGGGTTGCTGTTGGAGCTTAAGACTGTGGCGTTGGAGGGTTGGGTGGTGGTGTACGCGGATGGGCCACCAAGGGGTGTTTGACACTGGATGCAAGCGGGTTTCCGTTTGTGGTTTGGGGCATGAACCATGTCGCGCATGTGCCGCCTAATGAGGGACAAAGTATTAGTCGTGGCTGTGGCGAATCAAGGGGCGGGTCCTCCAAGCACTGCAGCGGGCGGTGAGGGGGGGGGGGGGGGGCGGCCAAGGGAAACCATGGTTCCTTTACGCTTCGCCTGCTACTGTTTCGAGCCTGTCACCTCTACAGCGTTTGCGACTGCATTGTTACTTCAGACACCATCAACACAGCTTTTCGGCCCTGTGGCAGCCACACCGGCACCGTGAATTGCTCTATAAAACATACACACGCGGCATGCGCCAGGCATTGGACAGCAAAGACTTGGGACGCTGGGCTGAACTTCTCCAGGCGCGTGTCGCGTACTTGCCGTATGACACACATCCCATCATCCGCATGCTCCGAGCCACGTCACGCACACACGAATGGCACACTTCAGTGACGCCTGCAACCATACTCATATACATCGCTGTGCACACATACCTACTCACGTGCTACGCAGGAAACACAACATTGGCCACGACACAACGGCTACGCAAGCACGTCACAACCACACAAGCAGGATCCGAAGAATCCTCCTTCCACGATTTGCTGCGTAACACTACAGAATTGCACTGGCAACTCATCCCTGTAGAACTGGTTGACAACCACGACCTCGCTTGCTACCGTGAACGTCACTGGTGGCACACTACACAGCAATGGACAATCAATGACACAGCCCCCGCCCTGCCGTCCGGCACAGGAGCGAGCCCTGCAGCACAACACACGAAGCGGCTCCAAGCAACATTACGACAAGCACACGTCGCGCGCATTAACCGGGACTACGCACACGCAGCAATTTTGAACAAAGACATCGAGCGTATGGCGAACCGACTCAACATACCACTTTGCCGTCCGGTAAACATCACCGTGCCATACATCACACCCGAACAACGATCTCACATCCAGACTATTATCAGCAGAATGGTCCGACACACGCAACGATCCTCCTGGGAACGTCAAGCGATACGCGCACGCATCCCGGTCATCGCCTCCTCACCACTAAATGTTCGGCGGGCATTTGAACGCTTAGCTAACAAACACGAAAAACAAACAGAGCGCCCTGAATGCCGCTGCACTGCACACACACTCGATCAGTGGTAGCACTGTGGCACAGTAGTTAATGTTGCAGGACACTATGCCCTACTGCCTGTACACATCGAACACCAGGGTGCTCCGCTGCGGGCTACGGATCCACTGCCCTGCTCTGGCTCGTGTTCACGACACCAGGCGGTGAACAGCTTGGCCCAGCTGGCACGCACACTGCACATACAACACACGTACACACCCACGTCGATTGCCGCATTACTGCCACCCGAGAACTGGGACAGGGAACCACTCTTACGTCATAGAGTCCAGAATTTAGCGCGCAGCCTGAGCTCCATGGCCTGTGTGAGAGTTGCTGACAAGGGCAGCACCATGCTTTTTGCATTTTGCCGTCAATGGGTATGGGATGAAACAGCAATGTTTTTGTTGTCCGAACGGTACGACCCACGCCCACTGTCGGAGAACCTAAATATCCAAGCAGCCCTCCAGGATATCATCAAAAAGAACAGGTGGCCGGTAAACACAGCACGCTCCCTTCCCCTCTTGTACCTCCTTGGCAAGGCAAAAATCCTGACGAAGGGCTGTATTTTGTGGCGACCTATAGCTGCCATTGTCGAACCGCAACTGCAGCGATTCTTCCTCCGGTCAGCAGCACGCGCCTTCACCCTCTTGCTCCGCCTGCGGACAGAAGAAATTTGCGCATCATTCCTAGTTCTCAAAATATCCGATCTCCACCCGTGGTTTCATGGTTTACCGGACTGGGGCTGCGAGGTCATCGGGGAGTGTGACTGCTCTGGCCAGTTCAATAACGTCACGCCAGCCTCGGTTATGTCTGATCTCAGTGCGTCTGTTAAATGGTTAGCTGCGAGACGTCGCTGGAACGCCCAAGAACTGGTTTGGTCCATCCACCGGGATAACAAAAAACTTGATCGTGCGGGCAAAGGGACGTCTAGCCGTTTCCAGTACATCGCACACAGGGACCTCGAGAATCTGGTATACTTCTCCCTCCTCACAGACACATACACGCAAGCGTCGGGTCAAATATGGTCACGCACAGGGGCCATCCCCATGGGCGGGCCATTCAGCGCACAGAGCGCCGATTTGCGATCAGTATGGGGCGCCAAGACCAGGGTTGACCTTATGCGCAGACTCGGGAACCTTTCTTTCTCCCCCCGCGGGCACCCGCTGTGGTCGACACCCCGGGGCAACACCCTTTCGTTAGCACAGTTCCGTGATAATGTGGTCGTGGGTGCACGTGGGCCCACTGCCAAAAGCGAAATGCAACAGGTATGCAACACCCTGTCAGAGGTCTGGACCCTCCCTGTTTTGTGTGACTGCATAACGGTGGACGACAGAATTTGCAAAGGGGCATGCATGAGCATGAGCTTGACTGCCATGGGCATGACCACACACCTCAAAGGAACACACCCACCACTAATTTATGCACAGCCTTCGGGTCTCACATCAGACTGGCACCTGAAGTACACTGTGACTATGCAAACCCCTACAACACATGCCCATAAGCATATATCTAGTATCATCGTTAGTGCAGTTTTAAATGTGCACCCTTTCCTTCACACCTGGCTGGGTTGCCTACTGAGCCTCACGTCCTGGTCACAGCTGGCGATACTGTCCGGGTACACCAGGAGCACTGTTTTGCGCGCGCTGCACTCAGCAGTGCCACGTGTCATCAGCAGGACACCGTGGGACGTTGACAGCACACTCCAATGGTGCTGCCATGCCACATATATTTTACCGTGCACGCGGGACACCCTATTTTTCAGGCTACACAGATGGCTACAAAGCCAAACTGTTTGGTCAGACCAGGCATATGCCTCGTGGCACATGCCACACGCTGGCCCGTGTAGCCATTTTTGCGCCGACTGGTGCCATGATTTTCCCATCCTCTCTTACCTTACCCCACTGCTGGATCCGTCGACATCAATCCGTTTGGGGCCTCGGCCCCGGGGGGAGGGGTCTCTGGCGTTTCCAATTGTATGTGAACTCAGTGACAGGTTGACTGATTGATCCGGTGAAGCCTGCATGGCGATGGTCTTGTACGTACCGCCGCGTCTTCACTGCATTTCGCTTTTTCAATGGTCCATCCACTGGCATCTTTGCGTCCTTGTTGACAGAAAGGTACCTATGGTCTTGTAGGCCACTGACGAGCCATATTTCTTTCTACGCTTTGTGCTGATCGCGTCTTGTGCTCACGCACCATAGCCCAGAGTTCCTTCGGGGCCGGTGATTCACGAGGATGACACAAAGGACCTCAATGTGGGGGCCACAGGTGTGTGGGTTGGGAGATGTTGGATTTCAGGCATGGCCCACCAGCTAGAGAGGAGCAGGATCTTCTTGGGGGATGGGCCAGGTAGGTTTATGTCTTCTATGTGTGCGAAAATTCCTGCTTTGGTTGGTCTGCTCCCATGGGACATCGAGTGTGTGAGTTGACAGTCCATGTTTCTCGTTGTGTATACTGTGCGGCCCATAAGGTAGAGAATGGAACCGAGGTTCTTTGTCGCATAACTATCCAGGTCGTAGCAAGGCCGTACATTTTGTCTGAACCCCTTCTCGATTTTCCTTTTGTGCTTTCACACTAATCGAATTGGTCATGCGTTTCTTGGGTGGTAGGCCACATGAATGCACCACATTTGCCTTTTGGTGGAGCACCATGAATCGGGAGGCGGAGCAGTGTGCAGGAGCCTGGGCTGCAACACAGGTGTGGCACCCATCATGAGAGGCAGTGTTGGAGGAATTAGGGGGAGCCTTAAGCGCAGTGCGCACGCAGTGCAACTATTTGGGCACCTGGCCGTACTAGAGACCCATACTTTGAGATACTAGGGGCCCCTAGGGGCATCATGGTGACCCCTAGCGGAGGTTTTCACTTCTGATTTTGTCCCCCTTTGTTTGCAGGGGTGGTAGACCTGAATGAAGTCTAGGTGGAGTTGTTCGCGAGTAAGGAGCAGTATATGATGCAGCTCTACTGTTCGCGATACCTCAATAACGCCTATTGCTTCTACTGGAGATTGATGGGGTTGTGCTATGCTAACCCCCAATTCTCCCAACTTGCTAAGGTGTTGACCAAGATCGCCCTTAAAGGAGCGAGAGTGGTACTGTGTACCCCAGTTTGCAACTTTCTTGAGCTGGGGCAGTTTGGGTCACCAAATTCTAAGGGCGTTTCCAAGGGGTGTGCTTGGGGGCTATTCGGGGGGAACATAGTCTAAAAGTAGCACGCAGTGCGCGCGCAGTGCAAAGATTCCCCCTTAGAATGGGGACCCAACCCAGCATGTGTGGATGCAGGAGAAGGGCTGGGCGCTACACTTCGGAGAGCACAACAGAAAAGCTTCTGGACAACGGCATTGGGTTCTTGTTGTGACCTAAAGAACAAAGATTTAGCTTGCTTCCTTCACTTCAACTCACTGCAGCACAGCTTTGCTACACAAACTACTTTGCACAAACGTTTTCACCCTTCAGGCTCCAATTTTTCTGATGTTGTTTTGACTTTGGAGGTAGGCTTGTAGTAGTGATTTACTTTGTATTAGTGACCACCAATGAATGTGCTTGATTTTAGACATCAGTGCCACAATTCTGTGTGTTCATACAACTATGTAGGTCTTTTGGGGGGGCATGCAATGCCTTGTGCCTGCACCAATGTGTTGCAAAGTCAGTCCCCTTTTTCAATTGCATGGCCATGCGCACCATGCATGGCACTGCATTGAATCTTATCCATTCTTTCCTGTTCCTTCAGGGTCCTTTTTCCGCCTCTTCCAGCCACCATGCAGTACCAGACTTTGGACATGCAGACTCCTCCCTACCCCCATCAATCAAACAACAAGGTAGCTGCTTTTGCTGCATTGGCTCTGGCTAGCTGTGTGGCTTTGGGAGTGGTTGCTTCTGTGACCTCTCCTGCCACCTCCCTGTATGCACCAGCTGCCGTGCAACCAATTGTGAGCACTGCCTCTGTGCCCACTATGCCCAGGACTGTGATGCAGCAGCGGTATGAGCCTGCATACGCCGTGTCGCAGGGCATTGAGCCCATTGAGTATGCCGATGCTGCCCCAGTGCAGTACACCATTCCTTCCCACACTCAGAGCTCTGGCCTCAGCAGCTTGTTCCTGTTTGCAGCAGCAGCTGTCACTGGCGCTGGGGCATTTTTTCTTGGCCGTGCAACAGCTCCACAGCCCCGCTGGTCCATGATGATGGCCACTGCTAGCCCTGAGCTGCTGGAGAAGGTCACTGATATTGTGTGTGAGGAGCTTGGCATTGACAAGGCGGATGCCACTCCTGATGCCAATGTACAGGAGCTTGGTGCTGACAGCTTGGATTTGGTGGAGCTGATCATGCGTTTGGAGGAGGAGTTCGATGTGGAGATTCCTGAAGAGATGGCTGTGAAGATCACCACTGTGCAGGAGGCTGCCAATGCCGTTGCTCAGCAGCAGGGGTAAATGTAAGGGATGGACGACCCCAACTACACCAATGCAGGGATGCTATCGTTCTGCTGACCATACTGACAAACGCCCGTCTAACGTCTGCCACGAACCCGATGGACATTACGCCTGTGGTTGGAGTGGTGTGTATCACTAGCACCTAAGTGCTTGTTCCTTTGTAGCAGATGCAAAAGTTACAGGTCATGTCTGATTGCATGGCATGCACATGAGAGCACATCTACATCAACGGGCGCAAGCTGGCAATCCGCAATGTGCCATACCTTGGAATCAGCGGTATACGACCATGCTTGCCCTGGCTATCTAGAAGGCCATCTACAAGGGCCTGCGCATCGCCTGGCTGGTTCTCAGTGGGTGATACTGAAAACAAGCCAGCTGTACAACACCAGTGTAATTATATATGCAGATTCTCGCGCATTTGTTACTGCGCAGAAAACAAATGTACTAGCACGGCAATGCCTGAAACAGCCTCAGCAGAATTGCCACGCCGCATGAAACATTGTGCCGGGTGTTGTGCAGGGTCCGAGATCAGGTGGCGTCGCGGTGGCCCCTGGAATTCCGCGTAGTAATTGAAAACAGTTTTCGTTGTTTTTTGTGCGTTTGGTTGGAGTTAATTTTATTGATAGCATCCGAGTGACCGATGGGTGATGCACATCAATAATCGTTGTCAAAAATCCCACGTCTCCGGAGTGCTCAGAACTCTACAATGACCTTTCGAAAAGCCATGGGTGTATCTCTCATGTCTGGAAGCAAAAAGCACCTCATTTTCCTCCGATTTCCATGGGGTCTGCGGTAATGTGGATACAATGGAGGTGTAGGGCCCATTTTCGTGGGTGTAGCCCCTGGAGCTTCATAGGGAGGGGGGTCTAGCTCACAAGGCTCCTGGTTCGGAGGTGCCCGACACCCCCCTCCCCTGGGAACCTCCACTATCCAACGGCAGAGGGCCACAGGGCGGTGCCATCCTCAGTGAGTAGGAATGGAGACTGCTTGCACGTGTGGTTGACGGGTGGAGCTGATCTGATAAGGCTGTTTCAGAAAACACTCTTCAACCAGGCAAACCCGGTCACAGGGGACGCGGGGACGCTGTACGGTTCCTTTACACGTTGCTAAGCATGCCGCCGTGCGAACGGCGGTATGCCTGAGTTGTACCGGCAAGCAGAGGGGGGGGGGGGGTAAGACGAGGCAGAGACACAGGGAAGAGAGGGGCAGAGAGAAACCTATGGGGAGGGCGAAGAGGGAGAGAAACCCCCTTGGAAGGGTGAGGAGTAGGACATACCCCCTTGGGAGGGTGAAGAGGAAGAAACACAGAGAGAGAGAGAGAGAGAGAGAGAGAGAGAGAGAGGCCCGCAGAGCGAGAGGTTAGAGACTAACCGGCGCTGTGGGAGGGTGGTGGGAGCGAGCTGACCCAGACGCCCAGACAGCCAAAGCACATTCAAAAGCCACCCGGAGTGGCGCATGCGAATCTACAGTTGGCACCGAACTGGTCTGTGCTGCAGTGCAGCAAGCCAAAACATTGAACTGAGTGTGGTGATGACCATGCGCCTGTGACACGGGGGCGTATGCGAGCCCAGTATCCGTTGCCTCATGGCCCGGGGAACCGCTGCCCCCCCCCCCCCCCGGCGTCCCTCCAAGAGCCCCCCCTCCCAGCACACACACACCCCCAAGGGGCCTCCGGCCAACAGTTAGTTGGGGGGTAGTTGGCGTCCAGAATCGAGGGGTCGCCCCCCCACCCCCCCGTGGTTGAGAGCCTCGCAGTTTGAGCATCCTTCGAATGAGATTACGCCTCCCTGCCCCAACGGGCTCAACCATCCAGGCCCCGCCTTTTAGCTGAGAACTGTTTCCTAACCCCAACTGGTCAGTTTCGGGCAATCAAATGCCAACACAATTCCTTTTACACACATAAGAACTCTGAGGGATGCAAGAATCAGATTCACAAGTTACCAATCACACACGCATACACACAAATCAAGCCTCAACTTGCTCACTGAAATTCCGATAAAAACTGTGGCCATATCTCCTGACACATAGGCGCTTACAGGGCACATTTGATCATTGTGCACCGTGCATGCATGGTGCTTTTGGCAACCCCTTGCACGTTGCCTGGGCAGCATGACTGCCGTGTATGAGACAACCCCTGCACAAACAACAACCCACAACCACAGTGCCCACAAATCACATTTACTGTCTTTTCAATGGCCCCATTTATTCTGGAATAGTATGCATGCGGTGCAACAACTAGCTACAGGAAAATGCGAGAGACAATGCACACAATTTGCCCCTGATGCAGTGGCACTGAGCGGATAAGCAAGTGATTAGAATGTGGAGCACACCCAGGAAGGCATAGGAGGGCAGAGGGGGGACAGGTTGAAGAAAATATTGGCATGGTGCAGGAGGTACGGGAGCAACGAGTACTAGCAGCCAAATGCATCAGATGTAGTCTGGTACCCCCCCCCCCCCGGTCCCTTGAATAGTCCCTCCCTTTGTAACCCCCCCCCCCCCAGCAGGGTGGTGATGTAGTTGATGAAATTCTTGCACCCATCTGTGAGCAAAAACCCCTAGCCTGGCGGCAAATGGTGTGGAAACATACACCACATTGGTGTCCCTCCCTTTTGTTGTAAGTGACAGGGAGTTTGCCAAGGGGATGAAGCCGGTACAGGGATGGGGGGCCAAGCCAAGCCTAGGTTGCGGGCGCTGACCTTGGTATAGTAGGGGTCTGACTGAAGCCTTGGGAGGGGGATGACCCAGACAGCCCAAGAAACATTCGATAGCTGTGTCAGAGCGGTGAACTGAAGGCAACATTCGGTGCTTGCCTGATTTGCGCAGCGAAAGTGGCAAGGCAATATACATTGCGGTTGCAGAACATTTGAGCTGAATTGAACTGAGTGAGTCTGGCAAGAAGTCAGGATCATGCTGGTGATTTCAAAACCTGACATCATGGCCCTCCAGCAGGGGGACACCGTCACTTGCACATTGGTACCCGAAGGTCTTGCCTCCAGAAATCGCCTGCAAGCATCCAGCAGCACCGGGCGAGTACCAGCGCATGGTCACCGTCATTTGGTAACCACTTCCCCTGCGGAAGGGGACACCGTTACAAATTGCGGGACCATTCAATAGCTTGGGAGGCAACGGCTGGGGGGTAGCAGGATGCCATATGGGGATGCCATATGGGGCACCAGTTGTGGGTCCAACTCTGTCCCATGCTCCTACAGTTTTCGAAGATGCCATGCTCATGCCCTTGGCCAACATGTGCTGACCTTCAGGTCGAAAGCCTGCGTGTTGTCATGGCACGCCGTTTGGCCTGCGGTCTCCGAACGGGCCTTGGGTCCCTGACCGTCGGTATTGTGCGGCACATCGCCTCATTCTCTGTGTCCCCGTGCACACCCCCACCCAGTCTACTGTCGCCCCAGTACACTGTCACGGGTGAGGGACTGATCTCGGACAGTGCAGCGGACATTGTGTGGGCGTGCCCACACATTTTGAAGTGCAATGTGCAGACGATGCCGGGGTACAAGTTCAGCATCCGTGTCGCTTCTTCGTGGAGCACCCAAATGCTTCAGGAGTACTTTGAGGCGTGTCTGCTCGGGTGCGTGAAGTGTGATGGCGGAAGCTCCGCAGTTGACGAAGGTGCAGAGTCTCAAGCAGCGTCAGTCAGCGGTCTGCATGTGGAGCGGCTCCAGCCTGAGAGCCTGCCATGGCCCGCAAAACTCACCATTGTCGTCAACCACAATCACAACGAGCGGAGCCTTCTGATGCACCCGGACCCGGAGTATGAGCGCGTGCTGAAGCAAGTCGGCAACCGCTTCAAGAGCAAGAAGAAGATGCGGAGGCTCTTCCTCAGGGACGGGTCTGAGATCGATCCGGAGAATTGGGGGTGGGCCGGCCGTGTTGCCACGGAGCTCTTGTGTTCCGTTGGGGAGCCATTCAACGCCCCCAACGTGGCCAACATGGACAAGAAGTGCAACCGGGTCTGCAATCGCAAGAAATGATGGCCGAAACCTCACGGACGCAGAATTACACGCCTCCAACGCGGGTTGTGTCTACAAGCTCCCGACCGCCGGGCGCTTTCCGGTCGCTCGGTGCCATCCCGTCCCCATCTCCGCCGGCAGACAGAGTGCAGCCACCACCGCGGTGCCTGCTCCTGAGGGCTGTCGTCAACCATCTCCAGTGTTTTGCCGTTGTTCCAGGGCCGCCTTTGAGGGCCTTGGGCCGACGGTAGTTGGATGATCAGCCACCCACCCCCCCCGCCGAACAGCAGCGCACACAGCGCAATGGTTTGGCCCGGCGTTTCGAGGGAGTTGTAGTTTGGGCGGCCTTTTTGGCGGAAGGGAGGGGGGGTTGGCACAAGGCCTTGGTGGTTGGCTCTGTTAGCTTGTGGCGGCGCCTATTGGCCTCTCGCCCTTGAACCTTCTACTATGACAGGGGGGGCTGGGGACTGGTGGAACCCGTACGTGTCCCTGCCCCAAAAAGAGTAGCTGCAAAGGCTGGATGCAGCGCAAAGTTGCAATGCTGTCGTGGTGTGCTCTGCAGTGTGTTGGTAAAGAGGTAAGAGTGAGTTTTTATTTGGCTGCCAAATCAAGGGCCCCGGGGGTGGGGGTTGTTGTTTGGGGGTAGCGGTGGCACTTGCCAACAACAGTGTGAGCGACAAAGGTGAGCAAGCACGTGCAGGGCTGAAGGAAGCCCCTGCATTGCACGCGCTGCATTTGGATCTTTGGCAGAGCATACTGGGAGGCAACGGTGCACTAGCACTGGCAGGGCTCAAGGAAGCGCCTGCGCTGCGCACGCTGCCATTGGATTATGGCAATAATTAGGATTGACACTTTTTGTGGGTCGTGCAGGCATCACGTCGCCTGGTATCACAGACAATCACATCGGCAGCGATGGTGTTAGATCAATCCGGCCGTGAGAAAGCACATGGGGCATTTTTGGGGTGTCCTGGTTTGGATACGCCTTCAGGGTTTTTTTTTGGGGGGGGGGGCTTTTTTTTTCTTAATGGGCACCTTCGAAATGGGGTCTCCCATGTATTTGGCCGAAAAACTCGCCGGTAGATCTGATTTCTCGGGCATTGCAATCAGGAGGAGTGTTTGGATTTGGCTTCTATATGGGTCCATCCGCAAGCCGTGGGGTTTTACGCGGCTCGTCTGCCTTGGCCCCCGCTCGGACCGCACATTGGCAGCATCATTTCAGATTCTCTGTTACTGAATTTGGTTGCTCTGTCTGTCCAAGCGTGCAGAGCGTTTTTTTTACAGCACCCGTCCACCTTAGACCCCACCCGCTGGACCGCGCTTCGTCTGCCCTTTGCCAATGTTTGGACAGGAGGCGTGGGAGGTACAACGAATGTGGCACCGGCTTCGGACTACCGTCGCATTTATGGAATGCCTGGTCGGCCCAAGCAGAGACGGTGCGACGCACAGCGGTGTCATGTTGGAGCTCAAAAGACAGTCCATCTGATTTCATATGATCATATCTTTTCCTGCCCATCACTACCCCAAGCGTTGAGGTGCTAACTGTTGGCAAAATACCCCCCCTCAATGACTGACGGACACCCGTCAACCGCCGATATCAGAGCAGGGGTGACGTGCGGTGCAGTCCTGGAACCCTCGCTCAGCAGAAATGAGAACAAAACGCAGTGCTGGGCAGTGCAGAGCAGGTGAGTGGGAAGGATCCTGGGTCTTATCTCCAGCCACCCCTGGTCCGCCCCCCTTTGGGCTCCACCGGTGAGAATTTGGCCGTTTCTGTGAGCATTGGGAAGATATTGCACCCTCGCGCACCGCTCTCCCCTGCCACCACCGCAGATGACGACACGATGTGTTCCACAGAAGCAGGCCCCTCAAAAGATATGACACTGGACACCGGTACCCAGGACCCAACCAGCATCCACCTGGGGAAGGAGGAGGGGGAGGGGACTCCTCTCCTAACCTGACTTGATTGCAGTTCATCTGTGGTACATGTTGCCCTGTTCCTCCTATTTCCCCCTTTCCAACAGCCCTGATTGCGAAAGGCGCCTGGGGTCCTCGTTGGGCCCTTAACAAGCTTTGTCTTTCTTGTGGCCCTGCATGTGCTGCCTGTTGTGCTGACAGTGTCACCTACACCCATGTCAGACCACAAATCACCAGATGGGGCGGCATTCCAGGGGTAAATGCGGTTCACCAAAATGTGCTACTAAAAATTCCACCCGATCCTTCACAACGAAACGTTAATGATGCTATTTTGAGAAACCGTTTTGACTCATGCATCCTCCGCAGGCCCCTTTCGCCCCTCCGTTGTTGTGTGTTTATCTACCCCCATCTGCTTGTGGCTGTGGCTGTGACTATGGCTCTGATGGTGGCTGTCACTGTAGCTATGAATGCGGCCCTGACTGTGTCTGTGAATGTGCCTGTGAGGGTCACTGTGACTGTGACTGACTACACCTGTACGTGTGCCTTTTGGGGTGGCTAATGAACGAATTTGTGTCACACACAAATATTTTGCGGTACAAAATTGATGAGTCCTGGGTTTTGGGGTAATCTTTTTTTAGATGTGATTTCCGGTACAAACAAGTTGTTCACGCATATCATATGCACTCACTTGCTGGAGAGCAAAAAAAACTGCCTGGGCTGAGTGACTGCCAGGGGTTGCAAGGTGAGGCCAGGATGGCAGAAATGTATTCGGTCCCCAAGCTGTGGTGCTTTACCCTTTCTTGTCCGGGGTAGGAGATAGGGGTGCAGGCAGGGTTGTGAGTAGGGCACAGCCTGCGATTGAACCTTCTTTGATTCTTGGCTTCTGCTTAACCAGCACAGGGTGGCTATGGCACCGGAGGAAGAGGCTGCAGCATGCAGTGGCTCTGCCTTAACTGATCCTGCGCAGGACGGTGGGAGGGTCAGGGCAGTAGTGCGCTGCATGCGGGAGGGTCCAAGAAAGTACTCAGGGCAGGCCCTTGCATTGCACAAGCCTTGTGACAAGTGGGGGGGAGTGTGGCTGGGCTCCCAAAACAGCCACAACTCACGTCAGGAACAGCCCTCAGTCCAAAAACTACTACAAGTACTTGTTTGGAAGACACAGCTCCGAAAACAACCATAACTACCATGTGGACAACCACACTTGCAACCGCAACCAATCACACCCACCCCACAACACCACCACATTTTCCACCACCTCTGCCAGCACTTGCGCGAGCACCACCACCACCACCTGCACCACTATGACTACCACTACAACTACAGTTGGGACTAGGGCAAGGGTTGAGTTGGTGTTCTGGTCAGGGTTGGGCTGGGGGTTAGTGTTGGGGTGCAAAGTGCACATAATTTTCCTTTGGGTGCCTTTGGTGCCTGTGGACTGTCAGGCGCCTTCAGCGCCCATTGACTCCTAAGGCCAGTACTTTTGGCAATGAACTGTTGGTGGGAGGGCCCCTAGAAGGGGGGAGTGCAAGGGGGCTACTTCGCATCCTATCCTAGGACCTGCGGAGCCTGCCCTCCATGGCTTGGCCTCACGTGTTGCCTTGTCCACTGTTTCGTCTGTGGCAACCTAAGATCACATGTTCAATCGGGGCATGCACACGCGGTAGAAACAAAGAGGGCAGTGTAGCAGTGGAACCCAATTGTTCTTTTTTCACAACAGCCGGGCAAACATTGGGTGATGTACGAAGTAAGGAGAATGATGGGATCCATGAAGACATGCAATAAAGGAAGTAATGCAATGAGGACTATCCAACAATGAAAGGATAACTAGCATGTCTCCTGCTTTCTTGTACTCCTACATGCACGGCTTCTAATGTGCACTCACAGTTAGGTTGCACTGTCGGTTTCCAAAAAGAATTTGTTCTTGCTACTCAATCACGGCGAACTATGCCAGGCAACAAACAAACCAAGGCACAAACAGAAGCAAGTTTTTTTGACAATGTGCAGGAGCATGCAATGCAGGCTTCAGCCACACGTACAGCACAAAAGGCAGCAAAACAACCCACAGGAAAGCTGGGACAATTTCTAGAAAGCACCAAACTTGCTATGCTACTGGCAGTGACACACAAAAGAGCTGCAGCCAAACCTTCGGTGCTGACAAATGCAAGACCAGCATCAGGTCCCTGTGAGCACTGCTGTGCTATTTTAATCTTTACATTATTTTGCTGCATCTGCAAGGGTGCATCAAACCTTGGCCAAGCCCCTACACGCCTCTTCTGGCGAGGATAAATTTGATTTGTATATCTCATACTAGTCTTCATGTTAATTTTTTCAACAATTGTTGGATTTGTGGTCTGTAACATAGTGAGAATGGAGATTTTGTACATTGATTGATGGATTGATTAGGGCGGCCACGGACGCAGCCTCGTCGCGCATCTTTTTGGTTGTTTTACATGGTGGCCGCCTGTGGCGGGAAGGGGAGTTCTCCACCATCGGTTCCTTTGGGGTCCGGCCTCACGGCCGAGAACTTCACCCAGGTTCCCTTGGGGCCCAACCGGTGGTAGGTTTCCTACAGGCGCCGCCCTCACGGGTGCTTTTTCCAGTCTTTTTTTGAAGGTTCCTCCGGTCTACCCCCTCTAGCACAGCCGTTCGGGCACTTGCAGGCGGGTTGCCTGTGGGTAGCCGTCGCCAACCGCGCAGCATTTCTATCAACCACATTTCACCGCTCCCCATCCTTCACGGGTTGGAGTACCCACTCGGTTCCCGGATGCAATTGGTTATCGTCCATCCGCTGCTAGAGGCCAGGGGGCAACCTTTTCCACGTTCCCCGGGTTCCGCTCACGCATGAACCCACGCGTACTCAGGCCATTGACCCGGGGGCCTCATAGTCAACCCTCACCCCGGCGGACACCTCACGGCCGTCTTTTTGTCCGGGGTATTTTTCTGACTTCCCAAGGTGAGGCTCCCCATTGGTTGGCCCATGGTTCACCTCTCCATGGCGACCGGTTACCCGGTCCTAGGGGGATGTTTCTTTGTGTCTACCGCTCTCTTCCCGCAGTGCTCGTCCCCTCAACCCTTTGCCTTGCCCCTCGTCACCTAAGCCCGTTCCCCCGGTGTTGGAGACGGCGCTACGAGTTTCTTTTTTCACTGCGTTTTACCGCACTTGGTATTCACCTTTGTGCCCACGGCACTATTTTTGGCCATTATCCTATCATAGCAACTGGTCGCCCGGTCCCATTGAGATATTTTTTGTGACTGCCTGTTTCAGGAACGTCACCTGGCGTTTCCTTTTTCTTGTGTCCCTTCGCTCTTTTTCCGCGGTCCCTATGTGGGAGACACCACTACGCGTTTTTCCCCTATTGGCGTTTTGCTGTACTTTTCGGCAACCGGTGTGTCCGTGGCGCTGCCTGGCTTCCTCTTGCCCTCCACTTGCTCCCACCCCCTCTCCCTTTGCCCTTTGGAGTCGCCACCACGCGCAGCTCCGTTTGCTGCTCCGGCGGTATGTTTCCTCTGCTCGGCTCCGGGCGGTGTTGGTCTTCTTTTCCTCGGCCCTATGTTGGTTCATGTTTGCCTTGATCGTTCATGGATCTTGGTCCCCATGTCTATGTCCTTGACATTTTGTATAGCAAAAACCAAATGGATCGAAAACCCAGGAAATGGTTGCAAATGCTCCATTTGTGTTTCGCTTTGTTGACAAAGGAAGAAAATGATAAAGAATATGTACTCCTGTTGTTTGGCGCGTAACAAAGGGTTGCAACACATAGAAACATTCTCCAAAAACATTTTTGTATTTACCCACACACTGTTGAGCGGTATGAAACAATCATGTTCTAAGTAGTAAACCACTTTTGATTTGACCGACACGAATTTTTCCAACTAGGTACATTTCTCGTTTATGTCTCATACATAGACAATTCGATTTTTTTTTGTGTCAAGGGATCCAAGCTTTTTGGACCTGGTTCACTCTTAACTACTTCTCTTGTCCCTCTTACCGCAATGCTCATCCGTTAGACCCCCTCCAATGTACAACAACTCATTCTTTACTCTTAGGCCATATGTGGTGAGTGAAACGGGTAGTTGGTATTGAAAGTGGGATCTAGTTGTCGAAGATGATTGGGGGATCGGTTGCTCTTTGGTTCAGAAAGGATAATGTTCTGCTGTTTATGAAGATGGTTGCTTAGGGGTTGCTTTGTATTTTGTTCTGTAACACGGAGAGAGTTTACAATGGTGTGACATTCCTCTACAACCTTAGTCGCTGTGCAGTCACTGTCGGAACTTCAACTCACTTCTTTAACCTCACCGCGCATTTCCAGCACACCCCCCTTTTAGCTCACATTCATGTCATCATGATTGCCCACCATACACGTGTCTCTTCTAGCTCTGCACAAAGGACACCTGTCACTGACAACGCAGATCCAACACACCCAACATTACATATACCACCACCATTCTTTGTCTCTAGTGCGTGTTTTCTTTGTTCAATCTCCCACTTCTACCACCAAATTTCCGAATCCAATTGCCAAAGATGATCGGAGGATACATTGCTCTTTGGTTTGGAAAGGGTAATGTTCCGCTGTTTATGAAGATGTTTGTTTAGAGGTTGCTTTATATTTTGTTTTGTAACACGGAGAGAGGCTACAATGGTGTGACATTCTTCTACAAGCTTAGTCGCTGTGCAGTCACTGTCTGAACTTTTACTTTCTACCCACTCGTTGAACCAAATCGCTCACTTTTAGCGCGGTTTCTTCCCCGGCAGCGAGGTCCAATCCCAGAAAAAGCGCCTCCACATGCATGGAACGCAAGACAATCGTTTGGGCTTTGCATACATTTGTGTGGGATGTTACACATCTTTCAATATATGTTGTGGTTCACCTTTCGTAACAAGTTGATTTATGTGATAGCACAAACACAAAGAGGCCACAAAACCGTTGCACGGCAACAAAAATTTATGGCCTCTTAAATGAATGGTTGTTTTCGCTTTTCAAGAATGGCATTTTGCCTTTTTCCGGGCGCAAATAATGTATGCATTGTACTAGTACTTGATGACGATTCATGGCGCAAAATGAGATCCGATTGCTGACAAACCATTCTCTATTTACGCAAATGATCTATGTACATACTTACCCTTTTATTGTACAATTCCTCCTCCTTTTTATGTCTTCTTGCATTTGTTTTGCAGCCCAAACTTTTGAGTAGCAAAGCATCTCGGAGAAAGGTTAATATTGAAACAAACCCTTTGCTCATAGCTCATTTTGCAGTAAAATGCTGTTATACTTATCCATAGCACAAACAAGGCAACAACACATCAGCCTACAGTGCACAGGCAGAAATATGGTGTACCATTATTTGGTACACAAACACCTTGACAGAAAATTACAATATATGTCTTGATGCATGCACAAGATGCATGACATTTATCATTAAGATGCATTCATGGCACACGGTGAAATGCTTGCATGGACCCATTTGTGGGGTGTGCCTATCACCCAAAAGGATTCAATCACCTTTCAGCATGATGGCCCTGCAATCGGGGTATATCGGAATCCACATTTTTTTTTTTTTGGGTGTGGTGAAATGGTAACTGCAATCGACCCTCCTTTTTTGCGATGTGCCTCCCTGCCATCGGTGTGGAGACTCGTGGTTCTACACACATTTTGGATGCCGCCGCAGCACAGCAACAACACATGACATGCAACCATGATATCCACCCAAATGGGTGTGGTCCCCAAATGGTAGTGGACATGCAGCCTAAAGCTACGGTCATTCTTTTGGCAAAGTGCGGAACATAAAACCCCCCGCTTTGAACAAAATAATAGCCTCGAAACCCACCAAAAAAACCAATTTACGCCATACAAAAGTCCCAAAATGTACCAAAACCTCCCTCCCTTTGTACAAAAAAACCCCTACTGCAGTACCAAAAGCTCCACTGATTGCCCACCTTTGCATGCTGCAATTATGCACCCCACCTCCTCCCAACCCTACCTCACCCGTCTCTCTCGTTGTCACAGCTCAATTTCAAGCTTCTTCTCCCCATCAAAACACAACTTTATTCACAGCTTCCTTTGCAGCCGGCCGATGGTGGGAGCCCCCCCCCCCCCCGCCACTCCCCCAAGCAGACAAGCAAATGATTTTCATGAATTGGCTCAAACTCCGCTGCGTTGCATTAGAAAAAACAGCACGGTGAGGCCCAAAAATGAGAAATCAAATCAAAGTGCCCGCAGAAAACCCCCGAAATGCCTTAAAAAAAACAGGCGGGGTTTTGATCACGGGGGGCGGCCTGTTCAAATTCTAGACCCCAACCGGGTGCCAAAACTTTTGGGTCTGGGGAGGGGGGGGGGGGGGTAGGTGGGTCGGCCGGTCAGCCGCCGGGGTCCCTAGAGGGGGGTCAGGGGGTACCCCAACATACAAGCCGCAAAATAATCCCCATGACGCGCTGATCATTTTGAACATACACAAATGGGGTAAAAAAATTTTCAGGAAAAAATTGCCCATTGGCTCAGCCAAGGTCAGACCCGGAGGTCAGGTCGGGGGTCAAAAAATTTTCTGTGTTTTTCAAACATTTTTGAATTCTCCACAAAATTCTGAATATTTTGAGTATAGACACATAGGGTGAAGAAAAATATACCCCCTCAGGGAGGGCAAAAAAAAAATTCGGCGCCTTTGGCGCCAACCCTTTCCCCCAAATTGGAGAAAGACGAGTTCGAAAACTTTGGGGGGGTCTGGAGGGCCATGAGCAACGGATACAGAGCTCGCATATACCCTGTGACACAGGCATATGGTCATCGCCAACATTCTCAGTTTATTGTATTGTCTCGCTGCACTGCAGCGCAAGCCAAAGCAGCTCCGAATGTTGCCTTGAGGTCACCGCACAGAGTTTCGGAGTATCCCCTCCCCCCCTTGTAATCGCCTGCGCGCGACGGTATCCTTGTTCCCCTGCGGGAACATACCCCAAATGCCTACCCAAAGGCTGCGTGACACGAAACAAGTCATGCAGACACAAGGCTCTGCTCCGAAACAGGCTCCGTGTGCCACTTTTTCTGGCGGGAGAGTATTTGACTCTGAAGAGCTGCACATGCTCAACAGGGGCCACAGGTATGGGCTTTCCAGCTGCAGACTTGGCTGCCACCTGGGCAGCAGGTTTGGCTGCACTCTGGGTTAAGGGTTCGGCACGAGGTTTGGCAGCTTTGGGAGCAGGCTTGGGTGGGGGCTTGGCAGTGGGCTCCAGCCCCTGTGGCAAGCACAATCTTGGCAGGCACAATACTGCCCCCAGAACGTTGGAAATTGACAACAGCACCAGTCAATATGATCAACATCCATGGCTGAAATTGCAAAACACCGCTGGAGTGCCTTGGATGCAAGAAATCTGAAGTACGCAGCAAGCACCAATAATACCACCTTGTCCAGCCAGCCAACACACAGGAGAAGCTCAGTATCCGACCTTCTGAGTAAAATTGCTAAACAGAAAGTGACGGCTCCCTCCCCCCCTGCTTATTATGCAAGGGCGATTCCTATGCAGGGGGGCGGGGTAGGCAAATATGCACCTTACACGATTGTGCTGCTATGGGCATGCAGGTACCCATAGCTAACGATGTTTCGATAATTCGTCTCAGCAGAGCAATTTGGAGGCAAGGGTTGAGCAATTGCTGGTGGGTAAATATTTGGATGATCCATCTGAGCAGAGCAATTTCGAGGCAAGGTTTCAGCAAGGGCTGGTTGGCAAATGTGCCAGACGTGATGTTGGCTACCATCCCATATATGATGTGATCCTAACTTTGCCTTGCACAGTCATATATAATTTCACAGGTACGGTATGGGATGGTATTGGAGATAACACTCAGAGTCAAGGATCAGAGCCGCCCAGTTCTATGATTGTCCCGCAGAGCACACGGGGAGGATAAGCTCAATCTGATAAATCGCCACACCTGTAAGCATGCTCCTGGTGTGCAAAATACATAGGAACTTAGAGAGGGGACACTCAATCCTGGTGAGCTCAGCTGCATGTAAGGTCAGTGACCACTGTGGGTTTGATGCTCTGTCTGCATGCCTCAGACCTCTGGGGCAGAGGTGTGGTGGGTTCAGGGGGGGGGGGGCGTTCAGCAGTGACTTTTCCTGCTATGTTGTAACTTAGTCACAAAGCATGTTTTTTCATAAACACTGCAACGTCAAACAATAGCTTTCACCACACGTTGCATACGCATGGCCTGAATAGCCTGAGGGTCTTCTCCCTTTTGCCGCCCACTGCCTCGCAGCCCTAGGAAGCAAACCACCCCACAATGCTCAGGTCTTGTGCAGTGCACTTGCTGGGGTGTGTGCGGGGGCCTGGCAAGTGGTACGGTTTTCGGGCACTCTTTGCGGAAACGACAGCAAATTGGCCGCTCGAGCACTTGGCAGTGAGTGCACCTTCGAGTTGGCCCAAATGGCCCATTGTGGGGTCTCTGTGTGGGACAGTTGTGCAAACAAATTGTGAGGGCTGGACAGGGGGTGGGTGAACCACGCAGTGGCCACAAACACAATACTTTTGCAACAGGTAAGGTATGGTATGCAACATGTAGGGAATACGTTCAACCAATTTCCGCCCCTGAACACCCTCTTGAATGTGATTGCGATCCTTCAAACCACATTCCTTGTTTTTCCCCGAGATATGTGCATGGACATGTTGTAACAAGGCACCAGCCCACCCGGCCTGGACATCAACCCCAAATGGATGCCTGTCAAGGGAGCGGTTTGGAGGAAGGGGAGGGTCCCAGAAAAGGGGCTCAACTGACCCCCATCCCCATCGAGAAAATTTTCACTTCCCGAGGCAACAATGATATATAAAAAAACCCGAATAAAACTTCATCACAAGGCGAGCCTATTCACCTGAAAGCCGTGAAGGAACAGTCATTGCGCTTTGCTTTGGTTGTACAAGGGGTTGGGGGGCTTAATAGTAAGGGGGACTCACAGATATGTATGACCGTGGCTGTTGGAACATCCTTCGCTGGAAAAACGATGCGGATACCACTTAAAAGAAAAATGGGTTGGCACTTGTCACTCCAAAACGGGCCGTCCAGTTGGCCTTCCCTGCTTCGTGCCCTCGTGCACAACATGGCTGGGGTTCACTTCTGGACGGTGCTGGAGTGCAGTACACTCCCCGTCGCAACGGCTCATGCCACAACCCGACGAACACCAGCCGCACAAACAAAACCAGCGCAGTGTGACGTGCCCAGTGGCGCAGTTGCACCACCAAGCTCACGACGGAGGGCACCCGGTGCCCTTCCCCTGCAGCCCCTTCAAACGGAACTCACTGTTTGTTCCGTGTTGCCCAGCGGCGAACCGAAAGAAGGGGGAGGGTTCCGGAGAACCGGCGTGGCGGAGTCTTTGGGTGCTTTTTTTTTCTTTAACGAACCTATCCTGACTCGCCACCGTGTTCGTCATAATTTCTCACAGGTGCCCAGGATGCTGGGCCTGCACACGAGCAATGATGGTTTCCGACAACGTGCACTGGTTGCTTGGCACAGGCGCCCGCCTGTATCAGGGTCCTGAGACTTAGCCAGGCTGTGCACCTGGGCTTTGGATATATAACGTGAGTTTTGCATAGCATGCAGTTCTGCGCCCTGTCTGACCGATATGCACGACCCTGCCCTGCGCAGGAAGACAGTTACCAGCCACAACCGATGGACAGTATGTATGGCTGAGCCAGACCCACCTGTCTTTTGGAGTGGCGCAAAATAGTGCGGGCAATATGTCCCGAACGCAGCGGAACTAAAAGCAGGCTAAAGAATCATCAAACTGCAGGAACGAAGCAACATGTCTGGTCTGTCTCCCCCCCCCGCTCCCTCTCGGCGTGGCACAACTAAAGGTTCTTGCTAAACTTTAGGTTTGATTCCTTGTGTTTTTCTCATCCGCCAGTCCTGAGAGTAGCCCCTATCGGGGAGCGGAATCATGGCTATGCCACGGTCCGTGATGGTTAACATGAGGTTTGGTTCCACCGTCGAAATAGCCGAGTCCGCGGGTCACTGGGCGATGTGTCCAAAGCCCATGGTGGCGGGGGCGCTACACCAATAATTTTTTTTAATTGTCCTCTGACTTTACGTGTGCCTCAAAAATTCTCGGACAGTGTGACCGGCCTTTAATGGCAGATGAAGCACGACAATGGCAGCAAAAGAAATGTCCATTCATCTGGTGGACTGGGGGTTGCAGGGGTGCCGCCGGACTCTACAGGGCCTTGCGGGGCTTGCTCACACGCATGCCCCCGTCCGCACACAGGCCGAACACCGCCCCCCCCGCCAACAACATGCACGAATGGAGGCTGCACCCGCCAAAGAAGTTCAGTGCGCCCACGCCCCCGAGCAGCGGAGTCCCGATCAGGTCCCCAACGTACATCACGTTCCGCTGGAGTGCCAGGCACCGGCTCTGCGCCTGCGGGTCGTCGTGGTAG
The DNA here is from genome assembly GCA_964036045.1 of Eutreptiella sp. 'Long Island Sound 2002'. Taxonomy (NCBI): domain Eukaryota; phylum Euglenozoa; class Euglenophyceae; order Eutreptiales; family Eutreptiaceae; genus Eutreptiella; species Eutreptiella sp. 'Long Island Sound 2002'. Next base: position 60,035,059 of record OZ038390.1, read on the forward strand.
AGGTCCAGGAAGTGGGGGGTGAGCCCGATGAGGGCGCAGTTGCTGCCCACGAGGTACGTGACGTACGCCGCGATGACCTGCGCCCGCGATGCCAGGCCCGGGAGCGCCAGGGCCATGCCGGACATGAGGCCCATGCCGCCGCAGACGCTGAGCCGGGGGCCGAGCCAGTCCGCGAGCAGCCCCGTGGGCGCGGAGGCCAGCCCGGAGGCGGCGAGCCCCGCCGCGTACACGGCCCCCAACTGCGGCACCCCCATCCCGAACTTCCGCATGCAGAGCTGCGGGAGCAGGGCCTGGTGCATGCCCTTCTGCGCGAAGGTGCAGAGCAGCTGCACCAGCAGCGCCACCTGCAGCGCCCGGTCCGAGAGCAGAGCGGCGTACGTCTTGGCGCCAAACGGCGCACGATCGGACGGGGGCGGGTCGGGCCGCCGGGGGGCAACGCAGAACGGGACCGCGGACAGCGCCATGAGGGACCCCGCGAGCGCGAAGACGCCGCGCAGCCCGTACCGCGTGGCCACGGCGCCGCTGCCCACGGCGCCGGAGAACTCGCCGAGGAGGTTGGCGGTGCGGAACAGCGCGAAGGGGCGCGCGCGGTCCCCGGCCTCGCTGGCCCGGGCCACGCTGGCCATGATCCCGGAGAGGGCGACGCCCCCCGCGCCGCCGAGGACCAGCATCGCGGCGGCGAACTGGCCCGGCGTGGCGAGCGCGCTGCACGACATCAGCGAGGCCGAGCTCGCCAGCGCCGCGACCTGCAGCATCGCCTCGCCGTGCTGACTGGCCCAGGCCGCCGACGGGGTGGCGCACGCGAGGCGGCCGAGCGGCACCAGCGCGAACGTCAGGGCGTAGACGTTGCCGGGCATCCCCAGGCTCCGGCCCAGCACGGGGAACGCGGGCATGACGGAGCCGACGGCGATGGAGCTGAGGGACACGCTCACGAGTATGACCACGATCGAGGGGGCGGATGGGGGGCCGGAGGGGGGCTGGACCGCCGGCGCGGGTGGCCCCGCGGGTGTCGCGGGTGCCGATGGCTGCACTTCGAGGGCGCCACGGGTGATGTCCGGTGGGTCGGCCCGGCACTTGGGCCTCAGCACCGTCGCCCGTGCGCCTTCGGGGCCGGACCGTGGGAGGCAGCGGGAGACAAAGCCCTCGGCAGTGCCGCCCGGGACCATCTCCAACGCCAACAAGTGAGTGTCGCTCACCGTGTCTCGCACGAAGAGGACGTGCTCCAGCCCGGCGCCCCGTCTCCAGACCGCCAGGTCCCCAGGCTGGAGCGCGGCCATATCCGCCTCCACGGCCTCGTAGTGGTCTACAATGAGGGCCACGTCGCTCTGCAGTTCGTCCGGGATATGCGGGTGCCCACCCTCCAGAACTTGGCGTGCGAGGACGTGGCTCAGCCGAGAGGGTGTACGCTGTGCAGCCCCATCCGCCTGGCGGTACGGGGGGGACTTCGGCTGCAAGTCACCTCCGAAGACGTTTGGCAACAGCAGTTTGCGGTCTTCCCCCGGCTCCGGCTGGGCAAACAACACACAATCCGTCAACGTCGCCGCCACAGCGGTTGGCACATCGACGGCGTAGCGGAGCGGGGCATTCGCGCACAAGTCCATCAGGAACGCTTCGCTGCTCAGCCCGCGCTTTTGTCGCTCGACCACGTTGGCATAGATGAGGATCAGTTTGTACACCAACGCGATGTCACACGGACAAAAAAACTCGAAACTCGGATGCAAATGCGCCAGCGGAAACCTTTTTTCAAAGTTGTCGGGAAAGGCATCAAAAACGGATACCGGAAGCTCAGCGTACCTTTCCACCATTTCGATAGCGCATGCGTAATACCCCGTGTCGTGCAAATCCTCGGCCAGTCTGGATAAATTGGCACAGGTTTCTTGGTGCCCACCCGCCGATATCCACCGGTTGCCGGCTTCTACCACCATGGCTCTGTCTAGCGCCAGCTTCGCCCGGACTTCCTCTCGAAGCTGCGCTGTATCATCTGGCAACAGCAGCTGAGACCGAAGCCAAGAAAGCTCTTGTCGGTTTCGGTCATCCGCTTTCCGAGTGAACTCCGAGAACGGATCTTGGCCATCATTCTGCGAGACGCTTAGCTGCATATTTGGCTGTCCCTTGGAACATGAAGCCTGCAAAACAATGGTTCATTGAATCAATGGAGGGTACCGGAACAAACGTGACAGGCACACAAACGGCAACTGGCCTCACACAAACCAGATGGCTACCTTGCCCGTATCCGCATTCCTTGATCCAGAAACCCTTGGCCCTAAATTTCAACTCCCCATCAGATGTGCAGGAGAGCACCCTCCAAACTTCAGGATGTAGGGATCACTGAACTTGAAGCGCGTGTGCGCTGGCAGGGGAGAGGACACGATGGGTGCAGAATGCTGCAATTGCGAGCAGCGGGACAACTTGGCGTCCCTCCAGCACGCTTCAGCCGCAGGCTTTCCCAAGAAAAAGGAGGGTCAGCCCCTGTGCATCCCGGTGCCGAACTGTGCTTACTCTTTGGTGCCCTGATACTGGGCCCCCGTCCGCCGCTGTCTTGTTGGCAGAAAGGCACCTGTGGGTCTTTTGTTGAGCATCTGTTTTATGTGCTGCGGTGCGCGTGCCAGTGGGGGGGGGGGGGGGGGCGCGGGGGGCACAACATCTTCGGTGGAGGGGAACATGCAGTGTCACTGCAGTAACCCTTTCCCCTATGGACACCACCCCAGGTCCCACAAAGAAATCACAATCCGTGCGCCCAGTGCTGCTTCAGCGATAGCCCGGGCCACACCCTCAACAGACTGCAAACAGTGCCGTACCGGTGCCTGCATCCTCGTGCTCGCCCCAAAAGGCGCTGCAGGCGCCCGTGTGAATGCCCCCCTTGTGTCTGGCAGGGGAGCCGTCAGGGCCACCAAAGCCATCGGGTCGCTCACATCTGTTATGACCTCCCCTGCGGAACGGGCCCTCTGTGACCCTTTCGGACCCTGAAGGCCTGCATGCTTGGGTTTCAGGGGGCATCCTCGTACTGCACGCACACTGCACACTACTTTTAGACTAGGTTCCCCCCCAAGAGCCGCAGGCACACCCCTTCCAAACACCCCTAAATTTAGGTCATCCAAACTGCCCTCCCGTAGAGCTGGAACACAGCATAGACGGTAAGCAGGGCAATGAGGTTCCGGGCTGTCATGAGATGAGGAGGAATCTGAGCTTCCAGCACTTATTGTAGACCCACCAGACATGTAATCATCATCATCATCTGAACCACCACGAGCAGGACTACTCCTCCCACTGTCACTGCTACTGCTACTGCTAAAGCTGCTGCTGTTGCTACTCTTGCTACTGCTAAAGCTGCTGCTGTTGCTACTCTTGCTACTGCTACTACTACTACTACTGCTACTCGTAGGGCAACACAGAAGTTGATGCTCAATGTCGCCATCAACTATGTGTATGCGCAACAGCTTTGCTTGTCTCGGTTGAACACACTGGTGGGGAGAAATCAAAATGGCTACATCACCCCTGCCTTCTCAGGGTCCCCATGGCAGGGAGAACTCAACCTAGAAAAGAGTGGATGTGATGGAGCAAAAAAGTGTGAAAAGGGGTGGAAATGGGTGAAGCTGGGGGAAAATGCAAAAATGCCATATCCCCAATGTGGAAGAAGCATCAAAACCTATGCTAGAGGCAACAATGATGCCCCTAGTATCACAAAGTATCGGTCTCTAGAACAGCCAGACACCCAAATAGTTGCACTGCGCGCGCACTGCTCTAAGTGCGCCCCCTCGCTCATCCCTCAACTATATCCGTACCTGTCGCTCTCTTGCAGGCTGCCCTATACCTCAGCTATACTTCCCCCGCTCAATGAAGAAGATTTGGAATGGATGAGGTGTCTTGAAGTCTCACCCCTCCAGAGGGTGCTCCACAGGATCCTGGGCTCAGTCAGCCCAAGAACCCCCTTCCCTCACGTCGCCCCCCGTCCCTCCAGGTCCAAGATAGTGCGGCAAGGTTGAGGGCTTGAGCCAATATTGAGTGTCAGTGCCAAAGGCACTGGAAGACAATTTTTTTTTAAAATGAGCATCAGCTATATGTCACATCTGAGCCTCAGGCAACCACATCCTGAGGTAGCTAAGTTGGTGTGTGCATTTACCTTGAGGCCTGGAGTACCAGCTCAATTCCTCGGCAGGTTTTAGTTATATTGGATTGTGGTATAATTTTCTGCAGAAGTGTCATCGAGTGATGTGGACAGTGATTCTTAGAGGCTAGAAAGTGTGATGGCATGTTTTTGACAACAAAGCACAAACAACAACCTCCTCCCAACATGAGCTTGGATGGCAGCCATGTTGGTTGCATCAGAAGTGGCCCACATGTGGTGGGATACATGTTCCCATGCTCCACATGGACAGTAATTGACGTGCCTCCGAATGCAGAATTGTGTGAAGTGCAAAATGTGCACCAACTGACCAACTCGGGAAGGGGGGGGGGGGGGGTTGAATGGCTGCATAACCGTGCTGTATTGTGTTCAGCACATGCCGAAGCCAGCCTTTGAAGCCGTGGTAGTATTGGGTCCCAAACTTTGACGGAAACAACCCCTAGTGTTGCTCTGATAAGAAGGGGTTTCATAAAGAGCCAAATAGTATATGGTCCCAAAAGTTGCGGAAACAACACCCAGTGGCGCTCTGACAAGGCCGTTGCTCTCGCAAGGGGGGGGGGGGGGGGTAATGAGTTGTAAATCTAGTCCCACAAATATTGGTTCGAGCCTGTGAAAAATCGGGGCCTCCACACATTATGGGTGGAAATCATACCCCATATGCTACTGTCCCACACCTATCCTGAAACTGTCTTAGAAATTCCACTCCATACATAGCTTGCCGATGTACATGTTTCGAATGCATGCCTTCACATGTGTGCCTTTCCTGTGTGCTGGTATCCCATGCGCCCCTGTTCCACCTCACAATGCCTGACCCTGCAACAGCTGAGGACTCTACGACACAGCAAAAGGCGACGCAAGCGGCCTCGAATGGATTCTGTGCTCATGTCCAGGAAACCACCGGTCCGTGGCATGCACAGGTTGCTTGCATGGACCATATCATGCGGGCTGTCGGAGGCTGCCCGTACCTGTGCCTGTGCTTCCAACCAACAGGGCCGTGCTGTGGAAAGAACTTGTAAAAGGCAGTACTCCCGTGGAGATTGCAGCAAAAAGGAATGCTGGGCTCCGTCCTGTCGAAGCACTTTACTGTGGCAGGAGGGCAATTCAATCTCCAGGTCCACACAGCAGACATTTGCTGAAGGTTACCCTGCCGAAAATGGGCCGATATTTGCTTCCGGCAATGCAACACACATTACGGTCTGTACCACACCACAAACGGAACTCAACCTCACGGTCGCTGCAGACGTTCCATCGCTACCCAGCATCATTGGCTGCAATCATTCAACTCCCAATTTGCAAACATGCAAATGGAGTCGGAGGAGTATGTATTGCTGTATACCCTGACGCCCTCCCCCCCCCCCCAGGGCCCTCACCCTGACCCCATGTGGCAGCGCCTTGAGCCTCACCCCCAAACTGCAATAGCCCTCTCACCTTCGTAATCGCCCTAGCCCACCCCCCGGTTCCCTTGAAAACCGACCTTAAGTGCGCTGTCCCTCAACCTACAAGGAGAATCACAAATGATGGTGCAGACACCGCTGGAGTTGTGAGACACGCCACGTCAGGAAAGACAGGGGAAAAATACATTCGGTGCCTTCAACATTACAACCCACATCGGGAACTTTGGTGAAATAAGGCTCGCAAACCACAACGGGGAGTGTACAGTAAACCCGCTGTGTGGCGCCATACAACCAAAGCCGTTTCTTTCCTTTTTTTTGTTTGAATCTGGCGAAGCTCTCGAGAGTGTCCCGGATCAGGGGACAGTGTAGACGGCACAGGAATTCAACCCCACCGTGCAAGCGTCCTGCCACTCACGGGAGCTTATGTCCCTCCCCCTACAATATCCGACGACTGCAAGACACTCCTGCGAGTGGCATTCTGGTTGTGGACTTATTCAACCTGATTGCCGCGAATATCTGGACTCTGAATGAGCAGGGCATGTGTCCCCCCCCCCCTTCTGTTGCCCAGGCCTGACTAGTGCTCACACTCTTGCCTGTGCCTGTCCTTACACAACACCAGCCATTTCGTAGATCAGGACCGACTGCCCGTCTGCCCCTTTCATGCGGCCCTTGCCGCCCTTGCTCCCGCCTCCGCCTTTGGCTGCGCCATTGTCCTTCCCCTTCCCAGAGCCTCCCCCTTTTCCTTTACTGGGGCCATCCCCTTTGCCCTTGCCCTTGCCCTTGCCCTTGCCCTTGCCCACCGACAATTGCATCCCCCACCAGCTGCTGTTGGGGCCCGCTCCTGAGGCCCAGAACCCACCCGCCTTCGGACCGGTGGGTGCCTGAGAGGACGCACGCCCCTGCGTGGCTGACGCAGACGATTTGTGCTTCTTGGGTGGTGGCTCTTGCCCCCTTGTGCGCGGTACCTTCTCCGCATCCGCGTCATCACTCTCGTCATCGTCACTCTCGTCATCGTCACTCTCGTCATCGCCACTCTCCTCGCTGCTCCCCTCCTCACTCCGCTTGTCGTTTTGTTGGGGATCACTGCCACGGTCAGGCCGCACCAGCGCATCGTCAGCAGCCTCATCATGAGCGTTTGGTGCCGCCTCCGCATCAAGTTTTGGCCCTTGCAGCGCCGGATTCAAGTGCACCCTGACGCATTTGCTGGACACACAGGGCCTGAACTTCAAGTACCGGGGGCAAAGGTGTCGCTCCGCCGGGCAGTCCCCGAAGGTCACCGAAGCCGCAGCTATCCGCTTGAGACGGTCGTGCACAATGCGGATGCTGAGGTGGTCTACAAACTCGAGGCCGTACCTGCGCCTCAGGGCCGCTTTGGAAAACATGCCCAGCATGTCCCGGTTGTGGTGATACATGACGCAATTGCTCGCATTGCGGTATCTAAAGGTCACTTGGACTGTGACACAGTTCTTCGGAGCAAGGAAGAAATCCCTTTCCTTCGGTTCATCAGCGTGATCGGGTTCGTCATAGTGCGATTCCTTGGAAAATGGTCGTCGCTTGCTCATGAGCCACGTGGAAGGTGCTACAGAGGAGTGGCTGCACACAAGCTTGCACTATGGCCAATCAGTGCAAGCATATGCTTCGATGCCACACCCGCAAGTAGCACATATGAGGCCACAACAACAATCTGACAAGGATGCGGCGATATATCAATGTGCCAAGGAATGGTTTCTGCAATTCTGTTTCACATGTGTACTACAGTCGGAGTGTCACAAACCCGCAATGTGGGATCGATACCTAAGCCGACCCCCGTTGCAGACAGGCAACAGAATGGAAAGCAAAAGGCTTATCAGATGAAGTTAGCGTGCAAGTGCGCAAGGGGGCTTCCTGGGCGTTTGCCCTGCACTCAACGCAAACTGTTCACATCACACATAATGTTCGCATGAGCCAGCAAAACCTCCCACTACTGATGGTCCTTCTCTTGGGACGGGCTTGGGGAGCTGACTCCAATGCAGAGTGAGAATTTTCCATTGTTGCCTGATGCTTGCCAAGCATGCCCAGGTCAATGGGGGTGAACATACCCTAATCCCCCATGTGTGAGGAATCACAAAGGGGGGATGCGGTTGAGGCAGATGAGACACAGGGTGCTTGGTTTCACTTCTCCACAGGGTTGGGAACACCGCCACACATACGCCTGGCCTAATGTTAACCCTACACCACTGGCAACGGACCCAGCATGTGATACATAAGGAATGCGATCTCAAGGGGTGCGGGCACTTGCGGGGTTTGTAGAGAGAGAATGTTCGGTCTGATTGACTGAATGCCCCCGCCATCGGCACTTTCAGCCTTTAGTCTAATAGGTTGTGTGCATCACAATAAAGCTGCATTCCTATATGTACAGTGTGACTTATGTCGGTGTTGACAGACCCAGGGCCTAGGAATCATAGTGGCCGCATAGCCCAAAGCGCCTTTGGGTCTACAAACTTGTCAGAGAGCTAAAAAGGGTGGCGACACATAATTACTTCACAAACCCTGGTGTGCACTTTGTGCACAGCCCAATCACTTCATTTTGGGCTCCATGGAGCACCTCCCCCCACCCCCCTCTCCCCAGGTCCAGTCATTAGCAAGACACACAGAACACACAACACATCGAGGAGATCAAGCACAAGCATGCACAAGTAGAATGCCTTGTCTTCAACCCCAAAAGGAGCCTGTGGATCTTGGATTACGTTTTGTACTCTCCAGCTATGGCCACCTCTGTCAGCACACGCGCGCACAGCAACATGCCATAACTTACGAACCACGAATTTATTGCAGTGATAATAGGGCGGCCTGTCAGTTGTATTGAAGACTTGTACATTGTCCCCACAGACCTAGCCTCCCTTACACTAGGCAACGCCGCTGAGCACAGTGATCTGCCTGCTTATTGCCCTGCACCCCCACATGGGACGGTACTCATTGTACCGAGACAGTGTCCCCTAGCAACTGCCAGCTACACCACAGGAGCTCCCAAAGATCCTGATGCGCCAGCAGCCCACGTGACCCCACCCACCCATGTTGTTCCCACTTCGCAGACTTCCCCATGAGCCCTGCATACACAGCTTCTGAATCGGTCACCACATGTAGTGGTACGCCTGGCATTTTATTTTCCACGGCCGTCGGGACCCCATACAGCTCGGCCCTGTCAATGGTATGTGGGGTGGGGGATTGCAAGAGGGGGGGGGGGATTGCAAAGGGGGGGGGGGGTGCCATGATCCCTGGCAATGCGATGATTACTTGAAGGACAGCATCGGAGTACACGGACCGAGGGTTCAGGCCTGAATTTGTGAAGCGGAGCATCGTTTGGAAGCGCCCAGCGCAATGGGCATACTGCGTCAATTGTCGCCTTCTGTCCCCATCACGACGTGGTATCGGTACTTAAGGCCTACTACGAGGAGCTATTGAAGAATATACCGGAAGTCCGCCCAGTTGCAAGGAGATTGCCAATGCCCATATTGCTGGATGTGCTGTGACTACTACTCGGAGACTTGCTGCTTGTGCCTCCTAATATCGATGCTTCCTATCTGGGTAAGACAGACATGTTTATGAGCCCAGGTACAATAAGATCGTGCTCGGGTATAATGTCATATGGAGTGCAGATTGTGGTACACGAAGCCTGAACTTATGTAATTCGCTCATGAACGCTTTCAGTTGCTGCCATTTGCTGCTGGGGATTCTGTCGTTAATTTTACGATGGACACCTGTGGTTTTGGCGAATGAACAAACCAGTTTTCAGTGGCGAATATTGAAGCGTAGAGTACCCCACTGAGACGAATCAATGGAAAAAATACTACCCCCCCCCCCTCTTGTCGTTCCCCACCCTAGGGAAGACGGTCCCCCACCACCCCCTGGGGGACGGTCACCAAATGACGGCCCCCCACCCACCCCTGGGGGACCGCACTACCACCGTACACGCACATTTGTAGGCACAGAAATTGCAGCATAAAACGAAAGAATTCAGCATCAGATACGTTCAAAGGGCTGCCAATGTGCAGAGACCTACTCCTTGACCAGCTCAGTGTAAATTTTCTTGGTCCTGCTCCACTTGACCTTGAACTCTTGCACATGCTCACCACTTTCCACTGGAATGCTTTGCAACGAAAAATTTTGGGTTGAGCAAGTGATGGTCCCCCAGCCCCCCATGGGGAAGGACAAGGGGTGGGGAAGGACAAGGGCCTCAATTGGTCAGGTGTGGACCCGCCACTTAGCTCCAGCCGCGCCTGCCTCACGACCTTCATTGCCAACTCAGTTCCATGAAGGAAGGACAAGGGGGGGGCGGGTACCACCAACACATTGACACAGACCTCAAAAAAAAATGCCTTATCAACATGATTTATGCCTAAATAGTCAACAGACTGTGCACCTATTGTACACACTGTGCACATGTTGTAGAATGCTTGGGATTGTTGAATCCCTCCTTCCCATAAAAGGCTGAAAAATAACAAGTGTGACGGAATCATTGTTGTCGCTGGAAAATGCTAAAATGTGTTGTTTTGTGCAAAATCACGTTGCAGCATGCATTCAGCCTCAGCTGGGCAATTCATCTGACACATAACAAACAAAGAGCGGTGTGTCCATTGTATTGCGATAGCCCAAAATGCAGAGAGTTGTAGTGGGGATTTGATTTCTCATTTTGGCGCACCTACCCACCGATGAAATCTTTGTTCTTTTCTGAACTCAGCTTTGTGCAACTGACCAGCTCACTCTGACAACTCTGGGAGGAAAAGAATGCCCCTAATTGTTGGGTGGGCAGGTAGTGGTAACACAACTCCAAAAATGAGACGAGGATTCCAATTGTTGTTGCCTTAGGGATCTCTTACCCTGCCGCGTGCATTTTCGAGAACTACTCCTAGCCATGTCATTAATTGAGCACTGTCTGTTTGTGTGGCAGGATTGTGCTCTACAATTCAGGCCTTTGGCACTTTGCTGTGTGTCACTGCCTTTCCTTGTCCCAACACAGCACCCCTGCAAAATGCAAAAACCCACAATACGAAGTAAGCAGGAGAAAATGGATAACAGTTGAAAACAATTGTCCCTGAAATGCACAAACTTGATGGATAGATGCTTTCCTGCAAAGAATTAAGAAAATACACAACCTGTCGTCCCATTGGAGTCTTTCTCAGCCAACTCACTGACAGGATCTTCACCGTTGTCCGTGGCCTGATTGTTTCCCTGGCAGCGCCCTATGCTGTCCTGCGGTTTCCGATTCTGCCCTGCTACCGGTTTGTGTATTCAAGCATGGTGCTCGGGTCAGCATGGTTTAGGTTGGTCTCGTTGTATTCGGAGAGGTTGAGCTACGAGGTGAGATGATGGGCAATCCGAAAGAGTTCGGTTCTGCAGTGTAAGTAGATTCGCACACGGGCAGTATCGATTGCATCGCAGGTTGGAATCTGCCAGGGATTGTTGGCAGCAACCCTGCAACGAAGCAACCAAATACACCATTTTTGATACCAACTGTGAGATCATAGGTCTGACGAAGAACCAATATTGAATCTGCAAAACAAGTGACACGAAAAATCCAGGGCAGAGCGATGTCCACAGCCTCAAGGCAGTGGTAAAGACATCGGAGTCTGTTCTGCAATTGCCCCTTCCAGTGCTCATGAATGACTGAAACAGTGGGAACTGCACGCTAAAAGGCATGCGATCGTGTCACACACGGATCAAAGAGGCACAAGCTGCAACAACATATATCAATGTCTGGGCCTTGGAAATGCCGGGAAAAGATGGCCACATTCTTGACTACAGGCCCCAACATTGACAGAAAATATGTGGTGGAGAGCTCTGGTACGCTTCTTTAATGGTGTGGGTGTGCTGTGCCAGCCTTGAAAGAGGACCTTGGCATGAAATGTGAACTGTATGCTACATTGCTACCTCTCCTAAGGACAGATGGTGTGTCGGGCCGACTCTTGCAGGACACCTTGGAGTTAGGCACTATTTATGATACAGGGGGCAGCCCATTTAGAAGGGGCCTCAGTAGGGGTTGTTGGGAAATGACAAAAACCCGAAATATACGGTAAAACACCGTATGATCTCCATAAGATGTGTGTTCTCCGGAGTTGGGAGGCGCGTGCCGTTTGGATCAATATGAATCACAGTAACCACTCTGTGTGAAGAGGCGACAAAGGTGAAATGGACCTTTGTGCCGCTATTACCGTGGGGTGCAAAGTTCAAAAGCAATCCCCAACAAACTTGCAATAAATCAAAAGCAAATTCCTTCACACAACACACACACACACACAGCACAGCACAGTGAACGGAGTCCAGGGCTTTCAACTTGTGATGCAGAGTATTTCGGATGCGACCATGACGGGCAGGAAACAACGTATGCAAAAGGTATTCAGGGTGGGTCTTGAAAATGCCTCGTGTGCCCCCTGCAACAACAGCTGCGCCACGCCCTCTGAGCCATGATGACCTGTACATGCCCTCAACACAAACTGCTGACTGGGCCTGGACGTGCACAAACGATATTCAGCAGAAGTTTCCCTGCAACAGAAACAACACCAGATAGAACCATGTGCAACGGCTACTGAACGCAACCACCGACGACCCCTTCAAAGGAACGACTGGACGGAGTCAGACGGGCAGGGACTCCCTTCAAAAGCACATTCCCGGCATCCCCCGCACAACAGGATACCACAGCGCACGTCGCGAGCTCTGGCTTCTGTGAGCAGTGCTGGGCAGCTTCGTTGCCTTGCGTGTTAGCAGAGGCCTCCCAACCCCTGGATTGTATAGGGGTGCACCGCTGCTCAGGTACTTGAGGTCAGGGTTTTCAAAAGCATAGAACTCGAGGGTCAGCAAACGAGTGCACAGCGTCGTATTGGTTTCCGCGCTACGGTCATTGCGCTGACTGGGCCAAAGGAAACTGTCTTGCTGGAGGTGTAACAGAGTCCGCCCCTGTGCTGGCCTTGTGGGCATCATCCACCAAAGGTGCTAGCTCTCCACAAAGTGCGCAGGGGCCACCAGGTGGCAGCACAAGCCCTGCAGCACCTCCCTGAAAACTGTGGGAAGGGACTGCGCGACAGCTGCCGGACACTTCCTCGTCCTTTTGCCCACAGAATTCCGGTGCCGGTGCTTAGGAGGACCCGCCAGCCTGGCTCTCCTCCTTACGACCGCAGGCCACGAGCCGAAACAGCGAGCGTAACCACCGCCTCCTTGATGCTTCACGCACATGCACGACTGATTGGGGCCCCACATGTAGCACTGGTCCTGATGCAGGATGCAGCGTGTGCAGCTGCACGTTGCCCCCCCCAGCCCCCCATTGTGTGAGAAAAGATGGAGAGAAGTTGGGAGGTCCGGTCACGAACCCACTATCTTGAGGAGCAGGAAATGACCGGTGCTTCTTTCAGCCCCTGGAGGCTTAGAGGCCGACTGCCGACTGCCGGTGGTTGTAGGCCAACCGACAGCGCTGTTGCTGACCACGGCGCTTGCGGGGTTAGCCGCAAGTTCGGGTCACCAGATGACCAGGGCATGTGCTCCTTCTGCATGCATCACTGCGGACCCGCGTGCAGCCGCCTCCTCTGCAGGGCGCCTGCAGTCTTCGGGTGGAATCCCTGTTGCCAGATGCGCCCCAGCCCTCAGGTCTGACTGCCACACAGAGCCCCCGACAGGGGCCACAAAGGTTGTGCCCCAGTGACGCAACTGTGCCCGAGAATCGGCAGCGCAGGTACCCTTGTGGATAGTGGCGGCCTACGTGGGATTCCAAGGCTCAGCAGCCTAATTACCCCCCCCCCTCCTCGGCCTTGTCTGAGGTATGCCGAAGGGGGGCACCCCAACCGGGTGCGAAAACTTTTGGGGGTCGGCCGGTCAGCCGCCGGGGGAGAGGGGGGGCGGTGGGTACCCCAACATACATACCTCAAAATGATCCCGTGAGGCGTTGATAAAAAAAAAATCAGAAAAAAAATTCAGAAAAAATTTGCCCTTCAGCTCAGGCTCCCATCAGCCAAGGTCCGACCCGGAGGTCAGGTCAGGGTCAAATTTTTTTGTGGGCTTTTCACCCATTCTTCAACTCTCCACAAAATTCTGAGTATTTTGAGGGTAGACACATAGGGTAGACAAAAAAACACCCTTCAGGAGGCCAAAAAAAAAAAATCGGCGCCTTTGGCGCCAGCACTTTCCCCTAAAATCTCAAATTGGAGAAAGACGGCTTCGAAAACTTTGGCGGGTCTGGAGGGGTTGGGGTCCTGGATTCGACGGATGCCTTGCACAGACAGCGAAGTGGGCAGAGGCTGGGAAAAGCAGTCAACGGTCTGCCGGGCGCGCGCCTGGAGCCGTGACCGTCCCCCCCATGCAGGGGGAAAGGTCCACCTTGCATGTGCACTTACAAAACAGGTCCTTCTTTGCTCGGACTGTGGACCCTGTCTGCCCCGGTATCAAGGTTCTACTGAAGGGACTTCAGACATCCAAAATGCGGGGGTTGGTTGGCATGGAAGGCCCCCTCTCCCATTGGAGCTGGAAGCTTACGCCCACTGAGCTCATGCGGTGGCGGAGGTAATGGCCCATGTAAGTGGTCGGCAGGGTGCCAGCATGTCCATTGCTGGGCAGCGCTCGTGCCTGATGGAGCGTCCTGAAAATTATGGCTTTGTGTGTGTGTGTGTGTGTGTGTGTGTGTGTGTGTGTGTGTGTGTGTGTGTGTGTGTGTGTGTGGATGTGGAATCCAGAGGGGGAACAGCCTATGAAGCAGGAAGTGCCATCGTATAGGGCAGGTGGCAGTCAGCGGTCCTGGGCACGAGCAGAGGCATCTGCCCCACTGCCCATGTTAACGGTGGTCAACGGCTGTTAGTGCAGGTTACCCTCCCTGGCCGTGCACGTAGAATCAAGAGGTGGGAGGATGCTGCCTGGGCAATAGGGTGAGCGCGGAATGACTTCGGTTTCGAACCACCGACCAGTTTATGGCCCACGGGATGATACGTATGGACAGGCCTCGGTTAGACTTGGGAGTACAAATCTTGGAGTAGGACATGGCTGAAGCTGGTGTTGACGGTTAGATTCGGACTTGGCAACGGAACATACACTGAGAGGTGCAAGGTCTCTTTTGGAAGACCCGGAAAAGGGGTGAAGAGAAGGAAAAATACGATTCAGAACGGAGGAGGCTGTAGTGGACGCCACGGGGGCAGATTCTATTGTCTTCAACCCCGAGCTTCACGTCTCGTGATGTGATGCCATATGCATGCGAGAACACGATACAGATCAGTAGAGAGGGGAGGCGACAGTAACGGGCACTGGCCAGCAGCCTGTTGCCGACAGTGGGAGGGTGGAGCTGACCAGATGTAACAGTGAGGGACGTAGTTGGGCGACTCCCCCTGGGGCTCCGCTTGCAGTGCACAGATGCCCCCCCCCCCCAAAAATGCAACGCCACGTTTCCGCCAAAAGGCAGAAGTACAGTGAGCAGTCAGCAGCCGGACGTCCCGTGGTTGCCATTGTGACCCCCCTCACCCACGCTTACCCTTGTCCACTGGATGAACCTGAAGAACACACGGTTCGATGGGACTTCCTCCGTCGGACAAACCGCGGTTCAGGGGCCGAGGGAAGAGGCGTGGTGTGGCCCAAGCAGTCAAAATAATGTTGAATTTGACCCCATCTGAGGGCACCAGGGCATCAGTGTCAGCCCCCATGGACCCCCCCCTTGCTCATCCCCCCTGTTCACGACCCCCCCCCCCCTCTGCGGGATACACTTGGGGCAAAGGATGATGCCTGAGGAGAAGACTTGGGATGCAAACACTTGACGGCGGTCGATGCGGGAACAGCTCAACGGAGGTACTTGGAAAACAGCAACTCAATGGAGGTGTTGCTTCCGGGAAGACCGGTGACGGACTAGTGACCACAGTCTTTGGCCTGTGTCGTCTTGCGGTCTGGCGGAAGGGGGAGGAGGACAGCCTCCGGGCTGTGCGCACTGCTGGAAAACAGGGCACTACCCATCCCCCAGTGACCCAAGTGTGACCCGTGTGACCCAATGCAGGGCCATGCGTCAGAGGTTGGGTCCTGACGGGGCAAGGGAGGGGGGGGAGTGCAGGCCTGCCCTTGAAATGGGGAGGGAGGCAGGATGGCAGAATCAAGGGCGGCTGCAGGAGGAGGTAGTGGCGATTTGAACACTGATCGGGCGGCGTGTTTTGGCGGTTGCAAAACGGTTGGCGGGCCGTTCATCTCAGACGGAAACGGTTAGGGCGGAAGTGACCCTGCCAAGTGGGGTGGGGGGGGGGGGGGCAGGGCACAAGGCCCTGGTATCTGATTGTTTGGCTTTGGCGGCGCCTATTGGCCTCTCACCACTGCTCCTTCTGACCCTCCGTGGGCCCAAACGTGTTTTGGTTGTGTCAACAGAGCCCCCTGGATGACTTGTCCTGTTTGACTGCTCCAGGGTCGGCTGTCCCGGAGACGGGCTGTTGCCCGTGTCGTTGACCAGGTGCATCCAGATGCACACCAAAGGGGGGGGGGGGCAGGGGGTACTCCACCTTTGGAGCGCAGGCCTGACCGTGAAGGCGATGTGCCGATGTGTGAGGAGGGTCGACAGAAGAGGCCCTGACCGCCCTTGCCCTGTTCCGCCGTTGTCAGCGACGCCACAGGGAATGCTGAAGGATTTAGCTCCATGTCCCCTTCTGCGAGCGGCCAGGTCCACACTGAAACAATTGGGCGCCAGATTTCAAAAGCCAAAGCCAAAGTGTTAAGGTCAGAAGCAGGTGTGACGTGCGGGAGGGGCCGGGAGGGGCCGGCGTTTTTACAGATTGGGGAGGCAGTCGGGCCCTTCGCCTTGTAAAGCTTGGCAATACCACCCCTGTATCGCATGACGTGCGTTTCTGTGGGTTACAGGGCCCCAGACAGTCACCCGTTCGATTCTCGGAATCGTCTGGCTCACTGTCAGCTCGTTCTCGTCGTCTGCCATTGCTGTGGTTGCCGGAGGAGTTGGTGGCGATTTGAACACCAATTGCGCGGCAGGTATTGGCGGTTGCAAAACGGTTGGTGGGCCATTGGTTTGAATGGAAGCGGGTGGGTCGGAGGTGACCCGTAGAGCCCCCGGCGTCCGGGACCTTGTTTATCGGTACCCGGCTCGCTCTTTTGTTGGTGGAGCCCAGGGGTTCCTCTGAGGCTGCAGCTGGATTCCTCCCCAAGCCCTGTATCTCTAGGCAGGCCTGCGCTTAAAGGACAGGGAGGCCACAGGGTAGTGCAGCGAGCGCACGTAAAACTGGTGACAGTTGAGAAAGCGGTTAGGGAAACGGAGCTGGCGGTTACAAAACCGTTAGAGCTGCCGTTGGAGTCGGAATGAAGCGGTTGGGGCGGACCTAGTATTCGCTCCAGACAGCGGGAGGGTCTCCTCCTTCAAGGCCAGGCCTGTCCCTGGGTGTATCAGGTGTAGACTCAGGGACGCACTCCGCACGGGGTGCACTGCGCTCGAGACGGTCCGACTGTCATGGCGCTATGACGCGCGCCAGCCCCAATATTCTGTAACCCGAAGCAAAGCCCGGGGCCCTCAGCACTGATGTGCAGCAGGAACACAGTCTTGGTCACGTCAGCCGTTGATAACCGACGGTGTTCGGAACGGACCGATTTTGGTTGTCGGCCAACTGACTCTTGGGCTCAGCGTTCTTTCGGCAGGAGTCGCCAGACACACGTCGCCCATCACAAACGGCCAGCGCCCTACGGCATGGCCTGCTCGCTCGACGTGGAGCGTCTGGGGGCCTCACTCGCAATGGACGGCCTCCGGGACGGCCCGTCTTGCGGGGTGACGACCTGGCGCAGCGCGCTGCTCACGGACGCTCTCTGCGAGGGCCTCTGCGGAGGGTTCATGACTTCGTACAACGCGGCGCGTCCCGCGGCGGCGGGGCCGGGCTGGCGCGGGGCCTCCGGCTCCGCAAGGCCCGGCACCAGAAAGGAAGGCACCGCAGGTTCCGGAGGCGGGGCCTGCCTCATGGCCAGAGCCGCAGGCGCGTTCAGCTGCGGGGCCGTGAAGGGCGGGGGGGCCGGGGGGCCCTCCGGGGCGCTGAGGAACATGTGGCGGACGGCCAGGGCGACCGCCGCCACGAGGGACTGCAGGAGGACGATGTCGAGGACGAGGCACAGGCCCGTGAGCAGCAGCCACTCCGAGAGCGTGACGGTCTCCGAGGCCGCGATCTTCCAGACCGCGAGGGCCGTGCAGATCACCGCGTACGCCATCGCGAACCCGAACCCCCACTTGGCGCTCCAGTAGGGCAGCCGCCAGTGCGCCAGCTGCTGCCCCCACGTGGAGTACTCGAGGGTGTTGGTGGTGCGGATCTCGTGCAGCGAGTGCGCGCGGACCGTGTCGTGGATGGGCGTGGCCACGTCCACGAAGGTGCAGTTCAGCACGACGAGGTCCGGGGAGTTGGTCCCAACGACCCCGAACGCCGCGGCCTCGAAGCGGAGGTCGGCGATGCAGAGGCCGGTGGTGTCGTCGACGGAGATGAGCGCCGTCTCCGGCCGGGACTCGGCCGCACGCGCGACCACCACCGTGTCGTTGGAGGCCGCGCGGATCAGGACGTGGCGGTACGGGCACCGGACCCGGAGCGGGGGGTAGCGGCCGTCCAGCAGCACGATCTCGCAGTGGTCGCAGGCCTCCGGGGAGCGGAACGCGTCGGCGAGGCTGAAGTAGGGGCTGAAGCGGGCCCCCGTGCTCTCGGCGCGCTCGGCGTCCGTGGCGTGCGGGTGATTCCGAACGAAGATCGTCGTGGACGTGTCCACGCTCTGCAGGTCGAGGCCGCCCGCGGGACGGAGGCGGTGCCCGATCGCGGCCTCCGCCTCCTCGATCTGCGCCTTCGAGGGGCCCGTGGGCTGCGGGCTGTACGTCAGACTGCCCGACCGGCCGCGGTACCGGCGGGCCTTGGTCCGGCGCGCCGGCGCGACAACCCCGGTGGATGCCGCAGTGCCCAGCAGGCTGAAGCGCCGGCCGCCGGACGCAACAGACTGCACGGAGGGGCTGACCGGGACCGGCACCTCATCGACCGTCTTGGCAACGCCGTACCGGGCGGGGACACCGTCGACCGGGGCCGGCAGCCCCATGACGACCTTCCCGGGGAACATGGGGCGCATGACGTCCACGGTCTCGCCCGCGTGCGCGCGGTACATGCCCGCGAAACCGGCCTGCGACATGCCGAGGAGGCGCTCGCTGTAGTAGGCGAGCCACGGGGTCATGCGATCGGGGGAGATCCCGCTGACGGGGATGCCGCCGATGTTGCGGGACAGGAGGCTGCCGTAGAAGAAGGCCTTGGCGGCATGCCAGTCGTGCTTCTTGACCTCGTCCATCCCCTGGGCCCAGATGGGGCAGCGCGCCTCGTCCGCGTCCCACCGCTTCTTCAGCTCCTGCGGCGTCCAGTCCATCATGTCCGCGCACATCGCCTGCGCCTGCGCGACTGACTCCGTGATGCGCAGCAGCATGTGGCACGCCACGACCATGTGCCCGGCACGCACGGCCTGCAGCACGAGCTCCGTGTGCATGCCCCCGGTGCCGGCCCCAACGGCACCGAGGACCCCCGGCGGCGGCTCCTTCCGCAGCACCGTCATCTGCTCCAGCGAGCGCTCGGGGTCGTCGGAGTCGGTGCCCGAGTCCCAGTACCCCGCGACGCCCTCCGGCCCAGCGACGCCCTTCGTCTTGCGGATCAGGTCGAGGACGTGCGTGCGCTGCGCCCGCACCCCCAGCACGGCCCCCAGCAGCTCGCTGCCACCGGCCCCGGTGCGGGGGGCCTCCAGCGTCGTGAGCGGCACGGCCAGGCCGAGCGGGGGCGTGCCGCGCCGCTCGGACCTTGTCGAGCCCCGGGAGGACGGCAGGCGCCCGGAGCCGGCGGACAGCGGCCGCTCGGACCCGCCGGAGGGCGGCCGCACGGACCCCGCAGAGCGCGGCCGGGGCATCGTGAGGGCCACCGGCCGCGCGAGCTCGCCGTCGCTGTCGGCGTCGTCGGACGTGTCCAGAGCCGTGAGCGCCGCCAACGCCAGCGGCGGTTTGGAGGGCGGCGTCAGCGGGCTGCCACTGCCGGGCCGAGAGCGCACGACCAGGGCGTCGCTCTCGGTCGCGTCGGGGTCCAGCACGGCCACCGGCGTCTGGCCCAGGGCCATGAGGCGCGCCGAGAAGCCGGAGGGCGGCGTGCGCGGCGCGGAGGCGTCCAGCTCGTCGTCGGCCTGCGAGCCCCCAGACTGGGCACTGTGCAGCCGGCGCGAGAAGGAGCCCAGGGGCGTGCGGCGGCCCCAACTGCCCTCCGATGTGATCTGGCTCTCGCGAGACGCAAGGGCGCGGTCCGGGGGGTCGGATGCCACGCGCTGCAGGATGCCCTTCAGGTGCGCGGCGCTGATCACCGGCTTTGCGAGGGGATTGGCGGCGGGCAGGTCGCGCACCGCGCCCCTGGCGGCGCGCACGTGCGCGTGGGCCGCGACCTGCAGAGGTCGCTGCCGCGGCGAGAACCGGAAGACAGCGCTGACGAGGCCCCGGAACGGGAGGAGGAGCAGCAGCGCGAGCACGGCCGCGGCGCCGGGGGCGAGGCTGTCACTGAACAGGGCGGTGCCCATGAGGGCGCCGAGGACCGTCATCAGGATGACGGTGACCTGCCGCGGGGTGGGGCCATGGCGGAACTCGGCCAGCGCGG
This sequence comes from Eutreptiella sp. 'Long Island Sound 2002', assembly GCA_964036045.1. Classification (NCBI taxonomy): domain Eukaryota; phylum Euglenozoa; class Euglenophyceae; order Eutreptiales; family Eutreptiaceae; genus Eutreptiella; species Eutreptiella sp. 'Long Island Sound 2002'. The sequence goes on from OZ038390.1 coordinate 60,055,188, forward strand.
CGAGCCACAAGTGCCACCGCAGGAACAGCCAGGCCGCGGTGGCCCTCCCGCCCGGCACGGCCCCTCCGTACTTCACGGGCTCACCGCCACGGCGGGCGTAGGCGTGGAGGACGAGGAAGCCCCCGTACAGCAGCCACACGTACAGGGGGACGAGGGCGGGCCGTGGGCCGATGTGGAGGACACGTGGCGGGGGGCCGCTGGCAATGAAGCCGAGGTCCAGGGCCACCAGGAATTCGGTTGTATGCTCCGCCCCGCAGTCCACGACGGTGGCGGCCGAGCCCACTTGGGACTGAAACTGGACCACGCCTCGCATGGACACGAACGGGGGCGTCGACTCCACAACGTATGCGCACGCGACAGGGACGGTGGAGTTGAGGTTCTGGGGGACCGTCAGCGTGAAGTTGACGACGGGGCCAATGGAGACGCTCCCCAGCTGCACGTCGGCGCCGGCGGTCTGCGGGTTCAGCACGGCGCCCGCGAGCCCATTGATGTTCTTTGGGAAGTAGAAGGCGTTCAGGCCGACGGGCGTGTCATAGCCCACGGGCTGCCCGCCGCTGAGCGCCGCCTCGGCCCACGTGGATGCGACCTCCACGGCAAGGCCAGGCTGCGACTGCACCAGCGCACTGCCCGGCTTGAGCCGCGAGAAGCACCATGCCAAACCCGCGGCGCCGTAGCACGTGGGTTCACCGCCCGGTGCCGCAAGGGAGTAGGCCACCGCACGCAGTCCAATGCGCTCCAGCATCAGGTTGATGTCAGCGCGCAGGGCCGTGGGGTTGGGAAGCGGCTGTGACGCAGCGATCCCGGGGGCGGGCTGTGCCGGGGCGAACTTCCGGAGCATGTTGCCGATGAGCTCGATGCCGAGCTGAGCGAACTGCAGCGCCTCGGCCGGGGTCGCCGCGACAGTGGCCGCCCAGACCAGATCCGCGGCGGTGGACAGCAGCTGCGCAGCGCTGCTCTCCCCAAACTGCTTCACCTCGATGCTCATGGCCACGGACGCGATCAGCCACGTCTGCGCCTGTGCCGACGTTAGCGGCGTGGCGGCGTTGGCCGCCGCCACAAGCTGCGCCGCGAGCGTGGCCCGCGGCACCGCCGCGAGGGCGTCCAGCGCGGCCCGGTCGCCAATGGCCTGTGCGACGGCCTCGGCGTCGATGTAGTCCAGAACGGCGGCAATGGTGTCCGGCGAGGGGGCGGCGGCGACGCGGTCCAGGACCGAGGGCACCACCGCGGTCGGGAGGCCCGTCGGGCTGACAGGCGCAGTGGCGTTGCGTACCGCGACGGCCCCCAAGGCATCGGCCACGCGGACCTGGAAGACAAGCTCCGTCCACACGTCGAGCGGGCCGAGGGCAGTCGTGAGGGTGTTGACGGGGGACGGGTCCGACTGCAGCGCGCGCAGGCCCACCGGAGCCCTGGAGCCCGGCCGGTAGTAACTGAATTGGTACAGCAGCTGCTGCGACGCATCGTCCACCCACCCCAGAGCCCGCAACACCACGCGCTGCTCGGCCCCCACGCCTTCGATGGACACCTGCAGAGTGCCGCCAGTGGGTGGCTGGTTAAGCACCACCACCGCCTCTGCCGTGACGGACTCGCGCGCGATGCTCGCGGTCAGCTCCACGTGCAGCGCGGTCAGCCCCTGCAGTGCGCGGGGGGTGAGCATGAGGGTGGACGCGCGAGCCCCAAGTGGCGCCACCGCCGCCGCATTGAGGTCCAAAGGCCGCCCTGACTGTGTGAGGGAGGACCACCGCAGCTGCACGTTCACGGGGCTCTGGCTGAGTTCTGCCCGCAACAGCAGCCGCTGGTCCGCGTTGTGGATGGCCCCAGCCCCCGGCGGCCCGTCGCGCACGATCGCAACGGTGAGCGGCGCGACCGCAGCGAAGTTCACGAAGACGGCGCCGGCGGCGGTGCGCGGCCCGCTGCGGACGGTGACGGCGAACTTCCACCATCCCGTCGGGAAGGGCGCCTCCTGCGTGCCGCGCAGCTGCACGTGAGGCTGGGCCGCGGCGGAGGTGACGAGCGGCTGCGGGAGGCCGGAGCCGGGCGCATTGAGGGGCACGGGATTGCAGATCCCGCCGCGCTCCGGGGCGACGAGGCTGCTGGGGCCCTCGTAGCACGCCCCCCACTGGAAGTCCAGCGTGGCGCTGCCCGGGGCTGCGTCCGGGTCGTAGGTCTCGCTGGCGTCCAGGGCGAGGACCCCCAGCGTGCCCATGCGCCGCTGGCTGCCGCCGGTGACGCGGAGCACAAGCGGCGCGCGGTCCACCACCACCCGCACGTTGTCCACCGCCGACAGCCCCGTGGACTGGTCCGTGACGGTGACGAGGAACGTGTACATGTTGCCCGGACGCAGCGCGGCGGGCGGCACCGCGAGCCGGGCCCTGTCCCGGGGGAGGGCGTCCAGGACGCCGGGGTGCGACACGGCCTCCCAGCGGTACGCCAGGGAGGGCGCTGGCGCCTGCGGGGCGCTGTCCACGGCGCACGCCGAGACGGTGCCGGCAGCGGTGAACGCCGCGTACTGCGTCGCGCGGAGGGTCACGGGGCTCGGCGTGTCCACCTGCACGGCCGGCGTGCGGCCCACGGAGCGGAAGACGACGCGCGCGGCGGAGCTGGCGGCGCCGAAGTAGTCCGAGACGGTCACCGTGAACGCATGCTCCCCAGCGTCAACGAGCAGCGCGGCGGGGACGGTGACAAGGGGCCGGTCCGCAGATGACGCCAGGAAGTCCCGCAGGGCGCGCAGGACGGTGGCCTCCGGGCCCGCGCCCGGGGGCGGCATGTAGTCCCAGGCAATGCGCCGGCGGCGGGTACTCACTTGGGAGGCGGTGGCGTCCAGCGTCACCGGGTCGCACACCGCGGCGGCGCCGGGGGCCAAAAGGCGGGCCACGGGCAGGGGCACCGGGCCCGGCAGCACGACCGTCGCGCGGAACCCGTTGAAGACGGGCTGGGCGACAGGAAAGACCACCAGCGGGAAGAGGGCGAGGCTGTCGCCGGGCTGGAGGCTGCTGTCCAGCCCCAGCGACACGCGGATGTAGCGGAGGCCAAGCCACTCACACTGCGAGCCGTTGCCAAGCCGCGCCGCACCCGGGGGCTCAAAGAGCTGGTCAGCGGGCACCACAGCCCCCACGCTCTCGCCCTCGACGCGAATGTCCCCCGGGAAAGTGAGGCTCAGGTCGGTGCCGGCCGTGCTGAGCTCAAAGATGGGGGCAGTGCCCACGTCCAGCACCATCGCGTCGGTGTTGTCCGTGACGTTGGCATCGGTCGTCGCTGCGGTGGCGGTCGCGGTGACCTGCAGCGCGCCCTGGAACGTGTCCTTGGCCGCGACCCCGTCGTACCGCAGCACCACCGAAGTCTGCGGTGCGAGCTCCGGCATGGTGCACACCTGTTCGAGCCCCCCTTGCGACGCGGCACACACCACGGGGACGGGGTCCGGGAACCCCTGGGAGGTCACTGCGGCGTCGGGGCGGAGGGTCAGCCCCAGGTCCGGGAGGAGGATCCGCACCTCCGGCTGCGCCACATAGCCCTGGCCGCGGTTCTCGACGGCCACGACCAGGGGGATGTCGTCGCCGGGGAGCAGCAGCGTCCCGCTTGTGTGGTCCTGCCAGGCAATATGGAGGTCACCCCCGTGCACTTGGGGTTCGTACCGGGTGCTGAAGTAGTATCTGCGCGGCTCGCCTGGCTGGTCTGCCGACCATAGCTGCGCTTCCACTTGTAGCCGGTAGATACCCCCAATGGGCTGCAGCTCCTGGTAGTAGTCGCGGGAAGCCTCCAGCAGCAGCAGCACTGTCACCTCCACCGGCTGCCGCCCCAGCGCGCAGGTCGCGCTCGCACCCGCGAAGGTGCAGCCGGCGGCGATTGCACTGGCCGTGGGGTGCAGGGTCCCGGCGCGAGCAATTGTGATCCTGACCTCTGTGTCCCCGCTGTCCGCGACAACAAGCGACACGGGCTGCTTTGTGCCGGCATACACCTCATCGGCCGGCACATACCCTGGCAGGAGGGCGATGCGGCGCGGGATGCTGGTCTGTGTTGGGGTCCCGGTGGGCGTGGCCGTGGCCGTAGGGGTGTAGGTCCAGGTCGCCAGCGGGAACGGGTAACCCTCGGAGCGCACGCCCTGCACGGCGACGTGCAGCATCCAGAGCCCTGCCGTCAGACGGTCGCGCGCGAAGGCGCAGTGGAGCGCGATGGCCTGCGGCGCTGTGGCTGCGCACAGCAGCTCCGGCACGGCGGCGATCGACTGGGGCTCGCAGGAGGGCGCCGGCCCCGCGGAGTTGGCGGTCGGCTCGAAAAGTATCGTGTGGTGCGTGAGGCGGAAGGGGTCGAGGTGCAGCCCTGTGATGGTCAGCACGTCCCCGCGGCCACAGCCTTCGAGGGGCACGCAGCCCTCGTACCCCAGGATGATCGCCGGTGGCGGTGGGAGCACGGGCAGCTGCAGCTGCACAGCCGCAGTCGGGCCCACGGCGGTCGGGAGGGCCGCCGCCGGGGCGGACGGGGGAACGGTCAAGGCGCATGTGAGCGCAGTGGGTGTCGCGTCGAGCGCGGGGCAGGCGGGCGGAGGGGCTGTGCCAGGGAACTGAACTACCGCGCCGGCCCCGGTCGCGGTGGAGAGACCGGTGCCTGAGAGCTGCAGCGGGTGGCCCCCCAGGCACCCCAGGCCCGCAGAGGCGAGGGTGCTGTAGGCCGCGCAGCGCACGCCCGCAACCGCGGCTGTCGGGCCGTCAGCCACGGACACGCTGGCGGTGCCCTGGGCGGTCGCCTGCGCGACGGACAGAGCCACATCCCAGACCATACCTTGAGGGGTCGCCGTGCCACTGAGGCGGCACTCCAGCGTGTTCCCTGTGGACGCTGCAGGGGTGCACTGCAGCGCCGCTGCGGCGGAGGCATTCGAGGGGGAGACGGTGACGACGTGCGCGCCGGGCCACAGCGCGTGGAAGTGCGTGCCGCTGAGGGTGAGGGTCGCACCGGGATAGCAGCCGCGGGCGCACGCGGCGCTCTGGAGGAGCGGGGCCGGCTGGGGCTCAAGGGTGAGGATTAGGGAATCGCTGAGAAGGCCCTGCCCGTTGGCCCCGCCCGTGGGATTGACCCACAGCTGCAGCCCCCATGCCCCGCGCGCAGTCGCGGGGACCACCAGCGCGCACTCCAGCGCCCGCGGCGTGACCCGCAGGGGGACGCACTGCGGCGCCCCAGCGCCGCTGGACAGGAACCGGACGGCCACGCGGGACGCGTTGGCGCCGTAGTAGCCGCCGCGGAACACCACCCGGTCCCCCGACGCGCACTGGGCCGCGGCCAGCGCCCCCCCGCACTCGACCGCCTCGATGTACGGGCGACCGCCGCGGACCTCCACCCGCAGCGGGTAGTTTGCGCCGTCCGCGCGCCCACGGACCGCGACGCCGACAGACCAGCCCCCGGACGTCGCAGTGGGGGCGCTCAGGGCGCAGCGGAGGTGCGTGCGGTTGGCGGCCACCACGGCGCAGCCCGGCACGGGGCCCAGCCCCTGCCCGTAGGCGTTGCCCAGCACGACCACGTTCTGCTCCTTCGCATAGGCCCAGAAGTAGGCCCCTCGAAGCGTGAGGACGTCGCCGTCCATGCAGCCGGCGGCCGGGCACCCAGACACCGCGTGGATCTCCGGGAGCGGGAAGCCTTTGACCACGACCCTGGACCACAGGGCATTGCTCGCATTGCCCTGGACCGCCACCGCCACCACCCACTCGCGGACGGTTGTGGGCGGGGGGACAAACAGGGCGCACTGGATCAGCCCCGGCTCCACGGACACGACGTCACAGGCCGGGACCTGCCCGGAGCCGCCGAAGAACTGCACCGCGACGGCCGCGGGGTCATCCCCGAAGTTGAGGCCGCGGAGGTGGAGGAGGTGGCCGGAGGGGCAGACAAGCGCGTAGGGGTCGGGGCTGTTGGGGCAGTCGGCGGGGGGCGGGGGGTACGCCTGCGCGGCGGCGCAGGCGTACTCGCGCAGCACTGGCCCGGAGGAGTGCAGGCGGACCGTGGCGGTGCTGTCGGAGGGGACCCCGAAGGCCGTCACACCCGCAGCCCAGTTGCCATGCGTGGCCGCCGGTACCGCGAGGGCGCAGGTCAGGTGCGTGCAGTTGGACGACAGCGGCGTGCACTGGGGGGCCGTGGGCCCTTCCGCGAGGAAGTCGCGTGTGAACGTCACGACGTTGTTCGCGGGCGCGGACGGGTCGAACCCCTGCCCCAGCACCGTGAGCACGCCCCCAGGGCCGCAGCCCATGCCGGTGCATCCGCTCACCCCGTGGACGACCGGGGCCCGGGCGGGACCGAGGCGCGCGCGCGCGGCCCCCTCGGCCGACCACGCCCCCACAGTGACGTGGAAGGACCAGCCCGCGGCATCAGCTGCGGGCGATGTGGCAAGCCGACACAGGACACGCCCAGGCAGCAGCCGCTGCGGCAGACACAGCGGGGCGGGCATGACGGCGGCGGCGGCGGAGGCGGGCCGGACAGACACCTGCACCGCCGCGAGGTCGGCCCCGAAGTTGCGGCCGAGGATGGTCACCACCTGCCCACCGGAGCACGCGAGCTTCGCGGTCGGGATGTCGAGGCCAGCACCGCATGACAGCGCGCGCACGAGGGGCCGCAGCGCAGAGGCCTGGACAGTGAGGGAGGGGCCGGCCCCAGTGCTGACGCCGAGCACACTGACGGCCACAGTGGCAGTGGACTGGGCAGCCCCGCCGGGCCCCAGCAGCACGCAGGTGATGGAGGTGGCCGTGCTGTCCTGCGGAGCACACGACAGAGCACTCGGGGGCGTGGACGTGAGTTGGACGACGTTGTTCGAGGGGACGTACGGGTCGAAGTGATCCCCAACGATGGACAGGGTGCTGCCGTTGTGGCATCCGTCCGCCGGGCAGCCACCGACTGCAGACACCACAGGGCTCGCAAGGGGCACCGTGTCGATTCGGAACGGGAACGCCGCCTCGCGGGTGACGGCCCCGTGCACGCGCAGTGTGACGGTCCAGGGGCCAGTGGAGGCTGGGTGCGCCGACAGCCCGCACTCCAGGAGCTGGGGCTGGACCGCGAGCGGCACGCAGGTGGGCGCCGCACCGGTGCCGCCAGAGAAGTGGACTGCAACGCGGCTGGCGTTGCTGCCGAAGCCGGACCCGGTGACGGTGACGGGGGTGCCGGCGTTGCACTCGATGGTGCCCGCGTCGATGACTTGGCCCGCGCAGGTCACGTCCGTGACGCTGGCGGGGGCCGCGCCGGCCACCGTCAGGAGGGCACTGTTGGCAGAGGCCCACTGGAGCACCTCGACAGCCAGCGTCCAGGCCCCACTGGCATTCACAGGGACCTGCATCTCACACACGATGGAGGAGGCCGTCACGTGACGCACAGGGCACCACGGCGCAGGCCCCTGGGCAGTGGAGGTGGCGGCGAAGGTGATGACGGTCGCGCGCTCGTCAAAGTGCTGCCCGGTGACGGTCAGCACGTCCCCAAACAGACAGGCCGGGGACGAGCATCCCTGCACGTCCGCGATGGTGGCCTGCGGCAATGCCTCCAGTGCCACCGGGAGGGCGTTCGACAGAGCCCCGGCGGCCGCCACGCTCACGAGCCACGTCCCGTTGACATACGGCGGGACCACCAGGGCACACACCACCTCGACCCCCGCAACCGCATTGGCTGTGGCGCAGCGCGGGGCGGCCTGGGCGGAGGGGGCGTACGCGTCGTCGCCCGCGGCGAACTGGACCGCCGCGCCAAACTTGAGCCCGCGGCCCCGGACTGTCAGGGCCCGGCGAGACCGGCAGACGTCGCCGGGTGCGTGCGGCGCCGCACCGCAGGCCGCGACGGCGTCGATCCACGGCACGCCTGGCGCGGGCGGCATCGGGAATGGATTCCCGGCGGACGCCTGGCCAAGCACCTCCGCGATCAGGGTCCAGCGGCCCCCCGTAGCCGGGGCCTGACTTAGAACGCACAAGATGACCGTGAGGTTCGCGTGGGTCAAGGCGCAGGTCGGCGGCGGGCCCACCGCAGCAGGCGTCGGGTCGAACCGGATGCGGTTGGATCGCAGGTCGTGGGGGTTGAAGTACCGGCCACGGATGGCCAGGACGTCGGTGCCGCGGCAGCCGCCGGGCGCGCAGCCGCTCACCCCGTGCACCTCGGGCCCTGGCATTGCCGCCGTCTCGATCGCCGTCACGTTGTACCACCGGTGGACTCCGATGTACATGTGCATCCGCCACCGCCCGCTGGTCCCGGGCCACACGGTGAACTCGCACACGGCTGTGGCGAACATTGCCGCGACGGCCTGGCAGGCGGGCTCCGGGCCCGAGCCGCCCTCGAAGCGGAACTGCAGCGCAGCGGGATTCTGCCCGAAGCCCATGCCGTACACCGTCATCGTGTGCCCCCCCTGGCACGCCATGCCATCGACGCCGCTGACGGCCTCGCACGCCACGCCGTTGACGCAGAGGGCGTCGGGGGGCGAGGGAGTCACAGTTGGGGTCGGGGTCTGGCTCCCGGTCTCCAACAGCGTCGGCGAGCTCAGCGTGCGGGACCACGTGGACGAGGCGGTCACGTTTGCCGTGCTGGACGCTGTCCATGTGGACGGTGTGGGAAACGGGGTGTCCGTGGAGGTCTTGGTGGGCGATGGGGGGGTGCAGGTCGAAGTGATGGTGCGGTGCACGACGGTGTCGGTGCCCGATAGCGTGCCAGTCCCCGAGCAGCTGAAAGTGCAGCTCGTACTGCCGTGCCGCGTGAAACTGGCGGTGCCTTGCCCACTGCCGGAGGGGCTGGTGGTGCGCGTGACGGTCGCGCGGTGCGTCGGAGTCTGCGTTGCGGACCACGAGGGAGTACCCAGGGGGATGAGGCTCGAGCTCCGGGAGCCGGTGTAGCTGAGCGTCGCGGCGGCTGCGAGACTGCGGGTGCCAGTTGATGTGTGGGTGTGGGTTGGGGGGGTTGCGCTCAGTGTCGGGGTCTGCCGCACGTCTGTTGGGGTGGCGCTTGCGGTCTTGCTCGGGCTCCTGGTCTGGAGGGGCGATAGGCTGTCGGTGAAGCTCGAGGAGACAGAGCGGGCCGCGGTGGGGGTGGGGCTGTGGCTGAGGATGGTGGAGGCCGAGGCAGTGGCAGATAGTGTGGCGGACGGCTGTCGTCCGAGCGATGGGGATGTCGTGAGGGTGGGGCTTGCGCAGCCCGTGGGAGTGGCAGAGCGACTGCCGGACGGTGTTGAAGTCCTGGTGGGCGCAAGGGTGAGGCTATAAGAGGCGCTGGAGGTGAGCGTCACGAACATACGTGTGAGGGTTGAGGTTCCTGTGCGGCTGCCGGTGGTCGAAAGGCGCGGGGTGGCAGTGGCGGTGCCGGAGTGTGTGAAGGACGGAGGGGATCGGGTATCCGTGAAGAACTGGTTGGTGCTGGTCGCCGTGGATGACGCTGTGGCGGTAGACAGGGACACAGTGCAGCTGTGGGATGGGCTCGGCGTCGGAGAGGCAGAGGCAGTGAGGAAACCGGAGGGGGTGCGCGTGCGACCCGCGGAGCCGGTGAGACTCCTGCTCCGCGAGCCCGTCCACGAGCACGTGCTGGTGGGGGCTGCAGTGGCGGTGCACGTCGCAGATCCGGAGGCAGTGGCAGGGGCCGGGGCGGATGTAGTGGCGGAAAGTGAGGGACCCGTCTCGGTCGGGGTGAATGACAGGGCGCTCGTACATGTGCGCGTGTGCGCCGGGGTCGGTGACGGTGGGCTCTCAGACAGGGACGGGGTCAGCACCAACGTGGGCGAGCTGCTGCGCGAGGTGCTGCCCGAGGCGCTCCAGGTGCGCGTCCCGAGGGGCGTCTGCGAAGCTGTGGAGGTTCGGGTCGCAGTGGGAGTGGGACCGCGCCCCGGACTTGATGTGCGGGACTCCGAGAGGGAGCGGCTGTACCCCACAGTGCCCGTCACTGAGTTCGGTGCCGTCCCGGTCCCGGTCTGCCCTGGCGATGCAGTCCACGAGGACGACGGCGACACGGAGACCGAGCGCGTGCCAGACCGCGTGGTGGTGGTGGTGGGTCGCCGCGACGGCGTGCGCGACGGTGTCGCCGATGCGGTCCAGGTGGAGGTGCCGGCGTGGGTGGGGGTGCGCGTGAGCGTGGAGGTGCGGGTTGCCTGTAGGGTCGGGGTTTTGGACGGGCTATGGGTGTGGGTTGGCGGGAACGAGGGCGTCGCCCTCGCAGTGGGGGTTGCGGTGAGTGTGGGGTCATATGACCCGGAGAGAGACGGCACAAGGGTCCGAGACATGGTCCAGGTGCCAATTTGGGAGGCACTGCGGGTGGCCCCGGGGGTGCCGGTGCGGGTGCCTGGGTCAGAGTACGTTGCGGTAAGCACCACAAGTGTCGGGGAGTGCGAGGGCGTGCTGGATGGCGTTGCTGTGCGGAGCATTCGAGTCTGGGTGTCGGTGAGGGAGGCGGACGACGTCGGACTGGAGGATCGCGTCGGGGTCGCCGGACGGGAGGCGGAGGCGGTGCGGGTGCGCGTCAGCGTCCCTGGCGCACTACATGTGCCGGACGAGGGGGTGCTGGACGGCAGGATTGTGGGGCTGCATGTGGCGGTTCCGAGGAGGGAGGCGGTGGGGGAGGCGGTTGGCGTCCGGGTGAGGGCCAGCGTCTGCGAGGCACTAGGGGAATATGACAGGGTGCGGGTGGACGAGCCTGAAAGGCGTAGCGAGGCAGAGCAGGTCGTAGTGCGGGTGGCAGTGAACGGGTTGACTGAAGCCGTGGCGGTGGGCGAGGCTGTGAAGGTCCGTGTGGGGATCAGCGAGGGTGAGTGTGAGGCTGTGGCGGTGGGAGGGGGGGCGAAGGAAGCTGTGGTTGTGCCATGTAGGCTCCTAGTATGCGTGCAACTGTGTGTCCAAGTGAAGCCACGTCGGGGCGAGGCAGTGACTGTGGGGCTCGTGCACGAGGCGGTTGGCGATGGGGTTGGGCTGAACGTCTCGGAGGCAGCGGGGGTGAAGGTGGTGTGTGTCAGGGTTGGGGTGAGAGAGGCTGGGCCCATGTCCGTGAGCGAGAAAGTGCGTGAGCTGCGGGTTGGGGTTGCAGAGGCGGTTGGGGTGGCCTTCCAGCTGTGAGTACCAGTGCCGGAGAGGGAGCCCGACGGCCCGGTACGGGAGGCCGTGCCGGAGGTGAAACTCACAGTCTGAGAGGAGGCCGTGGGTGTACTGGATGGCCAGGTGACCGTGAGTGTGGCGCTCTTGCTGGTGGTGGGAACCTTCGTGGGGGTATGGGTGGGGTCCGGGCTGGGGGTGTGAGTGTGGGTTGCGTGGTACGAGGGCGTGGTGCTTGGGGACGGGGAGCCGGTGTAGGTGTAGGTCGGGGTCGCCGTAACAGTGCGTGAGGCCACGGGTGTGCAGGAGGATATGGTGCTTGTCGTCGTCTTGGTCGGGGGCACCGTGCAGGACCTTGTAAACGACCACGTCCCTGAGGGGCTGTAGGTGCGGCTGTGCGTGGGAGGCTGCGTGGGGGTGGTACTGTGCGAGAGACTCTGGCGCGTGGACAGGGTTTGCGTGCCGCTGCTGCTTGGGGTAGAGGGGGCAGAGACGGTGACGCTCCGGGAGGCAGTGAGGGAGACGCCGAGGGTCAGAGACACGGAAGGGGTCCAAGTCACAGTGGGGGCTCGGGTGTAGGACGACGAAGGGCTCGGGGAAACGGTCCGGGTCTGCGTATACGTGGACGTGTGGGTGGGGGTGAAGGATGAGGGGCTGGGGGTGGGCGTTGGGGGGGAAGCGGTGCCCGAGCCGGTGCATGTGACGAGGGCTGAGGTCGACGGGGTGACGGTGCACGTGCCGAAGGGCGACGCAGAGAGCGTGGGCGTGACGGTGCTCCGGGTCCGTGAAGGAGAGTCCGACAGCGTGGGCCACACGGAACAGCTGCGGGTGCTCTGGAAGGTGCGGCTGCCGCTCTGGGTCACGGTGCTGCTTGGGGAGGAGGACCGTGGCCAGGTCGGGGACGGCGTGTACTGTGGGGTGAGCGACTCGGTTGCGGTGGTGCTGGGGCGCGAGAAGGTGACAGTGGGCCGCGGCGTGAGCGTGGCGGTCCCGGTGTGGGTCTCTGTGGGGCCGGTGCGGCTGCAGGTGGAGCACGAGACGGAGACGGACCGCGTGGAGCGTGTGAACGTTGCCGTGCTGGTCGTGGAATGGGTAAGCGTAGGACGGATGCTGCATGTGGGAGTCGGGGAGGGAGAAGGGGTGCGCGTAGGAGTCAGAGACGGAGGTGAGAGAGAGGGTGTGGACAGGGTAAAGGTCAGCGTAGGGCGCGGTGTACCGGAGCTGCTGGGGCTCCGGGTCGGGGATGGGGTGAGCTGCAGCGAGCCAGTGAGTGACGCGACGAGGGAGTGTGTGGGCGTGAAGGCGGGGCTGCCGGTGTGAGTGCCTGCCAGCGTGGCAGAGGCACTGTGGGAGAGGCTGAGACCCCTGGATTTGGTGTGAGTGCAGGTGCGGGATGAGGCAGTGTAGGACGGGGAGGGGGTGGGAGGGGACACCGTCTTTGTCCATGTGTACCAAGGGGACAGTGTAGGGGTCACGGTGACGGTGCGGGAGACGGTGGGTGTGGCGGTGGGCACGGCGGTGCAGGATGAGGACCAGGTGGCCGTGGAGCCAGTCAGGGAAATGCTGGCGCTGGCGGTGACGCTCGGGGATGCCGAGCCGGACGTGCTGAAGGTGCGGGTGGGTCTGATTGATTGGGAGCGGGACTGCGTGGGGGTCGGGGTGTGGCTGGTGAAGGTGACAGAGCCATGGGTGCCGGTGTGGCTGAGCGTAGGGGTCGGCGATGGTGTCCGCGACAGGCTGTGAGTCAGGGTGCACGAGAGAGAAAGCCCATGGGTGCGGCTGCGGCTGGGGGTTCCAGTGCCAGATAGCGATCGAAGCATGCTGCACGTGCCCGAGAACGTGTGGGTGTGGCCTAGCGACTCGGTCACCGTGGGGCTATGCGACGCCGTGCCTGAAGCCGATGCAGAGCGCGAGACTGTGCTGCGCGTTGGGGTGCCGGACGGCGAGGGTGTCGGGCTCCCAGGGCTGTAGGTTCCACTGTGCGACTGCCGCCGGGTGACACTGCGCGTGCCCCTTGGGCTTCCGGAGCAGGTGCGGCTCCGTGAGATAGTGCCGTGGTCCGTGCGGCTGCTGGTGGGGGTGCTGGTGGCGGTTCCAGAGGAACTGATGCAGCCGGTGACAGTAAAAGTGTGGTCCATCGACAGCGTGTCGGTGGGCGAGAAGGTGGTGGTGGGAGGACGTGTCGGGGTGCGGCTGCGGGAGGCACTGGGCGACGCGGGCGAGGGGGTCTTGGAGGAGGCAGTTGGTGTGAGGGAGGAGAGGGTGTGGGAGTAGCTCAAGGTGCCCAGGGGAGATGACGAGGGGCTGAGGCTCCGGGAGCTGCTGAGTGTTGTGCTGTGCGTCCATGTGAGAGTCGGCGCCCGGGTCGCTGAGGCGGTGCGGGTGTAGGTGCGGGAGGGCGTCCCGGTGTGCCGCTCAGTAGGCACCCGCGTGGGTGTGTGCGTTGAGGTGGCCGTGGGAGTGCAGGCCTGGGACATGGAAGGGGACGCAGACCGGGAGAGGGTCCAGGTCCGGGTGGGGGCGAAGCTGAGCGTGGGGGACTGGCTGTCCGACGCCGTGCGCAGTGCTGAGGAGGTCCGCGACAGCGTCCGAGGGGGGGTGCGCGACGCGGAGCATGTGAAGGACGCAGTGCGGGACACCAGGGGGGTGGGGGTGCACGTGAGTGTGGACGGGGTGGCCGTCGGGGTGCGGGTCGGGGTCCGGGTGCTCCTGGAGTGCGAGGCCGAAAGTGAGGCCGTGGCTGTGAACGAGGTGCTGAAAGTCTGGCTAAATGCTGCTGTGCGTGACACTGAACGGCTGTCCGTCCCGGTCCAAGAGAAGGTTGCTGTTGGCTGCCGGGTTCGGGAGCGGGACAGGCTGCGGGATGGAGTACAGGTCAGAGTCCAACTGCAGGTTCGCCGGGCGGTTATTGTAGCGGTGTACGACCCTGTCGGGGCGTATGAGGCAGTGGCGGTGGGCGAGCGTGTGCCGGTGCCGCTGCCAGTGGTGGTGGGGGGGCGTGTGTGGCTGCAGGAGTAGCTTGCAGTCGCAGTTGCCGTGGCTGTGCTCGGAGTCGGAGACAGCGTCCGCGATGCGCTGTGAGACAAGGTGTTGCGCATGGAGTCAGAGTGGGAGAGTGACATGGTACCTGAGGGAGAGTACGTGTGAGTGGGCTCGGCAGTGGGGGTGTGAGTGATAGACCGGGAAGGGCTTGCCGCGGACACGGACCGCGTTGGTGAGTCAGAGGCCGTGGCTGTGAAAGTCCAGGACGACGACAGCGATGGCGGGGGGGAGGGAGTGCGTGTGAGCGACGCAGTGCCGGTCGCAGAGGGGGTGCGGGACGGGCTGTGCTGCGGTGTGCGGGACCGAGACAGCGTCGAGGACTTAGTGGTGGTGCGGGTCTGTGAAAGGCTGCCGCTGGAAGAGTGCGTGCGGGACCCCAGATACGACGGTGTGGTGGTGAGACTGCCGGTGTGGGTGTGTGTCCACCGATGCGAGGCGGTGGGTGTGAGGCTGAGGGACTCGGTGGCAGACGCAGAGGCACGGGGCGGTGCGCTGGCGGAGTGGCTCGGAGAGACGGTGGCGGTGTCAGTGAATGTAACCGTCGGTAATCGCGTGCACGTTCGCGACCGCGTGGGAGTTCGCGAGGCTGGAAGGGACGGCGACGGGGTCTGGGATGTTGCGGAAACGGAACGGGAGCGGGAGGCGGAGGGAGGTGTGCTGGCGGTGGCAGTGCGGGTTGCCGAGGCTGAGCACGAGGCTGAGGTGGTGGAGGTTGCCGTTGCTGTTGGGGTTGTGCTGGCGGTCCGTCTGACCGAGGCAGTGCCCGTAAGAGACGCCGAGCGCTTTGGGGACTCGGAAAAGGTCCGAGTGGGGGTGGCTGTCGTAGGGGTGGCCGAGAGGCTGCAAGTGGATGATGGCGAGAGGGAGCTTGAGAGAGAGGGTGACACACTGCGGGTGTCAGTATGACTGGGGCTTGGGGCAAGGGAGGCAGAGTGGCTGCCCGAGGCTGTGGAGGTGCGCGACGGGGACGGTGAGGGGGAGGACGAAATGGTGGAGCGGGTGCCTGTGCGGGAGAAGGTGCAGGTGCAGGAAGGGGTTTGGCTTGTAGCAGTATGGGTGCGGGTGCGCAAGCTGCAGCTGAACGTAGCTGTTGGCTGTCGCGTTGTGGTCGGGGTCTGGGAAGGTGACCGGAGGCGAGAGGCGGAAGCGGAGAGAGTCGGGGTTGGCGACGTGAAAGTGCGGGTTTGAGACAGGGATGGGCTGAAGGTGGAGGAGTGGGTGGGGGAACCAGGGCTGCGAGTGGGGCTGGCAGTGGCAGACTCAGTGTCAGTTCGGTTGGGGCTGGCAGTCATAGTGCGAGTGTGCGTCGTTGTGACTGAGCGTGTGCTGGTGCTCGTGCAGGACGGTGTGGACTGTGTGGCGGTGAGCACGCTGGCGGTTGGGGTCATGCTGGTGGGGGTGGGGCTGAAACTGAAACTCGGGGTGCGCGTTGTGAGCGTGACAGAGAGCGAACATGGGCTCGGAGACGGGGTGCTGGAGGCACTTAGTGTAAAGCTGGTCACAGACGGGCTGGCAGACACTGATCCGGCGGAGGGTGTCTCGGTGAGCGTCCCTGAGCCTGACGGGAGATCGGACCCAGACAGGGAGAAGGTCCGCGAGGGCGAGGGTGTGAGCGAGGCGCTTCTGGAGTAGCTTTGGGAGCGGGACCCGGTGATCGCCGCAGTCGCAGAACGGGTGACAGCGCCAGATGCCGTGTCTGTCGCTGTGTAGGAAGTGGAGCCGGACCTGGTGCGGGTCTTGCGAGACATTGTGCAGGTTGTGTAACTCATCGTGGGAGTGGGGGACTGGACGCTGGGAGAGGCTGTACTGATGGAAAGGGAGGTGGAACGGGACGTGGTGCGGGAGGTCCAGGTTGGGGTGGAGGTGGCCGAGACATGAGTGGCGGAGGTGCTAAAGGTATGGGTACTGCAGGTTGAGGTGACGCTGGGGGACGGCGTGGGTGGGGACAGCGTGCACGTCGCCGTGTCGGACACGCTGAGGCTGTGTGTGATGGTCCGTGAACAGGTGCCGGAGCCCAGAAGGCTGGACGAGGGGGAGAAGGACTGGGAGGGGGACCCCGAGGGTGTCTCAGTCCCGGTGGCTTTGGGAGTGAAGAGGCGGCTGCCGGTACAGGTCTGGGTGGTGGTAGGGGAATCCGAGCGTGTTGTAGTGGAGGTCGGGGTGTTGCTTTGTGTTGGGTGAGTGCGGCTCTGGGACTTTGCCCTCGTGAAGGTGGACGAGAGCGTGGCGGTGTGGGTGGAACGTGTGAGGGTTTCCGAGCTGCACGTGCCTGAGAAGAAACTGTGTGTAAGGGACTGTGAGGCGGTGGGCGTGCAGGAGGGAGAGGCGGTAGGGGTCCCGGTCCTGGAAGGGGACGGGGGGGTGCCGGTGTGGGACGCAGTGCGGGAAGGCGAGTGGGTGTGGCTGAGGCAAGATGTGGAGGAGTGTGTGGCGGAGCCACTGGGACTGAGGGTTGCGGTGGCGCTGGAGGCCGTGGCAGTCCTGGACTGCGACGGGGTTGCGGAGGGCGCCAGCGTCTTGGTGCGACTGCGGGTCGGGGTGCAGCACTGCGAGGCGGACAGGGTGGGCGTGACAGTGTCGCGGTAGGTAGCTGTGGGCGAGACCGTGGAGCCGGATGCCGACCGGCCCGACGGGGTGAACGTGGGGGTGCAGCTGCCGGGACTGAGGGTGGCTATGACGGTGCGGGTGAGCGTGACAGTGAGGCTGTAGGTCTGCGTGAGAGACCGCGGGGAGAGGGTTGGGGTGTCGGGGTATGTGGGGGTTGCCGTGGTGGATGCGGTGGACGTTGCAGAGCGGGGGGAGGCGGTGGCAGAGGGAGACGCCGTGCTGAGTGTGAGGGTCCGAGTGGACACGGTGAGCGAAGGCAGCGAAGGGGTCCATGTCGGTGTGAAGGTGGCTGTGAGGGTGGTAGTCGGCGACCGCGTACGTGCATGGGTGTGTGTGCCCGTGGCGGATGCCGAGGGCACCGACGCTGAGCTGGTGGGACTGGCCTGTGGGGACAGAGTGCAGGTGCAGCTGGGAGTAGCAGTGTGCGTGAGCGTTGCTGTGGAGGTGGGGGGGCTGGCGGAGGGGGAGGGGGTGTGTGTGTGGGTGGCAGAGCGCGTGGGCATGTCAGTCGATGAGAAGCTGGCGCTCAGGGAACCGCTTTGCCATGCGGTTGGCGTGGCGGTTGGTGGTGACCGCGTGGGTGTGACGGTGACGGAGTCGGTGAAGCTGGTGCTGAAGCTGGAATGCGTCCAGCGACTCAGGGAGTGGCCCGGGCTGGTGGAAGGGGAGCGGGACTCGGAGCGGGTAGGCGACCGGGATACCAGGACGGAAGCGGAGGCTGTGAGGCTAGGCGTTCGGGAACTGCAGGTGAAGCCGCTGGGGGTGAGCGTCCCTGAGGAGGACCGGGTGCCGCTCCAGGTGTGGGTCATGGACAGGGTCCGAGTACATGTGACGGTGGCAGTGATGCCTGGGACGGCAGTGAGGGTCCCAGTCCCACTCACCGACGGTGAGGCGGAGGCGGAGTGTGTTAGGCTTGTGCTCCCATGTGGTGTCCAGCTATTGGTGCAGGAGAAAGCGCAGGTGGCAGTGGCGGAGGCGCTGGCGCTCGGCGAACCGGTCAGGGTTCGCGGTGGGGTCCCGCTCGGGGTCGGCGAGGGACTCGGGGGTGAGGGTGTGGGCGTGGGCGAGTACGAAGGGGTGCACGACCCGGTGTAGGTCACGGTGCCCGAAACGGTGGTGCAGCTCAGGCTGACGGTGAACTGGTCGGTTCCGCTACCAGAGCGGCTGCGGGACGGCGACTGCAGGCCTGTCCCAGTGCCGGAGGCTGTGCCCGTGGGGGAGTACGTCGCGGAAAAACTCGGGGGACTCCATGACGTCGAGGGGGTCGGCGTCCCAGTGCACGAGAAGGTGAGCGAGCGGCTACCACTGGGCGTCCGGCCCGGGGACACGGTACGCGTGCGCGATGTCGTGCCGGTGCCAGTCCCGACCGCCGGCCGCGACAGGCTCGGCGTGGGCGATGCGCTGCCAGAGCGGCTGCAGGTGCAGCTCGGGCTGCCGGCGGTAGCGGATGCGGACGGCGTGGAGCAGGACAGGGACCCGGTCAGGGTGTGGCTGTGTGTCGATGAGGGGGTCTGGGTCGGAATTGGGGAGCCGGACGTTGATGGGGTGGGGGTCCGGGTGCTGGTGGGCGTGAGGGTCCCGGTGCCGCTGCCGGGGGAGAGAGTGGGGGTGTACGACCGGGTGGGGCTGGGCGTTACAACCTTCGTGGGGCTGAGGGTCACGACGCTGCTGACGGAGAGCGTGCGTGTCCCCGTGACTGGGAAACTCTCCGTGGGAGTGGGCGTGAAGGTGACGCACGCGGATGGAGTGCGCGTGGGGCTGCGGGTGGGGGTCCCGGTGGCGCTCCTCGAGGCTGACTGGCAAACCGACGGAGTGCCGGAGTGGGTGTGGGACCGCCACGCAGATCGCGATGCGGTCGCGCTCGGCCCGGTGGCCGTTTCAGAGCAGGAGAAGGTGCCAGTGCGAGACCCGGACGACGTCGTCGACGGATGAGGGGTGGGCGAGGGGCTGTGGCTGCAGGTGTCGGAGTGGGTCGGCGACTGCGAGGGCGTGCGGGTGGGGGTGGCCACGCACGACGCAGTGCTGGGCGTGGCTCGCGTGGCGGATGGGGTCCACGTGCGGGTGGATGTGGTCGACGGCCGGGATGTGGGTGTGGGTGTGAGGGAGCACGAGAAGGTGGGGGAGACGGTGACAGGCGTAAGGCTGGTGACGGTGCCGGTCATGGTGGGGGTGCCTGACAGCGGCTCCGAAAGGGTGGCCGTGACGGAGACCGTGGGGGTCGGTGTTGGCTGTGGGCTCTGGGAGACGCTGTGGCTGTCGGTAGGGGACCAGATCCCGGTGAGGGTGAGAGTGCAGGTGTGGGTGGGGCTGGGACTGCGTGGACTGAGACTGGCGGTGTGGCTGTGTGAGACCGTGCGCGTGCGGCTGGCCGTTCGCGAGATGCCGGGGGTGGGGCTCAGCGTTGTGGTCTGGGTTCGGGTAGTGTCCGGGGACGGCGTGCAGGATGGAGACGTGGAACTAGTCCCGGTGGACGACAGTGTTCTGGACGTAGAGGCCGAGAGACTGCGGCTGGGGGTGAGGCTGCGCGACACGGAGGCAGTGTACAGGTTGGAGGGGGTGAGGGTGGTGCTGCGGGTGTGGGTGGTGCCGGAGGGCGTGAATGACGGGGACGGGGTCGGGGGGCTTGGGGTGGGCGAGCAGGGGATGGTAGCGGTGGGGGAGAATGTGGGCACGGGGCTTAAAGTGGCCGACATGGATGTGGTGTGTGTGGACGCAGACCGGCTGAGCGAACCGGTGGGGGTAGGGGACGGGGTGCCGGTCCCGGGAGATCCCGTGGGCGAGAACATGGCAGTGAACGACGCTGTGGACGAGGCGGTGTGTGAGCTAGCCGTGGGCTCCGCGGTCTGGGAAGGGGTTGCGGAGGCCGAGGGCGTGGGGACGGCCGTGGGCGTCCGGCTTCGGGTGGCCGTCCGCGTACTGGGGCTGGCGGTTGCGGTGGGGGACGAGGACGGGGCGGTGGGAGTGGCGGTGGGGGTGGGGCTGAGGGCGGAGGAGTCAGAGGGTGTGGGGGTGCGGGTGCGCGAGAGGGTCCGGACCACACTCGGCGAGGCCGAATGGGTAGGGCCCGAGAAGGACGCGGTGAAGATGCGGGTGCTGGAGGGACTGAGGCTGCGGGTGCTGGACCAGGACCCAGAGGCAGAGGGCGAGGCGCTGGCGGTGCGGGTGGCGCTGTGGGTGGCGCTGCCCCGCGGCGTCAAGGTAGAGCTGGCCGTACCTGACACTGAGGGCGACCGGGAGGGCGTACGGGAGGCAGAGAGGGTGGCGGCGAGGGACATGGACGCGGTGACGGAACGCGTCGACACCGTGGCGGTGTAGGCGGAGCCGGACACGCTTGCGCTGGAAGTGTGCGTGCGCGACGGGGAGGAGGAGGGCGTGGCGGAGGGAGGGCTCCGGGAGGGGGTGAACGAGGTGGCCGTGGCCGAGGATGAGAGCGTCGGCGAGCAGCGAGGCGACGGGCTAGCAGACACGGACGTGCTCCACGAGATCCTGCGGGTGCATGTGGTTCGGGTGGCGGTCGGAGTGGGTGAGGCGGTGGGGGCGTCGGAAGGGCTGGGGGTGTGGGTGGGGGGGCTGGGGGTGACAGAGCGCGTGGGGGTCCATCGGAAAGACCGTGTCGGGGACGGCGTGCGGGAGCCTGACTCGGAGCGGGTGCCGGTGCGGGTGGAGGCGGAGATGCTCGCCGGCGACGCGGTGAAGCTGATCGTGCGCGTGGGCCTCTCAGTGGGGGTGCAGGTCGGGGAGGGGGAGAGGGTGGGCCGGGAGGGCGTGGTCGTAAGAGACCGGGAGGGGCTGGCGGTCCAAGTGGAGGTGGCCGTCGCCGTGGGTGTGGGTGAAGCGGAGCGGCTCCGCGCGGCGGTGACGGTGCCAGTGCGAGTGAGGCTGGGGGAGTGTGTCGGGGAGGCGGAGTCGGAACCGGTGAGAGGTCGTGACCGGGTCGGTGTGCGCGATCCGGGGGAAAGCGTCTGCCTTGGAGAGAAACTTCTGGATCCAGACGGAGACGGCGACGGCGATGTAGATCGCGATCCTGGCGAAAGGGTCGTGGTGGGGGTCGAGGCGCTGGCGGTTCGGCGGCTTGGGGTGGGGGTTGCGGTCGCGGGGGTCGCAGTGGTGACGGTGCGACTCCGGCTGCCGACGGTGGCCGTTGCAGAGCGGGTGGAGATTGTGAAGCACGTCGGCGTCGCGGTTCGACTAGCGGTGAGGCTGATAGTGTGGCTCGGCGAGGCCGTGCCACTCTGCGTCTGCGAGTGGTTGCCAGAGGCCGTGAACGTTGGGGTTACGGACCGGGGACTCGGGCTCATGGAAGGCGTGGGTGTGTGAGAGGCTGTCGTCACGGTGTAGGTCAGGGTCGCGGTGGAGGTATGCGTCGCTGTTGGGGTGCGGGTGTGCGTGGGGCTGGGCGAGAGGGAGAGGCTTGGGGTTGCGGTACGGGTTGGTGAGGCGGTGGGTGGCGTGCGGGTGGGCGAAGGTGGTGTGTGCGTATGCGTTGGGGTGTGGGAGTCCGTGGTGCTGCACGTGAAGCTCACGGTCTGGTCCTCCGTGACAGACCGCGTGACTTCGGCGGTGGTGGTCGGGGTCGGGGTCGGTGTTGGGGTCGGCGGAGTGGGGGTGAGCCGCGGGGTCGGGGACGGGGTGTGGGTCAGGGTGCACGTGGACCACGTGAGGGATAACGACGGGGTTGGGGTGCGCAACGACCTAGTGCCGGAGAGCGTGAGGCTACGCGTTGGGAGGGTGGCGGTGGAGCTGGGGGAGTGGGACTGCGTGGCGGTACCGGTTTCCGTGGGGCCCGGGGAGGGCGTGGCGGATGGTGACCAGGAGGGGCTCTGGCTCGGCGGGGACGCAGTGCTGGAGTGGCTTGGTGTCACGGACGAGGTGGGGCTGGTGAAGGAGGGGGTGGCCGGGGAGCAGGAGCGGCTGGTCGGGGTGGTGGTCAAAGAGGGTGTTGCACTGCGGGCGGAACCCGACTGCGTTGGGGTCGGCGTCCGGGAGGTGTAGGAGGGGGTCATGCTGAGCGACCGTGTACGGGAGTGCGTGAGGGAGTACGAGCTTGCGGTGGCGGTCGGGCTGCAGGTGCCAGGGGTGAAGGAACTTGCAGTGGGTGTGAGAGACGTCTGCGTCAGCGTGGCACTCTGGGTCCGGGTCGACGCCGAAGCTGAGGCCGAGACGGTGGCACCGGACAGGGTCCGGCTTCCCAGGCCCGTGAGGGTTGCGGTGCGGGTGGCCGTCAGGGTGCAGGTGTGGGTGGGCGTCCGAGTGGCCGGCGACGCAGTTAGATTCGCGGTGATGGTGGAGCTCTGCGTTGCAGTCCCGGAAGATGTCAGCTCCGGCGTCGGGGGCGTGTGCGTGGCGGTGCAAGTGGACCGGGTGGGCGAGGCACTGGTGCTCATGGACGCGGTGAGGCTGAAGGAGGAGGTGTGAGTCAAAGTGCCCGAGGGCACAGGGCTGACGCTTGCGCTGTGGCTGGGCGTCAGCGTGCGGGAGGCGCTTAAGCTGAAGGAGGTGGTAAAGGTGGCAGTGAGGGACTGGGTACGACTGGCCACGACCGTGGGACTCCGAGAGACAGTGGCGCTGAAGGTGCTGGTGGGCGCCTCGGTTGCCGACACCGTGGTGCTGAGGGAGGCTGTGGAGGGCGTCCCTGTGGGGGTGGGCGACAACGTGCTGGTCGGGGTCCGGGACGCGGATGCCCGCGCAGTCGCGGTGTTGGTCGGGGACGCCGTGCCGGTGGGCGGGGTGCGGGATGTTGACCGGCTGGGGGTTGCGGTGGCGGACTGTGTGCTGCCGGTGGGGGTAGCCGAGGGCGGGGAGAGGCTCCGAGTGGCGGTGGCGCTCGGTGTTCGCATGTGGCTGCCGCTTACTGTTTGGGAGGACGTTGCCGCGGTCGCAGTGGAGATGGTGCGCATTGCAGTGCTGCTCGCAGTGGACGAGCGGGTCGGGGTAGGACTGCCGCTGCGACTGTAAGCGTGGGTCGCAGTCAGCGTGGCGCTCACCGATCCGGCCGTGCAGGTCAGAGAAGTCGCGGACTGAGAGCGGCTGAGGGTCGCGCGCGCAGTCGGCTGCCGGGTGACAGTGTCGGTGTGTGAATGGCTGCGGCTACGCCTGTACGTGACGCTCCGGCTGGAGGAAGGGCTAAGGGAGGGCCCTGACGGTGTTAAGGATTGGTGACCCGTGAGGGACGGTGTCGGCGTAGGGGGGCTGCCGGTGGGCGTTGGGGATGGGGACTGTGGAAGGGAGTCCGTGAGGGTCCGAGACGTGCACGTGGCGGTGAAGCTGATGCTTTGCCCGCTGCACGACGGCGTTTGTGAGGTCGGCGTCCAGGAGGGGCTCGGGGTAGGAGTGGCGCTGCGACTGTGGCTGGGCGTGAGGGAGGCCCGGCGCGAAACCGTGGCAGTACTTGGGGTGAGAGTTGCAGTGCGCGACGTGGTAAGAGCCGGCGTGGGCGAGGGCGTGGCGGTGGGCGGAGTCCCGGTCCGGAGCAGGGACAAGGTTCGAGTCCCAGACGGAGTGGCGGTCGCGGACGCGGTGGGTGTGGGCGGCGCGCTGCCGGTTGCGGTCCCGGTCGGAGTGGGGCTGGGAGGGGACGCGGACTCTGAGGCGGTCCTAACTGCGGTGTGCGAGTGGGACAGCGTGAGCGTGTAGGTCGCGCTGAAGGTGTGGGTTGAGCTGCCGGTGGGGGTCCCACTGGAGGATCGCGATGCGATAGACAGGCTGCGGGACCACGTGGCAGTGCTGGTGGTAGAGTGGGACTTCGTGCTGAAGCAGGAGCCGGTTGGAGTGTGCGTGGGCGTCGGGCTTGCGGTGGCGGTTGCGGGGCGGGTTGGGGGCGAGGGAGTGCGGGTCGGCGTCGGGGTCACAAAGGGCGTGGAAGTGACGCTGTGCGAGGGGGAGCAGGCGGCGGTGACGCTATGTGTGCCGGAGAACGTGACGGTTCCCGAGGCCGTGGGTGTCCCGGACTGTGCGGGGGTGCGGCTAGGGCTTCGGCTGCGCGTGGCGGTGGGTGGGGTGGCAGAGGCTGAGAGGCTGTGAGGCACAGTGGGGGTCGTGCTGCATGTTGGGCTTGGCGTTGCGGTCAGGCTCGGTGAGACTCGGGCCGTGACGGTACTGCATGTCAAAGAGCCGGGGCTCGGGTGAGGAGTGATGGAGGATGTGCATGATGGCGAGAGAGTGCCGGTTGCGGTAGGGGTGGGCGCGGGGGTCGGACTCGGGCTCACAGTGAGGGTGGGGGTCGCGGTCATCGTTTGTTGGCGTGTTGGCGTCAGCGTAGACGGACTGGGGCTGGACGTAGTCGTTGGTGACCAGGAGCGGCTGATGGTCTGCGACGCAGAGAGACGGTCTGTGTGGGAGGCCGTTTCGGTGGAGCTTGGCGTGCGGCTGCGTGGTGAAGGCGTGGCCACCGACGATGGAGTCAGGGTTGTGGAAACGCTGCCCGTGCGACTGGTGGTTGCGGTACAGGAGAGGCGTGCTGTGACGGAGGCGGAGGGGGTCGGGGTCTGAGACGGAGAAGGCGAAACTGTGGGCGGGGATGGCGTTGCAGTCGCGGACGTTAAGGTCGGGGTCACAGACCGGGAGAGGGTGCGGAGTCCAGTGCTTGTGCACGACGGCGAATCGGTGCCCAGCGCGGACTGGGACACCGACGGACTTGGAGAAGGTGATCGGCTCGGCGGCGTCAGGGTTCTGCCTGGCGTCAAGGTCCCAGAGCCGGAGGGGCCGGTTCCCGAACACGTGCAGGTGCGGGTGTCCGACCTTGTACCGGTACTCCCGGTCAGCGTTCCGCAAGACTTGGTGAACGTCGACGGCGTCAGCGTACAGGTCCGCGAGCGGAGTGTCGGAGTCGGAGTGCAGCTTCGGGTCCCTGGGGAGCCGCTGTCGGTGCAAGTCACCGACGGTGTGCTGGTCCGGGAGGCCGTGGGGGTCCGACGCTCGGTGACGGGCGCGCTAGCCGACTCCGTTACGGACCTGGTCCCCGGCGACGGGGTTGGCGAAACGCTGGGGGTCGAAGCGGACAGCGTGTCGCTCAGCGACGCGGATGCGCGCGATGGGGTGATCAGACCTGTGGGAGTGTCCGACTTGGAGCTGGTCCGGGCACGCGTTGTGGAGGCGGTGGAGCTGGGGCTGGGGCTGGAGGTGAGGCTGCAAGTGAGCGTGAAAGGGGCACTGGGAGGGCTCCGGGTTGGGGTCGGGGTGGGTGGCGTGGGCGTGGCGGAAGGCGTGGAGGACGGCGTCTCTGTTCGGCGACCGGAAGGTGTCGCGGTGGGTGCCGTGGCAGACGCGGATGTGAGGGACAGGGTGCTGCTGAGGGAGGCACTGGGGGTCGGGGGACTGCGGGAGTGGGTTCCCGTGGGCGTCGGGGTGACGGTGATGCCCCCGGGCACAGTGACCGAGCCGGTGGGCGTGGAGCGAGTTGCGCCGCTCAGCGTCTGCGCGCGGCTGAGGGTGGACGGACTGGGGCTCTGTCCGGAGGCAGATACGCTGGACGTCAAGCTCAGGGACGAGGTTGCAGTGCCTCTGGAGGGGGTGTGCGAGGACGGGGTGCATGTGGCTGTGAAGGTGAAAGAAGGCGACCCCGTGGCGCTTGAGACAGTGTGAGACCTGATGGAGGGGCTGGGGCTGGTAGTGTGCGTGTGGGTGCAGCTTGCCGTGCGCGTTGGGGTCCAGTGCAATGTGAGGCTATCGGTCTGGCTGGTGGGGGATGGGGTGTAGGTGTCGGTCAAGCCACTCACAGTGGGACTGAACGTGGGGCTGGGGGTGCGGGTTTTAGGGGTCGCAGTGAAGGATGGCGTGAGGGAAGTGTGCGACAGGGTCGGAGGTGAGGCGGTGGGAGTCCAGGAGGAGGCGGTGGCGGTGGGAGTGCGGGTCCCGGCCGAGAAGGTGGCGGTGAAGGTGCTCCTGGTGGCAGTGAACGTACTGGAGATGGTTGGAGGCGAACCAGACTGGGACATCGAGCGGGACCCAGGCGACAACGTGGCCGTGTAGGTGTCGGTGAGAGTCAGCGTGGGTGGAGTCCTCGATCTTGAGAGGGTCGACTGCGAGAACGAGGCAAGCGTGCCTGTCGGGGTTGGAGTCCAGGTGACCGATCGATCCACGGAACCGGTGCCGGTGCATGTCACTGTGGGCTGCCGAGTGGGAGACAGCGTGTCCGTCCAAGAGCTCTGTGTCCCAGACTGGTCAGTGGGAGTGACGCACGCGCTTCTGGTGAAGGTTGCAGAAGGAGTCCCCGTGTCAGAATGGCTGACCGGGGAACGCGTTGCAGTCTCTGCTCGAGTTGGGGGCGACGGAGTGAGGGTGGACGTTACCGTAAATGAGGGTCGACTGGGGGTGCGGGTGCGGGAGTGGGATGGGGTGCGCGTTGTGGTGGTTGAGAGGCTGCTACTCTTTGTGGGGGCGGAGCAGGTTGAGCTGAGGCTGGGGCTCCAGCTGGGGCTCAAGCTTGCTGAGATCGTGCGGCTGACAGTCCGGCTGCCGGTTGGAGGCTGGGTCAGTGGCTTTGTGAGCGTGGGTGAGCAAGACAGCGAGTCAGTCGGGCTTCGCTGACTCGAGGAAAGTGTGGGTGTTGAGCAGGTGCCGTAGGTTGGGGTCTGTGACAAGGGAGAGAGCGTCGGCAGCACCGAAACACTTTTTGTCAGTGTTGTGGACGGCGTGTCTGTGAATGTGTACACCGATGTTGCTGTGGAGACGGTCCCAATGCTGCGGCTCTCCGTGGAGCTTCCTGGACTGGCAGTCAGGTTACTGAAACTTGCGGTCGGAGAAACACTGTAGGAGGTCCACGTAGCTTGGGAAGGAGTTGGTGGGGAGGGAGTGGGCGTGGCAGTTATTGAATCTGATTTTGAGCGGCTCGCCGAGAGGGAGCCAGAGGTGAGACTGCGGGATGGCGTGTCGGTACGCGGCGTTCGGGTCCCTGTGCTCGGTGTGATGACGGTGGTTGTGGGCGTTGCCGTCAGGCTGTACGACACTGTCAAACTGCGGGCGGATGGTGTCGGGGTCTTTGTGATGGACCTGAGACTTGGGGTTGGGCTGAAAGTCAAGGTATACGATCCGCTGTGGGCAGTGCAAGACAACGACGAGAACGTCGCTGTGAAAGTGAGGGTTAAAGTCTTGGTGAGGGTGGGCGTCTGACTACGGAGGCAGGAGGTGGAAACGCTCCGGGTCGTAGTGGCGCACGGACTGAACGACGCTGTGGATGATGGCGAATCAGGACTTGGCGAAAGGGACATGGTTGCAGAGTACGTAAGGGCCTCGGAGGGTGTAGGAGTGGGCGTGGGCGTGGGCGTGGGCGTCGGCGTCGGCGTAGGTGTGGGGGTGGGAGAGGAGGTTGGCGTGGGGGAAGACGTCCCAGAAGGCGTCGCGGACGTCGTCGGGGTTGGCGTTGTTGTCGGGGTAGTTGTGACAGTCGGAGTACGCGTGGGACTGCGAGTGAGCGTGCGGGAAGCCGTGGAGGTTCGCGTGTCCGTTTGGGTGCATGTTCGTGTGCCCGTGCACGTCCCGGTTGCGCTGACGGTCCGTGAACACGTTGCGGTTCCTGTCCGCGAAGCTGATGTTGTCCGTGTGCGAGTCGGCGTGGGTGTGGAGGTGGATGTGGCGGTCGTTGAAGCGGTGTGTGATGAAGTTACGCTTGAGGTTGTGGAAGTTGTTGGAGAGACCGACATTGTGGTGGTCGGGGTTTTAGTGAAAGTATTGGTAGCAGAAGAAGTAGCAGTGGGTGTGTGTGTGGGCGAGTGGGTCCGTGTATACGTACAAGTGGCAGTGCGCGATGGCGTTCTAGTTGGTGTGGAACTTGGCGTGTTGCTCCCTGTGGTCGTTACAGAACGTGACCGTGTCGTACTTACCGACGAAGTGTATGTGCTCGTCGCTGTGCTAGTCCACGTGGGTGAAGATGTGCACGTGGAACTGAGCGTGGATGAGCAACTATGTGTGCTAGTGCTAGTGGCCGTTGGTGTGACAGTG
Source organism: Eutreptiella sp. 'Long Island Sound 2002' (assembly GCA_964036045.1). Taxonomy (NCBI): domain Eukaryota; phylum Euglenozoa; class Euglenophyceae; order Eutreptiales; family Eutreptiaceae; genus Eutreptiella; species Eutreptiella sp. 'Long Island Sound 2002'. The sequence continues at coordinate 60,082,778 of OZ038390.1, forward strand.
GGAGTGCGTGAAGGTGTGCTGGTATATGTCGCAGTGCTAGTGCACGTCGCGGTGGGAGTAGGTGTGCATGAGTGAGTACCCGTGCGCGTCGGACTGCTTGTATGCGTCACGGTAAAAGAGGGCGTGGCAGTGGTGGTCTGCGTGGTAGTAGTTGACGAGCTCGTAGTGCCGGTGGTTGTAGCACTTCGAGTGCGTGTCGGACTATAAGTGGACGTCCCGGTGGCAGTGCTCGAGTGCGAAGGAGTGGAAGTGGGGCTGGCGGTGGCGAGAAGTCTCCTTCCCGCGATCATACATGAGCGGACTGAGGCGGCCAAGGAACGCAAAGGGTGCCCCTCCGATGCTCCTCCCTCTCGTGGGGCTTGTGCCATTGAAATGCCCATGTGGCTGCCGCGAATAGGTGTGGATATGATGTTTCCAAAGAGCTCCAACTCACCAATTGCGAATCTAGAATGATCAACACTGTCGAGGATAAAAAACCTCACCCACCGATGTGCTTGGAGATGAGGTGGAAAATCTTGCCAGGCGTCGTACCGCAACGTCTTCCGCAACAAGAACGGACTCTCTCCTTTGTGCTCATATATGGTAAACCAATTTGACCCGTCCATTGAGCCTTCGATGCGCCACCACGTAGGATCGTACCTTGTATGGTTCCATCGACTAGGTGAGAGGGCGAAATGTGAAAGCGTCAACGGCGAAGCAAATCTTAAGGCCACCCACTTCCCAAGCCCTTCTTCACTCCAATCACTATCGGAAGATCCCAACTTGCTGTCAAACAAATCAAGTACGCCACCTTGACAACGGCTGCTGAAATTGGTTGAAAAATAGGACTTGCGGCTATTCGTCACCACTTCGTCCCAATTGAAATGAGCACCTTTGGTGCATCCATCCTTGGTCATGTGCACAAATTCATCGCCGGCCCCCTTGGGATTTGTCAACCCTGCACCCACGAGCTGGGCAAGTGGGGTTGATGTTGTGCAAGGTGCGATATGCCACCCAATAAACCATGCATAAAACAGAAGGTAAACGACAACCATTCATTCGAATGATGTCAACTCATGTCTTCCACTGAGGAAAAAAACCACCCGCGCAAAGAGTCCGTCGGTCCGGTTGATGGCAATTACGGACGCGGCTTTTCATGCACCAAACCGTCTTGGGTATTCTCCACCACTCGATCACCGGCCACCAGCGACCGAGGAACAAAGCACGTGCAAGTTTAGTGCTATATCATCATCATGGTTACGGCTACAATGAGCCGTACTTTGCCACGCTTCCAAACCAAATTATCGCCGTGGATTTTCAGTAGCTATGAAAGTGTGGTAAACATGGGTGGGGCTCTACACGCGAGTAGTGAGTGCTCCGTATTATCGCTTGAATGCTGATTTCCCATTTGCAAATGATCATGCTTCATTAAACTCCCCGGGGTTGCTCTGCATTGAGTTAACACCGTCTTGTTAATGAGCGTGGCATTGTGTTGCATCATTCATATTTCTTTGCACCAAACACACGCACCAAGGCAAAAACACCGAGGAATTGGGAACGGAGTCTCACCCTCGTTTGCCGTCTTCGCATGTCCACGTTGACATCTCTCCCCTGCCTACCTTTGGGCATAAGCGTTTCTATGTTTTTGTTTGTTTGTCACATGTGAAAGTTTTTGCTTTCTCCATGCATGACTTGTAATGCTGTTGATGCTTGTTAGCGGGACAATTGTTCGGGACATCCAAACAATGCATCCTCACATTGCTCAAACATCACGTGAAATTTTGCCGCCCGGACGACAATTCGAAATCGCGGTGGTTTTCGATGTTTGCCCATGCCCCATCGAGCAAGCCATATCACTTCCCTTTGCACACTAAATTGCACCTACGTACAAAAATTGTCGGGTCGCTGCATGCGGCACAAAACACTTTAATCATGTTTTGAGCAAGAGGGAGAAAATTGACCCCGATTTCCCCGTTTCTCCCCCAACATACTATTCCAATTTTCCCAACAAATGTGTGCTGTTCCTAGAGCCTAATAAAACCTACCCACCAACATGCACCCCCGGAAGCATAAAGAAAATGGCATTCCACTTTTTCACTTCGGCAACGACAACTCTTGTGTGGTAGGCGGTCACGTCGGATTCCTCGGGGCTAACCCCCCCCCCCAAGCAACCACTAAAACAAACATCAACTTGATGATGAACAATATGCCACACATTTTGGGCGAGGGAAGTACCCGACATAATGGGTAATTGTCACACAAGATCCATGAAAAAAGAAAACATTGCCAATTTTCGCTGCCAAATACGTGAAAAGAAAGCATTGCCATGCAGTGCTCCATAGTCATGGTGCTGGGGTTGGTTGATGTTGGACACACAGATCTCATAGATTCGTGCGGCATACCACCTCCCAAAATCCACTCAATGAAGGGACCATAGCGCACATCCTCTTTGTTACATGCTCCTACAACCACCACCGGCAGCCCAAGCTGCATCCTCTCCGTACAAATGACAGCTGCCCAAGAGAAGTGTGCCCCAATCTAATAGATTAGACCATACTTCCACTTGTACAATGCGTGTGCTCAAGCGTAAGGGACTTCACGTCGTCCTTCGGGGGGATGGCTAGCAGGACTAGCGCTTTGGACTACGCGTCGGACTAGTGTGAGGCATGCGGTGGGGCAGCCTGTCCAATCACGCGCGACTAATAAAATAGTGCAGGCGACTCGTATTTTTTTTTACTACAAAAATGAACATCGAAATTGTGCGTATTCTGATGCGAAATTTTAACAAGGAAGGGCAGAGGGGGGAAAGTAGGCGCGAATCCTTTTTGGGGAGAACAATGAAAGAAGACCGCATGGCTTTGGTGCTGTGCATAAGCCTAGGGGTACAGTCATGCAAACAGAGCCAATGCTAAAAAAGCATGCAACATGATTGGAAGGAATTATACCCTGCTTATGGGTAGGCAGGGGGAATCGTGCAAATGCATCAAAGTTGAGTCCTAGCAAGGAAGCATTGTTTCGAAAGAAAAGCCTACACAACCGTTACCTTCGTAAATAGATGCAAATTTTCCAAGCAAGTACGTAGCTGAAGTTAGCCATCAAGATTGTTTAAAGCGTAAAGTCAAACCCTAAGGATGAAAAAATGCATGTGGCCGTGGGCAAGGTAAAGGCAGCATGGGAGTACGGGAACTCCTTTCATTCGTTGGCCATGGTTATCTAAAAAAATTCAGCAAAACCACAGAAAAAATCCAAGTTTGATGTATGTTACATGGCTAGGCTTGGCTGTTGGGGCGCTACGCACCCCCCCACCAAGCCTAGCATATTCTTTCATCATTTGGTCCAAGACAAAAAGGATTAAAATGCATCTTGCCCTATAGGGTCAGAAAGTGCAAAAACGATAAGTAATGAAAAATTGGCTTTTTGTGATTTCAAAAATCTTCAACCTTACTTTTGCGGACGTGAAGATCAAATATGTGAATGCAATCTTTTGTACTTCCGTCTTGCACAATTGGAGATTGGATAAGCTCACTTTAGTTTTGTAGGGACTTGATGGTTTTGTGAAAACTTGATGTGTCAGCACGATGCTTTAGATGAAAGACTGTACCAAAGCAAACCTCTTTTGCGTAAACTGCAAATCTTTTGCTCTTGGCATATGAAACTAGGGACGGATTGCAGTATACGGCCTCGTCGACCAGCTCTGTTTTTCTCATCTATAGAAATATGCTCCCTTGCGAGCCTAGGAAGGTTTTTAGCCAAAAGCATACGAGCTTTGGTGAAAACCTACATTTGTGGTGGTGATGTTACAAAAAAAACAGTTCTCAATTTCACCAATGGTCTACCCTTTGTCAAGGCTACATTTGAAAATATCCAATAACCCTTTACATTCTCTTCCGCTGACATGTTGATATTGTTGATGAACTAAGTCTTACTTCCCATCCCTACCATATGCGCATTGCGCCTATCCTTTGTGCATGAAATGGAAGTTAGACTTACCGTTTCTTCTGTATCGCCAAGTTGTGAAAGCCCACAAGTGGGACGAAGCTCCACTCTAAAGAATCAAATATTCCTCATTCATGCATTTAGGTCCAAGCTCTACAAAGCTAGTTGGGTGGACAGCCATCTCGCGCTAGAACATCAAGGGCGACAATCAAGGAAAGACCTATGTTTTGAAGCCGGTTCGGACCCCCGTGGCCATCTTGGGGTCACTTGGGGTGTGTATCTATGTGCCGGCAAGCCGCCATTGGCTGATATCATACTCTCCCATCCACCTGAACTAACCCGATGTGATAGTGTGATAGGTTTGGCCATTCCGGCTATGAGCGGCCATATTCAGAACCGAGGCACCGCCAGCGGAGATTTATATAGCAGAATATCAGGAATCAACAGGGTTTTATTATCATAATGTTTCCGTAATTTTTCAGCCTTTCGTTCTGATAGTCAATGTATCGGCGACTGTCAGTTGGCTCGCGATTTTGCGTTAACCGATTGGTTAACTGTTATTTCCAGATATTTTGGCGGAAACGTTTCTGAAGGGTCAGATTTCATCTATAAAGGGTTCGTTGCTTCCGCAATTTTCTAAATAAGCACTTGAAAATTTAATCGGAATTTTTCGTGATGTCGAAATCGGATTTTCGACTTCGACATCGCCGCACTTGATTTGGACTTCTTCGAGTGGTCATACTCCTTACCCTATGCCCGAATCAGGTTTCCCTTATACTTGCCACCCATTTGACTTGGAGATATAAGGGAAACAAAATCGAATCGTGGGATCACTTTGAAGAGCCATATCTACGCGCGAGTGTGAGGAATGAGAATAAGGAAGGTTGGGTTGGAACTGCCTTGGTCTCAACTTAATTTAGGAAGCATCAAACGCCTTTGGTTAGCACACATGCCCGGTGTAGCAAGGGAAAAGGGTCAAGAAGGTATAAAGTGATATATAACTCTTGGACCGTGCAACCGAATATTTTAATGCGACTTTCGAGTGTGCCGCATGGGTGTTGGGGTTGCATAGCAACTTTCCTTGGGTTCCTACGTATTTTTAACGTGAAGTTATGTCAATGGAGGGACATGGCATATCATGGTGGGAGCCACATTTTGAGGGTATTTGTTATATGCATGGTATATGTTTGATATGCTCACGTCCATGTTATATATCTTCGTGTGGCCGAAGAGATGGGGAGCCATACGTGACAAGGGCTTTGCCCATGTCCCAATTGTGGAATTCAAAGCGCTAGACCAAGTCTACCGCGTATGTATTGCTCATGGTATGTTTGACAAAGAGATCCATGGGTGCACTCCCATTTTCATGGGGCATGTAGATATTAGTGGCGAAGGTATCTCCATGCGCCCGATTGGGGATCCAAGTGGGGGAATTGTTCGCAAATGGTTCCAATCATTTGTGTATTGAACCATGAGCGGATATCATGGGTGAGCATAGAGATATACTATCATGACAACTTTGTATTTGGTCATATTTTCATGTTTTTGACCTCAATTTTTGCTCATTTTTGCGTTTTGTGTACTCACCTGGTCAGCTAACAGCAAGAAGCCTATGGAGAGTCGAACCATGGTATGTTGTTCATATGTTGGCATATGCTTCGGAGTTGAACACCACCATATGCCGGATCGCGTACTCCATTTGGCTGGGCGCACGAAGGATTATAAGAATTGGTCTCAAGATCATGGGCTGACTTGGGCAGTGCGTGGCGCCCATATCCGAAAGGGTTTCGAGGTTAAAATGGGGATGTACATGGGCATTGGCCTTTGGTCTCTATCCTCCATGAATAGTAGACTTCGATTCCATGCATGCTTGGAGCCTTCGGATAAGTAGTAACTTCGATTTTGAGCATATTTTTGATATATGGCCAATATGGTGTGAATTGGCAGTTTTTTGGCATGTTATGAGTTCAAACTCATAAGTCATTTCTCTAAGCCCATTCGACTCCAAGTCCAACCAAGGTTATGTCAGGGTAGGGCGTGGTCCTGAGTGCCACTCTAGGCCATGACACGCCACCTTCCCTATTGGGCTAGGATTTAGAGGCTTGGGAGTGAACACATTTTTGGGGTTTATGTAGTGACTTTTGATATATGGCATTTAACCAGCTTATTGGACTGGGTTCAGGGCATCATGTTGATGAGTCAAGGGAAGGTCTTGAGTCCGGGGAATGAGGGGTCTATGGCTGTGATTGTGTAAGTTTCCATCTGTCCCCAACTTTGCTTTATTTGTGTTCATATGCCAATTTCAGGGCTTTCTTCCTTGGTGCAATTCTTGTACATGCCCGCCACCGTGGGAATACCGGTGTGCTGAACGAAAGCCCGCAGCCTGATTTGGATTGTGAATTGGGTTATTGTTGGATTTGTGGGATCTGGTTGCCATTCAGGGTTGAAGGAGGATTGTATTTTCTATTTTCTATATTTTTGGTTTTGGACCCTGGATTTTGATAAATGCAAGCATTGATCCGGAGCAAGTCAGCGGGGATTACTGGCGGAAGGGGCACAGCGGGGGCCGGTCCTGGTAGGGACCTTCTTTATGGTAGCAGAGGCTTACCTGCTGCCCCTACCAACCGCCGACCCGGGGACTTGGGCCCTCATGAGCCCTGCCCAAGTACGCCCCGGGTGCGTATTGTGGACTCGGTGGAGACCACGCCGGAGATTAGAGCCATAGAAGGACCGAGACGTTCAAGAGCATGGCGAACTCCGGAATTTGAAGCCCGAAGAGAAGAACGACACTCGGGAAGAGGAGGACGTGACATGGAGGACCTCGTCTCCATGTGTGAGCGTCGCTGCCGAAAGGCATGCAACCTCCGCTCCGCCGCGGAGGACTCTGATGAGGCATGCCATTCAGGCAGCAGTGGAGGACGGGCCCGGCGCTACCGGAAGCGCGGGTCACCCAAGTCCGCGGCAAGGGACGCCGGGGCTATGGACACGGACCCCAGCCCGGTCAGGCTGTGGGAATCCCAGGGGCACTCCGAGGGCTATCGGACAGCCCACGAGCCACCTTCGGAGCCGGAGATGTCCGCGCCGATCGCCAGGGCGCATACGGCCCCCGAGCCCGCCCTGCAGCACGACGCCGAGGGCTTGGAGAGGCCAGCCAGGGCCCGGACGGCACCTGTGCCCCGGCACACGGGCCCAGAGACGGACGCCATAGGCGATACGCCTATGGGCGATGAGTCTGAGGTGCCGGGAACCGCGGGATGTGCTGAATCCGGCGGAAAGCACGCTGCGTGCCACTGCGAGCACGTGTCCTTCCTCATGGGCAAGTACCCGAAGATGGGGATGGACGCCATCGTGAACCATCTTGACCGCCTGGACAACGCCAAGGATGCTCTAGAGGAGGACGTCGCGGGGATCCTGGACGACCAGTCGGCCGCGGAGAACCACATGGAGGAGCTGCGAGCGGATCAGGCCCGGTACCGGGAGAATCTGGAGCTGGCCCTGCAGAAGCAGCAGCAAGTGGTGGACAGCCTCCTCCACTTAGTGGAGGACATGTCGGGACGCCTGAGAAGGCTAGAGGAGCGACAGCCCCTCGCCTCGGGTCCGGAGCTCCCGGCAAAGCCGGCCGCGGTAGAGCTGGTGGAGCGGGTTAAGACCCTCAGGAGCGCCATGGAGAAACCCATGGGCGGCCCTGCAGAGGCACCCTACGCGCCTCCGCGTGTTGACCCGGGTGCGCTGCCGTTTGTTCCCCTGTTCAGTGAGTCAACAATGCTCGGGGAACACACGGCACCGGCTGGGTCCAGGCGGGAAGGGCACGTAGCCACGGACCCGAGGAGCCTGACGGTGCAGATGTCCCACGCCGCCCAGGATCTACCGCCATCCACGACTACCTATGCAGTTTATGCGGAAGAGGAGATCCAGAACCAGACCACGCAGGGGCAAACCATGGGAAGGGCCGACGGACATGGTCGAGGGCATCCAAGCGGAAATCTGTGGGCGAAGGACCCCAATACGGGGATATGGACGGCCGATGGAAGAAGTCCTTCCCGCATTCCAAACCCCATGGGTTCAGACCCAACTGGACCGCACTCCATGGAGGAGAGGGATGTACGGGGAGCGTACCCAAACCCCCCGGCCACAGGTGGTATCCGTCTCGGTGGAGTGGTGGCTGGAGACGTCGGAGACGCCATCAGGATCGACGACCTCAGGGGAATCAAAATCCCCTATTATGACGGGAACCCGTCCAACCTGGATGACTTCATCCTGGACTGGGAGGACTTCGCCGAGGAGGTCGTCGGCGAGATGCGGGGAGCGCCGCGGGACAAGTGGGTATGCCGGACATTCCCACACCGGCTGGCGCAGGACCTCAAGGAGGAGCTGCGGGATCAGATCCGGGAAGGATTGATCCGCACGGAGCAGGCCTGCCTCCAGTGGCTGGAGGATGAGGAGCGGGTGGACGCTCCTAACCAGAAGCTGGAGGACCTGTGGTCCATTCCACTGCCGCTGGACCGCGGTGAGTTGCGGGTCCGGGAGTGGAACCGGTATCTGCGGAAGTACCGCAGATGCCTCAAGTTGGTGGAAGACTGGAACGAGGCCAGTGAGATCCGCCACTTGCTGAAGGACGTCCTCCCCGGCAGCTGGAAGAGGAGAGTGGAGGACGAGGAGAAGAAGCGCGCCAAGCGACGGGTGGCGGTGAGGATTATGGCGGCGGAGGATACCCATGCGGGTATCATGGAGTTCTTCAGGAGGAACCTGGGCGAACCCGACCGGATGTTGGGCCTGAAGAACGCCGTGTACGTGGAGGTATTCGGAGACTCCATGGGGCAAAGGTTGCTGCGCCTCAACAACGTGGAGTGGAGGCGCGGGGAGCCGCTGAAGATGCAAGTCATCTTCGCTCGCATGAGCCTGGACGAGATCGTGAAGTACATCACGGTGGAGTTGAAGCTCAATGCGAAGAACGAGGCCCACGTGCAGGATCGGCATGGTCATGGACAACGAGGACACCGAGACGACCGCCATCATCGGGAGATCCAGGAGGACCCGGCCAACTCCGCGGAGGATGGAAGTGGAAGTGGCCAAGACCACTGGTCCCGGGAGGATCACGAGGAGGCCCATTTCTTCGCGTTCGTGGCGCACAACGTGAAGAACCATGGGCAGGATCGGTCCAGATGGAGCCAGGTGGGACCCAGGAAGAACAGAGAAGGACCAAGGAGGATCGGGAACCCACCGCTCTCGTTCCGAGAGTACAGGTCTCAGCACGATGGGTGCTGGGTCTGTTATGGCAAGGGACACAACCATGCACACGACCACCGTCAGTGCAAGGTTTATGAGGCGGACAAGAAGGCCTACTTCGCCGCTCACCCCGAGAAGAAGCCCAAGGAGCAGCGGATTTCCGACGGGAAGGCGAAGGGCGGAGACGGGGGAAAAGGCCAAGGCAAAGGGCAAGGAAAAGGCGGAGGAAGAGGCTATGGTGGTGGACCTGGTCAAGACCGACGAGTGAGGTCGATCGAGGAAGTTGCTGAGGACATGTTGAGGACGTTGGCGGAACTCAAAGCCCAGCAAAGTGGAGGACAAAGTCCTGGCGGATCGCAGCCGGAAGGGGCTGCGGGAAGCCAAGTCTAGAGGAGCCCCCACGGGAGTGGGACCTCGGAGGTCTCTCCTCCGAAAATCAGTGGAATCCCTGAGAAGGCGAAGGCACATCAGGTGCCGAAGAAGGCTCCGGAAGAGCCAAAACCACTGAGTTTCGCCACTCCCAACCCCTGGAGCGCCCTGCCAAGGGAAGTACATGTGGGTACGGGACATGGCAAGAAGGAAGGAGCGACCACGGAGAGCCCCGTGGACGGGCAGGACCAACCCAAGATCTACACCATCCGTGACCATACCCTTGAAGTCCTGATGCACCCGGACGTGCTAGAGTTGCATGCCGTGAGAGTCGTCCATACACCTCATGGCGACGAGCGGCAGTTGCACTTGAAAGTGCGAGTACGGTGCGGACGAGAGGAGAAGGTGGTGGATGTGTTGGTGGATACGGGTGCCCAGGTGAGCCTGGTCCGGAGAGGGTTGTTCAAGGAGGAATTCCTGCAGCCCAGCCGGAGACCGGTCCGCCTGAAGGTCGCCAACGGAGAGATTATGGGTGGTGGCACCCATGAGGCCACTATCAGTATGGAATTCTGGGAGCATGAGCGCTTGAACCGCCCTGATCAGGCGAAGAGAAGCACTCTATCCGGGAACTTCTACGTGGCCGACATTACTGATTGGGATATGATCATGGGGTACGACTTCATGGTGGACAACGCCATTGGAGCCCTTCCCCATCGCGCAACGCTGGTCCGGGAGGACGACGAATGCCTAACATGGCTGTCCACGGATTATGCGTGCGGGTCATCCCAATGGAATGCTGAGGAAGAGGATCGGATCGTCCGAGCGGTGCAAGCTGTGGGTGCCAAGTCCAGAGGAGACCGTGGAGTTCAGCTCACGGAGTATGGAATGGCGCCGCAAGTGTACACCAGGATGATTCAGACGCTGGGAGCTGAAGTGCCCGAGACGGACGTCTTCGCTTCCCGGGATGCCCCACTTCTGCGGAAGTGTAGGAGGCATTGGCATCGAGGAGACTCAGCCTGGCACAGGCATTGGGGTTTGAAGGAGTGGGGACCCATGTATTGGCATGGCTCCCTAGATAACACCAGACGTACGGTGGAGAAGATCATCGCGGATAGGGCGAAGGGGATCCTGGTCATAACCGGCATAGGTTCCACCCCATGTCCGCTGGAGGGTCTCAAGTCGACGCTGGACTCCATCACCCTGAACGAGATGTCATTCGGGCCAGAGGAGGAGTTGTTCATCGACGCCAAGGGTGTATCAATGCCCTCCCCGGGTCAAGCGTGGGGTACCAAGGTTTTCCTGGTGGATGGGGCGCAAGCCCAGCCCACGGGTGATGAAGCATTCATCCGTAGGGTGGAGGCGGTGCCCATGAAGGTCATGTTTGAGCCCAAGGAGGGGACGGATCAGCCAATTGATGGCATTGACGTCCTGTCCCACGCCGAGATCGACGACGTCGTCAACTACATGCGGATGGGGATGCACGACCGTGTGGCAGCCAAGAAGAGGCGGGCCATGGTCACATCTCCGCATTGGTGGGATGACAAGATGTTGGTCACCGGCAAGTACGAGAAGGACGAGTTCGTGGCGAGGGTCATGGACCATATCGCGGACCAATACGATGGTCCGGTTGGGTCGGACCCACCAACGTGGGATTTTCCAAGAATGGGTGCCGATAGCGACAGTCACCAGCCCGATGCCGCAAATTTTCGAAGATTATCGGTGGGAAGAGCTCCCCACGACGATGAAGACGGCATATCGGACGAGGAGAAGTCGGAATCGGACCCAGAAGAGGCCTACACCGCAGTGCGGTCGGTTGTATCTATACCGAAGCAAGCGGCTGAGGAGGCCCAGGAGAACCCGAAGATCGCCGAGCTGAAGGAGAGGCTGATCAAGGCCTATCCGCGGCTATTCAGTGGCGTCGCCAACAAGAACCCTCCAGATCGCGGGAGGTTTGGTACAGCGAAGATCAAGCTGAAGCCGAACCCGAAGATCTATCGTCATCGGGAGTACCAACTTCAGGGCGATCGGGCCGAGGCCATGAAGAAGCTGTTGGCCGAGTTCATTGAGCGGGGATGGATCGAACCCTCCGACAGTGAGTGGGCCAGCCCAGCCTTCATCGTGCCCAAGAAGGAGAAGGGCGAGTGGAGGTTGGTGGTTGATTACAGAGGTTTGAACGAGCAGACCGAGCACGACTCGTACTCGCTCCCCCTGATCGACTCCATCCTCCAAAAGCAACAGAAAAAGCGGATCTTCACGGTGTTGGACCTGAAACACGGTTACCACCAGATGCCGCTACACCCGGACTCCAGGCCCTGCACAGCGATGTCGACGCCGCTTGGGCCCATGCAGTGGAAAGTGGTGCCTATGGGTGCCAAGAATGGCAACGCCGTTTTCCAGCGCATGATGGAGGACCTACTCGGTCCTGTCCGGGACTGTGCCGATCCCTTCGTGGATGACATCATCATCGGGTCCGGCACGGAGAACATGACTGAGGATGAGCTCATCGACGCGCATGAGAAGGATCTGCGCCGAGTGCTCAGCGAGTTGGACAAACACAACATGGTGTGCAAGCCCACCAAAGCCTCACTATTCGTGAAGGAAGTGGAGTTCGCGGGTCACGTGGTTGGTCACGGGCAACGCCGTCCCATGCCTGGGAAGCTGGCGTCCCTGCACCACTGGGAGAAGCCCCAGAACATCAGCGAACTCCGGTCCTTCATGGGGTTCTGCAACTACTATTCGGGCTATGTCCGGATGTATGCAGAACTATCGGGGCCGCTGCACAAGATGCTGCAAGTGGGCAAGTTCGATGGCCGGAAAGGGAGCAAGAAGAAGCTTGCCTGGACCCCTGAGGCTGAGGATGCGTTCAACCGCCTGAAGGAGCGACTCCTGGGGCAGTTGGGGTTGTTCCTGGTGGACCCGGACAAGGGATTCGTGCTACGGACAGACGCCTCGGACTATGCCGTGGGGGCAGTCCTCGAGCAAGTCCGGGACGACGGGACTCATGTTCCCGTGGCGTTTTGGAGCAGGATCCTGGCCGAGGGCCAACGCCGAACATGGACCGCGAGGGAGAAGGAGACATATGCCATTGTATGTGCGCTCAGGAAGTGGTCTGGCCACATCGGACTGCAGCCGGTGGTGGTGTGCACGGACCACCAGTCCCTACAGAGCTGGCACAAGGAGCATGTCGACACCCCCTCAGGACCAGCGGCTAGGAGGGCCCGATGGCACGAGACGTTCGCCAAGTTCGACCTCAGCGTCGTGTATATCCCGGGGAAGGACAACACTGTGGCAGATTGCCTCAGTCGCTGGGCCTACCCCGCGGGCAAGGCGTGGATGGACATATCCAGCCATGGGGACGCTGAGGAGACCGAGGAGGCCAAGCGCATCATCGAGATGGAGAAGGTCATGGAGCAAGAGGGGGTCAAGTGCTTTGTGGTGATGGCAAACCGTACGGACCTGGCCAAGTTCCGGGGTGCCCGCGTCCAAGCTATTCGAGAGGAATCCCTCGAGCAATGGATGGTGGCCCCTGTAGAGCTAGTCAAGTCGGTGCTCACAGAGGACTGGTCGGATGACTACGCGGCATCCGAGCACTGGAGCAAGTACTGGAATGCCGTGAGCGCCCCGTCGGACGACGAATGGCCCGAGGGCTTGACCGAGGATGGCGACAAGTTGTTCCTCAAGGACAAGCTGCTGGTGCCCGAGAACCGAGTGGAGGAGCTCATTGACCATTGGCACAACGCCCAGCTCATGCATCCTGGCCGAGACAAGATGCAGCAGGACCTGGAGTGGCGTTTCAAGTTCCCTCCGGGGTACTACGCCATCCTGGATAGGTACTGCAGCGACTGTGCCGTGTGTCGGGCCACGAAGAGCCCCAACCACTCCACGGCGGGCAACCCGGTGTATACGGCTATACCGGAGGCCCCTATGCGGTCCGTGGCCATGGATGTATTCGCCATGCCTGAGGTCACCGTGGACGGAGAGACCTACGACTGTGTCATCCTGGCGGTGGACAGGCACAGCGGGTATATCGTGGCAGTCCCGGGCAAGAAGTCCAAGAAGAAGGACAAGAAGGACAAGCATGGAGTGGGGCTGCAGGCCAAGACCGTCGCTAATGCCATGATCAGGCATTGGCTGACGATTTTCGATATCCCAGCTGTCATCTGCAGCGATAGGGGCAGTCAATTCGTGGGGACGTGGTTCAAGACGATGTGTAAGCACATGGGGATTCGGCACGCCAAGACCGTGGCTTACCACAGCCGGTCGAATGGCCGTGCTGAAGTGGCCGGGCGACAGATGTTCGAGAAGTTCCGCCAGCTGCACATTGACGAACCGGGCCGGAACTGGTATAACTCGCTGTGGAGAGTACTCCAGGCGTATCACGACCTTCCGGGACCCACTGGACTGTCGCCCCATCGTATCCTGTTCCTACGGGATCGAGTGTCACGCACTCTCCCGTGGATGAACCATGGCAAAGTGGCCCGGGATGCGAACGCTATGATGGCTGAGGCGGACGACACGGCGGCCAAAGTGTGCAAGGCACTTCAGGACGAGCACAACAAGAGGGCCAAGTACTTCAAGCAAGGGAAGGTCCAGAAGTATGCTCTCCAAGACACCGTGTGGGTGGAGCGGCACCACAAGGATGTCCTGTCCAGGCATCGGCAGGCATCTTGGTATGTGCCGGGGGTAATCGTGCGGAAGGTCGGACAGGATGTGTATGCGGTTCGTGTGGGGGATAACAAGATCCTGGACCGCGACCATACCCAGCTTCGTCCCCGAGCACCAGACCCCAGCGGACGTCCCGTCACCTTCGAGTTCACGGCCGGCGATGTGGACTCGGACGACGAGGGTGAGGACGACGATTTCACCGCGGAGAAGATCCTGGCGGACAAGCCGGACCCGGGGACGCCTGGGGGAAGGCTTTATAAAGTCCGATGGAAGGGATTCGCCGCGTCCAGAGACTCGTGGGAACCTCCGAGCAGTTTCGTGCCGAGGTATACCACGGTCTGGATGGACTACCTAAAGAAAAAGGGTATTTCTTTGGATGTCAAGGACGTATTGGTCCATTTGGTTGCTGCTGTAGCACCGTAATGGATCCCCCCTTGGCATTTTGTTTGTTTCTGTGAATGGGGAGACAAGTGAGGGCGTTCATCCGGGGATTTTTCGGCCTTGATTGGCCATATACCCCCTTCACTCGATCTCCACATATATATTGCATTGTGGTATACTTATTTAGGTCGACCGACGACGTTTTTCTATCTTTGATCCCCTTGGTCCATGTTGTAGATCAAGAGGAGACCGGATATGGCGTAGGGCGCTGATTATCAGTGTCCTCACCCCTCCCTTGGGGCATGGGGGACGCCTACGACGTGTGTGGGGCCTTCATGTGTCCTTGGGACATGGAGGGGGGGTTTGGAGCCCATTGGGGTCCTCCCGTCCTCTCTTCATTGGTTTCCGAGCGGATACAACGCTCTGAGAAGGGGGGTGAAGCCGGTTCGGACCCCCGTGGCCATCTTGGGGTCACTTGGGGTGTGTATCTATGTGCCGGCAAGCCGCCATTGGCTGATATCATACTCTCCCATCCACCTGAACTAACCCGATGTGATAGTGTGATAGGTTTGGCCATTCCGGCTATGAGCGGCCATATTCAGAACCGAGGCACCGCCAGCGGAGATTTATATAGCAGAATATCAGGAATCAACAGGGTTTTATTATCATAATGTTTCCGTAATTTTTCAAGCCTTTCGTTCTGATAGTCAATGTATCGGCGACTGTCAGTTGGCTCGCGATTTTGCGTTAACCGATTGGTTAACTGTTATTTCCAGATATTTTGGCGGAAACGTTTCTGAAGGGTCAGATTTCATCTGTAAAGGGTTCGTTGCTTCCGCAATTTTCTAAATAAGCACTCGAAAATTTAATCGGAATTTTTCGTGATGTCGAAATCGGATTTTCGACTTCGACATCGCCGCACTTGATTTGGACTTCTTCGAGTGGTCATACTCCTTACCCTATGCCCGAATCAGGTTTCCCTTATACTTGCCACCCATTTGACTTGGAGATATAAGGGAAACAAAATCGAATCGTGGGATCACTTTGAAGAGCCATATCTACGCGCGAGTGTGAGGAATGAGAATAAGGAAGGTTGGGTTGGAACTGCCTTGGTCTCAACTTAATTTAGGAAGCATCAAACGCCTTTGGTTAGCACACATGCCCCCTGTAGCAAGGGAAAAGGGTCAAGAAGGTATAAAGTGATATATAACTCTTGGACCGTGCAACCGAATATTTTAATGCGACTTTCGAGTGTGCCGCATGGGTGTTGGGGTTGCATAGCAACTTTCCTTGGGTTCCTACGTATTTTTAACGTGAAGTTATGTCAATGGAGGGACATGGCATATCATGGTGGGAGCCACATTTTGAGGGTATTTGTTATATGCATGGTATATGTTTGATATGCTCACGTCCATGTTATATATCTTCGTGTGGCCGAAGAGATGGGGAGCCATACGTGACAAGGGCTTTGCCCATGTCCCAATTGTGGAATTCAAAGCGCTAGACCAAGTCTACCGCGTATGTATTGCTCATGGTATGTTTGACAAAGAGATCCATGGGTGCACTCCCATTTTCATGGGGCATGTAGATATTAGTGGCGAAGGTATCTCCATGCGCCCGATTGGGGATCCAAGTGGGGGAATTGTTCGTAAATGGTTCCAATCATTTGTGTATTGAACCATGAGCGGATATCATGGGTGAGCATAGAGATATACTATCATGACAACTTTGTATTTGGTCATATTTTCATGTTTTTGACCTCAATTTTTGCTCATTTTTGCGTTTTGTGTACTCACCTGGTCAGCTAACAGCAAGAAGCCTATGGAGAGTCGAACCATGGTATGTTGTTCATATGTTGGCATATGCTTCGGAGTTGAACACCACCATATGCCGGATCGCGTACTCCATTTGGCTGGGCGCACGAAGGATTATAAGAATTGGTCTCAAGATCATGGGCTGACTTGGGCAGTGCGTGGCGCCCATATCCGAAAGGGTTTCGAGGGTAAAATGGGGATGTACATGGGCATTGGCCTTTGGTCTCTATCCTCCATGAATAGTAGACTTCGATTCCATGCATGCTTGGAGCCTTCGGATAAGTAGTAACTTCGATTTTGAGCATATTTTTGATATATGGCCAATATGGTGTGAATTGGCAGTTTTTTGGCATGTTATGAGTTCAAACTCATAAGTCATTTCTCTAAGCCCATTCGACTCCAAGTCCAACCAAGGTTATGTCAGGGTAGGGCGTGGTCCTGAGTGCCACTCTAGGCCATGACACGCCACCTTCCCTATTGGGCTAGGATTTAGAGGCTTGGGAGTGAACACATTTTTGGGGTTTATGTAGTGACTTTTGATATATGGCATTTAACCAGCTTATTGGACTGGGTTCAGGGCATCATGTTGATGAGTCAAGGGAAGGTCTTGAGTCCAGGGAATGAGGGGTCTATGGCTGTGATTGTGTAAGTTTCCATCTGTCCCCAACTTTGCTTTATTTGTGTTCATATGCCAATTTCAGGGCTTTCTTCCTTGGTGCAATTCTTGTACATGCCCGCCACCGTGGGAATACCGGTGTGCTGAACGAAAGCCCGCAGCCTGATTTGGATTGTGAATTGGGTTATTGTTGGATTTGTGGGATCTGGTTGCCATTCAGGGTTGAAGGAGGATTGTATTTTCTATTTTCTATATTTTTGGTTTTGGACCCTGGATTTTGATAAATGCAAGCATTGATCCGGAGCAAGTCAGCGGGGATTACTGGCGGAAGGGGCACAGCGGGGGCCGGTCCTGGTAGGGACCTTCTTTAGTTTTATGCTGCTTTCTTGCAAAAAAAAAGTGAAAAAAGGTAAAAATGTTGTATAATATGATATCATGTCTTTGTTTTTTTTTCGTGTTCTTTGTCCATGGGCCTTAGCAGTCTCGAACCACTTGCAATCACCTCCGAAACTACTATACGAGACTCGAGCACAAAAAGAGAAATGTTGTGGGCATAAATATGCAAAGTTAGAAAACTTGGTCACTAAGGAACCCTTTTCAGACAACCTTTTTTGCGAATCTTGTAGCACATTTCCATGTGGCAAGACGCCGCTACAGGTGGCAACATTTTTACAGTTTGTCCTTTCGGCAACGTACAGATTCCAAAACTTCGTAAAAGTTTGTTGTTTCATTGCAAAGTTCCCATTACATCTGACACCAACTCGGCTAAAATGAACATAACACTGATTCCATGAATACCAAGAATTTTCATATCATTAACGTACCGTTCCCGATGCTCACTTGTTCAAAGCTTTTGTTGGATATTTTTCCGCTTCTTCCACAATGGAGCTAATAAGTTGCATTTCACTGAGCTCTATCGCCGAAATAAACACGAGCAAGGAATTCATTTTTGCTTATGTTGCATTATTATGCTTATATTAGGACAGTGAGATTCAGTTTCAGACAATTGGAAATAAAACTACCGCAGTGGCCATCTAACAGTCGGATTTGCCTCCTGCTGAAAAGTCGATTTTTTTCACTGCATTTGACGATTTTCCATTCACATCAGTTTGTGCGGATATTTTAGTTTCCTTTCAGATGCGAAAAAAATACGCCACTTGCTCGAGATGGCCTGTTTCACTTCTAGTTCAGGTTCAGGGGTTCCGGTGGCGGCCGGGGCCCTCTCCCAGCCGCCCGATCTACCAGCGCGCTGTCGCGCATAAGCAACAAGTAGGGCGGAGGAGGGAATTCAGGCGCCAATCCTTTTGGAGTATGACTGCAGTGCTTTGATGCCCTTCATAAGCCTAGAGGTACAGTTATGTAGACAGAGCCGACGCTCAAAAAGCATGCGGCAAGATTGGAAGGAAGTATCGCCTATTTATGGCTGGGGCGATCGTGCAAATTCATCAAAGTTGAGTCCTAGCAAGGAGGCATTGTTTAGAAAGAAAACCCTACACCACCGTAACCTTCGTCAGTAGAAGCAAATTTTTCCAAGCAACTACGTAGCAGAGGTTAGCCATCAAGATTGTTTAAAGCGTAAAACGGACCGCTAGGGATGAAAAAATGTATCTGGCCTCGGCCAAGGTGAAGGTAGCATGGAAGTATACGAACTCGTTTCATTCGTTGGCCATGGTTATCTCAAAAAATTAAGCAATTATAAAGAAAAAGAACCAAGTTTAATGTATGTTTGTTACATGGCTACACTTGGCTGTTGGGGCGCTACGCAGCCCCCTAACCAAGCCTAGCATATTCGTTCATCATTAGGTCCAAGACAAAAAGGATTGAAATGTGTCGTGCCCTAAAGGGGCAAAAACGATAAATGATGATGTTTTCTGAGTTCAGACAATCATGTCTGTTGATCTATAATTAATTGAGATGAAAATTTATCAGCCGGATGTGTTATCATAATTGGCGGAACATGGGATTTGCATTGCAAAATCCTAGGTTCGATTCCCGGATGCCATCCATGCAATTTTCCTAAAAGCGATAAATCCATTTCAGCATGAAGTGTTCTTAATCTATGACATTGATATAAAATGAGCTTTTGCATGATTTACAAATGTTTTTATATCAATTTGTAAGATTCAAACAAGGCTTTTGTACCATTGTTCTTGCAACCTTTTAGGTTGGTGTTTTGTTGATGCATTGAATTGTCACTATTCAAGTGAGAGATCATTTCTGGAATTCACTGCATTGTTTGCCATTGAAAAGAGTCAAGGGAAATTTTAAACACTTGTAGCATCACTATTACATGGCTGGACTTACCTTGGATGATCTGGATCCTACTTATACTCCTGGAGCGGGACCTTCTGGCCACACTCTGTTGTATCCTCCTGATGGTGTGACTGGCATTGCGCCGGTTGATTTGAACACGTCTATGGGCACGCTGCAAAGACAGTTGTTTCAACAAAATCAAGTTCTGCATGACATGAAGCAGCCATTCGACGCACAGCTGCTTTGTCTGCAAGCTGCGTAGCAACAAGTTCAGCAAGACAACGTCCACTTACTGCATCGCTTAAATACGTTACCCACTCCGCTGTCTTCTGGATCTCCTTCGCGACTCGACTGTCCGACGTTTGGTTCTGAAGACGAGGCAGTGGACAGCAAGCTTGGTTTACACGAGTTTCACGCGTGGCGCGTACAGGTCGTCACGTGGCATGCAGAGAGTACGCTAGCCGTGTCGACACGCAATGTTCAGATTTTCACGAAGCTACGAGGATGTGCGGCGCGCATTGTCGCTGCGAAGATGCCACTGGACGCGCTTCGTACTGATCAAGGCTTTCAAGGGCTGCTTGGGATACTAGAGTGGGCGTACGGTGGTGATACTGCAGACAATATACTTCAGGCAGTTGTGGGGCTGTTGGAGTGTAAGCGCTAAAGAAGGTCCCTACCAGGACCGGCCCCCGCTGTGCCCCTTCCGCCTGTAACCCCTGCTGATTTACTCCGGATCAACGATTGCATTCCTCAATTTCCAGGGTCCAAATCCAAAAATATAGAAAATAAAATCCTCCTTCCACCCTGAATAGCAACCAGATCCCACAAATACAGCAATAGCCCAATTCACAATCCAAATCAGGCTGCGGGCTTCCGTTCAGCACACCGGTCGTCTCACGGTGGCGGGCATGTACAAGAATTGCACCAAGGAGGAAAGCCCTGAAATTGGCATATGAACACAAATAAAGCAAATTTGGGGAAAGAGGTAAACATACACATACACAGCCGTAAACCCCTCATTCCCTGGACTCAAGACCTTCCCCTGACTCACCAACATATTGACGCGTTCCCGTGGGGGGCCGGCCACGGGACGCTGCGGTGACACGCACAGGTGAGCAGGCAGGCAAGGCACTACGCTCACAAGGGCATCAATACGCCTGTGTCATGTGACAAAGCGTTTCAGAATCCTTGCCACTCTGCAAAGAGGGAACGAAAGTATGTACAGCAACACATCAGGATATGTACACATGGGGTTAAGACTGGACTGGGGTAAGGGCATCACAGGACCATAGACACTCAGTCCCAACTCATATCCCAATCCCAGGTCCGACCCTCTCAGTGGCTGATGGGGGCGGGGGCTCAAACACAACCCATGCCCTGCTCAGTCCGGACCCTGAAACCCTGCCAATGGGAGAGGTGTCCCGCCCAGCCACAGGCGAGTTCCTGGGAACCAAGAGGCTCCAAGGCCAACCGACAGTGGCTCCCTATGCTCCCTTAACGGCAGGTCCCAACTCCTCTCTGAGCCAGAGATATGGCCCCGCCATTATCACCCAGGAGTTGGTAGCTGAAAATGGGCTGTTTCAGCCCAAACTGAAACTAACACAAAAATTCCCAAAATTGACCCCTCGTCCGGACCCGCCAGAGGTAGGGACGAGGCAACTGACCCTATGCCCTTCGAGTACGAACTCCCTGGAGCCCTCACCCAACCTGGTTCCCTTTGAGGTCTCGGCGTCAGGGCAACACGGATGAGTCAAGTGGGGTCATGATGCCAAAATCACCAAAATTGGCGTCATTCCCACGCGCGGCTCGCTCGGCCAAGGTAAGGCCAATGGCTCACAGGGTAGGAGGCAGGACCTAGGACTTATATCTGAGTGTACAACTTGGATTTAGGTCCAGGCTCCCTATGGGCTTAGAGAAATGGGGCCGCCAATTGACCACACGGAAGGGGGAAATTGGGGTCCCAAAATTGGGTCATTTTGGCTGCTTGAAATGAGCCAAAATTCAGTGTGCTCCCAATAGTATATCTCCACGCCGGCTTGGAGATCGGATCCGGCATTCCATACGTGATCCACCGGGAGTCCAACGGAGACTCCCATGCCCTTGGCTCTCAAAGATCTTCATGCCACTCGGCGTGGTGACGATCCCAATTGGGTCCACAAATGCAAAAATGGCAAAATTGCCCATACTCAATATGGCCTAGCGCCTTAACGAAGGCAGCTCCGCTTCGCCCACGTGGTGTGTGGACCATAGGGACCATTACCCATAACACCCATGTCATATATGGTCCATTGGTCCATGCGTCCGGCGTGCACGAGGGTTAGAACATAGTGCACGGCGGGCAGCAAAAGTGGAAAAATGCTCAAAATGGCCAAAATTGCGCACACTCATGGTTAGGGCAAATGAGGCACATGCCCGACTCGGACCGGAGTGTGCCATAGGATTGGTATCAAGTCATATGTGTCCAACATATCTTTGGGGCGTCGCCCAACTCCTCCGGTATTGGGAATGGCAGGGTCGCCAAGTGAGCCCATGATTTGGGATAGTCCCAAATCGCCAACATGGCGGCCACGGTATGCCAAGCCTAAGAGGAGTTATTCGCCGGGTCCAAGATATGTTGGCTACCGAAGTATGTACCCTCATAACATACTTGGGTCATGATGTCAATTGAGCGCAACGTTGAGATACACGGTCGCCACTTGACATCATGACGAGCCAAAAACGGCAAAATTGGCACAAAGACAAACCAAAGTGCCTTGAAAGGCACACAATTATATTATAATATCTTTGGCTTGGATCGTGCAATCAACTAATCCTTCTAAACACAATGACTTGACACCAATGACCTTCGATCCCACATATGTGCTCCACTTGGGGCGCCTTGAAAGGTTACGAGCGCTGCTTCCCAAGTGGGCACATGAAAATATGGAAAATTGTAAAACACACACCTTGCTCCCAACACATCGCTTCGGGATCACCACACAAGCTTCCCTTCACGAAGGTTAGGCTTGCAATTGACCGTAGGGAGTACGGAGAAGGGGCTTGCACAATATGAGGTCCATTGGCGGGCTTGGCTTGGAGTGATGGACCCGCCAAATGGGCACGCAACACAACACATGGCACATACCACATATTGCCCAAAAATGTAGCTCCCACCACGATATGTCATGCCCCTCCAAGGGCATAACTTTGTGTCAATCGCTCATAGGAACTCAAGGAGAGTTCCTATGCAACACCAACACTTGCGCGCTACACTCGAAAGTTATCTTAACGCACGCAATGTCATGGCCAAAGAGTTATAACGCAAACTCTACCCTCTTGACCATGATTCATTACATTAGCGCGCACGTGTGGAAACGCAAGGCATATAATGCTTCCTAAATTACGTCGGGAGTATTGTGAATACATCCCACGTTTTCTTATCGTAAATCCTCGCAAGCAACACGAGATATGACCTTCACAAGTGGCCTCACGAATCACCTTTATTTTGCCCATATCTTTAAGACAAATGGAGGGCAGGATAAAAGGGAAGTTGATTCGTGTATAGGGAAGCACGTAGGTCCACTCGAAGGAGGTCAAATCAAGTGCGGGGATGTCGAAGTCGAAAATCCGATTTCGACATCCTGAAAAATTCGGATTAAGGTTGCGAGTATTAATTATGAAAATTGCGGAAGCATCCATGCAGTTCCTGGCAACTTTGGAGCCTTCGTCGCGGATAGCGTTAAAATTTCCATTATAAACAGTTAAACTGGCGGTTACGGTAAAGTCGCGAACCAACCGCCAGCAGTCAAAACAGTGAGTATCAGAACGGAAGCATAAAAATTGACGGAAACAATATGAAAATAAAACCCTGTTGATTCCTGATATTCTGATACTCAAATCTCCGCTGGCGGTGCATCGGTTGCCGATGCGGGGCTTCACGGCACGGAACACGCCGTGCATGGGGTTAGTGGACCGGAGACCGGTTGTATGCCGTAACCTGGCCATGGGGTTCTGGGTACCGCTTCACCCCCCTCCTTAGAGCAAACCCTGGGGGGGCTCGATAACACCCACGCATGGCAGCGGGTACCCAGGACCACTCCCTGAAAGGGGGGGGGGGGTGTCACATCCTCACTTCAGTAAGTCACAGTAAGATAGGTATCCCACAGTGGGATAGGTATGCTGCTGTAGCAGCTCGTAGCACATGTATAGTATCAAGTATCAAGTCCCGGGTCCTGGCGGCGATTGTTCGGCATCCAAAGGACCCGTTAACCCATACCAGGCGCACCGGGTGCCGGCTGCTACGGTCACCACCACAGTGGCAGTGGCATACACGGCCAACATAGGCGTCACACGACGGCCGAGGTGGCCCCACAAGTCGAGAGCGACCACAAAGATCCCTCAGGCTACCCCAAGCTTCCCAAGGCCCGCCGACTGGGGAGAGTCCCCACGGGTCCTTCCTCGGGCGCACCATGTCCATATCCATACGACGCGAGTCCAGAGTGCCATAGTCGAACTCCTTACGAACCCCAAATCGTAAGGGAACTCCTCCTTAAGGGATCGGGCATCAAGGCCGTCTTTTCCCTCGCCCTACTACCACGAAGCGTGGCCATACATGAGGGAGTCCTCATGCAGTGTGGGCGGAGGCGTCGACTCCTCAAACCACCAGTTTCCCAGGCAGACTGACCGAGGTCAGGAGCACCGGAGGCCGCCATCCGAATGCAAGTGCGTCTGCAAATCGGTAGGCTCACACTGGGACTGACAGTGGCGGACCGCTGGGAGTGTAGTCAGGCAACTGGGCTTCCCGCCTGGCGCCATCAGGATCTCCACACACACAGCGAATAGGGCAACACGGTATCACGGGCACTCAAACAGTAGAATCTGTAATCAAGTACTGGTCCAGGCTGGACCAGGCTGTAAGGATATGTACACGGCGACTCAAGGCGCCTCTGTATCCCGATTCGTGGTGAAAAACAGTCCATCCCTCAGCGATGGGCTGATGACACTTAACATACAGATGCACATATCCTGGAGGGCAGAAAAACAAGCAACAATGTGGGTAAATAGGCGTGTAAACACACTCAGAACAGAGTGCCAAACCACGCCACGGTCAGGATAAGGCAAATGCAGGAGGATGGACAGGATAACGCCTGAGTTCAGGCATATATAGTCTCGAGACACACGTCGACTGGTCTGGATTCCGCAAATGCCATGGAACCAGACCACACACCAAAAAATCGCAATGCCGATGACAGCGGCATCCGTTGCGCAACGTCGTATGGGCTTCAAGGCCCCAGGAGCTCAGAATTATGAAGGTCAGTCGCCCTACCTGGTTTCCCAAGGATTCAGCAGGGGGGGGAGTGACGAGTAGAAGAAGAGAGGGGCCATCCTCCTCTGGATTCAGCAGGGGGGGGTATATGGCCACTCTGTCACCCAAAGATGGAAGAGAGCAAGCAAGTAAGGGACGGTTCGTCGGCCTTACAAGCGCTCATAACACATCAGGGGAGAGCTCAGGGCGCTGATCAGGCACCCCTGGCTGCAATCGCCCGGGTGAGTGCTGCCAAGTCCGAAACGTGGATCTTGGTCTTGTGCTTGCGGATGTACTCCATGAAGGGAGTATTGACCCGCGGCACAAACGAGGAGACGGGTTCCCAGGTGTCGTGGGACGGCCCATAGCCTCGCCAACGAACCTTGAACTCCAGACCTCCGGGTGCCGAGGCCTTCGGACGCTGAGCCAGGATCTTCTCGACAGTGTAGTCGTCCTGCTCAGCATAGTCGTCGTCCGAATCGGCCTCATGTTTGGCGTAGTCCAGGGACACATGTCGGCCACGGAGGTCGGGTTCCCGCACACGGAGTTGACTCTCGTGGCGCTCCCGGAACTGTCCGTGACCCACCTTGACGCGGTAGGTGTCCTCACCGATCCTGCGGACCACCTCGCCGGGTGTGAACCAGGTCTTGGTGCGGTGGGTGCCCATGGGGCGGGGTCTGATCACCCACACCGGGTCTCCCACCCTGAACTTCTGCGCTGTCGAGCTCGGGGCGGACTTCTGACGCTCAGCATGCTCCTTCTCAAGCTGCTGGCGGATGTCCCGCGCCGTTTGCTCTTGCCGCGCGAAGAACTCCTTGGCATCCATAGCCATGCCATCACCAGACAAGGGAAGTCCCCTACCCAGGGGGTCCCTGCCAAACAGAATCTGGTGAGGGGACAAACCGCCCGGAGTGGGGGTGTCATGATGGGCCTTCAGAGCAGGCCACATCTCCTCGAACCAGTTCCGCCGTGGATTGGTGATGTGGATCTTGCGCAGCTTCTCGAACAGCTGCCGTCCAGCCACTTCAGCACGGCCGTTAGACCGGCTGAGATAGGCAACGCTCTTGGCATGTCGTATTCCCATGAGGGAACACATAGCCTTGAACCAGCCACCAGTAAACTGGGGCCCTCGGTCACTGCAAATGGTGCGGGGGATGTCAAAGACGGTCAGCCAATGACGAATCATCATGACTGCCACTTCCTTGGCAAGCAACCCCTTTTTGCGTGCCGGAACGGCTACAACGTAGCCGCTGTGGCGGTCCACACAGAGAACCACACAGTCAAAGGTCTCTTTGCCAATGTGCACCTCGGGCATGGAGAAGACGTCCATGGCCACGCTCTCCATGGGCTGGTCAGGAACCGGGGTCCATTGGGGTTCCCCCTTGACGTTCCGGTTATCGGGATTGCAGGCCTGACAGACCGTGCAACCCTTCCTGACCTTTTTGATGGCGGTGTAGAGAACGATATGGTCGATCTCGAACCGACGCTGCATGTCAAGAGCTTGCTTCTTGACCCCTGGGTGCAGCATGTGGTGGTGCCAAGCTTCACACAGCTCGAGCACCCGGGACTCCGGGACTAGCAGCTTACCATTCCGGTAGAGCTTGCCATCTTCCTCGGTCAGCCCCTTTGGCCACTTCTGCCCGTCGTCAGGGTCGGTCACAGCCCTATACTCGGCCGCAAAGGCCTCTGACTTGGCGTAATCGTCGGTCCAGTCGTCCTGGAGGCAAGACTCCGGGAAGAGGTGCTTGTCGGACTCCACTCCCACAGGGGGTGCCGGACCGGGCCTTCCGCCCGCGGCACCCACAGGGGCGAGTACACTGACCGTTCTGCTCACCCTCGAAGCGAGGGGGGCATCTGCGGCCATGACGACGAAGCATTTGGCACCCTCCTCCTCCATCAGGCGCTCCATTTCAATGATCCTCTTGGCTTCAGCGGTCTCAGCCTCATCGCCATGGGCAGAGATATCCTGCATGCCCTTGCTGGCGGGATAGGCCCACCTACTGAGACAGTCCGCCACGGTGTTATCCTTTCCAGGAATATAAACAACCGTAAGGTCGAACTTGGCCAAGGTCTCGTGCCATCTTGCCCGTCGGGAGGCGGGACCCGAGGGGGTGTCCACGTGCTCCTTGTGCCACGACTGCAGACTCTGATGGTCGGTGCAGACGGTGACGGGATGGAGGGCTATGTACCCAGCCCATTTCCTGAGAGCCATGACAATGGCATACGCCTCCTTTTCACGGGGCGTCCACGTCCGTCTCTGGCCTTCCGCCAGGACTCGGCTCCAGAAGGCCACGGGCACGTGCCTCCCATCGTCAAGCACTTGCTCCAACACAGCCCCAATGGCGTAGTCGGAAGCGTCGGTGCGCAGGACGAACCCTCGGTCGGGATCCACGAGGTGCAGACCCACTGCGGATAGCAGCGCCTGCTTCATCCCCTCAAAGGCACGGTCGGACTCAGCTGTCCAGACCAGAGCCTTCTTGGACCCCTTCTTGGTCTCCTCTCGGTTGCCCTTGAGCATGGTCGTCATGGGGGCTGCATACTCGGCATACATTTTGATATACCCCGAGTAGTAGTTGCAGAACCCCAGATACGCCCGTAGCTCAGAGACCGTTTTGGGCTTTTCCCAGTGCTCGATCGCAGCCACCTTGCCAGGTATGGGCTTTCGCTGCCCGTTCCCGACTACGTGGCCAGCGAAGACGACCTCGCTTACCGCAATGGTGGCCTTGTCACTGCTGCCCGTGAGTTTGTGCCGAACCAGAAGGTCCAGCACTCGAGTGACGTCCCTCTCGTGTGCCTCCAGGAGCTCCTCGTAGCTCATGCTGGGGTCCCCGGACGCGATGATCACGTCGTCCACGAAGGGGTCCGCACAGTCGCGCACCGGCTCAAGCAGGTTCTCCAGCATCCGCTGAAAAGCCGCATTGCCGTTGGTGACGCCCATGGGCATCACCTTCCACTGGAGAGGTCCAAGTGGAGTGCTCATGGCTGTGCAGGCACGGGACTCTTCGGCGAGAGGCATCTGATGATAACCATGTTTCAGGTCAATCACCGTGAAGATCCTCCGCCGGTGTTGCTTTTGCAGCATGTCCTCAATGAGGGGCAGCGTATAGCTGTCGTGCTGCGTTTGGGCGTTCAGGCCGCGGTAGTCGACCACGAGCCGCCACTCACCAGCAACCTTCTTGGGGACGACGAAGCAGGGAGAGGCCCACTCGGAGTGGCACGGCTCAAGCCAGCCTCTCTGGATGAAGTCACGGAGGATCTTCTCCATGGCCTCTTTCCTCTCGCCCCTCAGGGCAAACTCCCGGTGACGATACACACGGGGGTCCTGCTTCAGTCGTATCTTGGCCTCGCCATACGGTCCACGCACCGGTGGGGGAAACACAGGCTTACCGCTGAAGAAGGTATCACCATACTTCTGCTTCAGCCTGGCCCTCAACGCCTGGATCTTGGGGCAGTCATCGGACTCCGCCTTGGCTTTCCCGGGCACTTGAACCACGGAGCTTACTTGAGGGGTAGCGACCCCGCTCGCTTTCGGCTCAGGTGGTCTTCCCAGGTGGCCCAAAGGGCCATCTCTGGTCTTGCCTCGGAACAGATCGCCGTAGGTGGGTGGGTTACCGCCAGGCGGCTCGTCTTGGCTGGACATGTGATCCAGCACCCTCTGCACGAAGGTATTCCCGTCATAGGAACCGGAGACAATTGAGTCCACTTCCCACCAGGCTTTATCCTGGCCTTTGCCCTCACGCTGGTTTCCCCAGTCGTGAAAGGGCTGATCCATATACCCCTGAACCAGATCCCACTCCTCTTCAGTGAGGGGGTCTTCGGAGTCCGATTCTTCGATGTCAACAGGGGGAACCGCAAAGCATTGCCTCCAAGGCTCTGCTATGATACGGTTGACACACACGAAGTCCGTGGTGTCGGCCTGATCAAGGCCCCCATCCACATAGTGGAATTCTGTTGGCCATCTCTGGGGTGGCATGGGCTGTCCCTTAGCGTCCTGATAGACACTCTCTCCAGCCGGTAGGACGACCTTGTTCAAGGTCATGTTGGTCAATGAGGCTACCCAATGTCGGGTACTTTCCTCCTCGGTGCATCCCATAGGAACAACCAGCACTGCCTTGGAGCGGTCCTTGCGAATCTTCGCTATCGCTCTTGGAATGTCCCAACGGGGGCAATGGATCCACATCAATCCCTGATGCGGACCCCAGTGCTTCTTCCACGCGGAGTCCTGGGCGCTCCAGTACTTCTCACATACCCGCAGATGGGCGGAGGTTCCTGAAGAGAACGCATCCAGGGCCAGATCCGACGCTCCCAGGTCCGCAACCACTCGGTTCGCCACTTCCGGCCTTACGCCGTACTCCTGATTCGCTGGCCCAGTGGGCTCAGTGTCCAGCGCGGCCACTTCGAGCTGATTGCGTTCGGGGTGGATCCATTGGCATTCCACATGGTGCTCAGGTGACGAAAGCCACGAGAGCTGGTCGTCCTGGTACAGGGTCATGGAGGCCTGGGCCGGGAGGACGCCGGAGTCCGTCTCCATCATGAAGTCGTACCCGACGATCATGTCCCAGTCCATCTCGGCCTCGTAGAAGCTACCGTGCAGGAGGATTTCCTTGCCGAGGTCTGGGCGGCTCAGCTCACGATGGTTCACGAACTGCAGCCCGATGGCCGCTTCCTTCGTGCCTCCCACCATGTACTGGCCGTTCGCCACCTTCAGCCTGACAGGTTTCCGACTGTCGGTAAGACACTCTGGCGGAAGCAGGCCAGCCTTGACCAAGCTGACTTGAGCTCCCGTATTGACCAACACGTCGAAAACCTTTTCCACTTCCCCGCATAAGGCACGGACCTTAAGATGCAACTGCCGCTCGCGACCGACACGGCGCACGGCGTGCAAACTCAGGATCTCCGGCCGTTCCAGAAGCTCCACAAGCGACTGGTGCAGGTCGTGGACAATGGGCTCAGGCTGCCCATCTGCAGCATCCAGCTGCGGTCCGGGTGATCCTCCGATACTCTCGGATAGATCCTGTAGTACATCAAACACGTTCTTGGTCGCGAAGGACGGACGGGTGCAAGGGTTCGTGCCTTCACTTGCCCTCACCCCGCCTCCGCGACTGGGCGCCTGACCGGGCCTTCCGCCCGCGGCAGTCCCCTTGTGCTTATCGACTCCCGACTGGGATGGATCGGCGCTTCCCACGTCACCATCCTGCGACCGCCCTAGCTGGGGCCCTTGGCTGCAGGGGCTCCGCTAGGGGGCGTCGGTTGTGGAAGAGGGGGTGTGCTCCTCGGCCTCAACGTCGTTGACGCCCTTCTTTCTTCCCCCTTTTCCTCCTCCCTTACCCTTCTTGTCCTTGTCCTTGTTCTGGTCATTCTGGTTGTTCTCCTTGTTCTTGTTGTCCGACCTGGGGACCCAGTTCCGCTTGATCTCCTGGATCTCCTTGGCCAACTCGGTCCCCACCGACGACATCAGCTTGGCCAGCTCGTCCTTGTCGACCTCCATTTTGGCTTCCCGGATACCCGCGGGCGCACGCTTCTTCGAACCGTGCGCCTTCTTGTAAGCCTCCGTGTCGGCCTTATGGACGGGGCATGTTCGGTGGTCATGGTTGAAGCCTTTCTTCCTCCCATAACACACGAAACAGCCCTGAGGGTGAGCTCGTATGAACTCCCCAAAGGACAGCGGAGGGTCGCCAATGCGGTGAGGGTCCCTCTTCTCCTGCTTCCTCCAACCCTGCTGCAGGGGCTTCCAGTTTCCCGGCTTGCTCCCCGCGCTCAGGTTCCTGGCCACGAAGGCACAGACGGCCACCTCGGCGGGCTCATCGTCGTCGTCATCGTCGACGAGAGTCTCATCGCCGCCGGCTCCCGCTGGGTCCATGGCGTCTTCCCCGCCAGGTCCCTCGCCAACGTAGTTGACGTCGCGGTCGCCGGGCCTCAACCCGCGGGTGTGGTGGAGGTTTCGGTACTCCTTGAGTACTTCCTCGCCAACCCACTCCAGGATCTCGTCGCAGCTCATCCGCGCCGGGATGGGCTGCAGACGGATGGTCTGGCCGCTCAACTCACAATCGTCAAGGCGCCACATCGCGGTCTTCTCGCGATCGCCCGAGACGGTGATGAGAAGAGCGTTCCGCAGGGAGTGCCGTTTGACATCCCGGGCCACGTTCTTCTTCGCCCAACTCACCACGTTCGTATGATACTCCTTGGGGAGCATCATCTTGACCGTGTGGTTGGACTTGGCCCTCTTGGATTCCTCCTTGGTGACCCTCTTGATCCATGCTTCCGGCAGCATGGAGAGCAGGCGAGCCTGCTCGTCACCCTCGTTCCAATCCTCCACGTTGCGGCGGAAGAGGGTGTATTTCCCTCGGAAGTCACGCCATTCCCGTAGGCGGATCTCCCGTCCATCATGCTCAAGCTTGATGGACTTCCAGCGCTTGGCAGCCACCTGCGGAGCGTCCACCCGCTCCTGCTCGTTGAGCCACTTCTTGGCGTCCTTGAGGGTCTTGATTTTCCCCTCCTTGGTCGCCACGAAGTATAGCTCGCCGAGCACTTCCGGCAGGCGGTACCTGAACCGTTTGAAGACATATCTCTCCGCGTCCGCGGGAGGTTGGTCTTCAGTGACGGTCAGCCCCCAATCGTCCAGCTTCTCCAAGAAGCGGTCGAGGTTGAGGGGGTTGCCGTCGTACATGGGGGGCTTGATGTCCTTCAAGTCTTCCCACACGGCGGCGTCCGCGGCCTTAGAGACCATGAACGCCGGCCGCGAGGTCGACCGAGGTTCCCATCGCCCTCGCCCACGGACTCCCACGGCCGCCACGTCCATCTCCTCCATGGAATCCCTGTGGCTACGCCGCGGTTCCTCCACGTACGCTGAACCGAAATGTTCACGCCGTACTGCATCCATGTACGCATCCTCATCACGGCGCCGGCGGCTGCGTTCAGCGGCCTCCCGTCGTACACCACGCGGCGGGCTGATGTCGAACTCCTCCAGGTCCAGGTCCAGGTCCAGGTCCTCACCTTCGCCGACATCCCACTCCACGTCTCCTCTGGGGACCTCATCCCTGAGTCCACCATAACGTCCTCCAGCCCTGGGGATTGGCACCGGGGCTGGTGGCGGGCGTCGGGGGCGTACAGGCGTCCGCGGTGGAGCACGGCGGTTGTGGTAGTCCGCGCTGAGCCACTCATCGCGCCATTCCTCACTGCCACTGCCGGGCGGCACGCGCTCGTTGCGGCGGCCCGCGCTGTGGTGAGAGGGGGCGCTGAGAGAGGGGGCACTGGCGCTGGGGCGACTCCTGGGAGCTCCGCCGGGGGCGTGGGGTCTGCCTGGACCTGGTCCGGGTCCCCAGCCGTCGTCCGACGAGCCAGACTCCAGGGGTGGGTGGTCGCTGCCGACTCTCCCACGGGCTTCCAGCGCATCCAGCCTCTCCTGCAGGCCGCTGACGACGTTGGTCAGCGACTTGGTCTCGGCCCTGGCGATGTCCAGGTCCTTCTGCGCGCGCGCGGCGACCCCGGAGATGCGAGCCATCTCGACCTTGCCCGTGTCTACCTCGCACTCGAGGGCAAAGACCCTCCTGCGGAGGTAGACAATCCACCGCCAGGTGGTGTCCGGGTCGCCGTTCCCTGGTGGGTCGTCGGGGTCCCCAGGGGGTCCTCCAGGAGGGCCTCCGCCGGGTCCGCCCGGTCCAGGGGGTCCTCCCCCGCCCGTTGGTCCGCCTCCAGGGGGTCCACTCGGTGGGCGTCCTCCAGGGGGTCCTGAAGGTCCTCCGCCAGGGGGTCCCGGTGGGTCTCCGCCGGGTCGCCTCGGTGGGTCCGAGGATGGGCGCCTCCTCGTGATGCCGAACTCCATGTCGTCATCCTCGTCCATGTCGCCCCACCTGGGCGTCTCGGTCACGGAGGACTCGGAGCTCCGGTAGGGAGGAGGGGGATCCTCATCCTCACCTTCCATGGGGACGTCTCCGCCACCTTCGCCCGTCCAACCCACCACTTGGCGATGTCGACGGCCTCGTTCATCCCCGTCACTGGCGGTGAAGAAGGGGTCACTGTCGTGGGGGTGCCCACCCGCTGGCCTCCGCGGCCTCTCGGGGGTCTTTCCTTTGCCCTTCCTCCGTCGACGGGCGGTGGTGCCACCGCTCCCACTGCTGCCCGTGTCCGCCTCATCCAGCTTCATCCTGGAGGAGGCGTCCCCTTCGAAAAGCCTTCGAAGGGTCTCCACTCGCGATCCTCCCGGGGGAGTCTCGTGGCGGAGTTTGGCCTCTGCCTCCTCCATTGCGGCGGCGGTGGCTGCGGCAGCTCGTGCTTCGGCTTCCTCCCGAGCACGAGCCGCCTCGGCTTCCCGGGCCTGCAGCAGCTGCGCCTTCTGCGCCTCCAACGCCGCCAGCTCCGCCTCCGTCTTGGCCTTCTCCTCAGCGACCTTCCGTCGCGCGGCCTCGATGGCTTCCCTCTTGGCGGCGTCCTCCTGGGCCTTAGCCGTCGCTTCGGCGTGGGCCCTTTCCTCCGCCTCCTTCTTTGCCCTCCCTTGGGCAAGCGCCTCTTCCAGCGCCTTCACCTCGGCCTCCTTGCAGGCAATGGCCTCCTGCGTCAGGCGGGCTTCCTCGTCGGCTGCCGCCAACTCACCGTTGACCCAGGCGGTCGCTGCCCCATGGGCGGCTGCGGCCGTGAGTCCGGCCGCAATGGCCGCCACGGTCTGGGCGTGGATGGCCATGCCATGCGCCCACTGCGCAGCCTCCTCCTGGGCGATGCCGGTGGCGCCCTCCACGGCAGCGCTGTACTGCCGGGCCCGTTGCCGGGCAACCCGACGGTTGCAGGGCACCCCACAGGCGCGCTCACAGGCGCGCGCCACGTCCCTTTCGGGAGCGGCGCTGCTGCTGGAGCTGGCCTGGTCGGCCGGCATCCTCCCGCGGTGGGCCGACTCCACGTCGCTGCTGGGGCCTGCTGGGGCCTGCCGGGCCCTCAGGAGCAGCGGACGGGGTTTGGCCTGGGTCTGCTTGGCGACTTGGATGTAGTCGCCAAGGGTGGTGGAGCCGGGGTGGTGTCCACCATTGGGCCGTTGGGGACTGGGGGCTGGGGTTCCGCCCTTGGCGCCTTGGGCGGCTTCGGCGGCCAGGGACTCCTGGTACTCCCGCCACCTCCGCTCCCGCTTCCTGTCCCCGGCGGACCTCTTCTCCGTCGCCGGAGACGCGCTGCTGCTGCCCTGCAGCCTGCGCTCGCTCCCCGGTTCGGGGAACTTCTTCTCGATCACGTCCCACAAGGAGACGTTGATCGAGGCGCCCGACGGGTAGGCGTTGGGGTCCTCGTCCTCCTCAATCCCGTCGGGGCGCAGCCCTTCCCCGGGCCTGTCCGGCCGGGTCCACGCCCTCCAGCGCCTCTGCTGGTGGCGGTACTCGTACCCTTCCGCCCGCAGCCAGTCCTCCACGGCCTGCAGGCGGTCGGGGGCGATGTCCGTGCGGAGCTCGAAGCTCCTGGGCATGCCGCCTTCGCACTGGGGGTGGCTGTGGCGGTAATGCTGGTCCCAAACCAACCCACGCAGCAGGTGTGCTGCATGGGGGTGGGGCCGCGGCCACGTCCTGCCCGCTTCCTGCCAATTCACCATGGCAGCGGGGGCGTAGATGATCTCGAAGTCCTTGATCTGCACTCGTTCAACTCAACGAACTGGTTGTGGTTGTTGAGGAGGGTGCTGCAGCACTGGATTGGAAGTGCGGCTGGTGCTGGTCAGCCGGTGGTTGTGGAGGTGGTTGACGCGGCCTTGCTGGTCGGCCGATGGGACTCCGGGTCGGCCGATGGGGCTGATGCAGGAGTCCTGGTCTGTGCACCTCTTTCACGGCTGCTGCGCGGTCAGGGCGAAGCTCTGGACGGCGCTGCTGGCTCCGTGACGAACTCG
This sequence comes from Eutreptiella sp. 'Long Island Sound 2002', assembly GCA_964036045.1. Classification (NCBI taxonomy): domain Eukaryota; phylum Euglenozoa; class Euglenophyceae; order Eutreptiales; family Eutreptiaceae; genus Eutreptiella; species Eutreptiella sp. 'Long Island Sound 2002'. The sequence continues at coordinate 60,117,154 of OZ038390.1, forward strand.
GCGCTGTCGCTGAGTGGCGCTGCGAGCTGCTGCGCTGCGTTGCGAGACGCTGCGCTGCGCTGCGAGCTGCGAGCTGCGCCGCGCTGCTGCGACGCGCTGCTCGGGGTTGGTGGCCCCGAGTGGCACGCGAGGGCTGGGTAACCCCGCGGCGGTGAAACGCTTTTGACGCGTTCCCGTGGGGGGCCGGCCACGGGACGCTGCGGTGACACGCACAGGTGAGCAGGCAGGCAAGGCACTACGCTCACAAGGGCATCAATACGCCTGTGTCATGTGACAAAGCGTTTCAGAATCCTTGCCACTCTGCAAAGAGGGAACGAAAGTATGTACAGCAACACATCAGGATATGTACACATGGGGTTAAGACTGGACTGGGGTAAGGGCATCACAGGACCATAGACACTCAGTCCCAACTCATATCCCAATCCCAGGTCCGACCCTCTCAGTGGCTGATGGGGGCGGGGGCTCAAACACAACCCATGCCCTGCTCAGTCCGGACCCTGAAACCCTGCCAATGGGAGAGGTGTCCCGCCCAGCCACAGGCGAGTTCCTGGGAACCAAGAGGCTCCAAGGCCAACCGACAGTGGCTCCCTATGCTCCCTTAACGGCAGGTCCCAACTCCTCTATGAGCCAGAGATATGGCCCCGCGATTATCACCCAGGAGTTGGTAGCTGAAAATGGGCTGTTTCAGCCCAAACTGAAACTAACACAAAATTTCCCAAAATTGACCCCTCGTCCGGACCCGCCAGAGGTAGGGACGAGGCAACTGACCCTATGCCCTTCGAGTACGAACTCTCTGGAGCCCTCACCCAACCTGGTTCCCTTTGAGGGCTCGGCGTCAGGGCAACACGGATGAGTCAAGTGGGGTCATGATGCCAAAATCACCAAAATTGGCGTCATTCCCACGCGCGGCTCGCTCGGCCAAGGTAAGGCCAATGGCTCACAGGGTAGGAGGCAGGACCTAGGACTCATATCTGAGTGTACAACTTGGATTTAGGTCCGGGCTCCCTATGGGCTTAGAGAAATGGGGCCGCCAATTGACCACACGGAAGGGGGAAATTGGGGTCCCAAAATTGGGTCATTTTGGCTGCTTGAAATGAGCCAAAATTCAGTGTGCTCCCAATAGTATATCTCCACGCCGGCTTGGAGATCGGATCCGGCATTCCATACGTGATCCACCGGGAGTCCAACGGAGACTCCCATGCCCTTGGCTCTCAAAGATCTCCATGCCACTCGGCGTGGTGACGATCCCAATTGGGTCCACAAATGCAAAAATGGCAAAATTGCCCATACTCAATATGGCCTAGCGCCTTAACGAAGGCAGCTCCGCTTCGCCCACGTGGTGTGTGGACCATGGGGACCATTACCCATAACACCCATGTCATATATGGTCCATTGGTCCATGCGTCCGGCGTGCACGAGGGTTAGAACATAGTGCACGGCGGGCAGCAAAAGTGGAAAAATGCTCAAAATGGCCAAAATTGCGCACACTCATGGTTAGGGCAAATGAGGCACATGCCCGACTCGGACCGGAGTGTGCCATAGGATTGGTATCAAGTCATATGTGTCCAACATATCTTTGGGGCGTCGCCCAACTCCTCCGGTATTGGGAATGGCAGGGTCGCCAAGTGAGCCCATGATTTGGGATAGTCCCAAATCGCCAACATGGCGGCCACGGTATGCCAAGCCTAAGAGGAGTTATTCGCCGGGTCCAAGATATGTTGGCTACCGAAGTATGTACCCTCATAACATACTTGGGCCATGATGTCAATTGAGCGCAACGTTGAGATACACGGTCGCCACTTGACATCATGACGAGCCAAAAACGGCAAAATTGGCACAAAGACAAACCAAAGTGCCTTGAAAGGCACACAATTATATTATAATATCTTTGGCTTGGATCGTGCAATCAACTAATCCTTCTAAACACAATGACTTGACACCAATGACCTTCGATCCCACATATGTGCTCCACTTGGGGCGCCTTGAAAGGTTACGAGCGCTGCTTCCCAAGTGGGCACATGAAAATATGGAAAATTGTAAAACACACACCTTGCTCCCAACACATCGCTTCGGGATCACCACACAAGCTTCCCTTCACGAAGGTTAGGCTTGCAATTGACCGTAGGGAGTACGGAGAAGGGGCTTGCACAATATGAGGTCCATTGGCGGGCTTGGCTTGGAGTGATGGACCCGCCAAATGGGCACGCAACACAACACATGGCACATACCACATATTGCCCAAAAATGTAGCTCCCACCACGATATGTCATGCCCCTCCAAGGGCATAACTTTGTGTCAATCGCTCATAGGAACTCAAGGAGAGTTCCTATGCAACACCAACACTTGCGCGCTACACTCGAAAGTTATCTTAACGCACGCAATGTCATGGCCAAAGAGTTATAACGCAAACTCTACCCTCTTGACCATGATTCATTACATTAGCGCGCACGTGTGGAAACGCAAGGCATATAATGCTTCCTAAATTACGTCGGGAGTATTGTGAATACATCCCACGTTTTCTTATCGTAAATCCTCGCAAGCAACACGAGATATGACCTTCACAAGTGGCCTCACGAATCAACTTTATTTTGCCCATATCTTTAAGACAAATGGAGGGCAGGATAAAAGGGAAGTTGATTCGTGTATAGGGAAGCACGTAGGTCCACTCGAAGGAGGTCAAATCAAGTGCGGGGATGTCGAAGTCGAAAATCCGATTTCGACATCCTGAAAAATTCGGATTAAGGTTGCGAGTATTAATTATGAAAATTGCGGAAGCATCCATGCAGTTCCTGGCGACTTTGGAGCCTTCGTCGCGGATAGCGTTAAAATTTCCATTATAAACAGTTAAACTGGCGGTTACGGTAAAGTCGCGAACCAACCGCCAGCAGTCAAAACAGTGAGTATCAGAACGGAAGCATAAAAATTGACGGAAACAATATGAAAATAAAACCCTGTTGATTCCTGATATTCTGATACTCAAATCTCCGCTGGCGGTGCATCGGTTGCCGATGCGGGGCTTCACGGCACGGAACACGCCGTGCATGGGGTTAGTGGACCGGAGACCGGTTGTATGCCGTAACCTGGCCATGGGGTTCTGGGTACCGCTTCAATATTGCCCTGAACCAGGTCAAATGAGATGGCTGAATGCCATGTGTCACAAGTCACTACACAAACCCCAAAAATGTGTTCACTCCCAAGCCTCTAAATCCTAGCCCAATGGGGGAGGTGGCGTGTCATGACCTAGAGTGGCACTCAGGACCATGCCCTACCCTGACATAACCTTGGTTGGACTTGGAGTCGAATGGGCTTAGAGAAATGACCTATGAGTTTGAACTCATAACATGCCAAAAAACTGCCAATTCACACCATATTGGCCATATATCACATATATGCTCAAAATTGAAGTTACCACTTATCCGAAGGCTCAGAGCATGCATGGAATCGAAGTTTAATATTCATGGAGGATATAGACCAAAGGTCAATGCCCATGTACATCCCCACTTTACCCTCGAAACCCCTTCGGATATGGGCGCCACGCACTGCCCAAGTCAGCCCATGATCTTGAGACCAATTCTTGTGATCCTTCGTGCGCCCAGCCAAATGGAGTACGCGATCCGGCATATGGTGGTGTTCAACTCCAAAGCATATGCCAACATATGAACAACATACCATGGGTCGACTCTCCATAGGCTTCTTGCTGTTTGCCGACCAGGTAAGTACACAAAACGCAAAAATGAGCAAAAATTGAGGTCAAAAACATGAAAATATGCCCAAATACAAAGTTGTCATGATAGTATATCTCTATGCTCACCCATGATATCTGCTCATGGTTCAATACACAAATGATTGGAACCATTTACGAACAATTCCCCCACTTGGATCCCCAATCGGGCGCATGGAGATACCTTCGCCACACATATCTACATGCCCCATGAAAATGGGAGTGCACTCATGGATCTACTTGCCAAACATACCATGAGCAATACATATGCGGTAGACTTAGTCTAGCGCTTTGAATACCACAATTGGGACATGGGCAAAGCCCTTGTCACGTATGGCTCCCCATCTCTTCGGCCACACGAGGATATATAACATGGGCGTGAGCATATCAAGACATATACCATGCATATAACACATACCCTCAAAATGTGGCTCCCACCACGATATGCCATGTCCCTCCATGGTCATAACTTCACGTTAAAAATACGTGGGAACCCAAGGAAAGCATCTATGCAACCCCAACACTCATGCGGTACACTCGAAAGTCGCACTAAAATATTCGGTTGCACGGTCCCAGAGTTATATATCACATTATACCCTCTTGACCTTTATCCCTCGCTACACCGGGCATGTGTGCACACCAAAGGCGTTTGATGCTTCCTAAATTAAGTTGAGACCAATGCGCTTGCAACGCAACCTTCCTTATTCTCTTTCCTCAAACTCGCGCGTAGATATGGCCCTTCAAAGTGGTCCCACGATTCACTTTTGTTTCCGTTATATCTCCAAGTCAAATGGGTGGCAAGTATAAGGGAAACCTGATTCGGGTATAGGGAAAAGAGTATGACCACTCGAAGACGACAAAATCAAGTGCGGCGATGTCGAAGTCGAAAATCCGATTTCGACATCACGAAAAATTCAGATTAAAATTTCGAGTGCTTATTTAGAAAATTGCGGAAGCAACGAACCCTTTGCTGATGAAATCTGACCCTTCAACGGAGTATCCGCCAAAATATCTGGAAATAACAGTTAACCAATGGGTTAACGCAAAATCGCGAGCCAACTGACGGTCGCCGATACCTTGACCATCAGAACGAAAGGCTGAAAAATTACGGAAACATCATGATAATAAAACCCTGTTGATTCCTGATATTCCGATATATAAATCTCCGCTGGCGGTGCCTCGGTTCTGAATATGGCCGCTCGTAGCCGGAATAGCCAAACTTCTCACACTATCACATCGGGTTAGTTCAGGTGGACGGGAGAGTATGATATCAGCCAATGGCGGCTTGCCGGCACATAGATACACACCCCAAGTGACCCCAAGATGGCCACGGGGGTCCGAACCGGCTTCACCCCCCTTCTCAGAGCGTTGTTACCGCTCGGAAGTCATTGAAGAGAGGACGGGAGGACCCCAATGGGCTCCAACCCCCCCCTCCATGTCCCAAGGACACATGGAGGCCCCACACACGTCGTAGGCGTCCCCCATGCCCCAAGGGAGGGGTGAGGACACTGATACTCAGCGCCCTACGCCATATCCGGTCTCCTCTTGATCTACAACATGGACCAAGGGGATCAAAGATAGAAAAACGTCGTCGGTCGACCTAAATAAGTATACCACAATGAAATATATATGTGGAGATCGAGTGAAGGGGGTATATGGCCAATCAAGGCCGAAAAATCCCCGGATGAACGCCCTCACCCTTCTCCCCAAGCACAGAAACAAACAAAATGCCAAGGGGGGATCCATTACGGTGCTACAGCAGCAACCAAATGGACCAACACGTCCTTGACATCCAAAGAAATATTCTTTTTCTTTAGGTAGTCCATCCAGACCGTGGTATACCTCGGCACGAAACTGCTCGGAGGTTCCCACGAATCCCTGGATGCGGCAAATCCCTTCCAACGGACTTTATAAAGCCTACCCCTAGGCGTCCCCGGGTCCGGCTTGTCCGCCAGAATCTTCTCGGCGGTGAAGTCGTCGTCCTCACCCTCGTCGTCCGAGTCCACATCGCCGGCCGTGAACTCGAAGGTGACGGGACGTCCGCTGGGGTCTGGTGCTCGGGGACGAAGCTGGGTATGGTCGCGGTCCAGGATCTTGTTATCCCCCACACGAACCGCATACACATCCTGCCCAACCTTCCGCACGATTACCCCCGGCACATACCAAGATGCCTGCCGATGCCTGGACAGGACATCCTTGTGGTGCCGCTCCACCCACACGGTGTCTTGGAGAGCATACTTCTGGACCTTTCCCTGCTTGAAGTACTTGGCCCTCTTGTCATGCTCGTCCTGAAGTGCCTTGCACACCTTGGCCGCCGTGTCGTCCGCCTCAGCCATCATGGCGTTCGCATCCCGGGCCACTTTGCCATGGTTCAACCACGGGAGAGTGCGTGACACTCGATCCCGTAGGAACAGGATGCGATGGGGCGACAGTCCAGTGGGCCTCGGAAGGTCGTGATACGCTTGGAGCACTCTCCACAGCGAGTTATACCAGTTCCGGCCCGGTTCGTCAATGTGCAGCTGGCGGAACTTCTCGAACATCTGCCGCCCGGCCACCTCAGCACGGCCATTCGACCGGCTGTGGTACGCCACGGTCTTGGCGTGCCGAATCCCCATGTGCTTGCACATCGTCTTGAACCACGTCCGCACGAATTGACTGCCCCGATCGCTGCAGATGACAGCTGGGACATCAAAGATCGTCAGCCAATGCCTGATCATGGCATTAGCGACGGTCTTGGCCTGCAGCCCCACTCCATGCTTGTCCTTCTTGTCCTTCTTCTTGGACTTCTTGCCAGGGACCACCACGATATACCCACTGTGCCTATCCACCGCCAGGATGACACAGTCGTAGGTCTCTCCTTCCACGGTGACCTCAGGCATGGCGAATACATCCATGGCCACGGACCGCATAGGGGCCTCCGGTATAGCCGTGTACACCGGGTTGCCCGCTGTGGAGTGGTTGGGGCTCTTCGTGGCCCGACACACGGCACAGTTGCTACAGTACCTATCCAGGATGGCGTAGTACCCCGGAGGGAACTTGAAACGCCACTCCAGGTCCTGCTGCATCTTGTCTCGGCCAGGATGCATGAGCTGGGCGTTGTGCCAATGGTCAATGAGCTCCTCCACTCGGTTCTCGGGCACCAGCAGCTTGTCCTTGAGGAACAACTTGTCCCCATCCTCGGTCAAGCCCTCAGGCCACTCGTCGTCCGACGGGGCGCTCACGGCATTCCAGTACTTGCTCCAGTGCTCGGATGCCGCGTAGTCATCCGACCAGTCCTCTGTGAGCACCGACCTGACTAGCTCTACAGGGGCCACCATCCACTGCTCGAGGGTTTCCTCTCGAATAGCTTGGACGCGGGCACCCCGGAACTTGGCCAGGTCCGTACGGTTTGCCATCACCACAAAACACTTGACCCCCTCTTGCTCCATGGCCTTCTCCATCTCGATGATGCGCTTGGCCTCCTCGGTCTCCTCAGCGTCGCCATGGCTGGATATGTCCATCCACGCCTTGCCCGCGGGGTAGGCCCAGCGACTGAGGCAGTCTGCCACAGTGTTGTCCTTCCCCGGGACGTATACGACGCTGAGGTCGAACTTGGCGAACGTCTCGTGCCATCGGGCCCTCCTTGCCGCCGGTCCCGAGGGGGTGTCGACGTGCTCCTTGTGCCAGCTCCGCAAGGACTGATGGTCCGTGCAAACCACCACCGGTTGCAATCCGATGTGGCCAGACCACTTCCTGAGCGCACATACAATGGCGTACGTCTCCTTCTCCCTCGCGGTCCAGGTGCAGCGTTGGCCCTCGGCCAGGATCCGGCTCCAGAACGCCACGGGTACATGTGACCCGTCGTCTCGGATCTGCTCGAGGACTGCCCCCACAGCATAGTCCGAGGCGTCCGTCCGTAGCACGAATCCCTTGTCCGGGTTCACCAGGAATAGCCCCAGTTGCCCCAGAAGTCGCTCCTTCAGGCGGCTGAACGCATCTTCGGCCTCAGGGGTCCAAGCAAGCTTCTTCTTGCTCCCCTTCCGGCCATCGAACTTGCCCACTTGCAGCATCTTGTGCAGCGGCCCCGACAGTTCTGCATACATCCGGACATAACCCGAATAGTAGTTGCAGAACCCCATGAAGGACCGGAGTTCGCTGATGGTTTGGGGCTTCTCCCAGTGGTGCAGGGACGCCAGCTTCCCAGGCATGGGACGGCGTTGCCCGTGACCAACCACGTGACCCGCGGACTCCACTTCCTTCACGAAGAGTGAGGCTTTGGTGGGCTTGCACACCATGTTGTGCTTGTCCAACTCGCTGAGCACTCGGCGCAGATCCTTCTCATGCGCGTCGATGAGCTCGTCCTCAGTCATGTTCTCCGTGCCGGACCCGATGATGATGTCATCCACGAAGGGGTCGGCACAGTCCCGGACAGGACCGAGTAGGTCCTCCATCATGCGCTGGAAAGCGGCGTTGCCATTCTTGGCGCCCATGGGCACCACTTTCCACTGCATGGGCCCCAGCGGCGTCGACATCGCTGTGCAGGGCCTGGAGTCCGGGTGTAGCGGCATCTGGTGATAACCGTGTTTCAGGTCCAACACCGTGAAAATCCGCTTTTTCTGTTGTTTTTGGAGGATGGAGTCGATCAGGGGAAGCGAGTACGAGTCGTGCTCGGTCTGCTCGTTCAACCCTCTGTAATCAACCACCAACCTCCACTCGCCCTTCTCCTTCTTAGGCACGATGAAGGCTGGGCTGGTGTAACCGCCCCACGCGAAAAGGGCAGAGTGGCCCGGGCTCCAACCAGCGCCACTGTAAAAACCAATTCCCTGCAATCCCTGCAAGGATCAAACACAAAGAAAAAAAAAAGAGCAAACTGCTTCCACACAAGCAGTGCAGAATTCCAAAGCTGGGCAAACACGCCAGCGCAAGGACTCATCAGAGTCCACTGAGTGTCTCTCCAAAAGAAGACACCCCACAAAATTAGGTGCAAAGCCAAAAAACTCATGCAAAAACAGGCCTGAACTCAGGAGGGTCAGCGCCAAGGGCAACTGCAGCGGCAGCGCCATCGCTGATATATATATAAGCCACTGAAAAAACTCGAACCCCAAAACAGCCCAGATGCCACAAAGGCACACCAGGGCACTGTCTCAAAAAAGTAAGGCAAACCTGATAATATGTATGCACCAACCAGTGCAAAACACTTGGCGACTGAGGCTGTCCGCGCCTCAGTGACATACCTGTTTTTCTCATCAACTCATTTGAAATCGGATTCACCTGACAAAAGGGAGCACCCCTGGGAGCTGAGGGTGCAGACACACATTTTACACCCCATTTGTACTCGTACTCGCGTCCGTCACGCGCTGCGCCTTCAAAGAGCTGATCGCAAGCAGCAGACCATCAAATTTTCGCTCCAGACGCTCCAAACGCTCTGTCGTTGACGAAAACGCTTTAGATTCAAGCACAAGCTGTTGAAAGCGAAGCGCAAACTGGTTCTGCAGCTCCACAAAGGCACGCTCCTCGTCACGAGAAACTCCAAACCAGTCCGTGCGCCGCTCCGCTTCAAAGGCTTCTAATTCCGCCAGATCCGTGCACTGGATGATCTTGTCCACAATCCAAACTCCCAAAGCGCACTCAAACTCAGCTGCTCCACAAAGGATACAAACACGTGGGCGACTTAACATACTGCGAAGGCAACGGAACAGCGACCGCTCACGGATCACCAATAGATTTGACGATCTTCGAAAAAAATTTTCTTCAGACAGGTCGTTCACTCCCAACGCCGATCGTACACGCCGCCTGGCAGCATCTGCTTACCATGTAGCTGTTCACTGTCCCGTTGACATGCTCTCCAGCATTGACACAAGCACGAAGAGAAACTCCTTCACAATCATTGACAAACCCGAAAAAAAATAGACACTCAGAAAGTGTCAGTGAACATGGTCCTAACAGCGTCACACACAAATAACAGCGACCAGAAGTGATCAGCACGTACACCCGTGTCGACAGCACGTACAGCCACCACGCCCCACTCAATGTTTGCGTCCAGCTCGTTTGTGCCGTCGCTTGCTCTTCGCACCCTCTTCATCGTAGCCCATCTGTTGCTGCTGTAGCGTATCACGCTCTGCCTCCGGTCGGCGTTGCTCTTCCAGTGATATCGCCTGTTGCGTCGCTGCCTGTCTCTCCATACCACAATAACGAAGAAACATGTAGTTCTCAGCGCGCTCGTGTTCTCCTCTGTAATGGCGCTCGGCCGCGACAAGTTCATGCAGCGCACACAAATCCATCAGCACTTTGTCATTGAAGGCTCGCACCAGAACGCGCTCTGTCCTCTCACGCACGCGTCCCGTCGAATCCAAGCACTCATCAACACAGTCCGGCAGGTTGAAGGAGTAAAATCCATACTTCGCGTGTTTAGTGCAAACTTTTCCACGAGTTTTGTCATCAGGCAGAGCCACTGTCAACGACCGTACGCGCGTTTCACACACGTCAAACCCAAGACCTTCGTAGCCAACCCAGTGATTCTGAGGAAGCTCTCGCCGCATCAAGCGCACTGACCAGGGCTGGTACCATACAGTACGTGTACCGTTCGGTATCGATACCATACAGTACTCCGGTGTCCTGTATGGTATCGCCCAGGAGGCACCACTAAATGTCCGGATTCCTTGGTGTTACGATATATTCAAGCTGATTCCAACAACCAAAACTTTGTCCCAAAAACACCAGAAAATTTCAACAAATACTTGTCACCACAGACCTGATGCAGCTTTTGTCCTCAACCTCTTCTCAAAATGTGAATGGGCAAGCATCGGAGGAACACTTCTCTGGTTTTAAATGTTTCTCAAAACACCCTGCAAATGTTTCACACCTTAAATTGTTTGTTCCCTTTTATGCACTACCCTGCCTGCAGCTCAGCCAAAAAGACAATGTTTCTTAAAACACCCTACAAATGACTTTTCAGCTCTACCCTGCACCTCAGACACAAAAAATGCTTTAACGTCGACTTTACTGCACACTGTCTTCTTCATCAGAGTCACTCTCGTATGGTAGGACACACGGCTCCTGAAAATCAGGGTTCCGTACCTTGCGCAGCATGCGCATATTGTTGTATATGTACACCAGTTTCTCAGCTTTACCTGCATACAGACTGTTTCTGGCCTTGGAGTGTATGAACCCAAAAATGCTCCAGTTTCTCTCTGCTGAAGACGCAACACTGACTACAGAACACACTCGCAGTGCACACTCACGCAATGTTGCATTATCATAACAAAAGGTCTGCCACCACATCAGGGGGCTCATGGTCAGACCCCCCCCGTCCCACAGTGCTGGCTCAGAAAATTCCCCAGATCGCATCAGGAAGGATTGATACTGCAACCTGGCCTGTGCCACTTTTTCCTGGCCCACAAAGGCCTGAAACACTTTGTTCAGGTCATCACGAATTTCTTTTTCACTGAGAGGGTCCATATCAGGTGACATGAGCTGATGATTGAAACAGTAGGCAGCACTGTGGACAGGCACATGCAAGAATTTGCACCTTTCAGATACCAGTTCTTTCACCCTTTTCAAGTCAACCTTCGTGATTCCCTGAAATGACATCACGTGCTGCTGCAACCGTGACATGTCGTGATACACTAAACCCGTATATGATGGACCCTCAGTGTCAGCTCTGCGAATCATTTCAGCCAATGGCTTCAGCAGAGCCTGGGCATTGTTCAAAGCCCCCCAAAAGTCGCCACTGACCACCAGATTAACAACATCCTCAGCCCGAACACTCTCAGCACTGGCCACACTCCACCTCGTTGCCACCCAGTCAGGACTCACCACTGCTGACTGCAACGCAGATTTATTTTTCTGAAGCCAGCGCATGCAGGGGTAATTCGACGCAAACCTCGTCTCCCCGGGGAGGGGGGGGCTTGTTTCTGGCAGACCGTGCTTCGTTTGTTCATCCTTTAGAATGCCTGCTGCACGGAAGCGACCGCGAAAAAACCTCAGGATCACCCTCCCTGACTCAGTCGGCTTCTTCACAGAGGGGAGGTTGCTGATGTCCTTGTAAAGGAGATTATATGCATGGATGCAGCACCCTACCTTGGTCAGGTAGTGATCAGCTGCATATTTTTCGTCGGTGTCCAGAAGTCCTAGGGCGGATTGCATTACTGACGCATTGTCACTAATCACAGTGCTCGTGGGGCAAGGCAGTTCGAGTTTTCGAATGCAGTCAAGCGCACTGTGGATGCCGTCAGCAATGCGCTGGCTGTCCTTAATGGCTTTCCCTGGGTACTCTGCTTTTACGAACACAGCACCCTTCCTACCAACTAAGTTATAATTAATTACTGAATCACGTCGCACGTTCGAATAACCGTCTGATGTTAAGTTCAGATGGTGGTCAGAGGCAAACACTGCAGGAATCTCAGAACCCACTTTTCGGTACACAATGTCCACCCACTTGTCAGACAAAATGTGACGTTCGGGAGGGTACACTGACCTCAGTCCTCCCAAAACACAGGCAACCAGTTTATCCAACCACTTACGTAGCATTACGTCCTCCGTGATGTGGAACAGAATCCCACTGTGGAATGCAAATTCTGCAAACGCAAGGTCCAGCTCCTTGAAAGTGCTGCCCTGGGTCGTTGTGGGTGCCGGAGGGCTCGGGGCCGGCAAGACCAGTGGGGCAGGCACGCGAGGAGTCTCCCTGGATGTTGTTATTGGGGTTGGAACCGGATACACGAACACCAACGGAGGCGAGAGCAGCGACAACAGAAGCAAGGTCCATGCTGATTGTGGTCCGGCAGAAAATCCCAGTCTATGAAGAAAATTGAGGGGAATTATTCTAAATACATCTGAGTGTCCAAAACTGTCCGAATGAATTTAAATAATCCATTTATGTAAAATTGTATGGCCGATCAGGCCCGCGAGCGCGCGCCAGCGGCAAATGGCGATTCCAGCTAAAATAGCGGAATGCGGCGGATTTACGGGAAATGGACCGCGGAATCAAATCCGGCATATCAGAAATATATAGGAAATATCCTGTGACTGAGCTGCGAGGCGGCGGTTCCGCCGAAGCAAAGAAAATGACCAAAATGTAGCCAATCTGGGCAGAATGTCTGAAAATCTGAGCAGATGGGGCTAGCCGCACTTACACTCCCCCTCCAAAAACACACTGGGGTGTGTCGCTACGTCAACGAAGAACGTAGTGCGGGTAAGTCCCAGAAAAACATAGAAATGTAGCCTTGATGGGGCGAAATCTGCTTGATCTGACCTGATTTGGGCTGAATTGGCACTGATTCAGGATGGATGAACCTGAAATGAGACAGGATGAGAAGTGACGAACAGTCCTCCGTGCAGTAAGACATTAGGTCAAGGGCTAAAAAGCATGTAAACGTATCGAGAATCGATACCAAACCATGCATTGGTTGAGAATGAGGTAGATTATTGGTGGATTGAGTGGGGGGATCAAGAATTGGAGTGACATCTCAGCGCTCTGGCACAGTTTCGCTGTCGCGGGCACGCTACGGTGTCCTCGCCGAACTCTACATCGTGTTATCCCGCTTTTCTCGTTCTGAAAAGTACAGCATGTGGCTCAGATTTGGCGCATCTGGTGGATGATCACAAGATTCAGCAAAAATGAGAATGAATTTGAGCAGAGATTGAGGGGATTAAGCAATCACAGAGAGGTTAAACAAATACACATGTCGTCTACAGACCCTATTTGCACAGAAGATCATAAGCGTCAACGAGGTTAGGCAAAGCCGTCGACAGATCTTCGAGGAATGAGAGGAGATGACAAGGAAATCAATCTAAATTGTCCTAATATGAGTACATTCCCTGAGATGAAGGTGAAATGAAGCGGAATGTCTTCAACTGCAACTACTAACACTTTCGTTTAGACTAAAGTAAATATATATTGTCGTTTATTCAGCTCAATTGTGCTTTCCGGCACGTTGGTTCGCGAGCATCTAACAGATTCTATCAAAATGTGGATCATGTGATGATGCATCATGATGGGACATGCTGGCCCTGGATCCTTGGCATGTAACGCGCCGAAGGTTCGCTGAAGGCACTTTACTGACAGTATATAACTGAGAGACACCGAATGTACAGTGGCGGTGGTGTCAATCGACTTGGACAAGGCCAATCTTTCGTTGAAATCCCACAAGACACTTGGATTCACCATTCTCGACAGTTTCTGGTCGAATTGAGCTCACATTGGCGTGTGCCAAAAATACAACGAAGCTTACGGACTTCAGAGGTGGCTGTTAGAAGTCCCTAAAGCTCCTACATGAAGATTGTCTGAACAATTGACGTCTGGGTTTCGTACAACAGTGGCAGAATGATGGACAAACCTGAGAAATTCAAGGTAAATTTGAGGATCCTGAATCTGAATCTGGACTTTGGCGTCAGCATCACAGCAAATGAAGGTATGATCTGAGTTCCTGGCGTCGCATCTGGTGCAGCCAGTACTACAGGGGATACCTGTAGGGGTGAATGTCGCTGGCCAGCGTTTTGATTATGTACATTTGCTTCCATCTGCACGAGTAGCCAAATTCCAAAGATGCACAGACCAACAGAGACAAGATTACCCCGAATCTGCCCGAATTAAGCCTGAGTTTGGTTTTTTCTGAACACGGCAGCACACTCCGTCAGCGTATCTACGCCTTGTCTGCCGAACGGAGACCAAAGAAAAGTTGATTGACGTCAAATTATCAAACATTCGCAGTTCTCCACATCATGACATAAACAGAAAGAATGAACAGTGGATTGAGCAGAATGTGGTAGGATGGCTTCCTTAATTCGGCCAAGCACGAATGCATGTGACCACCAACCTGTCTGGCCTGGCCCTCGTACGGCTTGGGCGCTGCAGATCAGCGACCGAACTTGAAGCTTGGTCCTCATTTGGCTCCTGGGCTGGCCTGACCGCAGGAGGGGGGATCGACGGATCAGCCCTGGAATGTGGCTGCTGAGGGCCGTAAAAGGCTGGATCTCGATTCACCACAGGTCGTTTTCCGTCGCTCTCCACTTGTCTGTCTGGTTTCGACAAACAATCTGTCAGGAGTACACCAATTTCGGGGTGCTTCTTCAGGAAGTCGATGAACCCCTTGGTGTATCCATGGACAAAAGATTGGGCTGGTTCCCAGTTGTTGTGACTGGAATCAAAGCCCCTCCACTCACACAGAAATTCCCATTCGCCCTTGGCGTCACGTCTTGCTTCAACAATCCTCTTGAGTTCGTACTTTCCCCCTTCGATTACCCGATCGGACAAGTGTTTTGCAGTCCAAAAAAGGGGTTTAACTCGATCCTTAGGGGAGGGGATCTCTCTCTTGAGGCGATCGCCCGAAACGTCAATTTCCCTGCTGACATCCACACGGATCCTCCACCTGTTCTCCCCAAGACGTGCTGTAACAGCAAAGGGCCCCTCCCACAAGGGAAGAAGCTTGTCATCTCCGTCCAGGGTGGTTTTGGATTTTCGAAGCCAAACTCGATCATCGACTTCAAAATTGTGGGGGTTTTTTCGACCTTGATTTTGAACCCAAAGCCAGTCAGCTTGATGCTTCTCGATTAATTTCGACACAGATTTATCTGCTCGTTGGACTTCGTCCAAAAACAGCGAAGCATCCTTACAGGGGCGAGGATTATTCAACGGCATGTTCCACCAACACTTCTTTCGTCCAGAGACAATTTCATTTGGAGAAAGGCCATGATACAAAGGCGTGTTGTGGTAACGGCGAAGCAATGCGAAAAGAACTTCAAGCCAGTGGAAATCCTTCTCACTCGCGAGCTCCTTACGAAGCATATTTATAACAGAGCGGCCGGCTCTTTCGCCAGGCAGCGCTCGATGCGAGTGGATTTCACACCTGAGGTGGTGGATTCCAAGGCGAGCACACAATTCTCTCCACCATTCGGAGGTGTACTCTTTGCCTGAGTCCGTGACCACCTCGGATGGGACGTCCCAGCCTCCCATCCAGGTCTGCGCGCACCATTTGGCGGCAGCCTTGCCAGTCATCGACTCAATGTTGCAAGGCAACACTTGAATGTAGCCGGAATGACGGCACTGAATAAGGAGCACACCATTGACTTTTTTGTTAGTCCAATGGCACTCTTCGTCATCGAGCTCACCGAGATAGAAGAAATCACTGGTGACTCTGTTAAAGAGACGCTCCGGAATAGGATGAGGCCTCAGATGGCCGTGCTTCTTCGCGCTGGGGAGCGTCGAGACAGCACATTGGGCACATCCGGCTGCTACTTTCATGCAATGAGTGTAGAGCCTCGATCCAAACAGCCTATGCTTAATCATCGACCACAGTCGACGGCCATGTGCGTGGGGGGACTCCCATTTGTGCCACCAGTTTAACACTCGGGGGGCTAAGGCGTCTGGCACACACAATTTACCCTCCATCCACAGCTTCCCCCCATCCAACGAGTACTCAGGAAAAATCCCATCCCTGTGAGCATCTTTGGATTTGAGATTTCCAAAGACCTCTTTAAACATGGGATCCTGCAGGTAATCGGACGTCCAGTCTCGGATGATAAGGGAATCCTTAGGCAGGGGTGGAGTTTTGGCCGGATCTCGACGCTTAATGCCCTCGATCAACCGAAATCGATTTACTCGTCGGGTGTAGTCAAACCGTTTCACACTCCCTGAGGAGGGATCGGTGACTTTTTCCACGACATTCATCGTTTTGGTGCAGATCTCGTGAGCATGCGCCGGATCTGTGATGGCCGTGATGTCGTGACACGGCAATGCGTGCTGTTTGACAGCGCACTGCATGCATGCCCGTCGAATGAGTTTCTTTTCTTCCTGATCCCATTCGATGATGACATGGCGGTCCTGCTCCGTACCATGGATGTTGGTACTTTGCAGCCCCTCTGAGGCGGGGTAAGCCCATCGGCTCAGAGCATCCGCTACCGTGTTGTGTTTTCCAGGCAAATACGACACATGGAGGTCAAACAGAGAGAGAAATTTGTGCCATCTGGCCCGTCGACCAGCTGGGCTCGCGACAGTATCAATGTGTTCGGTGGCCCAATACTCCAGAGATCGATGATCCGTCAGGACCTCGACTCGATTGGTGCCAACCCACGATTGGTACTTTTTTAGAGCGCAAATTATGGCATACGTTTCTTGCTCACGCGGCGACCATTGCATTTGGCGTGGAGCTAGCTTCCGAGACCAAAATGCAAGAGGGTAATGATCGCCGGTGGCTTCATCAACCTGTTCAAGGACAGCTCCGATCGCGTACCTAGATGCGTCGGTTCTAATGTAGAAGGGTCGGTCAAATTGGGGCACATGCAACGTGGCGACTTCGCAGAGGGCTGCCTTCAAGTGATGGAAGGCCTCCTCGCACTCGTCAGTCCACTTGACACGAACCTTTGAACCTGCCTTGCCTGCATCTCTCCCTACCTTCAATAATTCAGTGAGGGGGGCAGCAAATTTGGCATAATTCGGCACAAAAGTGTGGTACAAATTGCAACAACCCAGGAATCCTCGCAACTCCGTAATCGTCTCAGGGCGCTTCCACTTCTGAATAGCGACGAGCTTCCCTGGACTGGGTCGTCGAGTGCCATTCTCTAGGAGAGAACCACAAAATTCGACTGATTTTAAAAACAATTTTCCCTTCTTTGGCCCACAAATCAGCTGATTGGCGTCAAGAATATCCAAAACTTGGTTCAGCTGCTTCTCATGTAGGGCCACCAGCTCGGCTTCGGTCAGTCCCTCCCCCTCCGTCGCGATGATTATGTCATCTATGTACACACTCACGAAGGCACGAAGCTCCGGATGGGTTGTGAACAGCACATCCTCCATCATTCTTTGAAAAAATGAGGGGGCGTTCTTCAGCCCCATGGGCATGACGGTCCATTGGACTGGGCCACATGGCGTGCACATACAGGTAAGAGGTCTGCTGTCCTTCCTCAACGGCATTTGGTGAAAGCCGTGACGGAGATCCAGCACAGAGAACAAACGACCTCTTGCCCTCTTGGCGATTTCCTCCTCAATGAGGGGCAGGGGGTGTGAATCCGCCTTTGTTTCGGCGTTGAGATTGCGAAAATCAACCACCATTCGCCAACCATCAATGGTGTTCTGGTCTGCAGGCGGTGGCTTCGGGACTGTGAAGGGTGAACAGCACCATTCGCTGGTCATACAACCCTCAAGCCAACCAAATTCCCTGAGATTTCTCTCGATGATTTTTCTGAGAATCTCATGTTTGTGTCCATGATTTTCATAAGGGCGCTGTTTTTTTGCCTTGTACCCTTCACGAAGCTCGATGAAGGCTTCACCGAACTGTCCACGGACAGGGGGGTCTTTGATCAATTTTCCTGAAAGGGTTGTGTCCTTCCGTTCCTCAAAAATCTTTTCTCTTGACCTTGAACACAATTCAGTGTCCACCTGATCGCCAGGAATTACTGTCGAAAAAACTTTGGCGACTTCTTCGGCTTTGGCAGGAAGAATCTTCTTACGGATGTCCCTAAACAGGTCCGTATCCACTGCCTCTTGAAGATAGGTGGGTCTTGTGTCGAAATCCCAGAGATTTTCCTCGTGATCCAGCTCCTCGAAAGGATCCATGAAAGCTTCCACAGGGGGTTTTTCATAAAAAACTCTGAATTTGCGGCGCGATTGGAGATTTTTCCTCGCCCGTGCACTGAAGATTCTTTTCGATGTCGACCGTATTGGGGAAGAGGGAGACGAGGCGGATCCATTGGACGTTGAATCACCTTGGGTATCTGACGAACAAAAATCAGAAAAAATAGATTCATCATCAGTACCACGCTCAACCTCAGATTCAGACCCAACACAGGAATCTGTACTAGAATCAGCAGAATTAGAGTCAGAAAGCCTTCCATCCACCAGGAATGCAAGCGAACTCCAGGACCGCTGTGGCAGGGGACCTGTGTCGTCCCTGGCATACAGCTTAATCTTCCTGGGAAGTTCGATGTAATCTACACAAATGTCCTGTAATTCCTGAAACCAAGGCTTGTCGTCCCACAAGGGCACAACCAAAATTGCCTGGGTTTTATCTTGCTTGATTTTGTGGATGACCTGCTGGATTAAGTGAAACGGAGGATTAATCCACAACTTCTTGTCCCATTTGTGGGTCCAAGCGTCGCTGAAGTGCTTGTCAAAGCGCTTGTTCATACGGTTAGCAAATGCATCATACTGTGGCCAAAATGAGTGATGTTCATGAAAGTATTCACAAATTGCATCGCGCCATTTGTCGACAACTCTGTAGGATGAAGAGTGCCAGCGCGAAGGGCGTCGTGGCTGGGAGTCCCTACGAAGACATTCTAACTCTTGGGAGTAATCGGCACTCCCATTCACCTCTGCAATGGTGACATCTTCACCAAATTTTGGTGTCACTTTTTGCTTCAAAAATTCTTCTGCACTTTTAAACCCTGCGTGCAAAAAACGAAATTCAGGACGCTCCAAGGGACCTGACTCCAGCAAAAAACAACGACGATGACCTACAGGCGCTACCCTGTTCTTACGAAGCCAAGGATGGCCTAAATAAAGGTCATATTTTATGTCAGCTCGATAGAAGTAGTCATCCTTAAGGACAACTTCTTCCACATTTTGCTCTTCCCAAAGGTCTTGAGCGACCAAATGGGTGGATATATAACAACCACGTTGCCCACCTGCGAGAGAATGTCCAGAAACTCCCTCGAGGGTAACAGGATGAGGCGATTCAAACACGCAGTCGTCGGGTAAGAATGCATTGGATTGGAGATTTACCTCTGATCCATTATCACACAAACAAGTGGCGAGGTGGAAATTTCCCTTGCAATCAGAGACCCACAGCTTTGTGACAAACTGACGAGCCCTGTGCTTGGACTGTACACCAACCTCGTCCACTACAACAGAAGGATCCGCTGCCGGATCCAGGGGAGAGGAGACAAGCGACCCTACATCAAGTAATGGTCGATCAGGAATTTGGGGATCATGCCTGAAATCGCCTGGGGAGGGGCGATTTTCGTGGCTCCCCTAGGCGTTCTGACCTCCAGCGGCTGCGTTAACATTGTGAACACAGCCTGTTTCGTCGATCCATTCATCTTGGAACGGATCATCCGCTGGATTCAGAGCATTTTCGACGTAATCTCGATCCGCATCAGACACCTGGTCTGCACCTGAGACCTGATCCACACGATGGTTGCCCTTTCCTCGTCCACGGCCACGGCCGCCGGATGATGGGCCACCACCGTCGCCACGCCCTCTGCCCTTACCAGAGAGGGGGTTCCTGAAGGATTTCCCTTACCCTTACCCTGTGATCCTGGAGCATTTCCTTTGTTTGTACCGGATTGAGGGGTTTGGCCTGGATTTCGATTTCCGCCTCCGGCGTTGACATTGGGACTTGTCTGGCCGTTTGGCTGTCCACCGGAGCCGGATGGAGTCCGATTCCCTTTGCCTTGGGACCCGCCAGGGCCTCCAGTATTTTTGTTCCCACCGGAGGGGTTCGGATTACCCTTTCCCCCCTTGGCACCATGCACCTGTCTGTCATTCCTGTCTGAATTCTGAGAATTACTGACATTTTCACCAATCACCTTGTGATCGTAAGCAGACCATCGGTGATTAGCAGTGGAATGTGTCTTAGCTCGGTTCGTAGAACCTAAAAGAAGACAGATGCTACAATGATCCTGAACATTCCGGGTGTCATTCACCTTTTTGTTGCCCTTTTGGGCCCCATTTTGGGTGTTTTGCTGGGTATTCCTGTTTCCCCCAAGACCCTCATGGAAATTTTGATTGGCGGCGTCAGCGAGCCTCTCAACCTCTTCCCACAGTTCCTGCGGAGTAAACGAGAACACCCAGTTCCTGGCCTTCAGACGATTGCCATGGAAGCTTACTCCCCTGTTGAGGACTTGGACAAACAAGTCCCGATCCTCGTGTTCATTGAACTTGATTTTCCACGTGTTTTCAGTGAATTTCACCTTGGTAAACGACGTGGGGGAGCACTTTTGAAGTGCCTCCCTGACGGTAAACCGATTGGCCGAGGCGTCAAAGCCATCGATCTCCGCGAACCAGGTCTTGACCTTTTCTTCGGACTGTCGATTCCGAAGGGTGGCGGCGGTTTCTGAGGGGATCTTGTCAAAAATCAGATTTTTCAGCTCGGCACTAGAAAATTTTTCGCCTGAATGTTCAGATTCTTCTACGAGATTCCAGAAGCGCTGTCTCTTGTCCTGCACCCCATGCAAGATTAATCGAGAGAACGAAGGAAAATTCTTCAACATCTGGTGGTAATGGTCCTCTGGCAGTCGAGATCCACGTACCTCCAACTGTTCCCACACCTCATCAAAGGTAAGGGGGGAACTTGAATCTTCACGATCACTCCAAGTTCTGAGCCAAGTGTTGGCCGGCGCTCCCTCAAGGCAGTCCAGAAGCGCCATCAAGAACTAATCATCCTGGAGTTTTTGAGTCTTAACCCACAGTTTAAATTCCCGTTGGAACTGAGGCCAACGTCTGGGGTTTCCATTATACTTTGGTTGCTTGGCAACCTGACGAAGTCGCAATGAAGTAGGATTTAGGAGTGAATCCAGCCCAACACCGGCCGTAATGGCAGACACCTTGGCGGCATCATTAGCCACACCAGCTCCGGCGAGGGTCTGGGCGAGCAACATCTGGGCAATTGCATTGGAATCAACAGCAGGAAGGGTAGTACGGGAGGCAGTTCGTTTGGCATTCTGAACCTCAGTCCTAGCCTTCGCCGATCTACTCTGTGATCGAGAGATTGTAACCCTTTCCTTTAACTTGGTCCTGCTGATCCGTGCATCGGTGGTCTTAGAGTCCACCGAAGGAGCAATCGAAAAAATTTCTGTCGCCTCCTCCGACGGTTCTGTTGTCTGATCCACCGATGATGCGCCCTCAGACCTCATGTGGGTCTTGAAAAGATCTTTAATTCCCAGCGTCTGAATGATGAGTTGCATTTGATCTTTGAGCAATTGGAGCTCAGAGTCTCGCTGAGATCTGCAAGAGCAGTCGGCAGGACAGTACATACCGTGTCCTGAAGGGCCTGAGCAGGCTGTCGGACCGCTAATCTCAGTGGTTCGCAGCCAGGAGTCCACTTGGGGAGCTCCTTCAGTCCTAATTTCCAGGCTTGCCTGCCTAGCTGCCTCTAAGATTCCTTCCTCGACCGCGGCGGCTAGATCGTCGCGGATGGAAACAGAGGGATGAGGGGCGGAGGGCCCGGCAACCGGTGCCTTGGTCTTCTCCTTCGGGAAGGGGCTTGCCTCCCAGATCTGCAAGAAAATGGCAAAAGATTCATCTTCTTGAGAACACCACCACATCCTGGTATTAATTTCTTCTTGAAGAAGGAAAAAATATTCAAATAAAAATTCAGAGGCGATTCTTTCTTGTCCTATCAGCTTAGACGTGGCTAATAGACACAGGGCCTCAAGACTCTGAAGGTTACGGGTCACTTCTGAAGACAAATGGTTGTCCCATTGTGCCCAATTGTCTGGTCGGTTATAGGTAGGTACCTCACCTGGACCACCCATCTCAATGTCGTCAATGTCGGCTTCGATGGTCTCGAATGAAGGACATTGGTAAGGGATGTGGGTACCTGCCAGCTCCGTAAGGTCCACCGGAGCGTTGCCATTAGCGTAGGCTGGGAGATTCCAGCTACTTGATGGCCAATTTCGACTGGGATCTTGATTGTAATCTGGGCCTCCACAGCTGCTGATTTGGGTCCTTCTTGGGCAATTTGGGCTTGCGCAAGGCATTCCTCTCAAGGCCTCGTTCGCACAGCACCACGGGAGCGTGATCGTTACGTCTCCGGAGGTTGCGGAGTCTACAGGGCCGTACTGAGGGGCTAGCTGTGGTTGGGACACCAAAGGAACAACATTCAGGTAGCCTCTGCTACCATGAAAGTGCTGCCCTGGGTCGTTGTGGGTGCCGGAGGGCTCGGGGCCGGCAAGACCAGTGGGGCAGGCACGCGAGGAGTCTCCCTGGATGTTGTTATTGGGGTTGGAACCGGATACACGAACACCAACGGAGGCGAGAGCAGCGACAACAGAAGCAAGGTCCATGCTGATTGTGGTCCGGCAGAAAATCCCAGTCTATGAAGAAAATTGAGGGGAATTATTCTAAATACATCTGAGTGTCCAAAACTGTCCGAATGAATTTAAATAATCCATTTATGTAAAATTGTATGGCCGATCAGGCCCGCGAGCGCGCGCCAGCGGCAAATGGCGATTCCAGCTAAAATAGCGGAATGCGGCGGATTTACGGGAAATGGACCGCGGAATCAAATCCGGCATATCAGAAATATATAGGAAATATCCTGTGACTGAGCTGCGAGGCGGCGGTTCCGCCGAAGCAAAGAAAATGACCAAAATGTAGCCAATCTGGGCAGAATGTCTGAAAATCTGAGCAGATGGGGCTAGCCGCACTTACACTCCTCCTTCAGTCTCTTTTGCATGTCCAAAATTTTGGGCTGCTTGGTGGCTGAAGCTCCATCAGGCGAATCCTCTGCAGCACGCTTCTTCTCATTCAGTTCTTTCAGCTTCTCTTGGGACTGGAGTCTATGCAGCTTCTTTTTGGAGTTCTCCTCAAGTTCTTGCAGCACTGCCTTTTTGATCTCTTCTGGGACTTTCGGGCATACTGCCCCACCGCGTCCACCTTGCCCTGCAAGATGTGCTTTGCCACGCGCCGGGCCATCCCAAGCCTTCCCCAGGTAGTCACAATATTTACACTTCCAGTCCTTTCCTGTCCTTGCAGTCGTTGTGGCAACGGAAAGGGTGAAGTGCTCCTCCAGAAACCCACTGCTCCTAGGAGCCATGTTCTGCGCAAGCAACACTTGAAGCCTTGTCCATGCTTCGAAGCAATCGCATCAACACATGCTGCCTATATCGTCCGAGCTGCAACCATTGTTTCCCAGAAACACAGGGCATCTGCGTTCGCTCACACAACCACTGAAATTCTGCATAGCGCTCCATGTCCCATTGACGGTTGAACACCTCTGCCCAATAATCGTTCAACGACGCTTCTTCGTCCATTTGTGGGGACTGGGGTTGCGTTGACGCGTCTGCACGTGTCGTCGTCTGAGCGCGCGCCATTCGCCTAGACGCGTTCATCCTTTGATCGCGGAGGAGGGCCCACTTTATTGTGGAGGACGGCACGTACTTCTTCGTTTGTTGTCCAAGCCTTTGCATGCGTCCTGCACAGCTTGTGCTTCTCCGATAGTCGTTGTGCACGGCTTTGAACGCGTCCTGCACGAGCACGTCCTCACATGGCCCATCTAAAAGGAGGGATTTAAAACCTTGCGAGCAGTGTTTTTCAGCGTACACGGCACCGCTGCTGGAAACTCAAGCACCGCTGAATGCGCATTTGCAACGCGGTCACAACAATACTAGTATTAGCAGAATTCGTTCTTATGTTCTCAAAACTGCGACATTACGATTCAAGACTAAAAGTGGTGCCGTAATGCATAATAATGCTAATTACCAACATCGGTAGTAAACTTGCGATCCAGCAGCGTGTTTTTCGCAATATTTCAATTCATCTGGCAATTTTCCGTCTAGCGTGCGCGCGTGCTGCAATGCGGTGCCTGTCTGCGGCACCATCTCAATACCGCACACGTGCTGTGCGGTATTAATACCGGATGGTACGCGTTCGCGGACGGTACGCGTTCATGAACGCCGTTCGGTACCAGCCCTGGCACTGACACTTCAGCGTGGCCGTCAAACTTCTCATACTCTGTAAAGTGACTGTGAAACTCTTCGGCCAATCTGGTAGTACTCCCCATGGCACCCGGAACTTAGGAGTCGATCTTGTAACCGGCCATACCTCCGTATACCCCAATCCCACAAGTACACCAAGAGGATGACTGATTATGAACCCAGATCGACAAATCCTTTGTCCAGGTCTACATCATATATCTACAAAATGAGATAACAACACACAATGCTTTTTATAATACAATCTCTGTGAAACATGCACTAAATGTCGTAACAAATCTTGGAGACTACGCACACGCGCGCGACCTATAATCTACAGAGACCACGTCCGCATGCACTGCAGCTCAATCCCATTACAGCTGGCCCACTCACTGTCGGATGGTTCGATCCATCCCCGCTCAATGAACTCGGCCAACAGCTTCTTCATGGCCTCGGCCCGATCGCCCTGAAGTTGGTACTCCCGATGACGATAGATCTTCGGGTTCGGCCTCAGCTTGATCTTCGCTGTACCAAACCTCCCACGATCTGGAGGGTTCTTGTTGGCGACGCCACTGAATAGCCGCGGATAGGCTTTGATCAGCCTCTCCTTCAGCTCGGCGACCTTCGGGTTCTCCTGGGCCTCTTCAGCCGCTTGCTTCGGTATGGATACAACCGACTGCACTGCGGTATAGGCCTCTTCTGGGTCCGATTCCGACTTCTCCTCGTCCGATATGCCGTCTTCATCGTCGTGGGGTGCACCTCCCACCGATAATCTTCGGAAATTTGCGGCCTCGGGCTGGTGACTGTCGCTATCGGCTCCCATTCTTGGAAAACCCCATGTTGGTGGGTCCGACCCAACCGGACCATCGTATTGGTCCGCGATGTGATCCATGACCCTCGCCACCAACTCGTCCTTCTCGTACTTGCCGGTGACCAACATCTTGTCATCCCACCAATGCGGAGATGTGACCATGGCCCGCCTCTTCTTGGCTGCCACACGGTCGTGCATCCCCATCCGCATGTAGTTGACGACGTCGTCGATCTCGGCGTGGGACAGGACGTCAATGCCATCAATAGGCTGATCCGTCCCCTCCTTGGGCTCAAACATGACCTTCATGGGCACCGCCTCCACCCTACGGATGAGTGCTTCATCACCCGTGGGCTGGGCTTGCGCCCCATCCACCAGGAAAGCCTTGGTACCCCACGCTTGACCCGGGGAGGGCATTGATACACCCTTGGCGTCGATGAACAACTCCTCCTCTGGCCCGAATGACATCTCGTTCAGGGTGATGGAGTCCAGCGTCGACTTGAGACCCTCCAGCGGACATGGGGTGGATCCTATGCCGGTTATGACCATGCAGGATCCCCTTCGCCCTATCCGCGATGATCTTCTCCACCGTACGTCTGGTATTGTCCAGGGAGCCATGCCAATACATGGGTCCCCACTTCTTCAAACCCCAATGCCTGTGCCAGGCTGAGTCTCCTCGATGCCAATGCCTCCTACACTTCCGCAGAAGTGGGGCATCCCGGGAAGCGAAGACGTCCGTCTCGGGCGCTTCGGCTCCCAGCGTATGGATCATCCTGTCGTACACCTGCGGCGCCATTCCATACTCCGTGAGCTGAACTCCGCGGTCTCCTCTGGACTTGGCACCCACAGCTTGCACCGCTCGGACGATCCGATCCTCTTCCTCAGCATTCCATCGGGATGATCCGCATGCATAGTCCGTGGACAGCCATGTGAGGCATTCATCATCCTCCCGGACCAGCGTTGCACGATGGGGAAGGGCTCCAATGGCGTTTGCCACCATGAAGTCATACCCCATGATCATATCCCAATCGGTAATGTCGGCCACATAGAAGTTCCCGGATAGTGTGCTTCTCTTCGCCTGATCAGGGCGGTTCAAGCGCTCATGCTCCCAGAATTCCATACTGATAGTGGCCTCATGGGTGCCACCACCCATAATCTCTCCGTTGGCGACCTTCAGGCGGACCGGTCTCCGGCTGGGCTGCAGGAATTCCTCCTTGAACAACCCTCTCCGGACCAGGCTCACCTGGGCACCCGTATCCACCAACACATCCACCACCTTCTCCTCTCGTCCGCACCGTACTCGCACTTTCAAGTGCAACTGCCGCTCGTCGCCATGAGGTGTATGGACGACTCTCACGGCATGCAACTCTAGCACGTCCTGGTGCATCAGGACTTCAAGGGTATGGTCACGGATGGTGTAGATCTTGGGTTGGTCCTGCCCGTCCACGGGGCTCTCCGTGGTCGCTCCTTCCTTCTGAAAGTGCTGCCCTGGGTCGTTGATGGTGCCGGAGGGCTCGGGGCCGGCAAGACCAGTGGGGCAGGCACACGAGGAGTCGACCTGAACGCTGCTATTGGGGGTAGAACCGGAGACTCGAACACCAACGGAGGCGAGAGCAGCAACAACGGAAGCAAGATCCATGTTGAGTGTTATCCGGCAGAAAATCCCAGTCTATGAAGAAAATTGATGCGGATTCTAATATGCACATCTGAGTGTCCATATCTGTCTGAAAAGATTTAAATAAATCCGATTGTGAAAAATATTTGGCCGATCTGGCCCGCGAGCGCGCGTCAGCGGCAAATGGCGATTCCAGCTAAATGATCGGAACGCGGCGGATTTACGGAGAATGGACCGCGGAATCAGATCCGGCATATCAGAAATATATAGGTCTGATCCTGAGACTGAGCTGCGAGGCGGCGATTCCGCCGAAGCAAAGAAGATGACCAAAATGTAGTCAATCTGGGGCAGATCTGTGAAAATCTGAGCAGATGGGGGTTAGCCGCACTTACACTCCCCCTCCAAAAACACACTGGGGTGTGTCGCTACGTCAACGAAGAACGTAGTGCGGGTAAGTCCCAGAAAAAAATAGAGATGTAGCCTCGATGGGGAGAAATCTGCTTGATCTGACCTGATTTGGGCTGAATTGGCACTGATTCAGGATGGATGAACCTGAAATGAGACAGGATGAGGAGTGACGAACAGTCCTCCGTGCAGTAAAACATTAGGTTAAGGGCTAACAAGCATGTAAACGTATCGAGAATCGATACCAAACCATGCACTGGTTGAGAATGAGGTAGATTATTGGTGGATTGAGTGGGGGAATCAAGAAATGGAGTGACATCTCAGCGCTCTGGCACAGTTTCGCTGTCGCGGGCACGCTACGGTGTCCTCGCCGAACTCTACATCGTGTTACTCCCGCTTTTCTCGTTCTGAAAAGTGCAGCATGTGCTTCAGATTTGGCGCATCTGGTGGATGATCACAGGATTCAGCAAGATTGAGGATCAATTTGGGCAGAGATGAAGGAGATGAAGCAATCACAGAGAGGGAAAACAAATACAAATGTAGTCTACAGACCCTAAGTGCACAGAAAATCATAAGCGTCAACGAAGTTAGGCAAGGCCGTCAACAGATCTTCGAGGAATGAGAGGAGATGACAAGGAAATCAACTTAAATTGTCCTACAATCAGCAAATTTCCTAAGATGAAGGTGAAATGAAGCGGAATGTCTAGAACTGAAACTACTAACATCTTCGTTTAGACTAAAGTTAATATATATTGTCGTTTATTCAGCTCAATTGTGCTTTCCGGCACGTTGGTTCGCGAGCATCTAACAGATTCTATGAAAATGTGGATCATGTGATGATGCATCATGATGGGACATGCTGGCCCTGGATCCTTGGCATGTAACGCGCCGAAGGTTCGCTGAAGGCGCTTTACTAACAGTATATAACTGAGAGACACCGAAGAGTCGTTTATTTACAGTGGCGGCGGTGTCAATCGACTTGGACAAGGCCAATCTTTCGACTGAGTCCCACAAGACACTTGGATTCACCATTTTCGACAGTTTCAGGTCGGATTGAGCTCACATTGGCGTGTGCCAAAAATACAACGAAGCTTACGGACTTCAGAGGTTGCTGTTAGAAGTCCCTAGAGCTCCTATGTGAAGGTTGTCTGAACAATTGACGTCTGGGTTTTGTGCAACAGTGGCAAAATGATGGACAAACCTGAGGAATTCAAGGTAAATTCAAGGAATCTGGATCTGAATCTGGACTTTAGCTTCAGCATCACGGCAAATGAAGGTAAGATCTGAGTTCCTGGCGTCGCATCTGGTGCAGCCAGTACTACAGGGGGTGCCTGTAGGGGTGAATGTCGCCGGCCGGCGTTGACACTATGTACATTTGCTTCCATCTGCACGAGTAGCCAAATTCCAAAGGTGCACAGACCAACAGAGACAAGATTACCCCGAATCTGCCTGAATTAAGCCTGAGTTTGGTTTTTTCTGAACACGGCAGTACACTCCGTAGCTTTCGGCAGCGTATCTACGCCTTGTCTGCCGAACGGAGACCAAAAAAAAAGTTGATTGACGTCAAATTATCAAACATTTGCAGTTCTCCACATCAGTTCGAAATCAGGAAGAATGAACAGTGGATTGAGCAGAATGTGGTTGGGGCGAGGCTGAAGTCGGCCACGCACGAATACATGTGACCACCAACCTGTCTGGTCGGGCCCTCGTACGGCTTGGGCGCTGCAAATCAGCGGCCGAACTTGAAGCTTGGTCTTCATTTGGCTCCTGGGCTGGCCTGGACGCAGGAGGGGGGATCGACGGATCAGCCCTGGAATGTGGCTGCTGAGGGCCGTAAAAGGCTGGATCTCGATTCACCACAGGTCTTTTTCCGTCGCTCTCCACTTGTCTGTCTGGTTTCGACAAACAATCTGTCAGGAGTACGCCAATTTCGGGGTGCTTCTTGAGGAAGTCGATGAACCCCTTGGTGTACCCATGGACAAAAGAATGGGCTGGTTCCCAGTTGTTGTGACTGGAATCAAAGCCCCTCCACTCACACAGAAATTCCCATTCGCCCTTGGCGTCACGTCTTGCTTCTAAAATCCTCTTGAGTTCGTACTTCCCCCCTTCGATGACCCGATCTGACAAAATTTTCGAAGTCCAAAAAAGGGGTTTAACCCGATCCTTGGGGGAGGGGATCTCTCTCTTGAGGCGATCGCCCGAAACGTCAATTTCCCTGCTGACATCCACACGAATCCTCCACCTGTTCTCACCAAGACGCGCTGTAACAGCGAATGGCCCCTCCCACAAGGGAAGAAGCTTATCATCTCCGTCCAGGGTGGTTTCGGACTTTCGAAGCCAAACTCGATCATCGACTTCAAAATTGTGGGGGTTTTTTCGACCTTGATTCTGAACCCAAAGCCAGTCAGCTTGATGCTTCTCGATTAATTTTGAGACAGTTTTATCTGCTCGTTGGACTTCGTCCAAAAACAACGAAGCATCTTTACAGGGGCGAGGATTATTCAACGGCATGTTCCACCAACACTTCTTTCGTCCAAAGACAATTTCATTTGGAGAAAGGCCATGATACAAAGGCGTGTTGTGGTAACGGCGAAGCATGGCGAAAAGAATCTCAAGCCAATGGAAATCCTTTTCACTCGCGAGCTCCTTACGAAGCATATTTATAAGTGAGCGGCCGGCTCTTTCGCCTGGCAGCGCTCGATGCGAGTGGATTTCACATCGCAGGTGGTGGATTCCAAGGCGAGCACATAATTCTCTCCACCATTCGGAGGTGTACTGATTGCCTGAGTCCGTAACCACCTCGGATGGGACGTCCCAACCTCCCATCCAGGTCTGCGCGCACCATTTGGCGGCAGCCTTGCCAGTCATCGACTCAATGTTGCAAGGCAACACTTGAATGTAGCCGGAATGACGGCACTGAATAAGGAGCACACCATTGACCTTTTTATTGGTCCAATGGCACTCTTCGTCATCGAGTTCACCAAGATAGAAAAAATCACTGGTGACTCTGTTAAAGAGGCGCTCCGGAATAGGATGAGGCCTCAGATGGCCGTGCTTCTTCGCGCTGGGGGGCGTCGAGACAGCACATTGGGCACATCCGGCGGCTACTTTCATGCAATGAGTGTATAGCCGTGAGCCAAACAACCTATGTTTAATCATCGACCACAATCGACGGCCATGTGCGTGGGGAGACTCCCATTTATGCCACCAGTTTAACACTCGGGGGGCCAGGGCGTCTGGTACACACAATTTACCCTCCATCCACAGCTTCCCCCCATCCAACGAATACTCAGAAAAAATCCCATCCTTGTGAGCATCTTTGGATTTGAGATTTCCAAAGACCTCTTTAAACATGGGATCCTGCAGATAATCGGACGTCCAGTCACGGATTATAAGGGAATCTTTCGGCAGGGGTGGAGTTTTGGCCGGATCTCGACGCTTAATGCCCTGGATCAACCGAAATCTACTTACTCGTCGGGTATAGTCAAACCGTTTCACACTCCCTGAGGAGGGATCGGTGACTTTCTCCACGACTTTCAGTGTTTTGGTGCAGATCTCATGAGCATGCGCCGGATCTGAGATGGCCGTGATGTCATGGCACGGTAATGCGTGCTGTTTAACAGCGCATTGCATGCATGCACGTCGAATGAGCTTTTTTTCTTCCTGATCCCATTCGATTATGACATGGCGGTCCTGCTCCGTACCATGGATGTTGGTACTTTGCAGCCCCTCTGAAGCGGGGTAAGCCCATCGGCTCAGAGCATCCGCTACCGTGTTGTGTTTTCCAGGCAAATACGACACGTGGAGGTCAAACAGACTGAGAAATTCGTGCCATCTGGCCCGTCGACCAGCTGGGCTCGCGACAGTATCAATGTGTTCGGTGGCCCAATACTCCAGAGATCAATGATCCGTCAGGACCTCGACTCGATTGGTGCCAACCCACGATTGGTACTTTTTTAGAGCGCAAATTATGGCATACGTTTCTTGCTCACGCGGTGACCATTGCATCTGGCGTGGCGCTAGCTTCCGCGACCAAAATGCAAGAGGGTAATGATCACCTGTGGCTTCATCAACCTGTTCAAGGACAGCTCCGATCGCGTACCTAGAAGCGTCCGTTCTTATGTAGAAGGGTCGGTCGAATTGCGGCACATGCAACGTGGCGACTTCGCAGAGGGCCGCCTTCAAGTGATGGAAGGCCTCCTCGCACTCGTCAGTCCACTTGACACGAACCTTTGAACCTGCCTTGCCCGCATCTCTCCCTACCTTCAACAATTCAGTGAGGGGGGCAGCAAATTTGGCATAATTCGGCACAAAAGTGTGGTAAAAATTGCAACAACCCAGGAATCCTCTCAACTCCGTGATCGTCTCAGGGCGCTTCCACTTCTGAATAGCGACGAGCTTCCCTGGACTGGGTCGTCGGGTGCCATTCTCAAGGAGAGAACCACAAAATTCGACTGATTTTAGAAATAATTTTCCCTTCTTTGGCCCACAAATCAGCTGATTAGCATCCAGAATGTCCAAAACCTGGTTCAGCTGCTTTTCATGTAGGGCCACCAGCTCGGCTTCGGTCAGTCCCTCCCCCTCTGTCGCGATGATTATGTCATCTATGTACACACTCACGAGGGCACGAAGCTCAGGATGGGCTGTAAAAAGCACATCTTCCATCATTCTTTGAAAAAACGAAGGGGCGTTCTTCAGGCCCATGGGCATGACCGTCCACTGGACTGGGCCACATGGCGTGCACATACAGGTGAGAGGTCGGCTGTCCTTCCTCAACGGCATTTGGTGAAAGCCGTGACGGAGATCCAGCACAGAAAACAAACGACCTCTTGCCCTCTTGGCGATTTCCTCCTCAATGAGGGGCAGGGGGTGCGAATCCGCCTTGGTTTCGGCGTTGAGATTGCGAAAATCAACAACCATTCGCCAACCATCAATAGTGTTCTGGTCTGCAGGCGGTGGCTTCGGGACTGTGAAGGGTGCACAGCACCATTCGCTGGTCATACAACCCTCAAGCCAACCAAATTCCCTGAGATTTCTCTCAATGATTTTTCTGAGGATCTCATGTTTATGTCCATGGTTCTCATAAGGACGTTGTTTCTTCGCCTTGTAACCTTCACGAAGCTCGATGAAGGCTTCACCGAACTGTCCACGGACAGGGGGGTCTTTGATCAACTTCCCTGAAAGGGTTGTGTCCTTCCGTTCCTCAAAAATCTTTTCTCTTGACTTGGAACACAACTCAGTGTCCACCTGATCGCCAGGAATTACTGTCGAAAAAACTTTGGCGACTTCTTCGGCCTTGGCAGGAAGAATCTTCTTACGGATGTCCCTAAACAGGTCCGTATCAACTGCCTCTTGAAGATAGGTGGGTCGAGTGTCAACATTCCAGAGATTATCTTCGTGATCCAGCTCCTCGAAAGGATCTATGAAAGCTTCCACACGTGGTTTTTCATAAAAAACTCTGAATTTGCGGCGCGATTTGAAATTTTTCTTCGCCTGTGCACTGAAAATTCTTTTCGATGTCGATCGTATTGGAGAAGAGGGAGACGAGGCGGACCCATTTGACGTTGGATCACCTTGGGTATCTGACGGACAAAAATCAGAAAAAATAGATTCATCATCAGTACCAC
Source organism: Eutreptiella sp. 'Long Island Sound 2002' (assembly GCA_964036045.1). Classification (NCBI taxonomy): domain Eukaryota; phylum Euglenozoa; class Euglenophyceae; order Eutreptiales; family Eutreptiaceae; genus Eutreptiella; species Eutreptiella sp. 'Long Island Sound 2002'. The sequence goes on from OZ038390.1 coordinate 60,149,934, forward strand.
GCTCAACCTCAGATTCAGACCCAACACAAGAATCAGTACCAGAATCAGCAGAATTAGAGTCAGAAAGCTTTCCATCCACCAGGAATGCAAGCGAACTCCAGGACCGCTGTGGCAGGGGACCTGTGTCGTCCCTGGCATACAGCTTAATCTTCCTGGGAAGTTCGATGTAATCTACACAAATGTCTTGTAATTCCTGAAACCAAGGCTTGTCGTCCCACAAGGGCACAACTAAAATCGCCTGGGTTTTATCTTGCTTGATTTTGTGGATGACCTGCTGGATTAAGTGAAACGGAGGATTAATCCACAACTTCTTGTCCCATTTATGGGTCCAAGCGTCGCGAAAATGCTTGTCGAAGCGCTTGTTCTTGCGGTTAGCAAAGGCATCATACTGTGGCCAAAAGGAATGGTGTTCATGAAAATATTCACAAATTGCATCGCGCCATTTGTCGACAACTCTGTAGGATGAAGAGTGCCAGCGCGAAGGGCGTCGTGGCTGGGAGTCCCTACGAAGACATTCTAACTTTCGGGAGTAATCGGCACTCCCATTCACCTCTGCAATGGTGACATCTTCGCCAAATTTTGGTGTAACTTTTCGCTTCAAAAATTCTTCTGCACTTTTAAACCCTGCGTGCAAAAAACGAAATTCAGGACGCTCCAAGGGACCTGACTCCAGCAAAAAACAACGCCGATGACCTACGGGCGCCACCCTGTTCTTGCTAAGCCAAGGATGGCCCAAGTAAAGGTCATACTTTATGTCGGCACGATAGAACCAGTCGCCCTTAAGGACAACTTCCTCCACATTACCTTCTTCCCAAAGGTCTTGAGCGACCAAATGAGTTGATATATAACAACCGCGTTGCCCCCCTGCGAGAGAATGTCCAGAAACTCCCTCGAGGGTAACAGGATAAAGCGAATCAATCACGCAGTCGTCGGGTAAGAAAGAATTGGATTGGAGATTTACCTCTGATCCATTGTCACACAAACAAGTGGCGAGGTGGAAATTGCCCTTGCAATCAGAGACCCACAGCTTTGTGACAAACTGACGAGCCCTGTGCTTGGACTGTACACCAACCTCGTCCACTACGACAGAAGGATCCGCTGCCGGATCCAGGGGAGAGGAGACAAGCGACCCTACATCAAGTAGTGGTCGAGATGGAATCTGGGGATCATGCCTGAAATCGCCTGGGGAGGGGCGATTTTCGTGGCTCCCCTAGGCGTTCTGACCTCCAGTGGATGCGTTAACATTGTGAACACACCCTGATTCGTCGACCCACTCATCTTGGAACGGATCATCTGCTGGATTCAAGGCATTTTCAACGTAATCTCGATCCGCATCGGACACCTGATCTGCACCTGAGACCTGATCCACACGATGGTTGCCCTTTCCACGTCCACGGCCACGGCCGCCGGATGATGGACCTCCACCGTCGCCACGCCCTCTGCCCTTACCAGAGAAAGGGGTTCCCGAAGGATTTCCCTTACCTTTACCCTGTGATCCTGGAGCATTTCCCTTGTTTGTACCGGATTGAGGGGTTTGGCCTGGATTTCGATTTCCGCCTCCGGCGTTGCCATTGGGATTTTTCTGGCCGTTCGGCTGCCCACCGGAGCCGGATGGAGTCCGATTTCCTGTGCCTTGGGACCCGCCAGGGCCTCCAGTATTTTTGTTTCCACCGGAGGGGGTCGGATTCCCTTTTCCCCCCTTTCCACCATGCACCTGTCTGTCATTCCTGTCTGAATTCTGCGGATTACTGATATTTTCACCAATCACCTTGTGATCGTAAGTGGACCATCGGTGATTACCAGTAGAATGCGTCTTAGCTCGGTTCGTAGAACCTAAAAGAAGGCAGATGCTACAGTGATCCTGAACATTCCGGGTGTCATTCACCTTTTTGTTACCCTTTTGGGCCCCATTTTGGGTGTTTTGCTGGGTATTCTTGTTTCCCCCAAGACCCTCATGGAAATTTTGATTGGCGGCGTCGGCGAGCCGCTCAACCTCTTCCCACAATTCCTTCGGGGTGAACGAAAACACCCAGTTTTTGGCCTTCAGGCGATGGCCATGGAAGCTTACTCCCTTGTTGAGGACTTGGACAAACAAGTCCCGATCCTCGTGTTCATTAAACTTGATTTTCCACGTGTTTTCAGTGAATTTCACCTTGGAAAACGACGTGGGGGAACACTTCTGAAGTGCTTCCCGAACTGAAAACCTGTTGGCCGAGGCATCGAAGCCTTCGACCTCCGCCCACCAGGTCTTGACCTTTTCTTCGGATTGTTTATTCCGAAGGGTGGCGGCAGTTTCGGAGGGGATCTTGTCAAAAATCAAATTTTTCAGCTCGGCACTGGAAAATTTTTCGCCTGAATGTTCAGATTCTTCCACTAAGTTCCAGAAGCGCTGTCTCTTGTCTTGCACTTCGTGCAAGATTAATCGCGAGAATGAAGGAAAATTCTTCAACATCTGGTGGTAATGGTCCTCTGGCAGCCGGGATCCACGTACCTCCAACTGTTCCCACACCTCATCAAAGGTAAGGGGGGAACTTGAATCCTCACGATCACTCCAGGTCCTGAGCCAAGTGTTGGCCGGCGCTCCCTCAAGGCAGTCCAAGAGGGCCATCAGGAACTGATCATCCTGGAGTTTTTGAGTCTTAGCCCACAGTTTAAATTCCCGTTGGAACTGAGGCCAACGTCTGGGGCTCCCATTATACTTCGGTTGCTTGGCAACCTGACGAAGTCGCAATGAAGTAGGATTAAGAAGTGAATCCAGCCCAACACCGGCCGTAATGGCAGACACCTTGGCGGCATCATTAGCCACACCAGCTCCGGCGAGGGTCTGGGCGAGCAACAGCTGGGCTAAGGCGTTGGAATCAGCAGCAGGAGGGGCAATACGGGAGGCAGTTCGCTTGGCATTCTGAGCCTCAGTCCTAGCCTTCGCCGTCCTACTCTGAGATCGAGAGATTGTAACCCTTTCCTTTAGCTTGGTCCTGCTGATCCTTGCATCGGTGGTCTTGGAGTCCACCGAAGGAGCAATTGAAAAAATTTCTGTCGCCTCCTCCGATGGTTCTGTTGTTTGTTCCACCGATGATGCGCCCTCAGATCGCATGTGCGTCTTGAAAAGATCTTTAATTCCCAGCGTTTGAATGATGAGTTGCATTTGATCTTTGAGCAATTGGAGCTCAGTATCTCGCTGGAATCTGCAAGAGCAGTCGGCAGGACAGTACATACCGTGTCCTGAAGGGCCTGAGCAGGCTGTCGGACCGCTAATCTCAGTGGTCCGCAGCCAGGAGTCCACTTGGGGAGCTCCTTCAGCCCTGATTTCCAGACTTGCCTGCCTGGCTGCCTCTAAAATTCCTTCCTCAACCGCGGCGGCTAGATCGTCGCGGATGGAAACAGGGGGATGAGGGGCGGAGGGCCCGGCAACAGGTGCCTTGGTCTTCTCCTTCGGAAAGGGGCTTGCCTCCCAGATCTGCAAAAAAATGGCAAAAGAGTCTTCTTCTTGAGAACGCCACCACATCCTGGTATTAATTTCTTCTTGAAGAAGGAAAAAATATTCCATTAAAAAATCAGAGGCGATTCTTTCTTGTCCTATCAGCTTAGACGTGGCTAATAGACAAAGGGCCTCAAGCGCCTCAAGGTTACGGGTCACTTCTGAAGACAAATGGTCGTCCCATTGTGCCCAAGAGGCTGGTCGATTATAGCTAGGTACCTCACCTGGACCACCCATCTCAATGTCGTCAAGGTCGGCTTCGATGGTCTCGAATGTTGGACATTGGTAAGGAATGTGGGTACCTGCCAACTCCGTAAGGTCTACCGGAGCGTTGCCATCGTCGTAGGCTGGGAGATTCCAGCTGCTTGATGGCCAATTTCGACTGGGATTATGAAAATTTGGGTCCCCACAGCTGCTGATTTGTGTCCTTCTTGGGCAGCTTGGGCTTGCGCAAGGCATTCCTCTCAAGGCCTCGTTCGCGCAGCACCATGGCAGCGTAATCGTTACGTCTCCAGGAGCGGCGGGGTCTACGGGGCCGTACTGGGGAGCTAACTGTGGTTGGGACACCAAAGGAACAACATTCAGGTAGCCTCTGCTACCATGAAAGTGCTGCCCTGGGTCGTTGATGGTGCCGGAGGGCTCGGGGCCGGCAAGACCAGTGGGGCAGGCACGCGAGGAGTCGACCTGAACGCTGCTATTGGGGGTAGAACCGGAGACTCGAACACCAACGGAGGCGAGAGCAGCAACAACGGAAGCAAGATCCATGTTGAGTGTTATCCGGCAGAAAATCCCAGTCTATGAAGAAAATTGATGCGGATTTTACTATGCACATCTGAGTGTCCATATCTGTCTGAAAAGATTTGGATAAATCCGATTGTGAAAAATATTTGGCCGATCTGGCCCGCGAGCGCGCGTCAGCGGCAAATGGCGATTCCAGCTAAATGATCGGAACGCGGCGGATTTACGGAGAATGGACCGCGGAATCAGATCCGGCATATCAGAAATATATAGGTCTGATCCTGAGACTGAGCTGCGAGGCGGCGATTCCGCCGAAGCAAAGAAGATGACCAAAATGTAGTCAATCTGGGGCAGATCTGTGAAAATCTGAGCAGATGGGGGTTAGCCGCACTTACACCTTCTTGCCACGTCCCGTACCCACATGTACTTCCCTTGGCAGGGCGCTGCAGGGGTTGGGAGTGGCGAAACTCAGTGGTTTTGGCTCTTCCGGAGCCGTCTTCGGCACCCGATGTGCCTTTGCTTTCTCAGGGATTCCACTGATTTTCGGAGGAGAGACCTCCGAGGTCCCACTCCCGTGGGGGCTCCTCTAAACTTGGCTTCCCGCAGCCCCTTCCGGCTGCGATCCGCCAGGACATTGTCCACCACGTTGCTGGGCTTTGAGTTCCTCCAGCGTCCTCAACATGTCCTCAGCAACCTCCTCGATCGACCTCACTCGTCGGTCTTGGCCAGGTCCACCACCATAGCCTCTTCCTCCGCCTTTTCCTTGGCCTTTGCCTTGGCCTTTTCCCCCGTCTCCGCCCTTCGCCTTCCAATCGGAAATCCGCTGCTCCTTGGGCTTCTTCTCGGGGTGGGCGGCGAAGTAGGCCTTCTTGTTGAAAGTGCTGCCCTGGGTCGTTGTGGGTGCCGGAGGGCTCGGGGCCGGCAAGACCAGTGGGGCAGGCACGCGAGGAGTCTTCCTGGATGTTGTTATTGGGGGTAGAACCAGACACTCGGACACCAACGGAGGCGAGAGCAGCGACAACAGAAGCAAGGTCCATGCTGATTGTGGTCCGGCAGAAAATCCCAGTCTATGAAGAAAATTGAGGGGAATTATTCTAAATACATCTGAGTGTCCAAAACTGTCTGAAAAGATTTAAATAATCCATTTATGTAAAAAGGTTTGGCCGATCTGGCCCGCGAGCGCGCGTCAGCGGCAAATGGCGATTCCAGCTAAAATAGCGAAACGCGGCGGATTTACGGGAAATGGACCGCGGAATCAAATCCGGCATATCAGAAATATATAGGAAATATCCTGTGACTGAGCTGCGAGGCGGCGGTTCCGCCGAAGCAAAGAAAATGACCAAAATGTAGCCAATCTGGGCAGAATGTCTGAAAATCTGAGCAGATGGGGCTAGCCGCACTTACACTCCCCCTCCAAAAACACACTGGGGTGTGTCGCTACGTCAACGAAGAACGTAGTGCGGGTAAGTCCCAGAAAAACATAAAAATGTAGCCTCGATGGGGCGAAATCTGCTTGATCTGACCTGATTTGGGCTGAATTGGCACTGAATCAGGCTGGATGAGCCTGAAATGAGACAGAATGAGAAGTGACGAACAGTCCTCCGTGCAGTAAAACATTAGGTCATGGGCTAAAAAGCATGTAAACATATCCAGAATCGATACCAAACCATGCATTGGTTAAGAAATGAGGTAGATTATTGGTGGATTGAGTGGGGGGATCAAGAATTGAAGTGACATCTCAGCGCTCTGGCACAGTTTCGCTGTCGCGGGCACGCTACGGTGTCCTCGCCGAACTCTACATCGTGTTATCCCGCTTTTCTCGTTCTGAAAAGTACAGCATGTGGCTCAGATTTAGCGCATCTGGTGGATGATCACAAGATTCAGCAAAATTGAAAGTCAATTTGAGCAGAGATGAAGGGGATTAAGCAATCACAGAGAGGTTAAACAAATACACATGTAGTCTACAGACCCTAAGTGAACCACGGAAGGTAAAGATGTTTTTCTGTTCACTTAGATCTAAACAGATCTTCGAGGAATGATGGGAGATGACAAGGCAATCAACTTAAATTGTCCTACAATGAGTAAATTTCCTGAGATGGAGGTGAAATGCAGCGGAATGTCTACAACTGAAACTACTAACACTTTCGTTTAGACTAAAGTTAATATATATTGTCGTTCATTCAGCTCAATTGTGCTTTCCGGCACGTTGGTTCGCGAGCATCCAACAGATTCCATCAAAATGTGGATCATGTGATGATGCATCATGATGGGACATCATAGCCCTGGATCCTTGGCATGTAACGCGCCGAAGGTTCTCTGAAGGCGCTTTACTGACAGTATATAACTGAGAGACACCAAATTTACAGTGGCGGTGGTGTCAATCGACTTGGACAAGGCCAATCTTTCGATGAAGTCCCACAAGACACTTGGATTCACCATTCTCGACAGTTTCAGGTCGGATTGAGCTCACATTGGCGTGTGCCAAAAATACAACGAAGCTTACGGACTTCAGAGGTTGCTGTTAGAAGTCCCTAGAGCTCCTAGATGAAGATTGTCTGAACAATTGACGTCTGGGTTTTGTGCAACAGTGGCAGAATGATGGACAAACCTGAGAAATTCAAGGCAAATTTGAGGATCCTGGATCTGAATCTGGACTTTGGCGTCAGCATCACAGCAAATGAAGGTATGATCTGAGTTCCTGGCGTCGCATCTGGTGCAGCCAGTACTACAGGGGTTGCCTGTAGGGGTGAATGTCGCTGGCCAGCGTTTTGATTATGTACATTTGCTTCCATCTGCACGAGTAGCCAAATTCCAAAGATGCACAGACCAACAGAGACAAGATTACCCCGAATCTGCCTGAATTAAGCCTGAGTTTGGTTTTTTCTGAACACGGCAGCACACTCCGTCAGCGTATCTACGCCTTGTCTGCCGAACGGAGACCAAAGAAAAGTTGATTGACGTCAAATTATCAAACATTCGCAGTTCTCCACATCATGACATAAACAGAAAGAATGAACAGTGGATTAAGCAGAATGTGGTAGGATGGCTTCCTCAATTCGGCCAAGCACGAATACATGTGACCACCAACCTGTCTGGCCTAGCCCTCGTACGGCTTGGGCGCTGCAAATCAGCGGCCGAACTTGAAGCTTGGTCCTCATTTGACTCCTGGGCTGGCCTGACCGCAGGAGGGGGGATCAACGGATCAGCCCTGGAATGTGGCTGCTGAGGGCCGTAAAAGGCTGGATCTCGATTCACCACAGGTCGTTTTCCGTCGCTCTCCACTTGTCTGTCTGGTTTTGACAAACAATCTGTCAGGAGTACACCAATTTCGGGGTGCTTCTTCAGGAAGTCGATGAACCCCTTGGTGTATCCATGGACAAAAGATTGGGCTGGTTCCCAGTTGTTGTGACTGGAATCAAAGCCCCTCCACTCACACAGAAATTCCCATTCGCCCTTGGCGTCACGTCTTGCTTCAACAATCCTCTTGAGTTCGTACTTTCCCCCTTCGATGACCCGATCGGACAAGTGTTTTGCAGTCCAAAAAAGGGGTTTAACCCGATCCTTGGGGGAGGGGATCTCTCTCTTGAGGCGATCGCCCGAAACGTCAATTTCCCTGCTGACATCCACACGAATCCTCCACCTGTTCTCACCAAGACGCGCTGTAACAGCGAATGGCCCCTCCCACAAGGGAAGAAGCTTGTCATCTCCGTCCAGGGTGGTTTCGGATTTTCGAAGCCAAACTCGATCATCGACTTCAAAATTGTGGGGGTTTTTTCGACCTTGATTTTGAACCCAAAGCCAGTCAGCTTGATGCTTCTCGATTAATTTCGACACAGATTTATCTGCTCGTTGGACGTCGTCCAAAAACAGCGAAGCATCCTTACAGGGGCGAGGATTATTCAACGGCATGTTCCACCAACACTTCTTTCGTCCAAAGACAATTTCATTTGGAGAAAGGCCATGATACAAAGGCGTGTTGTGGTAACGGCGAAGCAATGCGAAGAGAACTTCCATCCAATGGAAATCCTTTTCACTCGCGAGCTCCTTACGAAGCATATTAATAATTGAGCGGCCGGCTCTTTCGCCAGGCAGCGCTCGATGCGAGTGGATTTCACATCGGAGGTGGTGGATTCCAAGGCGAGCACACAATTCTCTCCACCATTCGGAGGTGTACTCTTTGCCTGAATCCGTGACCACCTCGGATGGGACGTCCCAACCTCCCATCCAGGTCTGCGCGCACCATTTGGCGGCAGCCTTGCCAGTCATCGACTCAATGTTGCAAGGCAACACTTGAATGTAGCCGGAATGACGGCACTGAATAAGGAGCACACCATTGACTTTTTTATTAGTCCAATGGCACTCTTCGTCATCGAGCTCACCGAGATAAAAAAAATCACTCGTGACTCTGTTAAAGAGGCGCTCCGGAATAGGATGAGGCCTCAGATGGCCGTGCTTCTTCGCGCTGGGGGGCGTCGAGACAGCACATTGGGCACATCCGGCGGCTACTTTCATGCAATGAGTATATAGCCGTGAGCCAAACAACCTATGTTTAATCATCGACCACAGTCGACGGCCATGTGCGTGGGGGGACTCCCATTTATGCCACCAGTTTAACACTCGGGGGGCTAGGGCGTCTGGCACACACAATTTACCCTCCATCCACAGCTTCCCCCCATCCAACGAGTACTCAGCAAAAATCCCATCCCTGTGAGCATCTTTGGATTTGAGATTTCCAAAGACCTCTTTAAACATGGGATCCTGCAGGTAATCGGACGTCCAGTCACGGATGATCAGGGAATCCTTCGGCAGGGGTGGAGTTTTGGCCGGATCTCGACGCTTAATGCCTTGGATCAACCGAAATCGACTTACTTGTCGGGTGTAGTCAAACCGTTTCACACTCCCTGAGGAGGGATCGGTGACTTTTTCCACGACTTTCAGTGTTTTGGTGCAGATCTCATGGGCATGTGCCGGATCTGAGATGGCCGTGATGTCGTGACACGGCAATGCGTGCTGTTTAACAGCGCACTGCATGCATGCACGTCGAATGAGTTTCTTTTCTTCCTGATCCCATTCGATGATTACATGGCGGTCCTGCTCCGTACCATGGATGTTGGTACTTTGCAGCCCCTCTGAGGCGGGGTAAGCCCATCGGCTCAGAGCATCCGCTACCATGTTATGTTTTCCAGGCAAGTACGACACATGGAGATCAAACAGAGAAAGAAATTCGTGCCATCTGGCCCGTCGACCAGCTGGGCTCGCGACAGTATCAATGTGTTCGGTGGCCCAATACTCCAGAGATCGATGATCCGTCAGGACCTCGACTCGATTGGTGCCAACCCACGATTGGTACTTTTTTAAAGCACAGATGATGGCATATGTCTCTTGCTCACGCGGCGACCATTGCATTTGGCGTGGGGCTAGCTTCCGAGACCAAAATGCAAGAGGGTAATGATCGCCGGTGGCTTCATCAACCTGTTCAAGGACAGCTCCGATCGCGTACCTAGATGCGTCGGTTCTAATGTAGAAGGTTCGGTCAAATTGGGGCACATGCAACGTGGCGACTTCACAGAGGGCTGCCTTCAAGTGATGGAAGGCCTCCTCGCACTCGTCAGTCCACTTGACACGAACCTTTGAACCTGCCTTGCCCGCATCTCTCCCTACCTTCAATAATTCAGTGAGGGGGGCAGCAAATTTGGCATAATTCGGCACAAAAGTGTGGTAGAAATTGCAACAACCCAGGAATCCTCTCAACTCCGTGATCGTCTCAGGGCGCTTCCACTTCTGAATAGCGACGAGCTTCCCTGGACTGGGTCGTCGGGTGCCATTCTCTAGGAGAGAACCACAAAATTCGACTGATTTTAAAAATAATTTTCCCTTCTTTGGCCCACAAACCAGCTGATTGGCGTCAAGAATGTCCAAAACTTGGTTCAGCTGCTTCTCATGTAGGGCCACCAGCTCGGCTTCGGTCAGTCCCTCCCCTTCCGTCGCGATGATTATGTCATCTATGTACACGCTCACGAAGGCACGAAGCTCAGGATGGGTTGTGAACAGCACATCCTCCATCATTCTTTGAAAAAATGAGGGGGCGTTCTTCAGCCCCATGGGCATGACGGTCCATTGGACTGGGCCACATGGCGTGCACATACAGGTGAGAGGTCTGCTGTCCTTCCTCAACGGCATTTGGTGAAAGCCGTGACGGAGATCCAGCACAGAAAACAAACGACCTCTTGCCCTCTTGGCGATTTCCTCCTCAATGAGGGGCAGGGGGTGCGAATCCGCCTTGGTTTCGGCGTTGAGATTGCGAAAATCAACCACCATTCGCCAACCATCAATTGTGTTCTGGTCTGCAGGCGGTGGCTTCGGGACTGTGAAGGGTGAACAGCACCATTCGCTGGTCATACAACCCTCAAGCCAACCAAATTCCCTGAGATTTCTCTCGATGATTTTTCTGAGGATCTCATGTTTGTGTCCATGATTTTCATAAGGGCGCTGTTTTTTTGCCTTGTACCCTTCACGAAGCTCGATGAAGGCTTCACCGAACTGCCCACGGACAGGGGGATCTTTGATCAACTTCCCAGAAAGGGTTGTGTCCTTCCGTTCCTCAAAAATCTTTTCTCTTGACTTGGAACACAATTCAGTGTCCACCTGATCGCCAGGAATTACTGTCGAAAAAACTTTGGCGACTTCTTCGGCTTTGGCAGGAAGAATCTTCTTACGGATGTCCCTAAACAGGTCCGTATCAACTGCCTCTTGAAGATAGGTGGGTCGTGTGTCGAAATCCCAGAGATTCTCCTCGTGATCCAGCTCCTCGAAAGGATCCATGAAAGCTTCCACAGGGGGTTTTTCATAAAAAACTCTGAATTTGCGGCGCGATTGGAGATTTTTCCTCGCCCGTGCACTGAAGATTCTTTTCGATGTCGACCGTATTGGGGAAGAGGGAGACGAGGCGGATCCATTGGACGTTGAATCACCTTGGGTATCTGACGGACAAAAATCAGAAAAAATAGATTCATCATCAGTACCACGCTCAACCTCAGATTCAGACCCAACACAGGAATCTGTACTAGAATCAGCAGAATTAGAGTCAGAAAGCTTTCCATCCACCAGGAATGCAAGCGAACTCCAGGACCGCTGTGGCAGGGGACCTGTGTCGTCCCTGGCATACAGCTTAATCTTCCTGGGAAGTTCGATGTAATCTACACAAATGTCTTGTAATTCCTGAAACCAAGGCTTGTCGTCCCACAAGGGCACAACTAAAATTGCCTGGGTTTTATCTTGCTTAATTTTGTGGATGACCTGCTGGATTAAGTGAAACGGAGGATTAATCCACAACTTCTTGTCCCATTTGTGGGTCCAAGCGTCGCTGAAGTGCTTGTCAAAGCGCTTGTTCATACGGTTAGCAAAGGCATCATACTGTGGCCAAAAGGAATGGTGTTCATGAAAGTATTCACAAATTGCATCGCGCCATTTGTCGACAACTCTGTAGGATGAAGAGTGCCAGCGCGAAGGGCGTCGTCGCTGGGAGTCCCTACGAAGACATTCTAACTCTTGGGAGTAATCGGCGATCCCATTCACCTCAGCAATGGTGACATCTTCACCAAATTTTGGTGTCACTTTTTGCTTCAAAAATTCTTCTGCACTTTTAAACCCTGCGTGCAAAAAACGAAATTCAGGACGCTCCAGGGGACCTGACTCCAGCAAAAAACAACGACGATGACCTATGGGCGCTACCCTGTTCTTACGAAGCCAAGGATGGCCCAAATAAAGGTCATACTTTATGTCAGCACGATAGAAGTAATCATCCTTAAGGACAACTTCTTCCACATTTTGCTCTTCCCAAAGGGCTTGAGCGACCAAATGAGTTGATATATAACAACCGCGTTGCCCACCTGCGAGAGAATGTCCAGAAACTCCCTCGAGGGTAACAGGATGAGGCGATTCAAACACGCAGTCGTCGGGTAAGAGAGAATTGGATTGGAGATTTACCTCTGATCCATTGTCACACAAACAAGTGGCGAGGTGGAAATTTCCCTTGCAATCAGAGACCCACAGCTTTGTGACAAACTGACGAGCCCTGTGCTTGGACTGTACACCAACCTCGTCCACTACAACAGAAGGATCCGCTGCCGGATCCAGGGGAGAGGAGACAAGCGACCCTACATCAAGTAATGGTCGATCAGGAATCTGGGGATCATGCCTGAAATCACCTGGGGAGGGGCGATTTTCGTGGCTCCCCTAGGCGTTCTGACCTCCAGCGGCTGCGTTAACATTGTGAACACAGCCTGATTCGTCGATCCACTCATCTTGGAACGGATCATCCGCTGGATTCAGGGCATTTTCGACATAATCTCGATCCGCATCGGACACCTGATCTGCACCTGAGACCTGATCCACACGATGATTTCCCTTTCCACGTCCACGGCCACGGCCGCCGGATGATGGGCCACCACCGTCGCCACGCCCTCTGCCCTTACCAGAGAAAGGGGTTCCTGAAGGATTTCCCTTACCCTTACCCTGTGATCCTGGAGCATTTCCTTTGTTAGTACCGGATTGAGGGGTTTGGCCTGGATTTCGATTTCCGCCTCCGGCGTTGCCATTGGGACTTGTCTGGCCGTTCGGCTGTCCTCCGGAGCCGGATGGAGTCCGATTTCCTTTGCCTTGGGACCCGCCAGGGCCTCCGGTATTTTTGTTTCCACCGGAGGGGGTCGAATTACCCTTTCCCCCCTTGGCACCATGCACCTGTCTGTCATTCCTGTCTGAATTCTGCGAATTACTGACATTTTCACCAATCACCTTGTGATCGTAAGCAGACCATCGGTGATTAGCAGTAGAATGCGTCTTAGCTCGGTTCGTAGAACCTAAAAGAAGGCAGATGCTACAATGATCCTGAACATTCCGGGTGTCATTCACCTTTTTGTTGCCCTTTTGGGCCCCATTTTGGGTGTTTTGCTGGGTATTCCTGTTTCCCCCAAGACCCTCATGGAAATTTTGATTGGCGGCGTCGGCGAGCCGCTCAACCTCTTCCCACAGTTCCTGCGGGGTGAACGAAAACACCCAGTTCCTGGCTTTCAGGCGATTGCCATGGAAACTTACTCCTCTGTTGAGGACTTGGACAAACAAGTCCCGATCCTCGTGTTCATTAAATTTGATTTTCCACGTGTTTTCAGTGAATTTCACCTTGGTAAACGACGTGGGGGAGCACTTTTGAATTGCCTCCCTGACTGTAAACCTGTTGGCCGAGGCGTCGAAGCCATCGACTTCCGCCCACCAGGTCTTGACCTTTTCTTCGGACTGTCGATTCCGAAGGGTGGCGGCGGTTTCTGAGGGGATCTTGTCAAAAATCAGATTTTTCAGCTCGGCACTGGAAAATTTTTCGCCTGAATGTTCAGATTCTTCTACGAGATTCCAGAAGCGCTGTCTCTTGTCCTGCACTTCGTGCAAGATTAATCGAGAGAATGAAGGAAAATTCTTCAACATCTGGTGGTAATGGTCCTCAGGCAGCCGGGATCCACGTACCTCCAACTGTTCCCACACCTCATCAAAGGTAAGGGGGGAACTTGAATCTTCACGATCACTCCAGGTCCTGAGCCAAGTGTTGGCCGGCGCTCCCTCAAGGCAGTCCAAGAGGGCCATCAGGAACTGATCATCCTGGAGCTTTTGAGTCTTAACCCACAATTTAAATTCCCGTTGGAACTGAGGCCAACGTCTGGGGTTCCCATTATACTTCGGTTGCTTGGCAACCTGACGAAGTCGCAATGAAGTGGGATTTAGAAGTGAATCCAGCCCAACACCGGCCGTAATGGCAGACACCTTGGCGGCATCATTAGCCACACCAGCTCCGGCGAGGGTCTGGGCGAGCAACATCTGGGCAATTGCATTGGAATCAACAGCAGGAAGGGTAGTACGGGAGGCAGTTCGTTTGGCATTCTGAACCTCAGTCCTAGCCTTCGCCGATCTACTCTGAGATCGAGAGATTGTAACCCTTTCCTTTAGCTTAGTCCTGCTGATCCTTGCGTCGGTGGTCTTAGAGTCCACCGAAGGAGCAATCGAAAAAATTTCTGTCGCCTCCTCCGACGGTTCTGTTGTTTGTTCCACCGATGATGCGCCCTCAGACCTCATGTGGGTCTTGAAAAGATCTTTAATTCCCAGCGTCTGAATGATGAGTTGCATTTGATCTTTGAGCAATTGGAGCTCAGTATCTCGCTGTAATCTGCAAGAGCAGTCGGCAGGACAGTACATACCGTGTCCTGAAGGGCCTGAGCAGGCTGTCGGACCGCTAATCTCAGTGGTTCGCAGCCAGGAGTCCACTTGGGGAGCTCCTTCAGTCCTAATTTCCAGGCTTGCCTGCCTAGCTGCCTCTAAAATTCCTTCCTCAACCGCGGCGGCTAGATCGTCGCGGATGGAAACAGAGGGATGAGGGGCGGAGGGCCCGGCAACAGGTGCCTTGGTCTTCTCCTTCGGGAAGGGACTTGCCTCCCAGATCTGCAAGAAAATGGCAAAAGATTCATCTTCTTGAGAACACCACCACATCCTGGTATTAATTTCTTCTTGGAGGAGGAAAAAATATTCGAATAAAAAATCAGAGGCGATTCTTTCTTGTCCTATCAGCTTAGATGTGGCTAATAGACAAAGGGCCTCAAGACTCTGAAGGTTACGGGTCACTTCTGAAGACAAATGGTTGTCCCATTGTGCCCAATTGGCTGGTCGATTATAGGTAGGTACCTCACCTGGACCACCCATCTCAATGATGTCAATGTCGGCGTCGATGGTCTCAAAATGTGGACATTGGTAAGGAGTATTAGTACCTGCCAGGTCCGTAAGCTCCACCGGAGCGTTGCCATTAGCGTAGGCTGGGAGATTCCAGCTGCTTGATGGCCAATTTCGACTGGGATCTTGATTGTAATCTGGGCCTCCACAGCTGCTGATTTGTGCCCTTCTTGGGCAATTTGGGCTTGCGCAAGGCATTCCTCTCAAGGCCTCGTTCGCACAGCACCACGGCAGCGTAATCGTTACGTCTCCTGAGGTGGCGGAGTCTACGGGGCCGTACTGGGGAGCTAGCTGTGGTTGGGACACCAAAGGAACAACATTCAGGTAGCCTCTGCTACCATGAAAGTGCTGCCCTGGGTCGTTGTGGGTGCCGGAGGGCTCGGGGCCGGCAAGACCAGTGGGGCAGGCACGCGAGCAGTCTTCCTGGATGTTGTTATTGGGGGTAGAACCAGACACTCGGACACCAACGGAGGCGAGAGCAGCGACAACAGAAGCAAGGTCCATGCTGATTGTGGTCCGGCAGAAAATCCCAGTCTATGAAGAAAATTGAGGGGAATTATTCTAAATACATCTGAGTGTCCAAAACTGTCTGAAAAGATTTAAATAATCCATTTATGTAAAAAGGTTTGGCCGATCTGGCCCGCGAGCGCGCGTCAGCGGCAAATGGCGATTCCAGCTAAAATAGCGAAACGCGGCGGATTTACGGGAAATGGACCGCGGAATCAAATCCGGCATATCAGAAATATATAGGAAATATCCTGTGACTGAGCTGCGAGGCGGCGGTTCCGCCGAAGCAAAGAAAATGACCAAAATGTAGCCAATCTGGGCAGAATGTCTGAAAATCTGAGCAGATGGGGCTAGCCGCACTTACACTTGTCCGCCTCGTGTACCTTGCACTGACGGTGGTCGTGTGCATGGTTGTTTCCCTTGCCATAACAGACCCAGCACCCGTCGTGCTGAGACCTGTACTCTGGGAACCAGAGCGGTGGGTTCCCGATCCTCCTTGGCTCTCTGCTCTTCTTGGGTCCCAGCTGGCTCCGTCTGGACCGATCCTGCCCATGGTTCTTCACGTTGTGCGCCACAAACGCGAAGAAATGGGCCTCCTCGTGATCCTCCCGGGACCCGGTCCAGTGGTCTTGGCCACTTCCACTACCATCCTCCGCGGAGTTGGCCGTGTCCTCCTGGATCTCCCGATGATGGCGGTCTTCTCGGTGGCCTCGTTGTCCATGACCATGTCGATCCTGCACGTGGGCCTCGTTCTTCGCATTGAGCTTCAACTCCACCGTGATGTACTTCACGATCTCGTCAAGGCTCATGCGGGCGAAGATGACTTGCATCCTCAGCGGCTCCCCGCGCCTCCACTCCACGTTGTTGAGGCGCAGCAACCTTTGCCCCATGGAGTCCCCAAACACCTCCACGTACACGGCGTTCTTCAGTCCCAACATCCGGTTGGGCTCGCCCAGGTTCCTCCTGAAGAACTCCATGATACCCGCATGGGTATCCTCCGCCGCCATAATCCTCACCGCCACGCGCTTCTTCGCGCGCTTCTTCTCCTCGTCCTCCACTCGTCTCTTCCAGTTGCCGGGGAGGACGTCCTTCAGGAGGTGGCGGACCTCGCTGGCCTCGTTCCAGTCCTCCACCAACTTGAGGCACCTGCGGTACTTCCGCAGATACCGGTTCCACTCCCGGACCCGCAACTCACCGCGGTCCAGCGGCAGTGGGACGGACCACAGGTCCTCCAACTTCTGGTTCGGAGCGTCCACCCGCTCCTCATCCTCCAGCCACTGGAGGCAGGCCTGCTCCGTACGGATCAATCCTTCCGGGATCTGATCCCGCAGCTCCTCCTTCAGGTCCTGCGCCAGCCGGTGTGGGAATGTCCGGCATACCCACTTGTCCCGCGGCGCTCCCCGCATCTCGCCGACGACCTCCTCGGCGAAGTCCTCCCAGTCCAGGATGAAGTCATCCAGGTTGGACGGGTTCCCGTCGTAATAGGGGATTTTGATTCCCCTGAGGTCGTCAATCCTGATGGCGTCTCCGACGTCTCCAGCCACCACTCCACCGAGACGGATACCACCTGTGGCCGGGGGGTGTGAGTACACTCCCCGTACATCCCTCTCCTCCATGGAGTGCGGTCCAGTTGGGCCTGAACCCATGGGGTTTGGAATGCGGGAAGGACTTGCTCCATCGGCCGTCCATATCCCCGTATTGGGGTCCTTCGCCCACAGGTTTCCGCTTGGATGGCCTCGACCATGTCCGTCGGCGCTTCCCATGGTTCGCCCCTGCATGGTCTGGTTCTGGATCTCGATCTTCTCTTCCGCATAGACTACCATATTCGTCGTGATCGGTACATCCTGGGCGGCATGGGACATCTGTACCGTCAGGCTCCTCGGGTCCGTGGTTACGTGCCCTTCCCGCATGGACCCAGCCGGTGCCGTGTGTTCCCCGAGCATTGTGGATTCGCTGAACATCGGAACAAACGGCAGCGCACCCGGGTCAACACGCGGAGGCGCGTATGGTGCCTCTGCAGGGCCGCCCATGGGTTTCTCCATGGCGCTCCTGAGGGTCTTAACCCGCTCCACCAGCTCCACCGCGGCCGGCTTTGCCGGGAGCTCCGGACCCGAGGCGAGGGGCTGTAGCTCCTCCAGCCTTTTCAGGCGTCCCGACATGTCCTCCACTAAGTGGAGGAGGCTGTCCACCACTTGCTGCTGCTTCTGCAGGGCCAGCTCCAAAATCTCCCGGTACCGGGCCTGATCCGCTCGCAGCTCCTCCATGTGGTTCTCCGCGGCCGACTGGTCATCCAGGATCCCCGCGACGTCCTCCTCTAGAGCATCCTTGGCGTTGTCCAGGCGGTCAAGGCGATGCACGATGGCGTCCATCCCCATCTTTGGGTACTAGCCCATGAGGAAGGACACGTGCTTGCAGTGGCACGCAGCGTGCTTTCCGCCGGATTCAGCGCATCCCGCGGTTCCCGGCACCTCAGACTCATCGCCCATGGGCGTATCGCCTATGGCGTCCGTCTCTGGTCCCGTGTGCCGGGGCACAGGTGCCGTCCGGGCCCTGGCTGGCCTCTCCAAGCCCTCGGCGTCGTGCTTTAGGGCGGGCTCGGGGCCGTATGCGCCCTGGCGATCGGCGCGGACATCTCCGACTCCGAAGGTGGCTCGTAGGCTGTCCGATAGCCCTCGGAGTGCCCCTCGGATTCCCACAGCCTGACCGGGCTGGGATCCGTGTCCATAGCCCCGGCGTCCCTTGCCGCGGACTTGGGTGACCCGCGCTTCCGGTAGCGCCGGGCCCGTCCTCCACTGCTGCCTGAATGGCAGGCCTCATCAGAGTCCTCCGCGGCGGAGCGGAGGTTGCACGCCTTTCGGCAGCGACGCTCACACATGGAGACCAGGTCCTCCATGTCACGTCCTCCTCTTCCCGAGTGTCGTTCTTCTCTTCGGGCTTCAACTTCCCGAGTTCGCCATGCTCTTGAACGTCTCGGTCCTTCTATGGCTCCGATCTCCGGCGTGGTCTCCACCGAGTCCACAATACGCACCCGGGGCGTACCTGGGCAGGGCTCATAAGGGCCCAAGTCCCCGGGTCGGCGGTTGGTAGGGGCAGCAGGTAAGCCTCTGCTACCATAAAGAAGGTCCCTACCAGGACCGGCCCCCGCTGTGCCCCTTCCGCCTGTAACCCCTGCTGATTTACTCCGGATCAACGATTGCATTCCTCAATTTCCAGGGTCCAAATCCAAAAATATAGAAAATAAAATCCTCCTTCAACCCTGAATAGCAACCAGATCCCACAAATACAGCAATAGCCCAATTCACAATCCAAATCAGGCTGCGGGCTTCCGTTCAGCACACCGGTCGTCTCACGGTGGCGGGCATGTACAAGAATTGCACCAAGGAAGAAAGCCCTGAAATTGGCATATGAACACAAATAAAGCAAATTTGGGGAAAGAGGTAAACATACACATACACAGCCGTAAACCCCTCATTCCCTGGACTCAAGACCTTCCCTTGACTCACCAACATATTGCCCTGAACCAGGTCAAATGAGATGGCTGAATGCCATGTGTCACAAGTCACTACACAAACCCCAAAAATGTGTTCACTCCCAAGCCTCTAAATCCTAGCCCAATAGGGGAGGTGGCGTGTCATGACCTAGAGTGGCACTCAGGACCATGCCCTACCCTGACATAACCTTGGTTGGACTTGGAGTCGAATGGGCTTAGAGAAATGACCTATGAGTTTGAACTCATAACATGCCAAAAAACTGCCAATTCACACCATATTGGCCATATATCACATATATGCTCAAAATTGAAGTTACCACTTATCCGAAGGCTCAAAGCATGCATGGAATCGAAGTTTAATATTCATGGAGGATATAGACCAAAGGTCAATGCCCATGTACATCCCCACTTTACCCTCGAAACCCCTTCGGATATGGGCGCCACGCACTGCCCAAGTCAGCCCATGATCTTGAGACCAATTCTTGTGATCCTTCGTGCGCCAAGCCAAATGGAGTACGCGATCCGGCATATGGTGGTGTTCAACTCCAAAGCATATGCCAACATATGAACAACATACCATGGGTCGACTCTCCATAGGCTTCTTGCTGTTTGCCGACCAGGTAAGTACACAAAACGCAAAAATGAGCAAAAATTGAGGTCAAAAACATGAAAATATGCCCAAATACAAAGTTGTCATGATAGTATATCTCTATGCTCACCCATGATATCCGCTCATGGTTCAATACACAAATGATTGGAACCATTTACGAACAATTCCCCCACTTGGATCCCCAATCGGGCGCATGGAGATACCTTCGCCACACATATCTACATGCCCCATGAAAATGGGAGTGCACTCATGGATCTACTTGCCAAACATACCATGAGCAATACATATGCGGTAGACTTAGTCTAGCGCTTTGAATTCCACAATTGGGACATGGGCAAAGCCCTTGTCACGTATGGCTCCCCATCTCTTCGGCCACACGAGGATATATAACATGGGCGTGAGCATATCAAGACATATACCATGCATATAACACATACCCTCAAAATGTGGCTCCCACCACGATATGCCATGTCCCTCCATGGTCATAACTGCACGTTAAAAATACGTGGGAACCCAAGGAAAGCATCTATGCAACCCCAACACTCATGCGGCACACTCGAAAGTCGCACTAAAATATTCGGTTGCACGGTCCCAGAGTTATATATCACTTTATACCCTCTTGACCTTTATCCCTCGCTACACCGGGCATGTGTGCACACCAAAGGCGTTTGATGCTTCCTAAATTAAGTTGAGACCAATGCGCTTGCAACGCAACCTTCCTTATTCTCTTTCCTCACACTCGCGCGTAGATATGGCCCTTCAAAGTGGTCCCACGATTCACTTTTGTTTCCGTTATATCTCCAAGTCAAATGGGTGGCAAGTATAAGGGAAACCTGATTCGGGTATAGGGAAAAGAGTATGACCACTCGAAGACGACAAAATCAAGTGCGGCGATGTCGAAGTCGAAAATCCGATTTCGACATCGCGAAAAAATTCAGATTAAAATTTCGAGTGCTTATTTAGAAAATTGCGGAAGCAACGAACCCTTTGCTGATGAAATCTGACCCTTCAACGGAGTATCCGCCAAAATATCTGGAAATAACAGTTAACCAATCGGTTAACGCAAAATCGCGAGCCAACTGACGGTCGCCGATACCTTGACCATCAGAACGAAAGGCTGAAAAATTACGGAAACATCATGATAATAAAACCCTGTTGATTCCTGATATTCCGATATATAAATCTCCGCTGGCGGTGCCTCGGTTCTGAATATGGCCGCTCGTAGCCGGAATAGCCAAACTTATCACACTATCACATCGGGTTAGTTCAGGTGGACGGGAGAGTATGATATCAGCCAATGGCGGCTTGCCGGCACATAGATACACACCCCAAGTGACCCCAAGATGGCCACGGGGGTCCGAACCGGCTTCAGCGCGGTGACAGTGACATGCTTACCTGGATTAATCGGCTGGATATGCTGGTCTATCGTCTTGCGAATTTTGGCATTATCTTGGATGAGCGATTTTCGGGGACGATGGCATTGCTGAACTCCAACCTGAATGCGGATCAGCAGGCGATGCTTGTCGCGAGCACAGGTTGGTCGTTGGTTTTCTCGCAAGTGTTGGTTGCTATTAGACAGCTTTTTCCAGGCGGGTCGACGTCGAGACCGATCGATTGCATGTTTGGGGCTGAGGCGCAGCGACGGGGGAACAACAAAACACCAACCGGAAATAAGGCTAGCACGCAGAGTGGGTCCCGGGTTACCTGCTGGAAGTGCGGGAAGCGTGGGCATGTTCAACGTGATTGTCCTGAGAAGACGACGTCAGCTTCGACCCTGATGGCACAAGAGGCGTCGACGGAAGAGGAAGGGTCTTCACGTGCAGTGCCAACCGCTGAGAACAAGTCTGGTGGGGCTGGCATGCGTGAGGTTTTCTCCGTGGTTGGTCATGACACTACTGTTGATTTGTTCCACAACCCTGGTGTGTGTTTGATGGCGCAGTCTGATCCATTGTCTTCTCCACTTCACAAGCTCCGAATCTTTGGGTCGTGGGATCATTGATCTTGGGTGTACCGGCACGATGTATTGCAGCCACTCCCGATCACATCAAACAAAAATTGGTTTTTTGCAATAATTGTTCACTTTAAGGTCCAAACCGGACCGCAGCGTGACAGTTCGAGAGAAAAAGATACATAGAGTACTCTACACATGGCACATAGGCCTCAGCGAATACTATATGTGCTGCCTGTGCTGCATGGTTGTAGTGTGTAAGGAATAAGGGGGGGTTTGTGTGGGAAGGAGGTAAGTAGAGTGGTTGGTGGTTGTGTGTGGCGGGTGGTGGCGGGTGGGGCCGGCCCCGAGGTATGGTGAAGCGGGTGGGCCCATGAGTGATAACACTTGGTGAAAAAGGGAGGACACTCGCTTGTGTGGTGGAGGCCTGGGTAGTATCTGGGGATCAAAAAGGGGCTGCACCCTGGGAGGCACATAGTGGGTGTCACTGTTTTGGACAAATCCTAGCCCTTTGAAGAGTGGCTATCTCTGCAGTGAATAAGGGTGTGTACATTATATCAGGGTGGGGGTGGGGGCCTGAAAAATGTGGAGGCTAGGACTCGCTGGACTTTGCTTAATGAAAATCCGCGGTTCAGAGACTCAGTTGCAAAAGTTGGAAAACCAGTTGAAAAAGTTGACTGGGAATGAAAAGGAAAATCATACTATGGACGTGGCAGAAATTAAATTTGGTGATGCTTGTTTCGAGAAGGTTCTCTGGTAGGTGTAAGCAGGCCGGTCAGGTGGAGAGGCGTTGTTGTGTGTGGGTCTGAGGTGTGTGTGAATGTGTGTGTCAGTGAGTGAGCCGGTGAGTGTGAGATGTGCAGCTGGTGAGGCATTTGGTATGTGTGTGGGTTCTTTGGTACTCTTTGCCGAGTGGCATTGGTTGATGTCGGGATGTATAAATATGGGCTAAGCCTTCCAGCCTCTGCAAAACTTTTACACCATCTGCTGTTTCACCCCTCGGGGAAAAGACAACATGGCATATAGTCGTAGCAGGCACTGCCAAGGCAAAAAGCAACAGTGGTAAAGCTATGCCTGGGAATGTTGAGCGTGCAAGCAACAGTTGTGAAACTGTGCTGGTGGAGAGTTGAGCGCTCATCACGTAGAGGTGTTGCCAGACGGATGCATATCAAGTCAGCAGAACTGCTGCAGATTGAAATACATGTGGCGCGTATCAAAAAACTGAGGCAAGGGCGCAGGTGCACTCGACAAATCAGCGCCAAGTAAGTGCAGGTGGGGCCCAATGGGCGCACTGGCACAAGACCCAATTTTCAGATGTAAGATTGGGAATCATAATGTCAACGTACAGTAAACTTAATAAATCAACAGGGCGCTTATTGCAGATAGCACTGTGAGCCTGCGGAGGGGCTCTGGACAGGTCGCAGCCGTGGCTTGGAACAATGAAGACAGTTGGTGCGGCGTTCAAAATTGAGGTAGCCGCAAGGGCACTGCCAGTCCCTCCAGGGTCCATCGGCGACTTCGATGACACCCGGGCTCAGGCCATACGTGCGGCTGACCGTGGCAGTGCTGTCGGCGGCGATTGCTGATGAGTGGAAGGTAGTCGTGCACGCAGGAGTGTTGCAACTTGTATCAGGAGCTGCTGAGCACACACTGTTGGCCATACTGTCAGCAAACTTTGGCATTCGGAGTGCAGGGCGTGACGCTAACGAAGCCTTTTGGTAGTACAGTCGTCGCGCAGTCACGCGGCGTCGGAGGGCTCGTAGTTTGTGCTGTCGTAGGTATCGGCGTTTCAGTCGGCGTTTCAATCGTAGAGGCTGATGACGAGAAGGTCGGCAGAGCGTCCTGAGGAGGCGTGAGACGAAAGAACACCACCGCAGCAGAATCACGAGGAAGCTCCACCATCCAAGGTGGTAGGAGGTCTTGTCTTGGAGCAGAGGTCGTCGGGCTGAAGGAACCGGAGCAGCTGTATTGTTGGGTCGCAGCTTTAGGCAAGAGGCGGCGCTGTCGCTGAGATCCAAAGAAGGGCGGGCTTCCGAATCTTGCTCGCCTTGAGGGCCATGCGTCTTGGTAATTCTGGTGTCGCCGGCTTCACTGCTGCACCAACCACAGGAGGTAGCGCTCTTCAGTGGTCGCGGAAAGGCCTGGTCGCTGGCATTTTTGACAGAGAGCGGCGGCGGTTGCGAGACTCGTTGCTTCGTGTCTGTGCCATGGCCTACGAATGGTTGAGGCGGCAAAGGGGCACGAGGAAACAAGTGTAGATCGTTCAAGAGCGCTTTGAGTTCGCGGTGCTCGCGGAGTTGACAGCGGACGGTGTGCGAGAATTGGTCTGCGGCGATCTGGATTATGTGATCGAGAGGCAGCTCGCTTTCTGCTGGAGACTTGAGTAGCTGTACGTTCGGGCCGCCATCCCAGATATCGTTACGGCCGTGGCTGCTACATGTTCCTGCAGCAGCATAGGAAAATGCCTCACCCGGAGGTGGGCTGGTGGCGCGTTCTGGAGATGTGAATCGAATTAGGGGCATAGTAATACCCGTAGAAAACTTGGGTAATTAATTGGAATCGCTCCATGTTGCGATGTTCTTCAGACTGAGATCCATAGCGGAGCACGCGCGACTTTTTGTCACATGAAAAAAAGCAAAAATTGGTTGCTGCCAAAGCTCTTTGGGAATGAACACAAAACCAGCTCTGCTAAAAACCATCGCTCAACCTATTGATGGTGTGCGTGCTCCTGAACTACCTATGAACTACCTCCATTGCACTAGGTTGCCAAGCACTTTTTCCTTTTGGGATGCCATGGTGGCTCGGAGAATACACTTGGGACACCTTGAGGCCAATGGCTTGAATTATTTTGCACTCGGTTGAAAACAACACATAAAAACGGGGACTAGGGCTTTGACAAATACAAACAGGTTGCTCCATGTGAAAATTGCATCCTAACAATGGCCAAGACGTTGCACTGCGTGCGTACTGCGTGCATACTGCGCACGCAGAGGACAGGATACTCATCCAAGAATACCTGTCACCTGACTGGTTGCACAGCGAAGCAGCAAAGCCTACATGAGAACGCCGAAACTGCCTTCAACTTGGTACTCCACTGTCTCTCCACTATCATCCTTGTAAAGTCCGCTTGCTTCGAGTGTTTCAATGCTAGTGGCTTCGCTCTTGGAGGCGGCGATGAGGTGTCCCTTGACTCGGAGCGCGGGGAATGTGTTGTCCGTGGTCTCTTGGGTGATGGGGACCGCGAATAGGGTGAAGGGGAGGGCGGTGGTGATTCTGAGTGTGGACGCCACACACTTGGGAGAATCTTTGCACTGCGCGCGCACTGCGCGCTACTTTTAGACTATGTTCCCCCCGAAGAGCCCCCAAGCACACCCCTTGGAAACGCCTTTAGAATTAGGTGACCCAAACTGCCCCAGCTCAAGAAAGTTGCAAACCACTTTCCCTTCACATATCACACATCATGCACATCTAGAAAGGCCATGAACAGCGCATTGGTCGCCACCCCCAACAAAGGGGAACAAAATCAGAAGTCAAAACCTACGCCAGGGGTCACCATGATGCACCACGCGACAAAGCTTGGATTCAAAGATTGTCCCGGTTTCCTCAATAGCACCGGAAGGTTGGGGCCCGAAAGAGGGCGGAAATGCCACGTCACCCCTGCATTCTCGGCGGACCTTGAGGAGTTTGTGGTACGGCTTTCATCCCCACCACATCACTGACCTCGCTCGCCATCAACAAAGGGGGGAGCCTTAAGCGCAGTGCAACCAACAAAGGGGGACAAAATCAGAAATCAAAACGTACGCTACGGGTCACCATGATGCCCCTAGGGGCCCCTAGTATCCCAAAGTATGGGTCTCTAGTACGGCTAGACGCCCAAATAGTTGCATTGCGCTTAAGGCTCCCCCCCTTGTTGATGGCGAGCGAGGTCAGTGATGTGGTGGGGATGAAAGCCGTACCACAAACTCCTCAAGGTCCGCCGAGAATGCAGGGGTGACGTGGCATTTCCGCCCTCTTTCGGGCCCCAACCTTCCGGTGCTATTGAGGAAACCGGGACAATCTTTGAATCCACGCTTTGTTGCATGGTGCATCATGGTGACCCTTGGAGTAGGTTTCGACTTCTGATTTTGTTCCCCTTTGTTGGGGACCCCCTATGTATGGCTACATCACCCCTGCCTTCTCGGGTTCCCCATAGTGGGGAGAAATCAATATGGGGGATAGAAAATGGGTAAAAATGGTTGAAAATGGGCAACAAAGGGTGACGATTCAAAATGTGCCACATCCCAAATGCATAAGAAGCTAAAAAAACCCCAATATGGAACCAAAAACTTGTCAAAAGGGGCCAAAAGTAGGCTGTGTGTGCCCTGTGTGCATGGCATTCCCAATGGACAAGAAAAGCAACATATCTCATTGCACATAACACAAGCAAAAAAAATTTCCACGGCAAAGTCACAAAGCGATTGGGGGGGGGGGGTGAAAACAGCAACAACAAATCTTTTGTAATGCATACACTCAACAGTGGGAGGAAACAATGCGCTAAATGATTTCCTTAGAAACACATTCCATCGTGGAAATCGCCTTTAGAAAAAAAAAATGCCGCAACAAAAACTAATGAAAACAACAACAGATTGGCAGGATTAGCAGAAACAACATATTGACGAGCTTAGCTCAGGAGTTGTTTCAAGGAGTTTCAGAGTGTCATTTGCACCTCAACTACCTATGTTCTATCTGCCTTGTCTCACATAAAATCTAACAAGGTTCCTGTCACGATTTCCAATCATCTTGTTACATCACCTGGCACTGCAGGCAGCAAAGCAACAACAGGTTGGCAAATATGCTGAGTGCATTGTCAATCCTGACCCGCCATTGCCAGACTTTGCGAGGACATTTCTGTAACCACTTCCATGTCGGTGGTCACAAAGGTACATCCTTAAACCACGTAGACCTTCTGATGCCAACCACCCTCAGACATGCAATAGCATGGTAGCGGCAAACATTCTGATATTCACTGCTGCGTGCAATGAAATGCTCCTTTTTTTTACATGGCATACTGGGTGGCAAACCAAACACAACAAATGATACTTCTGCTTCTGGTTTGCCAGCAACACACCAATTGTGTGTCAGAACTCAACCGTTGTACATGAAACTGACTTGTTTGTTTGCACATTGATTCAACCAAATGCGTGCTCCCATACGGAAAATCGAACGAGTCATCACATGGCGCATGAAGGAAACAGAGAGAATCAACAAACTACCCTTGCCAAACACATCCAGGAGAAGAATATTTGAATTTGGTGGACACAGCCAGAAAACCTGCAACCTTGGCTGCTCTGCAACCCATTCAACCCACTTGGGAACCCATCCCCTGCCAAGGCCACGGATAGAGGAAAGGGCAAACAACTGTCAGATGGACACACAAGCAGAAGCCGACTTATTTTCCATCCATATTTCTCTTCACATTTCCATACCAGTTTCCCAAATTACGATGCTTCAGGATTTCGCTGCAAAATTGCCGTGGATTACCAGCTACAGGGTGGCTGATACTCAGACTGAGCTGAAGCATCTTGGTGTCTGATGTGTCAAACAACTGAGGCTTCAGCAAAATTCCTGATTGGCAAATGTGACACCAATCCACTCCACAACCTTGTTATTTGGGACACCGAATCCTCAAATCCAAATGGACATCTGTCGATAGCTGCCGTAAAATGAGTGCTTCATCCATCATGGGACATAATGCTTTCTAAAAGCCTGATAAAACGATAAAATTGATTGGGAGCATAAAAATGCATTGGGTAAGAAAAAGGGGGAACAAACGCAAAGGAATTCCTCGAAAGAAAAGAGCTTATGAAAAAGTTATGAGCAGTGGTGCGTGACCAGGGAGGGGGTCGAAGAAAAAGAAGACATACGTGCCATGATCACTCCTCTGCTACCATCGAAAACCCCTGATGCCGATTGTTGCCAGTGCGCTGATGCAGAGGCCCATGAAAGCAATGGTCCCTTGACTGGGAATCCGTTTCCCAGCCAGCAAACAACAATTCCAGCTTCTTGAGGGCGAAGAAGCTATTATCACAAATCGGATAGAAGCAGGCAAACCGAAATCATAAAAGATCTGGATATTTATGAGTTGGAAACTTGCGGAAATAAATGCATACACCCAGACGAAACACAGAAAATAAACGTGAGCTGGTGGAATAGACCTTTCGAAGAAAATGGTTGTGGTGCATACTCCACCTGGAGGAGAGATGCAAGCAACGCTGCCAGCAACGGTCCTGATTGGTCGTGGTTTTGTTGACAATTTTTGACCAAATGCTTCTGGCAGCACATCAGCATCGTTGTTGTTTTTCAGATAAATAATCCTTTCAACTGTCTGCTGGAGCACCCGATCCATCCACCACCATTGTTTCCAGCGCCCCAAAAACGCGGCAGGAAAATGCCGCACACCACACAAAACTTTCGGAAATCAAAAAAATCCTGATCTCAATATGATGACAGACTGTTTTGCCCAAGCCCATAGATTCTTACCTTAATGAAAAGCCACCAGTTTGGTTTGTTGCACATACCGGATTATGTGCGGACCGGTGATGCAACTGAACCCAACAGCGACATTATTGAGGAACAGACAGGAATGCAATAACAACCACAGGGATAGATGACAATGGGATTCTGCAACATGAAAATATGATGCAAAGGTTAGCTTCGAAGAAAATCCCTAGGCAAGAATACATCCAAAAATTGGGACCCTTGACAGGTCCTGGGTTTAACGGTCACAAATGCAAAACGCAATCTGTGCTCAAAGGAGTGGGGAAATGCTATGGGCATCAATTCAATTCAATTTGTTGCATCATCCGTTCCCATCTCTGCCAAAATGGGCTCACGGAAAGCACAATCTTGTTCACAGTACCCACACCCCAATGCCCAACAGGGTCCAAGGGGTGGGTCCGACCCAGAAATCGTTCACTGGGGAAGAGCAGGGGGAACCAAATTAGAGGTAGACCCAGAGAATGAATGGAACGCCAAACACTAGTTCGCACAACACAAAGCATGCAAATGTCCTAAACCACATTCGGGCAAACTGGAGATCAGCTAAGGATCGGCAGAGACAACACACAAAGTGGTGGTGGCAGAATTCAGAGCGCGAAAAGGGCAGGATCAGCACTGGAAACGTAGCAAGGGAAATTGAATGACTCAGCGCCATTTTCCCCAGCTTCTTGCATCATTTCGGGCTGCGTTTCGCCTCCAGACCCCAACACCGACCTTTCTCGACCACACGGCGTAGATCCTTGCCGGGGCAGTGGATCATGAAGGTTGTGCAAGATGCATCTACGCGTCCGGGTCATGATCCATGCCTTTGTTTTTGCAAACCACCCCATTACGTGCCGTCAATCTACGATTGCACGTTGTAAGAACACTCACTGCTCAACCTGGCACCAAAGGTACTAGAGCGGGGAAAAAGATGTTTCGGTTTGGCATAAAAAAGAAATCCACATTACCTCTCGGCAACCTGTCAATGCTGCCGATTGGTTTCAAGATTCCTTGGTCAGAGATTGAGTTGGATGTCGCCAGGTTGTATGCATGCGTGTGTGCGTGGGTGTGTGCGAGTGGCTGTGGGTGCGTGCACGCCTGTATGTATGCATGTGCGCATACATGCATCGGGTATTTGCTCGGATAGAACAAGCAGGAGTTGGGCAGTGGTGCTTGAGGGGGGAGGTTCATGCAGCTCCAAGGTGGAGTGTGCCCTGGTGTGTCCCTGGTGTGTGCGCTGGTGCACGCACGCATGAGGGCACACCACGGCGGGGGGGGGCATCATATTAGGGAAGGCAGTAGCCGTTTAAGGTCCTGGGCGCTCTTGCGAAAGGCTGGGATATTAGACAGGGCACAGGGTCCATTGTGCCTGGAGGGAGGCTGAAGGGGAGGGCACGTGCCTTTTCAGGGTTCATGCTCCCTTGGCGCGACTTGGGCACCCCCGCAGGGGGGGACGGGGGCGCCCGTGTGAACCCTTTCGACAGCACACTTCCTGTATGATGCCCCAACCAGCGGGCAAAGAGCCTTTTGAGGACCAGGTCCTCTTTTTGCCCAGTGCGAGGATCAAGTGTTAAGGAGCGGGGTCACCTGCGCCCCACCCCCTGCACCACAGCGCGACAGAGGGACCGGACCTCATATTAGGGAGTGAGAGAGTATGGGTGTGGGTCACGTGCATTTGTGCGAGCCCCGTCTTATCCAGTGTGTGTAAATATGTAATGTGATGTAATGTAATGTTGTGCAATGCAACGCATGCATGTATGCAGCAGACGATTAGGGATGTGGCAAAATTCACAAGGAACTCGCAGGGGAAGAAGAATGATGCCCTGGGGCTCCAGGAGGCTCGTGCAGCTCCAAGCTGGACCCAAAACGAAGCAGAAAAACAGACCCCGCCCCGCGCCCACCCCTGTGTACACAGAACCTCCCAGCTAGCGGTGGGAATCACAACCCCTGCTGTCTTTGGGAGTCCAAAATGTGGGGACAAAATCAAAGTGGTTGCATAACCCCTGCCGTTTTGGAAGCCCACCGTACGCACAATCGTAACCCCTGCCGTCTTGGGGTCCCCAATGTGGGAACAAAGTCAGAAATGGCTAAATAACCCCCAACGTCAGCCCACACCCGATCAGGCCTGTCCGCCACCCTGGGCTGCCTCTCCGAGTCTCCCTTCTCACCCAGCAAGCAGCAGGGCCAGTGCATAGGCCCGCCAGTTGCCAACCGCGCCAGCAGCGCTTCGAGCGCACGCGGCTGCACCCCGACCAGCCTCTGTGTTTGCCCCTCGGCGCCAGCACGACGGCGTCCTCCACTGGGTGCGACTGCCTGCGCCCGAGGTGGGGAGGGAGTTGCGGGCAACTGTGTATGTCCAATGCTCGGTGTTTCCAATGCATTGCCGCTCTTCCACCCCTCTGCCGACAACGATACAGGTGTAATAGGAAGGACAGGTGAACAAGAATATTGTGCCCGGAAAGGCATGAGCAAAAGCTTCCGAATCTCCAGGAAAAACTTGCCACCGGAAAAGCAAAGTTACTCCAACCCCCCAGTATCACAAAGTGGTCACCATAAACTTTAGTGGTGAAAACTCGAGAGGAGCTATGTTCCAAACTGTTTCAGATTTGCTGCCGTGACATATTCAAGTGTGCAATCTTCGGAGAGATGTGCAAAATGGAGTCGGGCGTCCCATAACAGAGGACGGTGCTGTCGCAACGTCGTGAAGGCGCAACTCGGTTTTGAAACAGCACACGCATCATACAAGTGCCGCAACATGAAACAAGAATCGTGGCCCACAATCTGAGGTTTGTGGCTTTGAGTGCTTGGGCTCCCGATACAGGTAGCGCCGCATGACAACCGAGCTTCAAAATTTGCTGTTGCCACTGGGAGGTTTGGACGCCTGTGTTGCCGCTTCGCGCATATTTGCTGTGAAAGCTCCCTCAAGGGCATACCAGTGTGTGCTCTGTGCTAGAATTGCTGAGAGTTTGCATAAGTACTGAACATGTGGAAGAAAGGGAGGGGTGAACATAGAAATCTGGTAAATGATATACAAGGTTGGGAAGGAATGCAAAAGCATATGGCGAAGATGGCAGTTGAAGATCTCTAATATGC
The DNA here is from genome assembly GCA_964036045.1 of Eutreptiella sp. 'Long Island Sound 2002'. Lineage (NCBI taxonomy): Eukaryota > Euglenozoa > Euglenophyceae > Eutreptiales > Eutreptiaceae > Eutreptiella > Eutreptiella sp. 'Long Island Sound 2002'. The sequence goes on from OZ038390.1 coordinate 60,181,084, forward strand.
CATACTGGTTGCTCGGCGCAACAGGACCGCTTCTTGTGCCGCTTCGAGGTCCTTTTGTCGGCGAATCTCCTCGAGAGGACGGACAGTTGGGGACCCGCGTCGTTGCCACAAAGACGGGCTTGGGCCTACAAGCAAGGTGACGGGAGTCGCGGCCTTGCGGCCAGCAAACGTCTCGCATTTGGAATCCTCGCCCACACCCAAGAAACGTGACGAAAAGCACACAGCCGAATACCAGGACTAGTCGGAGAGCGCTTCGTTTCTTTTGGAACGGATTTTTGTTGCCTCCGACTGCGACCTTCTGCCAGAGCAAGCTCCATTTCCGGTGTGTCGTGGAAGTTGACCTCTGGTTTGGGCTCATTCCGTTGGGCCGCTTCGTTGCGCCGGCTTGGCAAGGGAGGTAGTTGCGCCAGTGTTGCTTGAGCTTGTGCAAGAGATGCTTGCACCGGATCTTGGTTGCGCACAAGCCCCTTTGCTCGCGCGTAGCCTGGCGTAGTGTGGCATTAGTGAGCAAATCAACTGGACGCTTTCCTAAGCTAACCCCCTCCATGTCAACGACAATAACGGACAGAAAATTCAACTTCATACATTTTTTATCTGTCAACAGTCACTATGGTGTGTTTCAACTGCCTGAAAACCTGGTGTGCAGGTGAAGTGCACCTGTACTTAGAATCGAAACACGATCCCTTCCGGCTTTTGAATAGAATTTCTGTCCAATATTTTGATTGGTCCCACAGACAGTGAAGACAGGGGAGAGGGAAAACTCTGGGCAACAATCAGCCGTGAGCATAAGTTCTCCTGTGACGACACAAAAAAAAAATACTTCATCATCCATATTCTGTTTTGTAGGCGTGCTCGGGTTAACACACGCACAGTACTTCGGCAGCAAGTATTGCCTTATGTTTGGTAGCCTTGAATGTGTTCCACATTCGCTAACCACGACGGAGAAAGACACGCATGGGCACCACTGCCACACTAATGGCCCAAGAGGATTGAGTAGACGACGTGAGCACCCAACAAATGCACGTGGCGTCCGGTCTCAAGCTACACGAGGTGACCGTTCCGTTCAGCCTTAGTCTGCTTGACGATCTGAGGCGGGTGGGTGCAATTATTGCCATCGCGTGTGCATCCGTCCAACATGCCGAGGTGCCCAGCAGTTCCAGTTAGCCACGTTTATGCAAGGTCCAAAGTTGGGGAATGCACAACACCTGAGGTGGACTCGGTCCGACGTGGCCCGCTTCTGCCTGGGAGTTGCAACGCATCCAAAACGGGTCCTTGTGACTTCCGTGAAATTGCAACGTCACCATCGTGTGCCGGGGCACGCTGATACGACCGTGGAACTTTTTGCAAAGCTTCGAGTTCCTGTGACTTTGTTTTGTACCAGCTTGCAAAATTCATCCCACTCTTCACGTAGTGATTGTACTGATCCATTGAAGACATTTTTATCGAGGACGAATTTCACTGGAATTTGTACAGAATGAAATAACAGCACTACTGAAATTTGGATTGCGAAACAATGCACGAGTGAATGCTACTGCCCAGGCCACCCAGGCTACTGAAACTGCAATGCCTGTAGTGCACAGGAGGCCAACCGTAGGTCGCTCGCGGCTTCCCCCTTGATTGTGTGCTATCAAGCCGTCCACTGTGGTAGGAAAGTACTTCGAACTACTTACCGCATGACTGCCTAGGATTCACCCCATTATCAGAGGGAATAGGGTTAGGGTTACTGACCATAACTCGCCAACGCCAACCCTGTCACAATGAATATTGTCTGCAGATCCTAACAAGCAAGGTTGAAGTTGCACTAGACACAGGTGTAGGTATAGCACGTAGAGTGTATGCTTGAGGTCCGTAGAAATAGTTGTAGAACAACAGACAATTCGTGACAAAACACACTCAGAAAGGCAACAAAAACCAAAAAGGAGGCTTGTAAAGCCGCTTGGCGCGCTTGGACGCGGGGCATGCCCCGCTCCAAGCGCGCCAAGCAGCCTTTGTTTTTTGGTTAAAGAGAGCCAAGACTTCAATTCGACCTCTTCAAGGAATGTACTCAATTGCCAATTGCTTGTGGTCGGAAGATTGGAAAACGCTTCAAGCGATCTGAAATCAAGGAAATTGCACCACCAATGACGCACAAAACGTGTTTTCTCGATGTTTTGGCGGCGCCGTTCATTTTAACAGGTAACAACTCAGGCTTGTAAGTTGGACTTTACACACCAGAAGTGACACAGAGTACAGTCTTTGCAGTACACACTGCTGAACAAATTGCATCCACTTGGCAGGTTCCCCAACTTGCACGCGCTCAATCAAGCTTTTGACGCCCGCGCAAAATGCTCTCCTGGCAAAAAGGTAATTTCAACCAAAAAGGTTTGTGACACAGACGCTTGTGATTTCTTTCGCTGAGACCGTCGCATTTCGAAATATGTAAAGAATATTCGATGGGACCACAGAAATCGCTGGATGATCGCTCGGGGGACCACTATGGTGATCGCCTCCTGTCCGGCTGCCGGGACCCAACCCACAGCCGGAAGTTGGAGCGGGCCGCGGGCCCAAAGGAAAAACAGCCTGATTCCAGGAGGCTGGGTTCTAGCGCTGGGTTCCCGGCGGCGAGTTAACCCTCCTGGAATCAGGCTGTTTTTGGATCTGCACCCTGTTCTGCGGCACTTCGAAGTACTTTCCTACCATGGATAATCCCCTACCACAGTGAACTCAGTGCCCTTTCCATGTTCATGTTGATCCAACATGCTCTATACAACAAATCCGAGCCAGCTAAGACGAACATGGAACGCTCTGGGCTCGCACGGCGTGGCCACTGTGGCCACGAGGGTCGCAGAGTGGACTTGAGCATCGTCAGTGTGAGGGATCTAGGAGGAAGATGAGGCCCAACCATGGTTGTTTTTGGATCAAGTACCCTGAAAATATGGGGGGTGTCCATGGTCAAAGCGGCTTTCTCAACACCCACTTGCCACCCTCCCCGCCCCGAAGAGCCAGCTGCTCAGCAGTTCAGAATTTGTGGGTCTTCGAAAAATTGAAGATTCTCCAACATACGGATGAATTTCGAGGGAGGCTCTTCGTGCCCCGGACGTGCTCTTTAAGGAGGAAAAAAACCGAGGTCTTAACGAGATGGTGATGTCACGTTATGAATTTAGCCATAGGTCCGCACAATAGGATCTGCCCGTGCAACCATACGTTCCATTTGTCGAAGTATTTCGCCCCGTCGTACTAATCACTCGTCCGAAATGGGCTGTGTTGTGACACAAGGGGTGAGGGTTAGGTTGGTTTCTTCTTCCCAGTGTTGAGTGCGTGCCGCGATTCGGACATTTGCTGGACATCCTTGTGGTTACTTCGCCGCTGGACAGTCCGCGATTCCACAGTTAACACGGACCTATAACACCCTCTTCACTGCATTTAGTTCCGTCTTCACCCAGACGACGGGGACCCCCATTGGGGGATCCCTGTCGGCACAGATTGCATCACTGGTATTGATTGCCAGAGAGCTGCAGGCCCCAGACAGTAAGAAACAGCGGCTGGCAGCCAGGGAGTGGGTGAGGTACAGGGACAACTATATTATCCTCATGCGGATCTGTGCAAAAACGCCCGAACAGTTGCAACAGGCTGTCCGGCGTGAGACGGCACAGGCTATACAGGATTTCAGTGATGTGTTCGGTATGGAATTACAGGTTGAGCAGTGGGGACACGAACTGGATTTCCTGAGCGCTACGCTGGGTGACATCAGGGGAGAGACACCCATACGAAAGAAAAGCCCCATATGGGAGTCCCCCAAGGGAGCAGCACACCCTTCCTCTGTGCAGCGCATGATACATCCCCATGCACCCAATGCTAGGCAAATGGTCGAATCATATGTGCCAAACGAAGTGAGGTCCTGTGCGCACTACAGGCTCACGACTAAAACAACATTACGTAATGTGTCCGATGTGGAACAACTTCTGTCCGCTGCGGGCTACCCGCCAGCGTGGTGGAAGCCACTGGTGCGGAAGCACGTACAGAAATGGGGACTGTGAGGGACCCCACCCACAGGGTGGGGTTTTGATGGTAACCATGACCCAAGATGTGCATGTGTACACACGTGATGCGCATGTGTAAAAACGGGAAAAGGAGTGCACCCAAGTTCCAAACACATGACAATGCGGTTTGTCCTTTATCCTGCCTCTCATTACAGCAAGCCGACGGCTAGTGGCATTTGTTTGTGTTGATTTCTACATGTGCTGAAATTGCTGCGCACCATTTGCCCTGCCACCTGACGAGAGAGAGGCCCATCGTTAGATAAATTGAAAAGAAGACCTATCTTTATCCATTTACCCCTATCCTGCTTTCTCAGGTACCGTTCGAAAGAATGTCGGAATTTGTAGGATTATTTCACCAAAAGCGACACGCGTACTACTCGGAGACGATGAACACGCCCGAGCTACCTTGGGTGCAAGCGCATGCATCACGCGAACATAGCCCTATCAAGATTTGGTTGTTAACGTCCGCGATCATCTTGACCACCATTTTCACCATTCGGCTTTGGAGCTCGTCGCCAACATCCACGCTCATGTTGCCAATAGTGAAAGCGTCGAGATCGATGCGATATGATCCGGCTTTGGGCCACGACAATCATGCAAAAACCAACACGGAATCTTTCTTGCCAAAGCGCCCGGGAACAATGGACAACATCAAGCCACTCTCGGCTAAAGCAACCTCGTCTATGAGCAATGTACGGGCGCCTAACAGCCGATCCGGGCTCCAAGATTTGGGATTATCAGTTTCCGCCGTAAACGGTTGGGGGAACCCGTTGAACTACTTCGGTGGAACCGTGTTTGCGTGTTTTCTCTTGTTTGCCGCGCATTCCTTAACCAAATCGACCCACGCATGTCGTCAACTACAAGCGTTTAGTGCGATGAGCGATGACATTGTGAGCGACACCACCTTTGAGACTCCAAGAGCCCACTCAAGGACGATGAGCTTCACGGACGTGGGTGGATCACATCAAGCAAAGCTAGAATTACAAGAGGTGGTGGATTTTCTGAAGAATCCGGCGAAATACACACGGCTGGGGGCCACGATCCCTCATGGTTGTCTACTTACAGGCCTCACGGGGACCGGCAAGACAGTGTTGGCCAAGGCGGTTGCAGGCGAGGCAGGGGTGCCGTGTTTCATCTATTCCCCCACGGAGTTCGTGGAGCCACCGTTTAGCGCGTCGGCCCGTATCCGCAACATGTTTGCGGAGGCCAAACGGCAATGTCCTTGCGTGGTGTTTGTTGACGAGTTGGATCTGTTGGGCGGAGATGCCGTGAAGAATCAACTTTTGGCGGAGATGGACAATCTCGCACCCGGCACGGTGCTGATCGTGTTGGCGGCCACAAACCGACCGGATACCCTTGATCAAGCACTCGTGCGGCGCTTTGATCGGAAAGTTGTTTTGCAGTACCCAGACACCCAAGAGCGCGTGGAAATCTTGGAGATTGCTGCGCGAAATTTGGCGATGGCTGCGGATGTGGATTACCACAAGTTGGCAAGCAACTTATTAGGATTTAGCGGGGAGGATCTCCACAATCTCCTCAACGAGGTTTCAAAGTTCCCAACCCCAAACGCTCGTTTCCTTCTAGTGACCGCTAGCTCATCGTGGGCTGTTGCTTGTTACGCCCCGTGTGTGTTTGTGGCAGTGGCTCGTCTACGTGTGCCCCCGATTGTGCCTTGTTGGACCTAGGCACTGGCAAACATCCGCACCCCGATTTATAATTCGGCTCCTCTGTTGCCGGTGTGTGGTTTGGCCTGCGAGGGTGCATCCTGCAAATTACCCCCTCTAGGGGCTTAGCAAATGTGGGAGGGTGGATCCTGCAGCTTACCCAGCCATGGGAGGGGGCGGGGGGGCTTGGGCTCTGTCGTGTCACATGGCCGCCACTCAGGCTATGTCATGGCACGGTGCGCAATGGTTCGTGTACTAGAATGAGTGGCACTTGTGTCACCCATGTCACGTGTGCCGGCTGTGCCACCATGACACGGAGGGGGGGGGGGGGGCAAGGGATCCAGCACCCAGTCGGCCACCACTAGGGCCCCTGAGGCGCACTGTGGAAAGAACCAAGGATGACGGCGCAGCCACAGTGCAGCGTAAAGCACCCGGGACACCGTGCAGGTGTGCACGCCACCCGCGTCAACCATGAAGCGCACGCTACCCGCAACCAACAAGGAACGCACCCGGTGCACGTGCGACCCACAGAGTGGTGGGGCGTACGTGGACGGCCGGGACAACGCGTGGGGGAGCAGGGCACCTGGGCCTCACGCACACGGAAACGCAGCGAGGCAGGTTGTGGACGGCCTGAGGACGGAGGTGTGGGGACAGCCAAAACTGTCAACCGACCCCTGCAACAACCAGCACAACCCCAATACGCCAACTGCTGGGCGCCGCTAACGCGCAAACGGCATATCCTGCCACATCCAGCACCACCTCACCACACCAACCACTGGGCTCCAAGAATGCGGAAACGACACCAGCAGGAGCACCAGCCACAGCGGCCGACAGAAAGAAGCGACTCGACACAACATGCGAAGGGAAGAACGGGTGACGTTGTGACATGGGTAAGCTCCCCTGCAAATCACCCCCTCTATGGGGCCGAGCAGATCCTTGTTTCTTGCGCCCACCAACACCTGGCACGCCTGCCTTTTAGGCTGCCATCATCACTGCCCAATACGAGATGGCGGATGTCAATGAAGAAATTCTCAGCTTTGCCCTGGATCGATTCTTGGCAGGCCCGAACAAAAAGGCCCGCCTCATCAGCTCAGAGGAGCGGAAGCTCATGGCCTACCGTGAGGCTGGTCACGCAGTTTGTGCCTCGGTCTTGGAAGTGTCCCCGCTCCCTGCCAACGCGACCATCGTTCCCTACCGCAACGATCCTGCTGCGGAACGGTTTATGCCTGGGATTGATATTTTGGAGTCTGGTGCCTTTACTGCATCATATCTTGAGAACTTGATGGTGTTGGCTCTTGGGGGTGTGGCCGCAGAGGGGCTGGTGTACAGTGCCAGGGACATCATCACCAATGTGCAGGGAGACATGCAACAGGTGGACTGCTCACGTAAAACCCGGAGGCACCATGACCCAAAACAACCTGCACCTCGTTGGGCCTCAGTGACCCTCAACAACCCCCAAACCTTGAACAATTGTGTACCACATCGGGAGGTAGGGTGTCCAAGTCAAGTAACACAGCCGTGCTGAGGTCCGCCTTTCTTAAAAACTACAACCCAACTCCTATTCTGCAGTCCACAGCATACATGTCTGTTGTACCATTGCATACATCGTTCATTGCATATGTTGTTCGTGCCCTCAACAGTCATCCGCCGTCTACTTTATTTGCACCTTGGTTTGGGGTTAGGATACAGAACTCCGCATGCATCCCGTGGCTTTGACTAAATCTTCCATGGAGGTGTGGAGGTGTGGCTCCCACGGTGGTTGCGGTCTGCAGGCTTCCCAAGCAACAGCAGGCGTGCTCAACCACAAGTATCACTTGTATGATGAACCCATAGTGCCACAGGTGGTCTAGCATCGGCACCCAAAGTCACCCAGCCTTGATGTTTCGCAACATTAGCCAAGCTTTGGTATCCCCAGTCTGGTCACCCGCGGGGCCGCATCCCATTGGCGAAGGATGACCCCATGCGGGTCAGCACCCCCCCGCTACAAAAAGTCAAAGGCCGTCAATGCATATCCTAGCACCATATCCATTGATTGCACACCAATATGCATGTTGAATCTGATTTCGGTTCTGAGTGTTGTGTTACTCATACCTCCCAAAGACTGGTATCTCATTACAAAACTCAATGCTTACAAAATATGGCAAAATACTACCAAAAGATGGGAGGGTGTTTCAAACTAGGACACCACTCACCCTGACCTTCAGCAATTTTCAGGAATTGAGAGATTTGGGGTTGTGATGTGGACTCTGCAGGGATGTTTGTGGCGTTGGTTTGACTAGTAGGGTGGTCTGCCTTGGGCTCTCTCTCTGTAGATGTGGACGGCGGAATCCGGGTTTAGTGGTTACAAATGAGGCTGGCGGAGCTTGGACAATTGTCGTTTGTAATGCAGAGAGCAGTTGTGTTGGGATTGGAAGGTCGCCCCCCCCCCCCCGCCCCCCCCCCGCTACAGGCGATTCCCTGCTGGTATGTTTGCCCGGCACGCGCCCGATGGGCTACTTTTGGGCAAGTGTCCAAGACTTTAGCCCTTTCCTGCTTGCCAGTGACGGGTTGTCTAACTGCAGTCCTGGAACAGTGGACCCAGTCACCTGCAAATTTGGGAGGAAAACCGTGCCTGAGATTCAGAAGGTTACCCACACCGAAGATGCACCTTCGAACCCACGATGGGCTGTTGGTGAAGACCTTCAGCTTTCCTTCCTTGGGGTTCGTACTGGCCCCTGGGGACCAGAGTCTCTTTGGCGGTTGGGGGCCCTGAGCACACGGCAGAGCCCTTTCCCCTCAACGGAGGCAACGCAGACGCCAAAATTCTGACAAAAATGGAAATGCTATTTTTAGAATCAGCCTGTCCAAGAGGTCCACAAACAGCATCAGTTGCCTCGTAGTGGGTGCAAAGAAAAATTGGTCATTTTTCACCAAAGTGTTGGTGGAGGATGTTGAGGGTTGTCAAGGACTGATGAGGAACCCCTGTTAAGCATTTGGACGGCACCAGGCAAAAGTCGGGGGGGGGGGTATTTTTCATGTCTGTGTTGGGCCTTTGTTAACACAACACATGAGCCGGAGGGGGGGTAGTTTTCAACGCTTGTGTTGGGGTTGCATTGACACATCCTATAGTGCTATTTTGTGTTGTGTTGTGTTGTGCCGAAGGCGCTGTTACCAGAAGGCAATGGCCGGGATGTCTACCCGCGGGTACAGGTAAACGGGAGGGCTGTGTGTCTAGTGCGCGCGACGTGTTTAAGTGTGTGGTTATCGGCGGAAAGAGGGGGGTCGGGGAAACCTGAATGTCACCCACCAGGCGAATGTTGTCATCCCGGTGGGTGGACCGGTGCGCCTGGACAGTCATCGTGGGGATGTTGCCCATGCGGTGCGCCGTAATGTGGCGCTGCTGGTCGCTATCGAACAGTTGAGGGGGAGTCCACTCCCCGACGTGTAGTTTGCTCCCCGTCGGGCCTCATCGCCGGCCCGCGCCAGTATGGAGGCCCGATCCTGCAACCAGTCGCTCAGCGCCGTCGGGGAGAGCTGGCACTGGTCCCGGTAAGTCACCGGGGGGAGAAAGGAGAAAGGGCGGCGGATCAGCCACGTCCGGTCGACCGGGGGGAGAAAGGAGAAAGGGCGGCGGAGGAGCCACACCTGGTTGACTTCCGGCAGCTCCTGTGTCGCCGCATCTACGCGGACGTTCAGGTTCATTATCCAATGCAACGGTGTAGGGACCACCTTTATGGCCGAGGCCGGGGAGAGTCAGCGGCCTCCCAGGATCGTAGCGTAGAGGTGGTGTATGCCATCCCCACAATGGCCTCCTTCCTGGTGCGCCCGGAGGGCTCCCACCGCAGCCTCGGAGCCCGGTATCAACCAGAACACCCCTGGCTGCTGCGCCAGCCTTCGGATGTACGACAGGATTATCATGGCCTCCCCTTCTTGGGAGGTGCCCACCCCGGAGGTCACGTGGGTCTAGTTGGCCTCGAGCCCGCTTTGGGCGACCCCCGCCATTGCCATTCCGGCCGGCGTGGTCCCTGCATCCACCGCGGTTATGGTTCCGCGGAGGGTTGCCAGCGCCGGTAGGTAATGGAACCAAATGCCCGGCTTGACGTGGGGGGCCAGCACCTGCGGGGGGTCGGTGGCCAGGCCGTGCGGCGCCAGCAGGGCCAAAGTCCCCATGGTGCTCACGGAGGTGGGTTCGTAGGGCCGCTGGAGCTCCGCCGGCACTGTACCCGCCGTGCCGGGCGAGTAGTATAGGGGCCCCTTATGCGGGTGTCCCAGGCACCCGTGTGCCACACACTCCGTGGGGGATTTGAATTTCGCCACCGCAGCCGGGCCGATGGCTATCCACGGCCACGGCGTTAGCACGGCGAAGACTATCACCAGGGGGGCTAGCGATGCCTGGGCCCATTGGCAGTACGCGTCCACCGGTTGTTCGGACAGCCAAACGATGGTGGGTGCCCACACCCCCGCGCTCTGTAGCTGGTCCAGGGACACATGTTGGTGATTGTCCCATAGTTGGGCGTGCAGGGGGCACGTTGATCTGCACTTGGACACCAAGAAGGGCCACCAGGAGGCTATGCAGCTAGGTATCGCTTGGCAGCGTATCCGGGGGCTGGCAGCACACCCGGAGCTCCGGTGTTAAGTCTTTGGCCTCCATGGTGTCCTTCATGGAAGTCGTCACCTTGACTGCATATCCTCTGTGGTACACGGTGTCCACTTGGCTGGTCTTGGCCACCCGGCCCCCGATGACCGCTTCCGTAGGGTACAAGGGCACTGCGCTCGGGATCCAGTCCTTGAGCGCAGCCTGCCACCGCGGTGGGGGTACCCGCAGGACGGGCAGGACGGCGTTGTGGCGGGCAAGCCACACCCTGAGGCCGGGGATACCTTTGCGGGCAGGCGCCCTCTCCTTAAGGGTTCGTTCCCCTTTGATCCGGCGGTCTGCCGTGTACAGACCGCCCAGGTGGTGGTACCCCAGAGCCTGCACCGTTTCGTAGACACTTGGGGGGACAACCACTTGCGTGACATCGCCGTATTGGGTGGGGTACACCTCCACCTGGGGGGCGGGGGCCGCCATTGCCCTCGCTCTTGGTCCGCCAAGGCCCCGCACCAGTATGGGGGTCGTCCCCGAGCACGGGCCCGGCATCCACATGGGCAAGGATACCTCATCCACCACCCGTTGTAGCGTACCGATGAGGTGGGGGCACCGCGGATGGTGGGTGTGTTGTCCTTGGGTGAGCACGGCAGGGCATCCCCCTCTGAGCGCTTGGTGGGCCTACAGGGTATAGGTCTGGGACTCTCGAAAGTCCTCCTTAGCCCAAGCACCTTGCCGGACCCGTTCTCGGGCGACCGCGGCCTGCCACGAGTGCGAGGACCGGGTCAAGCCCTAGCAGCCATGCTCCCAGGGCCCCTAGAGTGCATCGGTGTGGGCATTGCGGGAGATTCCCGTCATGTGCTTGTACCCTCGTACCATCAGGGCATCATTCGTTGTGTGCACCTGGGATTTGGGGCGGTAGACACTGGCCAGGGGGAGTAGTTTGCTCGGGAGCTTTGCCATGAGCACCATCATGGCCGCGTCTGGGGAGAGCTGCTGGGGGCGTAACTGCTTCCACACCGCCGCCCGCACCTTTGGCAGGTTACGGGGGGCTGTGGGTGTGCCCTGGAGGTAGATGTTGGTCCCCATATAGCGGAGGACCCGGGAGGGCTGGATCTCCGGGGCCCCGGCCAACGCCTCCTCCTGTTCCTCCGGGCTATCCATTATCCACGCGCAGCTCACGTGTCGGGCTACGGCTGCCCGAGTGGGCGAGCATAGTGGTTGGGGGTTGGAGGTCGACCCGTGCTGGATCTTGCGGTCCGGGATGTCCACCCACAGGATACCATGGTAGTACGTCCGCTGATCTGGTAAGACACCCTCGATAGGGCGGGTGTCGCCCCGTTCCAGGAGGACTATTGTGTCGTCCACCCACATGAGCCCGGGGAAGCGAAAAGGCTATATCGAGTCTAAAGTTAAACCCATCAAACGGAGCTGCATTCATGCCTTTAGAGTGCCCCATCATGGTGTTGTGCCTATCTCTTTTCCGAGGGTTGTCCGAGGTTTTTTGAACACTTTAAATTTTCTCCTAGATACTAAATTGTTTGCTACCTTACACCCCTTACCAAATTTGGGGAAGCTTTTCCATGGGTGGCGCACACGTGCTCTCCGGAAGAGCACGTGATGGCGATTTACTGTTTCTATTTTTTGCTCCGTCAATGTCAATTAGACTTTCCTGGCGTTGGTACTGCATTTCTTCTCCTGCTTGGGTTTCTGTTTTTGGATCCTCTTTATTTGTCACGGAGCTGAGGAGGGGCGACTAGCCCGAGACATGTCCATATAAGAATCAGAGTTTGAATTGTTGAATTGCGGCGTGTGCCCTGGTTGTACATGCGGTAGAGATCTTTGAAGGTTTCCGAAGTGCAAAATCGGGAGGGGAAACCATCCGCGGTCACAAACATTTTGAGAAGATATGTTCTGTTGTTTTATTGCTTCTTCTTTTTTGTGTTGTGTTGTGTTTTATTGTGTTGTGATGTGATGTGTTGTGATGTATTATGTTGTGATGTTCCGTGTTGTGTTTTTTTTCCTTGTTTTGTTTTGCGTAGTGCCGTGTTGCGTTGTGTTGCGTTGCGTTGTGTTGCGATGTTTGGTGTTGTTTTGTGTTGCGCCAAAGGCGCTGTTACCAAAGGGCAATGGCTGAGATGTCTGCCCACGGGTACAGGTAAACCGGAGGGCCGTGCGTGTCGTGGGCGCGCCATGTGCGAGTGTGTTGAAAAAGGGGTGGAGAGCAAGAAGAGGGAGACCTGGACGCCCCCCACCAGGCTATCGTACTTAGGCCAGGAGCTCCGCGGAACCTTTTTCCTCTCCGCCTGCTGGTGCATGCGTAGCTCCTACAGCACTCACGCTATTGAGCTGTTCAGGCACAACCGTGCCTTGAGCAGCGTGGCGTGCGCCTTGGCGTGGGCGTACCAGACCGGGATGGACTCCTCGATGAGGTGGCGCACGAACTCCGTCCCCAACGTGTGGGGCCCATAGCAGTCCATGTGGGCCTTCGTCATGGAGGCGGTTTACAACGTAGCCGCCCACTGCTCCAAAATTACCAGCTCCCACACTTGGGCGCGCACAGGCCAGCCCGGCGTCCCACATAACGGTCTAACCATGCGACGAGCCTCTCTCAGGCCGACTGCCACTCATGGGACTGGGCCGAGCAGACCCAGAGGTGGGGCGCCGTTTCTTGCTGTGCTCCACATAGAAGGCACATCGTGTCCAGCACCGCTGCACGGTGGGACGACCTGTATGCCAAGACAATCATCGTTGAGACGTTGTCCATGCGGTGCGCCGATATGTGGCTCTGCTGGTCCCTGTCGAAGCAGTCTAGAGGGAGACCTCCCCCCGGCGCGTAGTTGGCCCACCCAATTGGCCTCATATCTGACACGTACCGGAACGGTGGTCTGCTCCTGCAGCCAGTCATGCAGCGCTGTTGGGGAGAGCCGGCACTGGTCCCGGTAGGCCACCGGGGGGAGGAAAGAGAAGGGGCGGCGTAGGAGCCAGGTCAGGTCCACCTTAGGCGGATCCTGCGTTGCGCAATCAACCCGGACATTGACTTCCGTGATCTAGTGCAACGGCGTGGTAAGCACGTTGATCACCGAGGCGGGGACCACACGGCTGCCTCCCAAGACCGTGGCATACAGATGGGGGACACCATCCCCACGGTGCCCCCCTTTCGTGGTAGGTGTAGAGGGCCCCCATTGCTGCCTCCGAGTCCGGCACAAGCCAATATACGGCGGACTATGCCGCCAGCCGTCGAACGTAGGATAGGAGGATCATGGCCTCCCCTTCTTGGGAGGTGCCCACCCCGGAGGCGACGTGGGCTTGGTACGCCCCCGGCCCACGCTGTGCGACCCCCGCCATGGCCACGCCCGCCGGCATGGCGCTAGCATCTTTTGCAACAATAGTGCCACGGAGGGTTGCCAGCGCCGGCAGGTGGTAGAACCAAATCCCAGGCTCGGTTTGGGGGCTAGTACGTGTGTGTGGGGGGGTCAATAGCCAAGCCGTGAGGCATAAATAACGCTAGGCCTCTCTGGTGCTCTTGGAGATGCGTCGTGAGGGCCGGGTGGAGTTCGGCCGGCAACGTACCCACTATGTGGAGTGAGTAATACAGGGGCCCTTTGTATGGGTGACCGGGGCACCGGGGCGCCACCCACACGGCGGGGTATTTAAATTTGGCCACCACGGCCGGCGCCACTGCAATCCATGGCCACGGTGGCACCGAAGTGGTCACTGTGACCACGGGGCCGGGCGATGTAGCCACCCATTGCCAATAGGCCTCTGCCGGCGGCCTTGATAGCCACACGATGCTCGGTGTAGGCACCCCTGTGTCGTGAAGCTGTTCGTTGTGTGCACTTGGGATTTGGGGCGGTAGACACTGGCCAGGGGGAGTAGTTTGCTCGGGAGCTTTGCCATGAGCACCATCATGGCCGCGTCCGGGGAGAGCTGCTGGGGGCGTAACTGCTTCCACACCGCCGCCCGCACCTTTGGCAGGTTACGGGGGGCTGTGGGTGTGCCCTGGAGGTAGATGTTGGTTGCCATATAGCGGAGGACCCGGGAGGGTTGGATCTCCGGGGCCCCGGCCAACGCCTCCTCCTGTTCCTCCGGGCTATCCATTATCCAAGCGTAGGTCACGTGTCGGGCTACGGCTGCCCGAGTGGGCGAGCATAGTGGTTGGGGGTTGGAGGTCGACCCGTGCTGGATCTTGCGGTCCGGGATGTCCACCCACAGGATACCATGGTAGTACGTCCGTTGATCTGGTAAGACACCCTCGATAGGGCGGGTGTCGCCCCGTTCCAGGAGGACTATTGTGTCGTCCACCCACATGAGCCCGGGGAAGCGAAAAGGCTATATCGAGTCTAAAGTTAAACCCATCAAACGGAGCTGCATTCATGCCTTTAGAGTGCCCCATCATGGTGTTGTGCCTATCTCTTTTCCGAGGGTTGTCCGAGGTTTTTTGAACACTTTAAATTTTCTCCTAGATACTAAATTGTTTGCTACCTTACACCCCTTACCAAATTTGGGGAAGCTTTTCCATGGGTGGCGCACACGTGCTCTCCGGAAGAGCACGTGATGGCGATTTACTGTTTCTATTTTTTGCTCCGTCAATGTCAATTAGACTTTCCTGGCGTTGGTACTGCATTTCTTCTCCTGCTTGGGTTTCTTTTTTTGGATCCTGTTTATTTGTCATAGAGCTGAGGAGGGGCGACTAGCCCGAGACATGTCCATATAAGAATCAGGGTTTGAATTGTTGAATTGCGGCGTGTGCCCTGGTTGTACGTGCGGTAGAGATCTTTGAAGGTTTCCGAAGTGCAAAATCGGGAGGGGAAACCATCCGCGGTCACAAACATTTTGAGAAGATATGTTCTGTTGTTTTATTGCTTCTTCTTTTTTGTGTTGTGTTGTGTTTTATTGTGTTGTGATGTGATGTGTTGTGATGTATTATGTTGTGATGTTCCGTGTTGTGTTTTTTTTCCTTGTTTTGTTTTGCGTAGTGCTGTGTTGCGTTGTGTTGCGTTGCGTTGTGTTGCGATGTTTGGTGTTGTTTTGTGTTGCGCCAAAGGCGCTGTTACCAAAGGGCAATGGCTAAGATGTCTGCCCACGGGTACAGGTAAACCGGAGGGCCGTGCGTGTCGTGGGCGCGCCATGTGCGAGTGTGTTGAAAAAGGGGTGGAGAGCAAGAAGAGGGAGACCTGGACGCCCCCCACCAGGCTATCGTACTTAGGCCAGGAGCTCCGCGGAACCTTTTTCCTCTCCGCCTGCTGGTGCATGCGTAGCTCCTACAGCACTCACGCTATTGAGCTGTTCAGGCACAACCGTGCCTTGAGCAGCGTGGCGTGCGCCTTGGCGTGGGCGTACCAGACCGGGATGGACTCCTCGATGAGGTGGCGCACGAACTCCGTCCCCAACGTGTGGGGCCCATAGCAGTCCATGTGGGCCTTCGTCATGGAGGCGGTTTACAACGTAGCCGCCCACTGCTCCAAAATTACCAGCTCCCACACTTGGGCGCGCACAGGCGCAGCCCGGCGTCCCACATAACGGTCTAACCATGCGACGAGCCTCTCTCAGGCCGACTGCCACTCATGGGACTGGGCCGAGCAGACCCAGAGGTGGGGCGCCGTTTCTTGTTGTGCTCCACATAGAAGGCACATCGTGTCCAGCACCGCTGCACGGTGGGACGACCTGTATGCCAAGACAATCATCGTTGAGACGTTGTCCATGCGGTGCGCCGATATGTGGCTCTGCTGGTCCCTGTCGAAGCAGTCTAGAGGGAGACCTCCCCCCGGCGCGTAGTTGGCCCACCCAATTGGCCTCATATCTGACACGTACCGGAACGGTGGTCTGCTCCTGCAGCCAGTCATGCAGCGCTGTTGGGGAGAGCCGGCACTGGTCCCGGTAGGCCACCGGGGGGAGGAAAGAGAAGGGGCGGCGTAGGAGCCAGGTCAGGTCCACCTTAGGCGGATCCTGCGTTGCGCAATCAACCCGGACATTGACTTCCGTGATCTAGTGCAACGGCGTGGTAAGCACGTTGATCACCGAGGCGGGGACCACACGGCTGCCTCCCAAGACCGTGGCATACAGATGGGGGACACCATCCCCACGGTGCCCCCCTTTCGTGGTAGGTGTAGAGGGCCCCCATTGCTGCCTCCGAGTCCGGCACAAGCCAATATACGGCGGACTATGCCGCCAGCCGTCGAACGTAGGATAGGAGGATCATGGCCTCCCCTTCTTGGGAGGTGCCCACCCCGGAGGCGACGTGGGCTTGGTACGCCCCCGGCCCACGCTGTGCGACCCCCGCCATGGCCACGCCCGCCGGCATGGCGCTAGCATCTTTTGCAACAATAGTGCCACGGAGGGTTGCCAGCGCCGGCAGGTGGTAGAACCAAATCCCAGGCTCGGTTTGGGGGCTAGTACGTGTGTGTGGGGGGGTCAATAGCCAAGCCGTGAGGCATAAATAACGCTAGGCCTCTCTGGTGCTCTTGGAGATGCGTCGTGAGGGCCGGGTGGAGTTCGGCCGGCAACGTACCCACTATGTGGAGTGAGTAATACAGGGGCCCTTTGTATGGGTGACCGGGGCACCGGGGCGCCACCCACACGGCGGGGTATTTAAATTTGGCCACCACGGCCGGCGCCACTGCAATCCATGGCCACGGTGGCACCGAAGTGGTCACTGTGACCACGGGGCCGGGCGATGTAGCCACCCATTGCCAATAGGCCTCTGCCGGCGGCCTTGATAGCCACACGATGCTCGGTGTAGGCACCCCTGTGTCGTGAAGTTGTTCCACGGACACATGCTTGTGGTTCGCCCAAAGCCGGGCAGGCGGCGGCACATTCACCTGCACTTGTAGCCCCCGTAGTGCCACAAGGAGGCGATGCGGCCGGTCGTCGCTGGGTATGGCGTTAGGGGACTTTCAGCACACCCGAAGTTCCGGTGCCCAGCGCTCTGCCCCCATGTTTTCCTTCATAGCCGTGGAGACCCGTAGGGCATGCCCTCTCTGGTCTACGGTCTCCTCCTTGGTGGTCTTGGCAACACGTCCTCCGACGACCGCTTCCGCGTGGTACTCCGGCAGAGCACGTGGCATCCAATCCTTGGGTGCTGCTTGCCACCTCGTCGGGGGCACCTGCAGAAGGGGTACTAGCATTGTGGCAGGCGAGCCACACACGGATGCTTGGGATTCCTTTGCGGGTTGGATCCCGCTCCTTCAGGGCCCTCTCCCTGATGATTTGGTGGTCCGGGGTGTACAGATCCCCTAGATGGTGGTACCCCAAAGCCTGTACCGTCTCATAGAGGGGCAACCACTTGCGTGACATCCCCGTGTACACTTCCACCCGGAGGGTGGGGGTCGCTTGTGCCCCTACTAGGGGCAGGCTTGGGCCCCGCACCAGTATCGGGGTGGTTCCCAAGCAGTGGCCGGGCATCCACATCGGCAGGGATACCTTGTCCACCACCCGCTGCAACTTCTGCATGAAGTGGGGGAATCACACATGGTGGGTTTACTGCCCTGGGGTAAGCACTGCCGGGCAGCCTCCCCGAAGCACCCGGTCAGTCCACATAGTGTACAGTTCTTTGGAGGGGATGCCGTGAATCCTGCAAGGGTGTAGACCCTCCAAGGATTCACTGCATTGGGTGTACACTCGTCTAGAGGGAATGCCGTGAATCCTAGTAGGGTGTATACCCTCCAAAGATTCACCGCATGGGTTCCACACTGTTCTAGAGGGGGGTGTAGACCCTCCAAGGACTCACCGCATGGGTTCTACACTACTCTAGAGGGGATGCGGTGAATCAAGGAAGGGTGTATACCCTCCAAAGATTCACCGCATGGGTTCCACACTGTTCTAGAGGGGGTGCGGTCAATCCTGGAAGGGTGTAAACCCCCCAAGGATTCACCACATGCACTGTACACTAGACTAGCGGGGATGCGGCAAATCGTGAAAGGGTGTGGACCCTCCAAGGATTCACCGCATGGATTCTACACTACTCTAGAGGGGATGCAGTGAATCTTTGAAGGGTGTAGACCCTCCAAAGATTCACCGCAGGGGTTCTACACTAGTCTAGAGGGGATGCGGTGAATCCCGGAGGGGTGTAGACCCTCCAAGGATTCACCGCATGGGTTGTACATTAGTATGGAGGGGATGCGGTAAATCCTTGGAGGGTGTAGACCCCGAAGGATTCACCGCATGGGTTCTACACTAGTCTAGAGGGGATGCGGTGCATCTTTGAAGGGTGTAGACCCTCCAAGGATTCAACGCATGTGTTGTACATTAGTCGGGAGGGGATGCGGTAAATCCTTGGAGGGTATAGACCCTCAAGCATTCACCGCATGGGTTCTACACTAGTCTAGAGGGGATGCGGTGAATCCTGGAAGGGTGTAGACCCCTCAAAGATTCACCGCATGAGGTTTACATTACTCTAGACGGGCTGCGGTCAGGTTTAGACATGGTTTCAGGGGCCGTGGTAAATCTGTATCCGATCCCACATGGAAGTACTCAAGGCAGAGAAAGGCAAAGATTTGGGGTGCACAGCCAAGGTCACAAGTCATAGGTAGCACTCAGAGGTCGGAGGTTCCATGTCATGGGGCATAGGTCACAGGTCATAGGTCAATGCATGATCTGGTATTGACAGGGTTAGACAACATGCAGTCCTGGCGCCACGGCCAGGACCGCATCCACAGGGTGCTGCCTCCAAGGGTCAGCATGTCTAGTGGCGGCCCAGAATGTAGTCCTTCACGGCATGGGGCAACTTGCACCACCCACATTGGTCATCAACCCCCATATGCACCGGCACAGGTGTGCACACCCCAAGGATCCCGAAGCACTGGCCAGCGGCATGCAGGAGGGATGCCAAGTACACCCCAAGAGGGCTGCAAAAGTCCCCCTTCATGAAGCCTAGTGAATCTAGACAGTTATACACGTCCCTCCAAATAGCCGGGTGGATGGTTCGGTACCACCTTGCCCTGCCCCCTTGCGAATACCCCTGCTTCGCTTGCAAGGGTTTGGACACAAGGTGTTGCACCAATCTTCCGTCCCATGGTGCCCGTTCGCTTGTGTGGGCCACCTTTTCCAACCCACCCCAGTTCCCAACATCTTGTCCGTCATCCTCCACAAGGACATAGGGCAAAGCCCGCTCGGTGAAGTTAGGGAGGGTGACCCCCAATGGGCTAGGTGTAACAATGTTCCCCAACGGATCTCTGACCCGCACTGCCAGTGCCTTGTTCCGAGTGTTAGCCATGATCTGTTCCCAGCCCAACAACTAGTCAACATGGCCCGGTGCATACCCCTGGGGATCACGTGCCCTCTTGCCCTTCCTCCCAGGTTTCCACGGCTAGTGCCCCACCACTGACCCCTCCAACTGGTAGATTGTGCCCTCCCTGACCCTATCGATGACTCCAGCCTCCGTCAATACCCCAACCAACTCAAGGGTGGTGCTCACATTGCCTGGGCCAGCTTCCCATTGGACAACATTGGTGTTCACCCCACAGCGTGAATCGCCCAAAGAGGTGGAGCTCAGACTGTGCCCTGCTGGTTAGTGTGGTTGCCCTCCAGATGTCCCTCATGATCCTTGGAGCGTCGGACACCAGAGAAGCCAAGATGACTTGGGCTTGTAGCCCTTGGAAACGATCGAGGGTAGCAACCCCCAAGAGGATGGGGTGCTAACCACCATGGATACGCCTACCAACATAATCCACGCAATGCTGGAGCCACACCATCTGGGCGTAGTGTGTGGTGACTACTGCCACAGACCTCTCCGGGTATGTCCCCGCCTTGGTTGCCAGGTCCAAGAAATGGGACACCAGCAGTCCCTCCTCCAAACTCATGTTCCCGGTTGAGGCCAACACATCATCAACAGTCAGGCAATTCCATGCCTCTACCACCAAGCCCCAGATTTTGTCCATGTGTTCTTTCCCCAAACTTTCCTTCAATTGTTCGCACCAGCTGTGCGTATCCAGGTCCACGATGCGGATGGGGTTATGAAGGACCGGGTCAGGGAGGGGGTGGATAGGTGAGTGGTAATAATGGGGGCCCCGGCAGCACGGCTGCCGGGGCCTCATCCGTTTCTCACACTGCTAGTAAGTGGCGGTAGTCCAAGAGTGGGTCCGGCAGGGTGCGTGGGCCAAGGAAGAGTTCCACGTGTGGTGATTCCTTGGAGGGTCTACACCCTCCAAGGAATCGCCGCATCCCATGTAGACTAATGTAGAACCAATGCGGTGAATCTTTGGAGGGTCTACACCCTTCCGGGATCCACCGCATCCCCTCTAGACTAGTCCAGAACCCATGCGGTGAATTCTTGGAGGGTATACACCCTTCCAGGATTCACGGCATCCCCTCTAGACTAGTGTAGAACCCATGCGGTGAGTCCTTGGAGGGTCTACACCGTTCTAGGATTCACGGCATATGCGGTGAATCCTGGAAAGGTGTAGACCCTCCAAGGACTCAACGCATGGGTTCTACACTAGTCTACAGGGGATGTGGTGAATCCTGGAAGGGTGTAGACCCTACAAGGATTCACCGCATGGGCTGTACACTAGACTACAGGGGATCCCCTCAAGTCTAGTATACATCCCATGCAATGGATCTTTGGAGGGACTACACCTTTCCAGGATTCACTGCATCCCCTCTAGACTGGTGTACAGCCCATGCGGTGAATCCTTGGGGGGTCTACACCCTTCCAAGATTGACCGCATCCCCTCTAGACTATTGTAGAAGCCATGCGGTGGGGAATCCTTGGAGCGTGTCCGCCCTTTAAGGATTCACCGCATCCCCTGTAGACTAGTGTAGAACCCATGTGTTGAGTCCTTGGAGGGTCTACACCTTTCCAGGATTCACCGCATCCCCTCTAGTCTAGTATACATCCCATGCAATGAATCCTTCGAGGGACTGCACCTTTCCAGGATTCACCGCATCCCCTCTAGACTGGTGTACAGCCCATGTGGTGAATCCTTGGAGGGTCTACACCCTTTCAGGATTGACCGCATCCCCTTTAGACTAGTGTAGAACCCATGCGGTGGGGAATCCTTGGAGCGTGTCCGCCCTTTAAGGATTCACCGCATCCCATGTAGACTAGTGTAGAACCCCTGCGGTGAATCCTTGGAGGGTCTACACCCTTCTAGGAAATAGTCTATTGTACAGCCTCCGGTGAATCCTTGGAGGGTCTACACCCTTCCAGGATTCACCGCATCCCCTCTAGTCTAGTGTACAGCCCATGCGGTGAATCCTTGGAGGGTCTACACCCTTCAAGTATTCACGGCATCCCATGTAGACTAGTGTAGAACCCATGCAGTGAATCCTTGGAGGGTCTACACCCTTCCAAGATTCAACGCATCCCATGTAGACTAGTGTACAGCCGATGCGGTGAATCCTTGGAGGGTCTACACCTTTCCCGGATTCAACGCATCCCCTCTAGTCTAGTGTACAGCCCATGCGGTGAATCCTTGGAGGGTCTGCACCCTTCGAGGATTCACCGCGTCCCATGTAGACTAGTATAGAACCCATGCGGTGAATCCTTGGTGGGTCTACACCCTTCCACGATTCACCGCATCTCCTCTAGTCTAGTGTACATGCCCATGCGGTGAATCCATGCAGGGACTACACCTTTCCAGGTTTCACCGCATCCCAGGTAGACTAGTGTAGAACCAATGCGGTGAATCCTTGGAGGGTCTACACCCTTCATGTTCTCACCGCATCCCCTCCAGACTAATGTAGAACCCATGCGGTGAATCCTTGGAGGGTCTACACCCTTCAAGGATTTTTCCGCATCCCCTCTAGAGTAGTGTAGAACCCATGCGGTGAGTCCTTGGAGGGTCTAGACCCTCCAAGGATTCAACGCATCTCCTCAAAGGGTATAACATTTGTGTGTGCCCTTGAGCCACACCCATTTGTTTGGGGTCACAGCCTTAGCGCTTGTGACACAAACCCCAGTCATCAAATCCTTTTGCGTGTGAAGCCATGTGCTCATGAGGTGTGGTGATATGCATCATAGTGTGCAAGGTTTAAGGAATCACCGCAGCCCCTCAAACCAAGTCTGCATGAGCAATGGTGATTAGTAGGAGAGTCAACAAGGAGTAAGGAATCAACGGAAGCTCTGAAACCAAGTGTACATGAGCAGTGGTTATATGTAGGAGAGTCAACGAAGAGCAAGGAATCACCGCAACCCCTGAGACCAAGCCTGCAGGAGCAGTGGTGAAATGTGTCATAGGCGACAAGGTGTAGGGAATCCATCACTGGGCGCCGAGGATAGGCATTTAACTCTCAAGGGAAGGGGCTGTCACGGTTGTGGACCCTAACAGCCGCGACAAGCACCAAAACCATTAGCAGTTGTGGTGCAACGGCCGTGCAATGGACCCGAAGCCTGAGTGGCCACCAGAAAATGCATTGCAGCAGGCAAGATTGAAGTATGGCCTGATGTTGGCCACTGGACAGTTGAGATGCGAAGCCACCCCTCAGGTGGCAGCAACATTCTGGAGGAAGTTGACACACCACATGGCAACTTGTGACTTGAATGTGGTGGATCACGATGGTGCCAGAGCATTGTGCCGCTTCATGTACACTGAGTATGGCTTTGCTAGACCCACCAAGTACGATTGGGGCCCAAGTGTGCACTATCGTGAGACTGCTTCGGCACTGTGGGACCGGTTGAAGCAGCACCAGGAAGGTGCTCGCGGCGGCCGCCCAAAGGCACTAGGGGGGTGGCCAAGTAGTGTGAATGTCACAGAGATGAGGATGGTCTGGTGCTCATTGGTGTGTGCACTGCCTCCGGTGGACAAGTAGCCCTTCTGGACAGGGGGTACTTGATATCCCACCCCTGCAATGGCACATTTTTACGAGTCGAGAGTAAGAAAAACTGGGGTGAAGTTGTCCCCATACGTATGGCCTCAAGCAACAGGTGGGACGAGACCACTTGTCAGTGATCTGTTGCCCCGTCCCAAGATGCCAGTGGGGGATCATGCACCACCATGTAGCACTATTGCCTCGAGCAGCAGTGCACCTCGGTGCAACTCATCGTTGCCCGAGGCCGCAACCCAAAAGCGCAAGCCCAACCCATGCCACATGTCCATGTGGACTTGACCCGGCCACAAAGCTTTGACCAAGCTTTGGTGCAGGCCGCCCATGGGGTTGCACGTTGCCTGATCATTGCGTGCCAAGGGGTGCAAGAACAACACAATGAGCCATTGAGTGAGCATAGCCTGGTGGCAGCCTACATGCTAGGGCGCCATTTCGCAAATAACATGCGGGTGCCCATGCAGGATTGCACTGACTTGTTGATGTGTTGCACCCCCTTTAGCCCTGAGGTACCAGACGATCACCCTGGGCGCCTCCATGCAGCAGTGCGGGTTGTTGACAATGCATGGAGGGATGATGGGGGTTTGGCGATGTTGAATGAATTGGTGGCTCTCATGGAGGAGGCCGGTGTCGCTCCAGCATACACACAGCACCTAAGTCCACAAGGGCACCCAAGACCTGACCCCAATAACTCCACAGCCTCTGCCGTAGCGCAGGGGCATGGAGCAGTAGTCCTCAGGCCACAGGACCACCCAAGAGGTGAGTCCAATGGCCCCACTTCCTCTGCCACCACACAGGGGCATGCTGCCCCAGCAGGTGCACAAAGTATGGGCAGCTCTGCTATGTTGACCCCTAGGGGGGTCCTCGGTCTACAAGGCCACCCAAGAGGTGACCCCATTGACTCCACAGCCTCTGCCATAGCGCACGGGCATGGAGCACTATCCCACATTCCACAAGGCCACCCAAGAGGTGACCCCAATGACTCCACAGCCTCTGGCATAGCGCACGGGCATGGTGCACCACTCCACAGGCTCCGGGACCGCCCAAGAGGTGAGTTTCCATGCATTGACAGCACAACCGGCCCTTCTATGTTGAGCCCAAGGGGGGTTCTCACCCCACAGTGTGAAACACCATGACCATCCCTTGACCCCCCCCCCCGTGGTGGACACCGCGTGTCTAACACCAGCATCGGGTGATGGAGAGGTGGTTAGCTGCTTAGAGGAGTCCCCTATACAACTTGCACAGCGGCCTAAGGAGATTGTTGCTGTGGACTCTAGTCCATGCAACACAGGCATTGTGGCAACGGTGAGGGCATGTAGTCAGTCTAGTTGTGATTCTGTCACCGCACAAGTTGAGCAACCAACCCCCCCGGAACAAAGCCCCATGAGAAGAAAGTGTCCAGCTATTGCACCTCCCGGTATTGCAACCCCTCCCCGAAAGTGTGCCAAAACGGAACCAAGCACAAAGACTGGCCCCGTGGATTGTGATGCTCCGTTGGCCAGTGTGCGACAGAAACCCATCAAGGCCAGTGTGAACCGGGACCTACCAACCATCAGGTCTTTGAAGTTACGCCTCTTACCTGACCAGTTCGTTGCTGGAGCCTGTTTCTTTTATTCTGTAGCCCAGACCCTGCATGCACTTGGTAGTGACACCCCCCTGCCGGACACATTGCTCTGGGCAAAAGCCATTGCAGTGTATCGTGAAATGTGTGGCACGCAACACAACACAACACAACACAACATAACACAGCACAAACACAACACAACACGAAATCTCCGTCTTCTTGTGTTGCCATGGGGAGGACAGAGAGGGGGGGGGGTTATTTTTCGCCTCCGTGTTGGGCCTGTGTTAACACAACACAGGAGGGGGAGGGGGTGTATTTTTCACCTTAGTTGATCGGCTGTATTAACACGCCTTTTGCTCATCATGCCTTCGCCCCATCCCACGCTGCATGCTGCATCAGGTGATGGGGGCCGCCAGCTCCATCCTGAGCTTCCACAACAAAGAGGTTGAAGATGTTGGAAGGGCCAATGCGGAGGCAACGATTCTGGTCGATGCCGCCTACGCCCGTGCTCAGCGCCTGCTCCAGGTGAATCTGGAAGCGGTCCATGACATTGCTGAGCAGCTGATTGAGGAGGAAACGGTGCCTATGAGCCAGTGCATAGAGACTGTGAAGGCGTATCAGGAACTGGTTATCCCCACTCTTAATGTTCTTCTATGTCTGCCATGTTTAAGGCCGCGTGTCTAGAGGGGGATGCAATTGGCCACGGAGTACAGGGGTGTTGATGCATTAACCACGGGGGGTGCTCAGAGCCGTTCCTGAGCACCCAAGGTAGTGGTAAGACATGTTCGGCCGGTGTCCAGCTGCCTCGCTATCATCTAGCGACTTTGCCGCCACTCCGGGACCCCCATTACCTCATGGAGGCAGGATTGTACATGCCATGGGCCGTATCCTTACCATCGTCGGGCCCACCGTGGGAGTGCTCGTTTTTGGGATTCATAGCACAAAGAGAACGACCGGTAATACAATGCACCGGATGTATTGAACAAAGGTGCGGTGGGCTGTTGTAGCGCGTGTTCCCGGTGCATTCTCCTCCTGGCAAGTAAAAGCAGAAAGTGGTGAATTTTAAAAACAACCGGTCAAATGAGAAACTGTCCAAATAGCTCTGGAATGCTGCAACGCGACTGTGTCACGGGAGCGGGGCATCAGGTCCTGGGGAGTATTTCAAGGGGAGGGACGGTGGTTTACAGCCCTCTTTCGAAAGGTTGGGCACGTGATGTAAATTGTCTGATTCGTCGCCTGACCTCATCAGGACGCCCCCAGTGATGAGTTGAGCCGCCTGGTCCCATCCGCCGCCCGGGACTCGTGGAAGGATCTCTCCTTCAACAACCCCGTAACTGTGGAGGACGACTTGACCGACCTCCTGCGGCTGATGCCCAACGATGTGCTGAACCCTCTTCTGGATCATGAGAACCGCCACAATCTGCTGGAGGTCATACTAGACCTGGGCCGCAAACCTGTGGCCCGCTTCCAAGGTACAGGTTGCTCTGGCTCGACTCACATTCATGTCTGCCATCCCAGGCTACAGCCCGGGATGTACACAACGGGGGTACTTCTTTGCTGATTTCCCCATTTTTTCAATTTTTTTCCAAAAAAACGCTTTTGGAGGGCGTTGAGAGGTGGGTGCCAGGTGTTGACGGGCCAACCGCCTGCTGAGTGTCCGTAACCGCGGTTGTTGATTGTCCCAAGTCTTTGGCCAATCGTCAACCGCCCTTGGTGAATCACCAACCGACGGCGTCTCAAGGCTACCCGCCAGTGTGTCTCTGCCCTCGAGAAGAACGAAACCTCCTTTCAAAGTTTGCGTACTGTCAATCGTTCCAATGTTTTTTGCCTTTTTGATTTCAGAGGAAGGGGTTGGCTGCAGCAACTGCAAAAAATTTGAGATGATTACCTTGCGGTTGGCGAAGACTGCACTGTAAGCATGGTCTGTCATCGCGAGGTGTGTTGATACAAGACCGCAAAATTGAAATTTGAAGAATTTCAGCAACAGCGCTGACGTCAGCAAAAAAGACAAGCAAACCCGTAGAGGTCACCAGTTGAGCACGTTCCATTCATCTTCCTTCCCTCAGCACCAGAAGTGACGACTGTGTTGGAGATCGCTCTAAGTGGATGCATATCAACAGACTTGCTTGGAGGTGAAGATTCGCCCGACCTGGTGTCAGGTCAAGGGGTTGGTTGAAAACGCCACGTCGACCAATGTCCAACGACGATCCAATCAGGTCGGTTGATCGGCACCCCGGTCGATCGGCAACCTAGCCACCAGTCGGCGGATATACGGTGTCGCTGCCAATCTGAGAGCCTGCACCTGTGAATCCCCGAACCCCACTCGAACCGCAAGTTACGGCCGTACCTCACAATTTTTCAGGAACACCGAAGGGGGAGATCCTCCGGGAGGAGCTGGTCACAGCGGAGGAGCTCCAGAGCGCGGTCAAGAAGTTAGGTGAGTTTGGCGGCGACAACCGTGCGGGGCTGCCCGGCACTCTGCACCGCATCAGCGCAATTAAAAATCGCAAAGGTGACGTCATCGGCCTCACATGCCGCGTGGGTCGTGCCACGTGTGGCCGTATGGACCTCATTCGCGATCTTTTGGAAACCCCGACTTCGATATTGTTCTTGGGTCCCCCGGGGATCGGCAAGACCACCGTGCTACGAGAGGTGGCGCGACAGCTGGCAGATGTGCACCATCGGCGGGTGGTGATAGTGGACACTTCCAATGAGATTGGCGGCGATGGGGATATTCCACACCCCGCGATCGGCGATTCACGTCGTATGCAAGTGCAGCACCCGGTATGAGCGTGTCAAAACGTTGCCACATTGTGAATTAATGTGTGTGTGTGGGTTGGTTGGGGGGGGGGGCGTTCGCGGTTGTCTTGTTCCTGCACAAGTGTGTGTGAGTGTGTGTGTGTGTGTGTGAGTGTGTGTGTGTATGTGTGAGTGTAAACCACAAAATAACAGACTCTGACAGAGCAGGACAGAACCAGACGGAAGTTGAATTGCACCTGACTGGTATACCAGTGCGTCCTGCGTGCCATGAGCTCCGCACATAGCAGCACGGAAAAAGTACAGTGTAACGCAACGGGCAACCAGAAACATACATACACATACCCACACCCTCACACATACACACACACCCTCACACATATCATGTACAAGAGCCTTGTGTCTGGTGCGTCCAGGTGGTTACATCTGGAACAGGTTTTCAGCCAAAATTGAAAATATTGCCTGTTGGTTAGTACTTTGCCTGCGACACCCGCCACATGGAGAGACAGAGAAATGCAAAAGGACGGCTTGTGGTTCTTCAGCTGTGTGTGTGGGTGTGCACACTGATGTACCGGCTATGTAGTGTTTCGTCAGTGTTTTCAGGCAGACATGTACCTGTACCTGATACATGTACGGATCAATGGCAGTCATGCATGGTATTCCTCCTCCCCAACCCCAACCCTCTGTGCACACACGTGTGTGTTTGGCGTTGCACCTCATGAAGTCTGTAGATGCAGCCTGTTTGTCAGTGTCTGCTTGATGTCTAGCGCGCGTGCATGGGTGTGGAGGGGCTGCCTCTAATTTGCATTGTCCTTTCATCCATCGCTTTAGTCCTTCCCCCACGGCCCCCCAGGGGCGCGTGACCTCACCTTGGTGTGGGGGTGAAACCAGGGGGTGCGCCCCTGGGCTAACACGCACCCTGGGGGACGGCCTTGCCGCGGCATGGCAGCTGCTGGGCCGTGAGGTCGCGTGCTCCACCCCCCCGCCGGCCACCGTGGGGAAGCCACAATGGCACAGGGCGGGCTCCACCCAGGGGTGGTAGTTTGCGTAGGTTACCTGGGTTTCCCTGAAGTCCAGACTGCGCCAGGGCCTGTATGATTTTCCCCGCTCCTCTCCTTTCCCCACTCCACCTTGGACCGCTCTGCAGGTCCGGATCATGCGGGGTCTGGAGAACTCCAAGGAGGCCCATCCGGGCTTTCACTGAGTCCTGCGGTGTGGCGGTGTCTTCGTGGAGCCTCCTGTGGGCTCTGCGTCGGGCTGGAGGTCCTCGTCATCATTTTCTTTCCGGTGGTTCGCTGGGGCCCAGCGCGGGATCAGTTTGCGGGGGGCAGGAAGGGACTGCAACACCTGCACCATCCCCCCACAAGGCGTCCCTATCCCCATATGGTCTGCCCAGAACTCGGGGCACTCGGGTGTAGCCGCCGCCTGCGTGGGCGGGGGGGGCTACACACATCTGCTCCACCCTCCCACCGGGCGTCCCTATCCCCATAGGGTTTGCCCATGCCCGAGGGGATTCAGGTGTAGCCGCCGACGGCGTGGGAGGGGGGGGGGGGGGGGGGGGCTGCACACCCCGGTACCTCCTAACCTAGGCTACGGTGGGTGTTTAGCCCTATTGCTAAGGATGAGAACGCCGGAGGCAGGAGTGCCTAGAGGGGGCGGGCCGGCCCGGTGCCGAGGAGCGCTCTGACCCTGGCTGGGATGGCCAGGGTGCCGGCATGCCCATCACCGAAGTTCCTCCGGATATTTTAGGGTCACAAATTTCATTTTCGACTTCCAGTTGTTTTCAATTTTGCGGCATCCACGGGATAATTGCCAATTTTGGTAGAATTTTTGTGCGCGCGACATTGCGATCGGCTAGAACTATTTTTACAACCCAAATCTTTATACTGTGTTTATTGAATTTTGGCACTGAGGAAGTATTCCGGTGTATCTGCCTTTCTTTCTTTGTAGATTGGGGTTTTCTTTGGGCCACAAGCATACTGTCTTGAGTTGTGCACTTGCCATTGTGTCTACTTTGGAGTTGAACAGCATGGACGTACCAGCCCTGCGACCTCATAAACCCAAGGAAGGCTGCCCAGGGGATCAAGCGCCTCCATCATCCAGCTACATGGCTAGCCAGCCACCCACCCATCCACTCACTCACTCCGTCACTCCATCACCCACCCACCCACAGAGGCACACCGACACAAGCAAGCGTTCTCGAAGAGGCTGCTGCCGAGTGCTGATGGACACAGATTGGGCGGGACAAGAATGCTGCTCCCATTGTTTCAGCCGTGGCTGCAGCTGGGGGAGCGACAGGTGGAGGCTGGGTGAGCAGCACAACACGAGGCAGTGGTCAGTCACCCAGCGCGACCATCTGGTCTGAGGGTACTAGCACGACGTGCAAAATGCCTGTGCCCTTTCCATGCAGAAGCGTGCTTTGCCCTGTGTTGTGAGTGTGTGGCCGAGCTTGATTACACGCAATCCATTTGATTAAACGTAGGCGGAGCAGCACAAAGTCATGATTGAGGCCGTCGAAAACCACATGCCCGAGGTAGTCATCATCGATGAGATCGGCACTGCAGAGGAGACCATTGCTTGTCGCACCATTGCCGAACGCGGCGTTGTGCTCATTGCTACAGCCCACGGCAAGGTGTGTGCTGGAACATCCATCGCAATGAGGGATGTGGGTACACCGTCACACACCGTCTCACAGAGGGACAGGCTAAGCTCGAAACGTTGTTCTTCCCGGTGGTGGGGCAGAATGTGAGTGCATGAAGGGTGCGGGAATGGGCTGGATGGGAGAAGTATGTGCTGCAAGTGCGTGCCTGCATTCTGTTGTAGACGGACTCACCCCCTGCGAAGCTGCGAGTGTTGCTTTGGTGTGGGCTCTGGTGATGGGGCAAAGATATTGATTGCGGCCTGTTAGCCTTTCGGTGTGGTACTGTGTGCGTGGGATATATGACACTGTGTGACGTGTGTGTCACTGCAGTCGTGCATGCATGCATGCACATGCGGGCCTGTGTCTGTTCAATAGGGCTCGCCTGCCAGAAACCCCCGTCCGCACCTTTCTCTTTCTGCTCCTGCCTGACTAATGCTTTTGGCAGCAGGTCCTGCATATTTGGCCTGTCTTCAGAATCTCAAAGCGTACACCCATTGCTCCTCCATGCGTTCGCGCGTGCATGCGTGGGTGTATATATGCGTGTGATTGTGTTGCGTTGATCGTGTGTGTTGTTTTTTTGGGGGAATTGAGCGCGTGCTGGGGTATGCAATCTGCTTGGGCTACTGCAACGCGAGTTTAGACAATTCGTTGGGTGACGGGTTTAGGAAAGAAATGTGGGTCAAGTGTGGGTTGTGCGGGCCGGTCAGGCCAAGAATGTAATTGGGACTGGTGATTTAAGGGCTTCTCTGTGTTGGTCGGAAAGGCACCTTCAGAGGCCTCCCCAACACGTTCTTTTGCAACCGCGCGCCGCGCGCAAGCACAGCCTTGTCTAAGCACGGGGACCCCGTCTGACCGTTGTTCTCCTGATTTTCAGCGTGCTTGCGCAAGCACGGGGGGGGGGGGGGGGTACTCAGATTTTCACGTGCTGGCTGCAGAGGACGGGGAGGGAGGGGAGGGCAAGTTGATAATGGCAGCGCTCGCTTGGTGACTGCAACACTACCGATGTGAGTCTGCAAGGTTCGAGGTCATGGTCTTAGTACCTGTATGCAGAATGGCAGGAAACCGCCGAAAGAGAGCGGTGTCCCCATGGACACCGTGTTCTCTGCAGGAACTATGAAGTCTAACCTTTTTCCCACAGCTACAGACCAAAAGGAGTCTGTGGTACCGTTGATGAGCTTTTGTTGCGTCACTGACTGCGCGCCTTTCCTTGACCGTCTCCTCCACGTCTCCATGCAGGGGGTTTGTGGAGGTGGAAGCCCCCCCCCCAAAGTACTATGGCTGCTGTTTGGCGTTGGTACCGTACACCTGGGGCTGCCCTGGTTCTTGTGGAATGAAATGGCTCAGTGCAGGTGCATTGCCGACACTCGGCAGTGTGCTGCCTTACTCCAACCTCTTCCTCTGCGCTGTTGCAGGTGTTGCAGAACGTGATATCCAACCCATCGCTAAACGACCTGGTTGGAGGCATCCGGTCTGTCACGCTGTCCGACGAGGAGGCCGCCGCACGTGCAACAAACAAGAGCATTCTGGAGCGAGCGGGGCCCGCCACATTCCCACTGCTGGTGGAGATGCGAGACCGGAACCATTGGGTGATTCATTCCTCCGAGCAATCTGTGGACTCCCTATTAGCCGGCCGCAACCCAACAGTGCAGGTGAGGGGCTTAGTCGCGGCCTCGGTCGACCCTTTAATCTGCCTGCGCTTGCCCCTCCGCATGCGGCCTCCTTCCGTTCCTCGCCCTCTGCACCCCCCTCTTCCAGCCTGCTGCCGCCCACCCATCCTCTGCGCCCCCCCGCCGCCCGTCTCCAGCTGCATTCCCTGCCCCAAAGCATCCGCCCCCCTTCATCATCCTGCTTTCAGCCGCGTGTCTTGCCCTCAGCCCACCCACCACATGGCCTCAGGTTCGGTCGATCAATCGAAAGGGCAAGCCCCTCATCTCCAAGTCCCGCTATGATGAGGAGCAGGTGGCTCCAGAATGGCAGTCATTGTTTGAGCCCTCCCCGGACGATGAGCCCAGCTCTGCCGCAGCTGAGGCCCTGGCTTCTGAACAGCGCCGGCCCCAGGGACCCCAGGGGGCCTCTGAGCTCTCGGAGATGATGGGGCAGCGTATGGACCGCATGCGGATGCCGTTGAACGTTGCGCGCCGGCGGATCCGCACCAGCAAAAAGTAGGAAAGGGCGGTCCCGGGCTCCTCTGCAGGATGGAGTGCTGCTGCTGCTGCCACTGGAGGAGTAAGGTGCTGGTTGAGCTATGCGTCATGAGCGCAGAGCATTCTCCCGGATCCGGGCTATGATATCACAGCTCAAAGGTAGAATGGGGAGAACAGGGGAGGCCGGGGCACCAGGACGTCTCCGGAACAGCAGGATTTCTGGTGGGCGCATTCGAGCACTGGGCCTTTCACGGTTGTCGTACTGCGACGTGATTAGGAGGACCGGGGAATCGTGTTGCACATAGCGCGCGACTGCCAAGTCCGCACCGTCCTCGTGATGATGACGAGGGAGTGACGCAGGGCAGTTGCGGAGTCCCGACGGGTCACCCACGGCGGTTGGACGGTGACGGAGGGACACCCGATGGCACTTTGCGGCCTGGGCCACAGCTGCCTGGTTGAGTCTTGAGTCAGCTTCGCCGGAGCATACCCCCCGGCACTTGGACCCGCGACCCCTTTCAAGGGTGCCATGCCGATAGGGCAGAGGGACCACTGCCTTTCACCTCCCCTCACTTGGACTCCCGGAGGCTTTCGCCCTTCATCGTCCGCTTTGTTCCCCTGAGCGGTCGGGGTTCCTCGCCAATCTGCGCAACCGCGACCCACAATGCCGATTTGGATGCCGCTGTCACCCGCGGGCGACAGGGTGACGTCAAGGGCGCCCCCCACAAGGTGGCACAAGCAGCGCTGTGAGCACAGGGACCACAGTCCCGCTCCCACCCACCAGAATGTGTTTCCCCTCCGTCTGTGGACAAACGATGTATACATATTCTGCCACAGAGTCCTCTCCAAAACCTGGACAACTGCGCATGTCGGGATGTACCAACTGCATACTTACTTCACCTTTCTGCCAGAGCCCCCCCCCCCCCTCCCCCCACCCCCTGCAACTTCAAAAACAATGTGAGAGGTGGGGAGCCCGCTCGGCTAACCCCTGCCGGGGAAAATCATTCTGACCGGGTGAGAGTGGGAAAGTTGTCCCTCTGTTCGGAAGCGCTGCATCTGCCTCTTGGTGACCGTCCTGCGCCAGCGCCGGCAATGCTCCACACACAGTCTTTCTCAGGCAGTGACCCCGCCCCCTTCACCCCAAACCCAGTGGGTGGACAACCAACCTCCCATCCACACGTGGAGGGCTCCCTCCTCAGGAGGCGAACACGCATGGACGCAGGGAAGTACCAACCGGCAGACTCGTTCAGCCTTGATGCCCCCCCCCCCCCCCCCGCAATGGCCCCCAAAACACCGGTTGTACTGCACGGCAACCTCCCGGTCTTTGTGAAATACCACCTGCCCCCGCCCGGGCGTCTTCTGGGGAACGCCTCCGGGACGGCCAGATGTCGTCTTCGGCCGGCCCAAGAGCGAACTGACGCTGCCTGACCTGACCTGACGCGGACTGACCTGATCGGCTTGAGCTTCCACGCAGGCAGCGTGCAGAGCTTCACTTGACAACTCAGCACCATCCGGGGGGGGGGGGGGGGCGTCCCATCCCCCATCCCCCTTGGGCCCCTCCCCCGAACCCCTTCGATGATGGGGAAGGGTTTTCTGGGCCTTTCTGCTGACGAAAAACTTTCTCCGGCGCCTTTGGTGCAAGTCCATTTAGGGCACATTTTTCCCCCTGCGCCAACCAAAACTTAGGACCAGTGTGTTGGGGGGGGGGTCAAGACCCACCCATCCACCCCTGTTGGACCCCCACCCTTTAAGTAAGGCTCTGGCAGTGCGACAGAGCTGCAAGGCAGGGCGGGTGGGTAACAAGAGACAGTGTGACAGGGCGTGATGGTGTAAGGTATACATGCGCCCCAGAATCCACAACCCACAGAGGTTAGACAGGTACATGGAAGCACAAGTCATGATGCGCAAAGCCGCACAAGTAGGACGCCCGCGTGTGCAAAAAAGATATTTGATTGTTAGAGAGAGATCAAGGTGTGTTACTCATCATGTGCGTTTAGATATGACATGAACCCGTGTGCATTATCTTGGACGTTTCAAATATTGAAGTCCTGTTGGTGATTTGCATATTTCTACCTTGTGGCCCAGTAGGGCCTTAGAAAACGTTCAGAACCCATGGGAATTTTTTTTCGTTGTCCGCCGTCGCTCTGGTGATGTTTTGAAGATTGTGCCGGTGAAGAAGTACCAGAAATGTTCGAGGAACAGGCTGCTGAACACCATCGAGTCCCAACAGGTTGTGGACGGTAAAATCAACAGGGGTGCAGATAGAGAATACTGCAGGAGAATAGGAGAGTACAGTTTTGTTGAGTTGATTTATCCTCCGACTGCGAGGGAGCGCGACCATTGTTTGAGGACGACAAAAAAGATTGTCAGTGGTGGTACGAGACCAATTCGCAAAGTCTGCGGCAGATCACTGTAGAGGTCCAAGAGTACCACAAGCGCGTTGATCGGGCTATGGAGGAGATGCGACGGAAATTTTTTGGCACTTGTCCCTGCAACAATTGGGTGATTAAAAGACCGAAGTCAAGGTGATGAGCACCAAAGCAGAGGAGACTGCTGTCACTTGTGCCCCAGGAGCGCCAAAGCAGGAGGGCGTAGGCCCAAGCGCTTTGGGGGTGCCAACGCCTTTGGCACGGCTACCACGTTGAAGAGGAACACGTGGCAAAGGCCGCACGTTTAAGAATAGTGCCACTGCCCACTAAAGGCAGGTTATGTGGCGAGTAGTGTTGCGATACGCACATTTTTTTACTCCGCCGGCGTGTTTTGCGTAGCATCTTGCTCCTTTTGTGCGTGGCAAACAGTCATCTGTCTATCATGGGTGGTAATGTGTTACACATGCGCGCACATAGAAACCTGGAGTGCCACACCCTAGAAAGCTAATTGTTGAAGGAGAGTATGGTTTTGCATAGCCGGCAGTCACGGAGGAAGCTCGTTGCATGTGTATGGCGGTATGGCGCATGTGGACCTAAACACCAGCACTGGGCGTCCCCGGGGGTCTATGAATATGGCGTTGCCTCTCGGCCTGGGCTTTGCTTAGATTGCGGATTTGGGATGTCCACGCCCCGTGCCACGCATTTGCAATCATGAGCAGTGGGGCAAAAACACCACTTTCACCGACAAAACTGCATCCCGATGGGTGCGGCTTGGGTGGAGCATGCCCCGCACAAATGACCTCAACCGACCGGTCACACAAAAGACACTGCACTGGACACCGGTTGTACAGTGCGGTAAGCAACCAGGCGTTTGCTTCAGAATCCCCCACTGGGGCGCGATGTCATTGAGGGTCCCAGCACACCCCCGCCGACATCCTTTGCAAAACAATGAAACTTACAGAAGGGGCGCGAAGTTGGAGGTCGAATTTAGGGAGTCTAGTAGTTTGGTAGCTTAGGTAGTATTGGTATTATGGTTTTGTGGGTAAAAGCGGAAGCCCTAGGGTGTCGTGTTTGGGCGGGGTGTTCCATATTGGGCACAGGCCATTGCTTAGAAAAACCCTAACCCTCTAGGACGGTGGGGTGGGGGGGCTGGGGGGGCGGTGGAGAGGGGTCAGAGGCCAAGAAAAAGTTTGTGCGGCCAAAGACGCTCCGTGCGCCTGCAAAGCGGGGCAGCTGCATCGCAAAGCCGGGGGCGTCCCCGACAAAAAGACCACAGCATTCACCTGATTTGAGCATGTTTTTTCGACCTGATTGTTCACCCCCCCACAACCCCCTCGTTTGTGTCTACCGGGGGGGGGGGGGGGGGTGCGCAGTTCTGCGGGTCAGAGTGGAAAATCTCACCCTGGCGGCGTACTGCCCTCTTGGTGTCCACTCCCCTGCCGGCACCACCAGTGCTTGGCATGCAGCCAACCCCATAACCGAGAGATTCGGAGGGACCTTGTCGACAACAGCACGGCACACAAAAGACAAGGCACTGGGCACAGTTGCACAACCACAAGTAGTGTTTCTGGCCACCCCCCCAAGCACAAGCACAAGGCATCTAACAAGGTGGTAATATCTGCATACATATGCCATTGATGAGTTTTGTTGTCTTGTGTCCTGACACGTGTGCTCCCACAGTGTTATCAATGAGCAGTCGCGTGTGCTCCCACTATATCATCAATGGGTCGCTCTAAATAGCGTGGGAGGCTTTTCCACTGGGGTACAGAATCGCCATCTCAGTGCCACACCCCAGGGTTGGATTTTCAAGCCGGGGGGGCATCTGCCATCTGGTTTGTACGGCCGTTCTGTGTAAGGCTCATCCGTTCACCCAGAAGCACACATCTCTTCCTATGCTAACCCCCCCCCCACCACCCGCATCCGTCAGGGGTGGACAGTACGAGGAGAGCAGGCTGCCATGTTGGGCAGTGCGACCAAATCCCACTCTTGCCTTCAAGGCTGCAAGATAATCATTTGGTACCTCATTTATTCGGGAGTTGTACTGTCGTGCGCAAGATATGCCCCATCTGAGATACAGGGAGCGTGTGGGTCGTACTGATGGGGGACCGGGCCGTATCTTAGACAAAGGGGAGGATGGGGGGGGGGGGGGGTACAGTGCCCAACCAGTCTGAATGGAACCTGGTACCTCCATTACCCCAACCATCCAGTACATGTATTTGGGAAGGGGAAAACGGGTGATTGTCCAGGGCCCTGTACAGAAACCGCAACCCGACGGAATATCACACAGGGGGCAGGGGCTGCTTTGATCTGATTCTACTAGTTTTCACCCGGTCCCACCCACTTTCTGTCTGCTTAAAAACGGGTTGGGTTCTTCCAATCTGTACCTGCAGTCACCCTGTTCCATCCCATTGACAGCCGGCTCATTCAACACCATACAACACCATGTGCCAGTCCACCACCAGCCACGATGTGCCCACACACAACAGATAAGTATTTGCTTGTGTTCGTTTTCCATCACGGTCTTTTTGTGGTACATCAAGAGTGACTGGCCATCGGTCACGTGCCCAATTTGCCAAGGCAGCACAGACAGGTGACAGGTCCAATGAAAGGGCGCAATTATATATGCACACGATGTGTGTGTTGGCTGTTCATTTTGTATTGGCTGTTGGGCACACCCACGCCCTGTGCACGAGTAAACTCTCAGGCAGAGGAACAATGAATTGTACTACAAGTCGGCATACTAACCCGCCCGCCCACCCACGCTGGACGCATCTCTTTGGAACACCGTTGCTGCAGGCACAATGCAGTGCAAGCCGCTGATACATGCAGGCCCTCAGTGGGTTAGGTGCCCTTCTGTGCATATGCACATGCTGTGGGCACCCGCCGCTCCTTTGTTTCAAATTTCTGAAATGATCAGGACAAACTGTAGGCTGGGTCTGGTCTTTGGATGCAACCCCCCTCCCCCCCCACTTTAGCCCCCTCCCTTGGTGACCTAGTACCAGTAAAACAACCCTC
Source organism: Eutreptiella sp. 'Long Island Sound 2002' (assembly GCA_964036045.1). Taxonomy (NCBI): domain Eukaryota; phylum Euglenozoa; class Euglenophyceae; order Eutreptiales; family Eutreptiaceae; genus Eutreptiella; species Eutreptiella sp. 'Long Island Sound 2002'. Next base: position 60,218,580 of record OZ038390.1, read on the forward strand.
AGAATGGTTGCTTGTGGGCAAGAGAGCCCAGTTATATATCTGTGGACAGACAAAAAGCGGGCAGCACGTTGATCGGAGCTGGCAGGTAAGGGCTGGCGGTATGAGGATGAGAGTAGCCCAGCAGAAGGCTTGCAAGATGTTGATCGGTGCTTGGTTTGCGTTTGGAACTCTTGAGTGTGGAAATTCCGCTTTTATCCCCACTTTGGTACATTCCTGTTTCAAAGGGAAGTCCAAGGAGGGAGTTCCCCTGCGTTCTTTCCCTCCGAAAGCACATGATCACCTATGATCCCGATGTGCACCATTTATTGTTTTTTTGCAGGTGGAAATGGTATCACGATAATGGGGAGTGATGCAACAAGCTGCCTGCTCAGGTCCAAGTTTTGGGCCATGGCCGTTCCCAGCTGAAGAAATGTTTTACTCCACATTCTTTGAAGGACAGCTGCATGTTTAGAAGAAAAAAGGTTCCACCCACGTTGCAACGCCGCAGCAACCATGACAAACTGTCTGAAGCACAAAACGCTCTGCTACAGGACTGTCCACTCTGAGTCCGTGCCACCCGAAGGTAAAGGGTAATCAAATACCAACTGAACACCATCGAGGTCAAGCACATTTGGATGCTGTGGAACTGCTTTCACATGAGCCAACTGACACAATTTTCACATCAAGCCAAGGGGCGCAAAACTGGTCCCAATGAGATTGATCATTTTGTACCCAACACCTTTGACTTTATCGCCGGCCATATGGGTCCACGTCCGCCTCTCCTGCAAAGTATGAGACTTGCTGAGTAGACAAGCAATACGTTTTTCGGCCAAGAGAAGGGGAGGAATACCCAGGAACACAAGAAGGCAAATACAATCACCCAAGCACCCAAGACACCACCAACACAGGCACACAACAAAGCAACAATGTTCGGTGCTGTGTTGCGGTGCGTTTTTTGTGTGTTGTGCTGTTTCCTTTGGTGTTGTGCGGTGTCTGGATGCCTGTGCCGCTCGCGTCCTTTGGGCTTTTTTATCCCTTCTCCCCCCATCTGCCTCCCCGCCTGTGCTGCCTCTGTCGTAGTACGATGCCCTGTGTGCTGTTGTGTTGCTATGCGTTGTGTGTTGTGTTGCTCTGCGCTGATGTGGCGTGCTTGCTTCCTGTTGTGTGCCGCGATGTTGCGCCGCGTCTTGTTGTGCTATTTGTGTTGTGTCCTACTGCCTTGCGTTGTTGTGTGCTGTGTTGTTTCCTTTGGTGCCGTGCTTTGCCGTGTTGCTGTGGGCTTTGTTGCGTTGTGCTGTTTGCATTGTGCGGTGGTGCTGCGCCCCCCCAGCTGTTGCTCCTAGTGTTGCGCGGTGTCCTATGTCTTGTTGTGTTGTGCCGTGATCTGTTGTGTGGTCTGTTTTGCGGTGTGCCCGGTGCTGGGGTGTGCTGTGCTGGCGTGCTTGCTTCTTGCTGCTCGCTGTTGTGCCGCGCCACGTCTTGTTGTTCGGTTTGTGTTGTCTCCTTGTGTCTTGCGTTGGTGTGTGCTGTGCTGTTTTCTTTGATGTCGCGCTCAGCAGTGATGCGGTGCGCTATGTTGTTTGGTGTGGTGTTGTGCCCTGTTGTGTTGTCTTGTTTGTGTTGTGCGGTGGTGCTGTGTTGCCCCCCACCCCGCGGTTGTTGCTCCTTGTGTTGTGCGGTGTCCTACGTCTTGTTGTGTTGTGGCGTTGTCTTCACCACAAAGAACGCACCGCAGCAGGACGTAACACCGCACCGAACAGTACGGTGCAGCAGGGCACCGCACAACACCAAAAGAAACAGCGCAGCAAACACCAACGCACGACAGCAAGCGACGAAACCAACAACACAACACACCACCGCACCAAACAGCAAGGCACCACCACGAGCATAGCACAGGACAGCACCACGCACAACGCCCAAAAGCCATGCTGTGCTGAGCTGGCATGCTTTTGTCTTGCTGTCCGGCGCGGTGCTGTGCCGCGTCTTGGTGTGCTGTTTGTGGTGTCTCGTGCCATTGTGCGTTGTTGTGTGCGGTATTTTTTTCTTCGGTGCTGTGAGGTGCGTGGTTGCGCTATGCTGCTTCATGTGGCGCTATGCCGTGTCGTGTTGTGCTGTTTGCATTATGTCTTGCTGCTCCCCACTGCCCCCCCTCTCACTCTAGTTGCTGCCCTTGTTGTAGCGCGGTGTCCTGTGTCCTTTCGTGTTGTGCCGTGTTGTGCTGTGTGCGGGGTGCTGTGCCGCGCTGTGCTAGTGTGCTTGCGTCGTGCTGTTTGGTGTGGTGCTCCTCTTTGCTGGTTCTCCTGCCTCGTGCTGTGGAGCTTTGTCGTGTGCTGTGCGGTTTCCTTTGGTGTTGTGTGGTGCCGTGGTGCGCTATGCTATTTGGTGCGATGCCGTGCTATGTTGCTCCGTGCGGTGATGTCTTGTCTCGTGTCCTAAGTCCTGTCGTCTTGTGCTGCGTTCTGCTGTATGTGGTATTTGGCACTCTAGTATGCTGTGCTGGTGTGCTTGCGTCGTGTTGTACGGTGCGGTGTTGCGCTCTGTTGCATTGTGCTGTGTGTTTTACCTTTTGTTGTTGTGCGTCGTTGTGTGCTGTGCTGCTTCCTATGGTGCTGTGTGCTGCTATGGTGCGTTGTGTCGTGTTGTGTTTGTTTTTAAGACGTCACAAACTTTATCAGAGTTCTCACAGGTCGTAGATAAGAGCAGGCTATGTACACAGATGCTGTGCATACTATCTACATGACCTTTTCATACTTGAACTGCGCTGACCGGTGTTGGAGACCGTGTGTGGGTGTTGGTGTTGATTTGGTGGAGGTGCATGAGTGTTGGTGTGAGTGTAGGTTGTACTTTTGGCTTTCATTAGGCCACTGGTTCACCAAGGTGGTTCCAGGAAAAATTTATCGAAGTGATAAGATAATAGACTGATAGACTTTGTAGAAAACTGATAGAAGTACCTGGTACTGGTAGGTTAGATAACATACAAAGGAGAAGTTTTAGAAATGCCAAAAGTTAGAACTGGCATCACCTGCAGAAAGTTGTCTGAAAACGCTGTGGCTGTGACCCCTCTGTTCACTACATTTGGAAAACAACCCCGATTTTTCACCCTAGGGGAAAATCAGTGCCGGATCCATACAATGCAGGCAACAAACTAGCAATCAAAAGCAGGCAATGGTGACATTGCAGTGCAATTGATGCAGTGCAGGGAAGTCATTCTGGAGCAGCCAATATCAGATATATATGAAAAGGAAGAGCTGCAGAAAAGGATGTGAGTGTCTGTGTTCTGAGCTGTGATGGTGGTAGCATTGTTTGTCGAGTGTGTGTAAAGAGTGTTGACTTAGAGCTGTGGCGTGTGTTGCCGTGATGGAGTGTCTTGTTGTGAATGTGTTCTGTGAAAGCAGGGTGTGTTTGATCTGGCTCCTACAACATATACAAGTGAAATCTGAGCCAAGGGCAGCAATTCTTGCACCTCTGAGAGGTGTTTCGGCACCTTTCTTCGCAAAAACAATGCTTTGGTGACCAACTCAAATTTTTCATCAGTAAATCAGAACTTGAATCTGCACATGCATCAGTAAACACACTCGTTGTATATATTGTTATGATGTAACAAGGTCTTCTGACCAGTAAAAACCGTTGTCGTCGTCAATAGCCTTTAAGTGGCTGTTTGCAATTAGATATTCTGTATAATCCTTCACGTACAAGATCTTTTGGATTTCCATCGTGGTGAGGCGACGAACGTCAGTAAATTGAACTGCCTCGTTTTTGGTGCTGAGACAAAATTCACCAATAGCATTTACATACCACGATACTTTATTATCCTCCTTTGGTTGTACGGATAGCTTTGGCGTCGGCATTGTCTCGGTGGTCGTGCTTTGCGGCATCTGACTTTGATCATCAGCAAGGGAAGTGTTGTTGTTGGTCGGCTTTTCTTTATGACTAGAATTCGAAGCTGTGACTTCCGGCAATGGCTTTACCTTCCATATATTTGACGGTGAACTCGCTGGTTGGTACTGGTGGACTCAAGGCGCACTTTGAAGCCGTGTTCTGCAATTCGGAGAACCTTTTTTGTACCCAAGTCGTCGTTCATACTTGGAGGTGCTTGATGGAGACCTTCGACTCGTTGGTTGGTGCTGCTGCTTCGCTGTTGGTAGCGTGCCTTGGTTCTGTGTAGCTTTTTCGCTCACTTGCGTGCGAGGCAGTGTGCTGACAGGCCCTTTGGTCGTGGTGGTTTGCCTTGCAGCACGGGTCAGCAGGGTGTTAAACACATTTCCGGTGTCGAGCTTTGAGCTCGGCAAGTAGCGTGCTGGTTGCGAGACAAGAGCTGTGTTGTACCCGTTCCCTGACGGCTTCGGCTTTTGACCAGCAACGTGTTGGCGAACCGTTGGTGACGGCGTTTCCATTTCCGCTGATTTTTCTGGCGTCGAGTTTGAAATGTATTCATCATTGTCCTTTGGTTGCGACACAAGAGTGGCGCCGTACCTTTTCTTGGATGGCTTCGGCTTTTGACGAGTATCTTGTTGGCGATGCGTTGGCGAAGGTGTCACGTTGTACGTGCTCCTGAACGGCTTTGGCTTGTGACTAGCAACTGGTTGGCGATGTGTTGGAGACGGTGTTGCTATCTCCTCTGTTTCCGCTGGCGCTGGGTTTGAGCTACATTCATTATCATCCTCTGGTTGCGAGACAAAAGCTGCGTCGTACCTGTTCTTTGACGGCTTCGGCTTTTGACCAGCAGCTTGATGGCGGTGTGTTGGTGAAGGCAATACCTTTTTGGCTGACTTGGTTGGCGCTGAGTTTGAGGTGGACTCGTCATCGCTGTTTTTGTTCGAGTCATTGACAGGCACTGCAAAGGCATCAAACGGGGAAGAGCATGGTTGAACGGCGGCTGTTGCAATATTGCAGTTGTCTTGCAGCTTATTATTTGGCGTTGAAAGTGGGCGTGGAAAACGTGACTGTTGTCGCAGGAGGCGTTGAAGTTGTTTTTCTTTTTCCAAAACTTCGAACAGAGCCCAGTTTGACCACAGAGTTGTAACCACGACGTTCTGCAGGCTTTGAAGGACAGAAGCGTCAGGCGGCGGTACTGTCAACTTCTGCTGCTCTGCAGGCGTTTTGATCGGTGGATCGTTCAGCATTGATCGCAGGCGGAGCCTGGCCTGGATTTTGCGAAAACACTGCAGCCAGGTCTGCAGGTTGATCAGGCATTATAAAATGCTGTCATCGAAAAAAAATAGACACTCAGAAAGTGTGATCGTGTTGTGTTTGTTGTGGAGCTGATGTGTTGTGCCTTATTGTGGTGGTGCATTGTGTGTGTCGTGTTGTGTGGCCTTGTGTGGCCTTTTGATGTGTATGACGGACCCCCGTGTGGTGTGGTCCTGCCTTCTCTGCCCCGCTGTGTGTGGTATGGTGCTGTTGTGCCTTTCTCCCTTTTCCCGGGTGATTTGTGGCAGTTACCTGTTGCTTGTTGCTTGTTTCGTTTTTGCTACCTAAAAAAAATTGTACTCCACTCATCCAACACGCATGCATGCATCAAAACCACACATTGCCTGTTTTGAACCCCATGTGTGATCCTGCGGTGGCTGCGTGCAGGTTCAGTGGGCCCCCTTGAAGTCCAAAAGTTGTCGTTGTTAAAGTTTGGGTTTTGCAAGGGACTGACCGCGTTTCATTAGGGGCTACTCGGCTAAGCTGACGAAAGCAGGAGAAGGGGGGAACAAGAGAGGAGAGGTTGGGAGATGGAGAAAGAATAGAAACAAAAATAAAGTGAGGAAGGTGCAAGGACACAGCAAGTTGGCTGCAGATGCTCAGTGCGGGTGTTCCATGTTTCATTTGCTTGTTGTTTTGAATTGATGATACTGCTCCAACGCTTGCAGGACATTAGAACACAAGTTTGAAAAAAAAATTGGCAAAGGAATGCACTGGGTTCCAAAAAAATGACATTGCATGGCAGAAGAACATTTTACGTTGCAAGAGAACCATTTACCACAACATGATAGACATGCGCACGAAGGATTGAGAGTGAACAATTAGATAGGCGGAGGGTTGCTCAGGCGGGCGGACTTTTCTACTTAACCTTCAAGAATAAACATCCTCCCAAACCGCATGGACGGGATATTTCCAAGACTGCTTATGTATGTGGACCCTAAGCATCCCAAAGGTATCACCAATTGCAATTGGGATACCCTTGGCGTGCACAACTAGGAGGATGTTTCAAGTTGGCTCTAAAAATCTGTGGAAATGTGACTTTTTATGTGAAAATAATGGATCTACTATTGGGTGCTGAACTTACTGGTGCATGGTACACTTATTGGTCATTTTGCCTTACTTGTCTTGAAGCACTCGTTGCCATCTAAATTGAAATTTTCGGAGAAGGGCATTGTGTAGCAATTGCAAAAAGCAAATGTACATGTTGATTGTATCCTGACATAACTCAATGCTCTTACCTTCTGATAGTTTATGGCGGCCACCTTTCATAAAACTGACTTTGGAAAACCGCTTGTCGTTCCGGAAATGTTTTATTTCATGCATGTGATGATGTGTTTCTTATTGAAAAAGAAACAATTTTTTGTACCTAAGGCCGGAATCAATATTAGCCTAGGCCCGGATCTTTGGTCGGTGGTATAAAACCATCCCCAAACGGGTGATCAAACCGCCCTCAACCCAGGTTTTGGCCATTTCGGACCCCTGGGGTGGTTTTATGCCACCTAGGGGTGGTTTTATCCCCCCTTTGGTGGGGCGTGGATTTATCCCCTCATAGGGGTGGTTTTATCCCTTCAAGGGAGTGGTTTTATCCCCCCGTTGGGTCTTTTTGGGTGAAGGCGTAATTGCCAGTTTGCGGTCGTTTTGTCTCCGCTTTTTGGTGATTTCATCCATCCATTTGGCGGGAGGCGGGGTTTCACCCTTTTAGGGGCGGAGGGGTATGGTCCCTCTCTGTGTTAACCTAGAACCACACTACCGGAAGACAAGTTCGGGTATGGAGGTAGGAAATGTGATGGAGGGTGAGGGAACGACACATGGTTTTACACTCCCCATTTTATTTCACATTGCTCTTTGTATATGTGTTATAGACTATCTGACCTGGCCGCGGACAATTTTACAAATCCGGTCTGAGATCGGGTTTGAGACATGATTTGGGCTTGTTATTCATCCAGTTCGACATGCATTGCTTTTGTGCCAGCATTGCTCAGACTGCTTTTGTTTGCTGTGTTGTGTCATTTGTTGCTTATCACCCCGAAGAGGGTGGTTTTAACAAGGGGGGTAGTTTTATTCCCCAAAAGGGGTGGTTGTATCCTCCCAAAAGGCAGGTTTTTTTATCGCCCAGAAGGGGTGGTTTAATCCTCCAAAAAATTGGGCATAAAGCCACCCGGGGTTAAGAGTGGTTTTGTCCCCGGTGTGGTGGTGGTTTTATGCCCGGGACCACCCGGATCTTGTATGAGCCCTTTTAGAGAATGATTTGTTTCGCAAGGTTTTGGGAATGATGGGGAATGGTTTGGGCAACTGAACAAAGGATATGTTTCTCATGTAATTTTTAGAAGTCTACAATATGAGAGGCATTTTTGATTCAAGTTTTTTCATAGTGCACAAAAAAATCTTAGCATCCGGAAATACCAAAAAAGATTCGGCCCAGAAGCCGTTAAGCCGACACCAAAGGTTGAATAACCCGTCAGATCAGTGTCCCAAAGCACCTCTTAGTTGTTGGCTCCCCAAAAACCCTACCATGAAGTGTTTTGCCTATCACTACAAAAAGCGGAATGCAGGAGCATGTATGGTCTTGTACCGTACGTGTGTCTTTGGAAAGTCCATCTTCAGTAGGCACAAACCACTAGAGAGCAAATTTTTTGATGAATGTGCCGCGAGCAAAATCACCAAGAACATGACGTCACAGTTTACAAAATAGGATGTTTCTTTAGACATTTCTTCATCGGTGGTGTATGTGCCACCATCGAAGGTTGTGTCATCGGCCCTGTAGGTGGTGAAGAAAGTCATGGTACACATGTCTTTGGAATTTCCTTTGCCGGTTAAAAAAAAATTGCCCCAGGCTGCTATTGGAGGGTGCACATGAAGCGGTCAAGCACCACGGCGCAACCCGTGTATGTTTCTTTTGCAAAGCCACACAGCATTACTGACTCGTAAGTGGCGGCTCAACCATCATCCATAGCCTTCTGCGATCTACGGATCCCCTCATTGCACCCGCCCGTCCTACCAGCAGTTCTGCACATACTCCTTGTACATTGGTTGTAACATCTAGTAGTGAAATCTTCTTGTCCACTGGCGAAAAAAATTCCACAACGACTTTTCATATCAGGACTTTCTTCACTAGCTACACAACTCACAACGCAATGTTCGACGGCACACATTGCACTAGGGACAAAATTTCTCACACCCAGCTCCTCCTTCTTGCCGTCAGGTCTTTGGTGAATTTTGCATATTGCACATTCATCGAAACGTTGCTAGCACCGCCGGCAAAAGTCACCATTTGTTGTTTTTCCTCACACTTTCTGTGAAACAATAGAACCAATGCAATCAACTGAAAACTTCTTTTCCTTTCTTTTCTAATTTGTCAACCTCTTGCCCATGCCAACGGAATCTATTTTGCTTTTGCACCTTGTATCCATGTATCATCACGCAGTAGCAACAACACAGAGGCCTGGGAAAATAGGGACAGCCTTAATAGTCTCCCATTTGTACAACGGCTGAGAGGTTACCACCCACAGCGAACCAACATGTACATACATGGTAGACTACATTGGGTACACTACATTGCACATACTTGCAATAAAGCAAACGGACCACCAACTTGACGGCAGAGTTTAGCTCCCCTTGAACCTGTTGCATCAATTTTGGAATACATCGCTACATTCTTTCTGGTTTTGACTTTATGGATCCATCTCCTAGGTTCCAAATCAACTCTCCAATCATTGCAAATCGGCAATTTTCAGCATGCTAGCGTCCAGTCCTTCAACCGCTCTTCCGCACCCGAATTGAGAAATTGAGGCATTCTTCTGCCGGTAGAAATAATTCAAGCGGTTAATGAGTTGGTTTAAGACCCCATTGATGAACCCAAACAATAAACACCAAAAAAAATGGAGCCACATAAGTAAGAATTGGAACGCACGGGCACAACAACTGGTGCAGTTGCAATTCCACACCTGTGCACCTGGTGTGTCTTCAGCAACGGATTGTACATTAACCTTGTTGGTTCAGACTGCTATTACTTCCAACATTCAACATTTTGACTGTAAAAAATTCAGCCTGCCAGCTGCCAGTAGCAATGTGTCTTTATAGTAGACGTTTCCGCACAGCGCGGGCACAGCGCACACACAGCGCCAATTATTGCACTGCTTTCCCGGGAGCAGCCCTGAAAACCACCCACCTACAGAAGCATGCATGATCCACTCAAAACAGTCTAGGGTGCAGAATTCAGGACCCTGGGACCCGTGGCAAGCATCAGACTGAAAAAAAAAAACCCTGGCGTACCAGCAGGGGGTGTAATTTGCAGAATTCAGGACCCTGGGACCCGCGGCTACCGTTGGTGGAAAACAGCCGACTTTTCGCACAGCGCACGGTGCGCCCCCATAAGCCCAACAGCTAGGAATTTTACCTGATTTGCATGGCTTTAGGTACCAACATAGCTGCCCCCTGGACCCTTTGGGGCTGGGAACCCTGAGCAAAGCATCCAAAATAGTTTGGGCGTGAGTTTTCAGTGATCGGCTGGTCTGGATATCATTTTTGGCAGATCACTGTGTCTGTTTCTTGTTTGGTGCAGCATGACACCATTCCGGGCTGAGGTCCACTCGTGTAAAACTACAGGAATATCCAGAACATCCAAGAATCCAGAACCTATGACCACTGTGGAATAGGTGATTCACAGTCAGTGATCAGATGCGTCTGTTAGCCGGAGTGGTTGGGAGATTTTTGCGCTGCGAAGCCAATTTGATTTCTGCAAACATGGTGCCACAAGAATAACCCAATCTGACCACCAAAACAATGATGTTGGAATGTCAGGTGCAAAATTGTGCAAAGAACGCAGCAACAAAAGGAACCAATTGCCAAACACAACCGCAAAATTGTTCCAAGCAAATAGACTCATAATGCCACGCATGGGTCATGAAAAAAAAATTGTGCGCAACTTTCGGACAAAAAAGGCTCATAAATCTAAAGGGAGGATGCTATTTTGAAGGAGGGAAGGGCATTGGTAATGCTATGTTAAATTAAAGTAGGCAGGAGGGGAGTCTGCTACAGGCAAATAGGCAGGTAGAAAAAAAGAAATGCTGCTGAGCTGCCTCCTGCGAGATGCAGATCCTCCAATGACCTCCAAACACGGGACAGAGAGGATTGTTGGTCCTAATTGGTAAAATATTTGTTCCTGATGGTGTCAAGAGACTCCGTGAGATCTTACATCATTGATGCAGCACACCGGTGCACCGCACTGCATGTAGAGACAATGGGGCCAGCAGCATGCGTCCCAAATCATGTGGAAAAAGAAAATGCAGGAAAAAGACACTATTGCTCTCTACACCCCAACTATATCAAGCTATACAAAGATGTCACAGACTTTCACATCCTGTGTGCTGCTCATCTGCAGGATCAAAAATACACTCAAAATGAGGGGAGACTGTGCAGATGAGGAGGCTGCACGCCATCACCTGTGTCCAGCATATGGCAACTGCAGCAAAAGTGCAAGCTTACAGAGAGAAGCAGAGTATAGTCTACAATATGGCTCGATGCAGAGTAAGCCCGAAGGTTGAAAATTGAAGGTCACCTCTGATACTCAACCAGAGCCCCAGGCGGGCAAGGGGTCATCAGAAAAAAATGATGGCATCATTGAACATTCACCTGAGACCCTGAGTCAAAGCCCCATAATTGCTCGGGCAATCCAATGGAACAAAGCTGAACCATGGTGAAGCTATCATACATCAATGTTCTATTGCTGTACATGCGTGGCTGCAATGCCATATTGGGGGGCTATCAGATAGAGGCCAGGGTTACCATGACAGGGCTGACTACCTGCCATACTCCCACACAAAGCCCACATAGTGCAAGCACCAGGACACATGGTGCACATGCATCCGCACAAATAATACCCATATCCCCTCATTCATATCTTTTTTTTTTGTTTATCTGCCAGTCCTGGCCCCTATCGGGGGAGATGGAATCATGGCTATGCCATGGTCCGTAGTGGTTTGACATGCCGGTCTGTTCAGGATGTTTGACAAAACAGTCCCCAAATTCCCAGTAGGGTTGTAACCAACCATCAGGGTATGCCTTGCGGCCACATGTCTACTATCAAGCACAGAATTCCATCATATCTATTCATCATAGCTTTCACAATCTCATCATCCATTTCGCAGTCCTTGTCTTCAGCTTCAGAGAAAAGGGATGTCTGATTACGCAGTAGGCCTAGAGTGAGGATGAGACAGCTTTGGGAGCAGGGCAGATAGACACACATAGGAGCTGGAGTATGAGAGTTAGGGAATGAGCAGATGCATGTGGAATGACGTGCTGCTGTCACTCCTCACCCTTTTCTTCACTCTGTCGGACCCCATGTCAGTCTTCCCATCTAATTCCTAGGTTAATTTTTCCCCTTGTTGTCACCATATGCACCCCCCCCCCCTGTCGTAGCTACGTAAAAGTCCCCAATTAATTCGGTCCCTACGCCTACTGTAGCTTGGACAAGGGCGTAGCTTGCACGCGACACATACAACTACCTGGCCGCTTTCCTATGAAAGCTGCACAGCCCTGCTGCCCCTCCTTGAAATGAGGTAAGCCTGCAATGATGTGACGCACATTTTGGACTGCTGCTACTCCCCAGTGGCAGCCACAGTCAGAGATTGTGGAGCCCATCCTCATTCCTGGAGCGGGGGAGTTTGTGCTGCGTGCTCAGAACAAATGGCCCCCTTGCCCTCAGGGGCATTGTTGCAGGCGTGAGTGAAGAGGTCAAGGAACTGCAAGCATACTGTGCTCCCTAAAAAGACCGAGCTGGCCTTGGTTGGTGTTCAAGATGTTGTTCAGGGACAGATTTGCAGAAATCAGGTTGCGGTGAGGAAGAGTGCTGTGTCAAGAAGAGGGGGCAACAGGTCAAAGAAAACTGTGGATCGGCATTTCAAAAGCCGTATGGGCCCTCGCAGGTAGACCAACAGTAAGTGCAGAGTGGTCGTCCAGCCTCATTAACAGCACACCTTGCTGGTCCTTTTTTCCATGAGGGTTTGCACCAGAAGACCTTCACTGCGCTGCGTCAGTACTTCCATTTTCCTGGCTGCAGCACCAAACTTGTGAACGCAAGAACAAGCAAAAAGTGGTCAGCCCACAACCTCCTCCATTTGTTGGTTCGTTGCACTTCTTGGTGAGCCTAGAACCTTGATAGCCAGCACTGCAAGCACCCACGAGAGATGCATTGCAGCAGATGCTACCATTGTGCCAGGGCCCTCGGATGCTGGTCAGACTCGACTATCCCCAGGGGCCCCTGTAGTCAGTCAACATTCACAAGTAGCCAAGCAGCCAAGCTCAGCACCAGTCACTGTCCTCGTGCATGGTATAGGGAGCGGCAGGTTCAGATGTCAATCTTAGTGCAAGTTCTGCGCATGATTGGCTGTGACACGATCAGTACCCTGCTGGGCCCTTGGAGAGTACCCTCAGTCGCACAACGGTGTTCCCCAGCCCCGGGAGGAACAGTCACCAAATGACGGGCTCCCCCTCCCAGGGGGGACTATGCACTAGAACCCGTACCCACACCATGCCTCTGGATGCTTGCTCATATTTTGTGAGGCTTCTCGCGGCTTGCAAATGAATCCCGGGGCCTCCTGGGTGTTTGCTGGTACATCCTGGAGGTGTCACAGGGGGAATGTTTGCCCGGCGCGCGCCCGGCGCGCTACTTTTAGACTATGTTCCCCCCGAAGAGCCCCCAAGCACACCCCTTGGAAACGCCCTTAGAATTAGGTGACCCAAATTGCCCCAGCTCAAGAAAGTTGCAAACTGGGGTACACAGTACCACTCTCGCTCCTTTAAGGGCGATCTTGGTCAACACCTTAGCAAGTTGGGAGAATGGGGGGTTAGGATAGCACAACCGCATTGATCTCCAGTAGAAGGGATAGGCGTTATTGAGGCATCGCGAACAGTAGAGCTGCATCATAACATTGGTCCCACAAGTGTGGGTGTCAATACATTCAGTACAATAGTGCTCCTTACACTCATCACAAACTGCGACGGTGGAGCGTTCTGGCAACACAACACACACACTTCTGCCTCATCCTTTGCCTCATCTTGCGTGCCACAACCGAGCAAACAGCTGCTCAATGCGTGCCCTATACCACACGTGCACGTCAATGTAACATTGTTGGCGGGCTGTCAAAGTGCCATTCTTTCTTCCCATGAATGGCACAATGACATGAATCCGGCCCTTATAAACACCATCATGGCCCCCAACTTCGAAATCAAAGAAATCACCTCGGGTACGAGAAGGTCCATACCCATCCCAAATCAAAACATCTGCTGATGTCCCGGGGGCCAAGGGGCAAATCCATATAATGTTGCCCAACATATCAACGGCAACAGTCCACCGGTAGGGCACGGGTCACAAAAGATGCCCGGCGCGCGCCCGGCGCGCTAACGTTCCCCCACAGTGGCAAAGCAACATTGAAACAGAAATCCAAACAGAAACCATGGATAATACACATTGTGCAACACCTGCATTGGTTCCTGGGCACTGTGTGGAATTTCTTGGTACGATCCCATGCTCTGTAGGCACCACAGGAACAGGTTGATCGGATGCACGTGCCACGGAGGGAGTCTTTGCACTGCGCGCTACTTTTAGACTATGTTCCCCCCGAAGAGCCCCCAAGCACACCCCTTGGAAACGCCCTTAGAATTAGGTGACCCAAACTGCCCCATCTCAAGAAAGTTGCAAACTACCTTCCCTTCACATAACACACATCATGCACAACTGGAAAAGCCATGAACAGCGCATTGGTCGCCACCCTCAAGAACACACAACTATCTCTCTGTTCCATTGTCAACTAAGTACACATTGAGAATACGCAACTTGTGTGCACAACATGACACAATTGCAGGATCAAACAATAACAGAAGACAAAGTCTACGCTAGGGGTCACCATGATGCTCCACGCAACAAAGCGTGGAATCAAAGATTGTCCCGGTTTCCTCAATAGCACCGGAAGGTTGGGGCCCAAAAGAGGGCGGAAATGCTACGTCACCCCTGCATTCTCGGGGGTCCCCAAACAACAGGGGACAAAATCAGAACTCAAAATGTACACTAGGGGTCACCATGATGCTCCTAGTAGCAAAGCGTGGATTCAAAGATTGTCCCGGTTTCCTCAATAGCACCGGAAGGTTGGGGCCCAAAAGAGGGCGGAAATGCTACATCACCCCTGCATTCTCGGGGGTCCACAACAAAGGGGGACAAAATCAGAACTCAAAATGTACACTAGGGGTCACCATGATGCTCCTAGTAGCAAAGCGTGGATTCAAAGATTGTCCCGGTTTCCTCAATAGCACCGGAAGGTTGGGGCCCAAAAGAGGGCGGAAATGCTACGTCACCCCTGCATTCTCGGGGGTCCACAACAAAGGGGGACAAAATCAGAACTCAAAATGTACACTAGGGGTCACCATGATGCTCCTAGTAGCAAAGCGTGGATTCAAAGATTGTCCCGGTTTCCTCAATAGCACCGGAAGGTTGGGGCCCAAAAGAGGGCGGAAATGCTACGTCACCCCGGCATTCTCGGGTCCCCAAACAACAGGGGACAAAATCAGAACTCAAAATGTACACTAGGGGTCACCATGATGCTCCTAGTAGCAAAGCGTGGATTCAAAGATTGTCCCGGTTTCCTCAATAGCACCGGAAGATTGGGGCCCAAAAGAGGGCGGAAATGCTACGTCACCCCTGCATTCTCGGGTCCCCAACAAAGGGAACAAAATCAGAAGTCAAAACCTACGCTAGGGGTCACCATGATGCACCACGCAACAAAGCGTGGATTCAAAGATTGTCCCGGTTTCCTCAATAGCACCGGAAGGTTGGGGCCCAAAAGAGGGCGGAAATGCTACATCACCCCTGCATTCTCGGGGGTCCACAACAAAGGGGGACAAAATCAGAACTCAAAACCTCCGCTACAGGTCACCATGATGCCCCTAGGGGCCCCTAGTATCTCAAAGTATGGGTCTCTAGTACGGCCAGACGCCCAAATAGTTGCACTGCACGCGCACTGCGCTTGAGGCGCCCCCACAGATTGTGCCGCAGGTTTGGCCACAGGTTGAGCCATAGCTTTGGCCACTGCCTTGGCTGCCCAGTTTCCTGAAGGCCAAGCAGCACGCTTGGCTCTCTTGGCTCTCTGCTTTGGTGGCACACACTGGACAAGTGGATAAAGGATACCGGATTTTCAGGAATCAGTTCCTCCTTGCATGTATCCCTTCAGGAGTGGGCGGGGGGGGGGGGGGGGGGTGGCACAAGGCCTCGGGGGGGGGGGCGGGGGGCGGGGATTGCGATCAGCGAGCATCAAATCCGATTGCGAACAATTGCAGGGGAAATTGCGGGAAATTGTGGGGAAATTGCGGTGCCTTAATCAGACCCCCCGAAGCCTCAAGGAGCAACATTTCTGCACAGGTGGCTTAGAAGGTTTCTGCGCCTCTTTCAACATGGTCCACAGGTATCACAATTACAGCAGACGACCCTCAATGCCACCTTGAAATTGAAGCATGTAGCGAAGGCGGTGGACATTGTCATCCAATTTGTGCTGCCGCTTGGAAATAGTGCCACACTGTGAGAAAAAGTGCTCCACATCACCGCCAAAAGTTGGCTGTGTAATCAAGAAAAGCACCCTCTCTTGGAAAGGGGAAGGGGCACGTGATTGCCACCATTGATGTACATTGCAGCATGACCCTGTCATGACAGGGTGGAACCATTCAATCACTTCGGGGGCTAGACAACATTGAAGCCTATTGTTCTGCAACAGTTGTGCGCATAGGGTAAAGGGCACCAATAAGCACGCAAAGTGGACAGGCCAAAAGCAATTGCAGATCGCAGAAAATTGCGGGAAATGGCGAAAGATTGCGAAAGATTGCGAACCTTAATCCCCCCTTGTATCCCTTGTAAAATACGGTTTGCTATCGAAAACGCGTCCCAATCCCCACACATCACAGGCACTCTTCGCCCATACAATCTCCTGTGCAGCGGTAGATTTTTTCAGGAGGTGAGGAGCTGTCACTGTTACTGCACGTCAACTGATAGGGGAATCGAATATATGGCTTTCATCAGAATTGTCTTCTGACGAACCTGAAATGGAATCGGTGGAAGACTGGTTTTCTGTCAGCAAAGCAGATTCCTGTTGGCGAGAGAAATAATCCACAACCTTAAGCTGGTGGAGTTTCGAACCATTTGGGAAGCATGTAGCCGTTGTGGCTGCAAGAGTTTTTCTCATCAGAAATTCTGTCCCAAGCAGCAGAAATCCATTTCATGATCAGTTTCCATGGTGGTCAGGACGGTCCTTAAGAGAAAATTTTTTTTTCTGAAACGGCAGTTTTGCAAAAAGATTGTGTGTAGCTCATATGTTCAACCATGGTTGGTGGCGATGGGCGGTTGGCGGTTGGTGGCGATTGGCAGTTGGCGGTTGGCGACTGGCGGTTGGTTGTGGTTGGCGGCGGTTGGTGGTTGGTGATTGGTGGTTGGTGATTGGTGGTTGGTGTTGGTTGGCAGTGGTTGGCGGTTGGCGGTTGGTCGCCGCTGGCCGTTGGCGGCGGTTGGCGGTTGGTCGCGGTTGGGTGGCGGTTGGTGATCGCTGGGGGCGGTCCTTAAGGGCGGTCCTTAGCCAAAAAAAAAATTGGGTTCCTTAAGGACCGCCCTGGTGGTGGTGGTACAGAATATTTTTCTTGCAGTTGTTGCACAATGGGAGCCAACAACTTCACCTTCAGAATGATGTGTCTGCATAAGGGAGACAATACAGAAGATGTACAGCATGGAATGGCACATATCTCACAAAACATAGGCTCAGGAGATGATTCCATCACAGTCCTGAAGACACATCCCCAAAGTGAATGCCATACTTTATGACAGAAATGTGCAAGTGACGGTGACCCCCCCCCCCCCTCCTGGCGGGGACTGTGCAAGAGGAGTGACTGCACAAAGGGCCAGCAGCGTAAGAACTGGAGGGCCACGTGGCAGTGGCAGCAGGGAAAAGAGAGAGAGAGAGAGAGAGAGAGAGAGAGAGAGAGAGCACCGAAATTGAACATCTGTCCGCCGCACAAATACACAAGCACATGCACAAAAGCAAATGCACAAAAGCAAGTGCACACACGGCAGCCCCACGCATTCTGGTGTCGACAGCAACAACCAAATGACACCTTTGATAAGAGTTGAATGAGAAAGCCAAAGTAATCGCGGAGATGGCAAAGGACAAGGATTGAAAGAGGCAGGGACAGGGACTCAGGCTCAGGGTTAGTGTTGGTGACACAGAGAAGGGGAAGACAAAGGTTAGGGTGCAAGGGAGGCGAAATGGGAAGCTGAAGAGGGGAGCGATCACTCAGACTACCAGCAGGGCTCATGCTTCCAGGGAATCCACCTTCCGGAGTCCTTTGATGAGGCAATTGGATGCAGCTTGCAAAAAGAAGCAACCCGCAAATACCCACAGCTTTGGAGGTCTCACCCTCAAAAGAGGTCGGTGCATCCATATTGATTGGCGTTAACACCAAGAGCCACTTGCGCTGGCTCACTGGTATTACATTTCATGCTTAAAGGGATGCCCTGAGATCCAACAGGAAAGGGATTCCACGCCACCAAGCTGCATAGGCCACTGCAAATCTGCAAGGTACGGTTCAACCTACGCCCCACCCCCTTGTCCAGCTGAAGCCAGGTACCAAAGAAAAAACGGTCCCACCAGGGGATTTAGCTTGGACAAGCCGTAGCTTTCCTGCGGCTCAAAGTGAAACATTTGCATGGTGAGCTGTATCAAACAAGGAGGAGTACGCCACAATGACACCTTGGCATATAGAAATTGCGCAAGCAACCAAATCGTCAAAATGGCACCAGAAAAAATTTAAAAAAAAGCTGCTTCTCAGGTGAACATCCATTTGGTACCACATTAATTTGGGTATCAACCACAGAAAAAAACGGCCCCTGCGGGCACTGTGACCCAGGCAAGGCGCAGCTTGGACAAGGGGGTGTGGTCCACAGCGTAGTGTATCCCCCCTCCGGAGCGGTTTCGTGGCATGTCTGTCTGCGCGTATGGAGTTTTTGAAAAAGAAGCGCCGCAACTGCAGCGTTCACTTACTTCTTCCCAACCACCCATGTGTGGTGTGGGCAGAGTCAGGAGATGTGCTCCTGTGGCAGAAGTGAGGATGTCCGGTGAAATGGCACCCAAACGTCGGAAGGGGGCCGCATTGATATTGCCTTTTGTGCCCCCCTCCCCGTTGGACCAGCCCAGGACCCTGCCTCGGACTTGAAACAGGTTTGACTCTCATGACATAACCATCCAAGAAAAACTGCAAGGAGTAGCTGTGCAGGCGGGCCACCAGACACGCACTGCACAATTCCTGTGAAGGATGGGGGGCAGGGAAGGTGGATGCTGTTGTGGGACTCCTTTCCAATTCATTGATGTTGATGCGCAAGCATGGTCCAGGCCCGCGAAGCGACGGTAACACAGGGTCACCGTGCTTAGGTAAGGCCGTGCTTGCGCATGCACATGAGGGGATGAATGTTTAGCCATGGCTCCAAATCGAAGAGATCCAAATGGCTCACACTCCAAAGCGTAATGTTGTGATGGTTCGGCTTGCAATCCACAGCAATCCACAGCAAATCTCAGATGCATTATCCAGCCCCACTTTCCTTGTCTTTCCACAAACCATAGGCTCACAGTCTTGTGACTTTGCATTCTGAGCCACAAAAAAATCGCGGGCGCAAAAACGACGGTAACACGGGGGAGAGGCGCTTAGACCAGGGAGCACTTACGCGAAGGAGGAGGTTACATCGGTGTGCACCCAAAATCTCTTGCAAAAGAACTGGGGTTCCATAAGGAGGGCACGCTCCAAACATATTACGGATTCGCGCTTGTTTGAGACAGAGCGTACCCACACTGGCGTTCACAGAAAGACTGCGACCGAGGGTCCATGCAGACTACCCAGTTAACACGCAGATGCTTCTGAGAGGCCCACATCCAATGCTCTCCACATGACGGAACAGTATTGTGGATCACACGTGCAAACAGAGCACACTGTGTCCTGCATCTGATGGGGCTGTCATGCCAACCCAAGTGGAGAGTCACGGGGACTATAGAGGCGTCATGGCACAAAGCACAATGGGGGCGGGGTGAAGAGAGGGGTTTGTATCGTGGCATCGATCTGAGAAGGGTAGAGAAACGCTGCAGTGTGGTCAAAGGTGTTCGCACAATGGCAGAGGGCGTCCCGCAGTACTGCCCTCCGAAACTGAGCACTTCCCAACAGCAAAACATACAGAGTACAGACACTTGTCACCAGCAAACCATGTTTTTTGGTTGGTAACGAACAGTGGGGCGGTCAGGTTGTGAACTTGACATTTGGACTGAAAAGAAAAGAATATCAGGGTCCTGTGAAATGGCTCGGTGGTCAAACAATGAAGGATAATGAGCAGCGGGAAGAAAGACCGACCCACCAGCGATGCAGGGAATGAAGGCGGCTGTTTTCAGGAGAGAGCACAACTTTGAAACGACCGCCGCAGACAAAAAAATGAGCGGATGGCGGTCAGGGTGACGCAAAATGCATGGAGGTGGCAAACAAAAGGATGGAAACCGTAAGGTGAGGACAAGGGCAAGGACGGAAATCTATTCTGCGAGGGGTATCATATGGTACCTTCGCTACCTATGGCGGGGCTGAAAGGAAGCAACAGTTCCTCAATTTGACATCAGCTATTAGAGAACGCCGTTAGAGCACTGGTGAGCTGCCTTTCATGTGACCTCCAGATTCCACCATGTTGTTCACATCAGTCTGGAATATGCGGAGGGCACTCTTCAGTCAACATCACACCAGCAGAAATAAACCTGAAAAAATGCAACACCGCAGAACACGACACGATGGAGCACATTAGGACGATGGCACTGCACAACACAACACAACACGACACGACACAACACAGCACAACACAACACCAACACAACACAAATACTGCACAAAATTTACGTAAAATGACAGTTTGCTATAGTTCGTGGACCAGGACCTTAGGTGGGAACCGGTCAGCAACATCTGCGCCAGGAGGTCTCTTCTTCGAAGGTCGTCCGCCCTTGTGTTGCGGCGGCATGGGCAGGAAGCCCGAAGGGAGGCCTCGCATTGGCAGCCCAACGGGTGCGGGAGCAACCTTTTCCACGGAGGTGTACTGCCTCGCAGTTGTGCCAACGCTCATCCCCGTGGGCCACATGTATGCGTTGGCCTCCAGCCAGGACGGGGCCCCACTCTCTGGCAACGGGTTTGGGGTGGAGGACACTGCCACGGGCCGTGGGCTGGCCCCGCCCACACCGGACGTGGGCCCCGCGAGGCCGGCGGGTTTGTCCAACATGTCCTTCTTCTTGACCTTGTCCGTGCCGCCCTTCGAGGGCGGCAGGCGTCCCGACGAGGGCGGCCGGTCCTTCCGCCCGAAACCGGTGGTGACCAGCAGTTTGCTGCCGTAAATAGACTCGATCTTGGGGGGTGCCGGGACTTTGCAGGGCGGGGCTGTCCCGGGGAACACCGCGGAGGCCCGGGAGTCCTTCACGCCGTGGACGTGCTGCGAGCGCGCGCGCCCCGGTCCCGAGGCCACCGGGGGCGCGGAGTGGGTCGCTGTGCGGCTGCGCACGGGGCGCGCGGAATGCGCGCCGAAGCCGGACAGGCCCTGGCCCCCGAGGGCCACGTCGAGGGGCAGCGGGGGGACGGGATTCGCGATGGGGCCCTTGGAGAGGGTCCCGGCGCCTTTGCCGGGCCCCTTGGACTTGGACCGGCCCTTGGCCCGGGGCCGCTCCACGCGGTCCTGCAGATGCGCGAGGTGGAGCTGCAGGGCTTCCAGGTCTTCCAGGTGATGGTCGGGGCCCGGGTCGAGCTCCGGGTTGGTCCACCGCCGCGTGAGAGGGAGCCCGGGGCCCGCGGGGAGCGGGAGCGGGTCGGCGACCAGCTGCATGACGGACAGGGGGTCCGCCCCTTCCGACACGGCCCTGTCCCAGTGCTCCGTGCTGCGGAGCCGCCGCTCCCGCGGGGCACTGGGGGCGTGCGGGGCCCCCGCGGGCGGGGGCTTGTTCTCGCAGACGATGCGCTTGTAGCGGATGTTGCCGGCGCTGAGGGTGCTCTTGGGGCTGGTGAGCTGCTTGTGCTGCGCGAGGGCCTGCTCGTCCAGCAGCACCTGGTCCGAGACGTCGCTGAGGATGCTCGCCACCGACGCGCGGCCGTCCCGGTCCAGCCGGGGCGGCGGGGACGGGGTCCGGGACAGCCGCGACGCCGTACTGACGGTGCCGGCGGTCATGGAGTCCGCGAGCGACGCCTGGAAGTGGGCGACGCTCTCCTCGGGCTGTGCGGCGGTGCGGGTGGGGGTCATGACGGAGCTGATGCTGTCCCGCCGGTCCTCCGGCGCGTCCGGGGCGTGCCCCGCCCCCGCGAGGGGCCGACCGAGGGAGTCCTTCGACAGCCGGCGGGGCCCGGCACCGTCGGTGCCGCACGGCGGGGGCATGTCCTGCCGGGCCTTCAGACCCGAGGGCGCGTCCAACTTCGTCCTCGGGTCCAGGTCCTCCGTGTTCAGGTCGTCCAGCACTCGGCCGAGCTGCGACTTCGCGCCGTCCGTCGCCTCCAGAGGGTCGGCGTTGGCGAACACCGCCAGGTCGCTCCCGAACTCTTGGCTCCGGCTCGGGTCGATGGCCGAGCTCACGAGGGTCTCTGCGGTCGGTTGTGCCTGGCAACCGGCGGTTGGCTCTGCCCAGTCATGGCCCTCCGGCGCTGCGGACGCCCCTGACACATCGCAGTGCCGGGCCCCGGCCTCGCGGAGACCGCTGACCCCCCCGTCCGCGCCGGCACCGTCCGGCTTCTGGCGGTGCTGCTGCGACACGGGGCTTGAGGGCTTACGGAATGGGAGCGGCGATGTCCGTGTCGGAGAGACCGGGTGTGAGGGGGAGTGGGGGGGGGAGAGACTGGGAGATCGGCAGCCGAGACCACGCGGAAGTTCGATGTTCGGGTCGGAGATGCGGCGGCGGGGCTCCGGCGAGACCGACAAATGCTGCGGGTCTAAAACGGGGGACAGCATTCCCTCCAAAACAGCGGACGACGTGTCCGTCAGGTCGTGAGAGGGCGAGGGCGGGATCCTTCCGGAAGGGTTGCCGTGGACCTCCTGTGCACCGCCCGCAGCCCTGAGGTTCTGGTCCTGAGCGTACAGCGCCTGCAGCTGATTGATGACGTGGGGGACTGGAGAGCAGGCAGAGAGCACTGCACTGTGCTCCTCAAACAGGCGGTTGATGAGGGGCTTGCAGTTGGTCTTCGCAACGGTATCGAAGAACGCCAGCAGAGTGGAGGCTAAGAGCGTGTTGCGTCGCCAGGCCTGGGATTCCGTGAACGCCTTCATGATGCAATGCAGGACGTGGTCCTGGACCAAACCCAGGCCTATGTCAACCTCCTTGTTGTGCTCCAACAGCAGCAACATACATGTGAAGAGCCTGATGACTCCTGCCGCCACAAAGGCAGTCTGCAGATTCATCAGCAAGAAACTGGCCAAAACCGTCAGCATTCCGCTCTGGACTAGATATGATGACATTTTGGGGACTTTTGTGGACCTGCGGGCACCGAACTGTGAGGAATCATTGCCTTGTTGAATGGCAGAAGCATTGGCTCTGATATCAGCAATGCTCTCCTCATGCAATGAAGTACTTCTCAGTTGCTGCGAGTCAGGCTCAGATGTCTCGTCTAGGAATTCAAGCTGACAACCTGCGTTCTCACTCAGCTTCAGGTTGCGGTACAGCTCTCCTTCCAAACACAAACTCAAGATCTGACACACGTGATAGTTCACTTCTTGGATGTCCCCACCTCCACACAGACGGTCCGCGTTGTGGCGTGGAATCGGAATGCCGATATCCCCGCTCACCACAGCACGACCCCCCTGTGTTTGCAATCCTGCCACAGTCCCTTTGATGTACTCTTCCCAGATCGGGAGAATGGTGGTGTAGAACACACGGTAAATGCTCCTTTCCGTGGGGCACAATGCCGCCGTTTGGAAGATAGACGGCGGATTGTGGGGGTCCTGGAAGACCAGTGTCTCATCCGTCGGCTCATCGAAATTCGAGCTCTTGCAGACGAGCTTGCGGATGACGTCAAAGCAATGGCTTCGCCAGGCAACAGACGGATGGTGCACGGCACCAAGCATGAAACTGCGGAACAGTGGATAGCCCTGCAGCTGCTGGGCGCCGCAAACAAGAAACTGCCGGACGGCCAATCCCTCAGTCGAAGCCGTGCTCTCGCCCCCGAGGCTCTTCTCAAGGATCTTAATGCTGATGCGCCCAGCTTCGTCCACCTTCTGCGTCTCCGTGACCCGGATCACACAAGCGGCGAGGGAATCGAAAAGTCCGAATGGAGTAAGCGTCTGGAAGATGTCCAGTCGTAGGGTCGCCTGGTACGCGTGCACGGACATCTGGACGAACTCGGCCAAGAACCGAATGGCAAGCGTTTCGCCGCTCGAATCGCCCGAATTCATCTTCCCGAAGAAAGTCTGCCAAAACCCATCGTCTTCGCAGAGCGAGGCCACAATCAGGACGTTGTTCTGCGCGATCATCTCCTTCAGCACCGCCACTACACTCTCCCAATCCCCGGACCCCGCCGCCACCACCGACACCACAGGGGACGCAGCAACGCAGTCAGCGATGATGATGTGGTCCATCCAATACGAGAGCTTGTGGTTTTGATGGATGTACAACTGCAGCGACGCGTCCTTGAACTCTCCTACCTGCACAAACGAGGCGCGACCCATGGCCGTCACATGCGGACCTGATTTCGGATCCCAGGGTCCCAGATCCTTCGAAGCATTGAAGCTCTGCGACTGCTGCGAGGTCTCGTGTTCATCCTGCACCATGGCATTACCGAAGTCGTCTGGGTTCAGCTCTTGGTTGGGGAAGAGGGCGCGGTAATCAGTTATCTGCAGCAGCCCCGTCCAGAAGGTTTCGTCCACGGTCAAAGAGTCCAACAGCTGTCGATCACAAAGGAGCACCGCTGAGTGGACGATCAGTTCGATGAGGCGGGCCGACTCGTGATCTCCCAATCGTGCACTCTGCTCAAAGAGGTCGAACATTTGTTGCAGAGCCCCCTGCGTCAGTAGCCATGCGGTGATCCATGGGCCTACACGATTGGATGCGTTGCACACAAGATGCATGGTGTTTGGAAGGTTGCTTGGTGTCACTGTTGCGGGCAACACCCGAAGTGGGTCCGCTTCGCCCTGGGCCTTATTTTGGAATCGGGTCAATTCGTTCCAGACAACACTGAGCAGCACCGGGCTTGGAAAAGTGAATGCCACATCGGACATTGCCTGGTCGCGAATCAGCACCAGTACCACAGCCTTGTCCAACATGAACTGGGTGTCCTCGTTGATACTGTCTTGGATGAAGAAGGGTTCCTGCGACTCCGTGCTCACCCATCTTAAAAGTCCACAACCGTCCTCTGCCTCAAGCACCTCCAAATCCCCAAGCCCTTTGTCCAACCACACAGTGTGTTGCGCATCAAATTCCTGGAGATGGACGCCCTTGACATTGGATACCACATTGGCCTCTTTAAGCTCCTCCATGCTGCTCATAACGGTCACACAGCAGATGGGCAGGAGTGGGACGAACTTGCAAGGCTTACGATGCCCAGTCAACCGAAAATAAACAGACACTCAGAAAGTGTCTGCAGCTTTGTCGCATGCTTGTGTTGTTCCAATCGCCTTGTTGCTGATGTTGACGCTGCAAAGAAAAATGGATGCAGTGCAAAAGTCTTGGCACCACAATAATTATCCCTATCATGAGCCCTAGACTGCACTAAAAATGAGGCTCGCCATTCATGCCTCGTTCCTTCAACACACAACTTATGATTGTCAGTTGTTTTCACATTCACTCACTATACATCCTCACCATTCACGCCACTCACAATACTCAAAATTATGGAGGAGTGAACAGTGCTATTGTGCTTCCTCCGGGAATTTGTTTATCGAGACAAAAGATTATGGGCACAGACTCTCCTGGACCGTCAGCAAGGTTCTTTGAGAGCTCAGGCTGCATTGTTGCAGTGGAGCTCCACAGCTCCAGCTCTACATTGCCATAGAATGCATGTTGAAGCACTGTGTGGAAGAGATGGGAGTCAGTGTCCTGAGTCTTGAGTACTCTGTTGGATCGGGGGACAGTTACTGTAGACTGGAGTAGCAAGCCCACTCTGTAGTGCTGGAGGGCTGGCCTCATCCCCTCGGCACGAGGATGTTTGCTGTGCTGGCGGCAACTCCCGCACATGTACTTCCCGAGACGGTGACACCTCTAAGTCCATGGATGTGCTCTCAAGCAAAACCCATCGTGGTGCCATCGTGGTAGGTTCTTGCACTGTTGACACATGGAGGCTACTTGGTTGGGCCAACTGAATTCCCACGTGTAGCAGGTCAAGCAGTCCTGCAACATGCCGAGTCTTGTGGTGATGCCCATCTCACTGCCTGTATCCTGTCTCCCACAAGAATGGAGATCCCTGCACAAATTGCAGACCTATAATCTGCTAGCCTCTAGGTTGATCCCAGCCCAACTATTCCCATCCTACTATGCTATTAGACAAATGCGCGGAAACTTGCACGGAACCCAACACAACAGTGAGTGGTAGGTAGGTTGGCACCGTCTCTAATAACACTTCTGCCTGGGATGATCATTTCCGAATGTAGTGCTATCCACAATCCCTGTCCCCTCCATGGCCATGATCTTGGACATCCATGCGTTGATGGCATTTGAAGCATGCTCTCTCTCTCTCTCTCTCTCTCTGTGCGGCCGCTGTCGTGCACGCTGCACTTGGCGCCGCAGCAGGCGCTCAAATGGCCGCAGCATTCTGCCCCATGCCATCCACTCAGGGGCGGAATGATTGCAGAAAAAGAAAGCGCACAAGCCTTGGGTCCATGGGTGCTGGCTGATCAAATCTATGAAAGGTGGTTGCAGGTGCACAAACCCTTTTCGACTGTGACGCGCGCACAATCCCGTTGTGTTCTTTGCTTCTCTTCTGATCAGACCCATTCTGCTCCTCACACTCTTCATCTTCTCCACTGACACCTGCGCCGTTCTCGGGAGTGGCAAAGACCACATGTGCTTTCTCATTTACCACCAACTGACCCCCTTGAATCTGATGGTCCTTGGCTTGTTGTACCAAGAGGTACCAGTGAGCCTAACTCCAGTGGAAACACACTGATGCAAATTCTTGGGTGCATCATTTTGATGGGTTTCACTTCTTTTAGATCGTTGGCAACCCCTTAATCAAAAAAAAAGTGTCATTTGCCTCAAGAGGGTACGTTAGCGCACTGAGCACGCGCTGAGCAAACTATTGGACCGTGTCCTTGTCCTGGGTGCATCTAGGTTTTTCTTGCCTTGGGGACCTTGCCTTGGGGAAGGCTCATGTGGCAACAATGTGCATGGGTGGTAAAGGGCAAGGATTGAGCAACTTTCTGCTGGCAATCGGGTTTGTCAGACTCCACACAATTTTGCATTTGCAGGTCGGTTACCACAACTATGGACTTGGGACCAAGCCCCCCCTCATGTGTGGACCACCTATACTGCAATCCATATGGTCACGCAAGATAATGGTGGGATGAGGTTGGGGGTTGCGGTTTGTGTTGTCAAAAACACACCACCACACTTTCTGGTGTGCTTTGTGCCCAAAAACTAGTGTGCTGAATGAAAACCACACCTTTTGGAAACTGTGTATAAGGCACAATAAATGTCACGTTTCTATGCTAAATCTCTCAGGGATGGTAGTCTAGGACACCAGCCAAATGGAGTTCGCTGGGTGCACACCACCAGGCAAACGCCCCCCGTGCGGTGACACGTGGGTGTGTCACGTGGTGATTGCGCTCAAGAGAATTGCGCAAGCAACAGCATGCACAGCCAAAAAGAGACCAAGGCTGATCACGAACCGGAATGACCGGTCCTAGGCGCCTTTCGCCAGAGTGTGCATGAAATCAAGGTACAGCGGATGTCTCAGACCTGCATACACGCAAAATGCCCGCTCAGACTGGGCCAGCCCAAAAGACATGCGTGGACGCATTCCCGGGACACCACAGTTGCATAATCTGGCGTCTCCCACACACATCAGCAAACAAGCGAGCAACAGACCCCCTGCCCCCACCCCCTTTTGTGGGGGCATTCAAACAGTCAAGATGGGGTCACCACAGGTAGACCAATCTCTGCACCAAGCAGAATGGAGGCCGGCATGTGGGATATGCCAAGAAGCATACCTCTGCCCATCCCACGTGGCGCGTCGCTGCAAACCCACAGGCGCTGTCGCGCCTCCTCACCGGTGCATGGCATGCAACGTGACACATATAATACCCACTCCTGACTCAAAAGGACATCATGGGGACTGTAGCTGAAAAAACGCTATATTGCCTTTTGGGCAGCCCGCGATGCCACACCTCTATCATGGCCACACAGGATGCTGATCTGCAGCCAGGCAGCTGCAGACATGAGGTACTCGCTCCAAGCAGACAAAATAGCGTGACAGTTCATCACAACCCCTGTGAAAAGGTTGCTAAGTCCCGTTTTAGTCACGACCCAAGAGGACTGCCAAGGGGCACCCTGTTTTAATTGCCACAATGCTGTCAACGCAGATAGGTGCACATACACCGTGCCCCAGCCACGGCGCCGCTCCATAGCTACCCTGAGGGCATACAGCTCCCCTGTCATACAACGGAGTTGGCACTCATAAATGCCATTGATGCAAGGACACGGCACTCTTAATGACCACGCATGCTGCAGTAACAGGTAGACATCAGGCATGGCCCATGAGGCGCCAGGGCCTTTAGCGGCCACTCGAACATTATCCCGGAACGGTGCCAACGCAATCACACGACCTGTGCTATTAACCCAAATCGGGTACCCTGCATCAGTGTTGTGTAGCTCACCTGAGGCATGAAACCGCTGCTTGTGCAAGTGGAAACACCATAGGCTATGCAGGTCTACTGCTTGGGCACTGAAGGGTCCACCCATAGGTAGTGCAAAGGCACGGGACCAATAGGTACCTGCACTCTGGCAAAAGCTGTCATCCTAAAGGCAGAAGGTGATCAAGTCCGTTAGCTCAGTATGTGATAAGATATTGAAATTATATGCACTGGCTTTACCACGGCGATCAAGACGCTTGTCGTATTTATGTACAGACCAGAACATTTGTGTCGCTCTCCATCGGCGTTGACTGCGGAGCCACTCAGTGGCCTGCTGAAAATGGTTCAAAATGTCAGAAGGCAAAATACGGTTGAACTGATCTTTACAGTCAGCCTCTCCGGGCACAGTGCAATTCCAAGCATTTAAATCGGTCATCCAATGGGCGACCCCTTGGATGGATAAGTGCAAAAAAGATTTCCTGAGCTAGTGTTTTCAAGAAACAAGTAAAAGCACGGGCTGCGATGCGAAGCTTCCAGCGAGGTATAATGGGTGCTGACTGGGCGCAGATGGGCCGCCACGTAATCCTGGGCAATGTCAAAGAGTTACCCCTCCCAACGCCCCCCCCCCCCCCCCCCCCGCAAGTGCCCCGCAACCAAAATTCTCTGAGTGTGTTTGGCACCCCAACTCTGCCCCTCAAACCCCCATCCCCTGTCAACAAGCCCTGCTGCACCACTTATCCCACTCCGGTTGCTAGTTGCTGTGCAACGATGCTATAGGCCTGCACCAGGTTCACGTGCTGGCGCACTGCCCCCGTTGTGCCTTCTGAATGTCACTTAGGGTGTTTTGGGGGGGCCATGCTTTGATAAGCTGGCTTCTGAATCTAGGGGTTGTGCCTTCTGAATGTCACTTAGGGTGTTTTGGGGGGGCCATGCTTTGATAAGCTGGCTTCTGAATCTAGGGGTCATCGGATTCCAATCAAATTCCTTCAAGCATGCATGTTTGGCGAGTGAAGATACCACTGGGCCCCCCGAAATTCGAGCCCCCCCCCCCGAAGGGCTCCATCACCATGCACTGAAGTACCAACGACACCACAAACAATGTTTGAATGCGGGAAGTGGGCCTGCCTTCAGCAGCTCATGCAAACTTTACAAACTGCAAATCAGGCACCTTCACTGCAATTACAAACAGAAAACAAATGTCTACACTGTCCAGACCTGTCTATAATCCTCCACCTCCCTCCCCCCCAGCACAGAACTTGTCTCTAGCGACCCCATCTGTCTTGCTTGTTTCCGCTTTGAAACTTTTCACTCCTCCCGGTTTAGAGAACTGCCAGCATGCAGGGCCGGCACCTTCATCTGTCACTGCCCCCCCACTCGTTGGCTGTGGCACGAAAATGCGCTTGGACGCCGTAAAATGGCAGTCCAATCAACCCCACGGTAACACAATGCGTATTCTACATTGGACATGCATAACAAATTGGCGCTGAGAAGCCGCATTCCTGTGGCTGTGGCTGTGACTGTGTCTTCCTGGCTGTCTGGATTCTGTGATCTCATCACCGCCCATCCTTTTGAGCTGGCTGCCTAGCCCCATGCACACAATGTGGTGATCCTTAGAGGCTTGTGGTATGGTGGTAATTAGTCCATCCTTGCTTCGTTTCGGTTGCTGATGATTTGGCAGCAGTCTCATACCTGTGCACACGGAATTTTGGGAGAGGTCCCCCATTCGATTTTCGATCTTCAAAAAAAAAATGTAACGAGAAACCACATGAGGTTGTGCTCTTTGGAATTGGGGTTGGCAAAAGTCGTGATGAGTGTGGTGTGTGGTGCAGACGGGTGCAATGGGAGGGTCCGGGTCAAAGCGGGTACCAGGAACAGGCGATTTCGCTGATTCCATGTGGGCAAAGAGCATTTCTGCATGGAGCTATAATCATTTGTGTTCAAACAAAGCTGATATCCTATCTGGATCATGTTATGCAAATTTCTCCCTGTACCAATCCCAGCAACACCAGAGAGTCAACCCGTGCCAAACCTGCGCCTCATCTTGAAGAGCTGGACATGCTTGCCATTTAGGGCTGGCTTAGGGGCTGGCTTACAAGCAGGCCGGCAGTGAAAAGAGCATTGTTCGTGACTACAAAAGGGTGTCCCACAGGCCAGCATACACCCCAGAGCACAAGAGCACATGGAATTACAATTACACCAACACATTGACCCTTCCTGCAGCCTGCACAAAGCTACAAACCACATTCTCTACATTGGATACATGATGGTTTCAAAAAATGCCCAAAAGTGCTGAAACACGGGGTCATTGTGTTTGGACAAGCCCCTGTTAGGACAAAGGGTTGGGATGGGGGGGGGGGGGGTACAAATTGATGTGCAACGCCACACCGGCCACCGCCCCCTTCCTTACCACTGGCAGCGTACACGCACTTTGCCCTGTACCAACAGCTTACTTCCGCTCCCCAGCCAACCATCCCACACACTTCATCCCAAACGAAGCAATCACGGCATACGCAACAACAGGAGAGGTCAAGCGCAAAAGGGAGAGAAATGGTGTGCAGGGCAGTCATGGCCCCTGAAATAGACTGCATCGCAGGGCTGCATCAGGGTTGGCGCTGGCTGTGGTTTACCAAACCCTGGTCGCACCATCTGTGGGAGCGCCTGGACACATGGCTGTGGTTTCAGTGACAAAGCGCAAAGTAGTTTTGTTCTATCAAAGAGACATAGATGACAATAATAATGCAACAAGGGCACGAGTAATAACGACAGAAACAATGATGACAGAAGCTCAAGCTGACCACAGGACACCTCATTCAGACAAATCGGAAACTTGATGGACAGGCTATACTGGCTAAAAGCCAGGACACCAGAACACACGGCACATAATGTAAGCAGTTCACAATTAATCACCACGACACAAAAGCAGAATGCTTATTAAAGGGGGGTTGGGGTGGGGGTTTCCAGATTGGATTGATCCGAAATGTTAGGCAGTCCAGGGTAAGGAGGGGTTTCAGTGTACATGATCTGTAGAACAATATGGATCACCCACGGATCACGTGCTTGCTGTTACAGATGCATACGAGAGCCGTCTGAAATACTTTCCTCCACCAGAACCAGAAAAAATTGCATGGTCGCAACCCAATGAGGGAGTCTGATGGGCAGATCCAGAAGAGAAGCCACTGCAGTTATTGCACATGCCTGTGCACTGCTGCTCAAAATTGTCATACTACTTGTATGCACAGAAAAAATGATAATAACAAAAACAGAAATAATAATGATGTCCCCTGTGCCATTACTTGGCGGTCATTTCAAGGGTTGCAAGGGGGTGTTACAGGTCCTGATCTCTGGCGGTTGATGTCGAATTTTCTTCTTGCAAAGGATTTTGGCTGTTTTGCAACAAGATAGCTCTCATCTTGACCGGTGTTTCGTTGTTGAGGATTCATGTTGCCGCTCAGGTGAGTGAATGTTTTTCTTTATAGGGTGGTGAGTAAGGTCGGGGGGGGGGGGGGCATGGCGTCAGGTTTTGAAGTAACCAGCATGATCGTGACCTCATGCCAGACTCAATCAGTTTGGCTTCAACCAACCTACCGAATGTTACCTTGAGTTGGCCACTCATCTGTGGCTATCGAATGTTTCGAGGGCAGGTTAAGGTCAGCTCAAGGATAGGGCAGACCCAAGATCAGTAAGCTCGACCCATTATCCAGCCCCAACAATTCATCAGCGAATCACCCAACAAACCGAATTGTCCACCCGCCCCTTGAAGCTCTTCACACGAGGCCCCCCTGCAGTTGAGCGAGGGGGTATTGCTGTGTGCTGTGCAGCCATGCCTGCCACAATGAGGACATGCAGGTACATCCATACATCCATCCCAGGGGCGAAGTTGTGTTTTAATTGACCCATGAACGGGTATACCAGGAGCAGGGATCAACACAATTTCGCATGCCTTGACGGGACACCCAGGGTTCGCTGGGTAAATGGACATATGCCTTGAAACTGACCGTGTGTGGTTGGGTGCGAAGGGAGGGGCTGTTCACATGAGGTGGCCTCGAAAATATGAAATTTGGGGATTCCGAAACATGCGCAATCAGGGTCTATTGAGTCATTTGGAACGAGGAATGGTACGTATAATGCAGGTACAAATCTACCCACAAAAGCACTCGTATTTTGCTTGGGGTCACCGTCCACTACTTGATGACGTGGGGAAGTCAGACTGTAAAAAAGGTTCAACGTCCCGTTATGCATGTCATAATGCCAATCAAGTTTGGGGCATGTTGAAGTACCAAATGCCTTCACTTTTAGACACGCAGCAGTGCGACATCATCAGGATTCGGCATGCGCCTTTCCCAATGGATGATTCCGCACCCGAGGCCAATACTCGCACTGCATTTGATATTATGCATTGGCCAACAGAGGTTCGTTCTTCGGCTTGCGAAACAAGATGATCTGAAACACCAGAATTAAATCAAAGACGACGGTCCCCATGCTCCCCAATAGGAATGGAATTTGTTTCCAGATCCAGGCGGCCTCCGTGGAGTAGGCCAGAACAGATGCCCCATAGAGAATGTTTCCAAGCATGGCCAACAAAAATAAGTAAATAGAGAGGTCCTATGAATTGTGTTATGCGCTGAGGGAACTTTGTCTGGGGCAGCATCCCTCTCCGAAGTGTCCCCGTATTCAAGAGCAGGGAAGTTCTTAATCTACACTGGCAGCGGAGCAGTGGCGAGGCTTCAGGGTCAAGAATTGGCGGGGCAAAGAGCAACGCAAAGACGAGCCAAATCTGCGGAGGGCCTGGTGTGGGCTGAGCATTAAGGGCTGTCCAGAGACGTTACTGAGTGGTGCATTGAGCGCCGGGCACAGGGAACAGGGGCGCTCCTTTTGCAAAGAAAACAAACATCAGCCGTCCATTGAAAATTTACAACGGACGATCAGTTTGACAGGCAAACGATTGATTCTGCGAAAAGGTTGGCTGGCAAACAGTCAGTAGTCAAATCGCCCAGTAAACAGTCAAATGGTCAAACAGTCAGGCTGACCAAAACAGTCAGCACAAAATTTGATCCATGAATGACATGCATGACAAGCACAAACAACAATGGAATCAGGATTACCTCCACCTCTCGAGTTTGGAAATTCTGCCAGATCTGGGGTATACGGGATATGAGGTACACTGCTCCTGAGACCCAACCCAGATACGTGCCAATCATGACCTGGGACATTCCTGACAGAGAGTGGAAATTGTTTGAGACAAATTTCGTCTGCAATGGGTTGAAGACGTGGCTTGGGCATGCAAACAAACGAAAACAAACAAGCAGCGAAATGCGCATTGGTGAATCAGAACTGGGACTGGCGGCTAACAGGGATTGCAGCTACACAGTTGCACTGTTGGAACAGCACAACACAGCAAAAAAATCAGCAGTTGTCACACACACCCGTGCTTGTCTTGGAACCAGCACCAAAAAAAAATGATGCAACAAAATACAGCACAATGGAGTCCTTTTGCTTCAACTAGGAGGATAAGGCTGCCACCCTGCATCAGCTGCCAAAGCCCCTGACGGTTTTGGCCACCACCTCCCAACACCCCCGTATATCTCCCGGGGGCAGCTGGTATGCACCAACACGTAGCAATTTTTGGGCCAACGCGGAGCCAATTGGCAATTTTTGGGTTTTTTTTGCACATTTTGCACATTTCGTTGGATTACAAAAAAAATAGACCCTTGGGGGGGGGGGGGGATGCTATACCTTTCCGAAATCTGCAGGATATGGCTGTTTGGGAAAGGTACGGGTCATGGGGGGGGCCTGGAGCCATATTTTGAGTTCGGAAGACCAATTTTTGAACGTTTCAAGCTTTTGGCCTGCTGCCAGCCAAGCTCTAGACAGGGCGTCTGAACCTTGTCGGCCCCATTCCTCCAACATGTTGTTAATTGGAAGTCACATCATTCAAGGCGCATTTGTCGCATTTGCTGTGTCGAAGTGATGTGCAAAATGACCCCTCAGCTCAATGATATGTTGGCAAATTTGACTGATACCCACCCGGACACCCCCATGCAACATGTTACTGCCAGTCATTGTCCAAGTTGCATCCTACCTTCTGGACAGTAATTCGTCAATTTGTCAAATATATCATTGAGATGGAACCTGAGACTTGCACCAGTGGATTCAGCATGAAAAACTGCATCTTTTTACGAAAGCAAGCCTGGGTGAAGTGCAGGCTAGAGGTGAACTTGTGCGATGATAAAAAAATGTGCATTTTCTCAAAATGTTTTCATACCTTGTGCACCAAATTACTTAGGGGTGCAACCCGGATATATTCATTCTAGGTATGTAAATTTCACTCAGGCGAGAATTCATGGCGTGCTTCTGTGGGGCATGAAGGGGCGCCGCACCTTTATGCCTTGTGGTCACGGGGGGCTATGAAACAATATAAGGTGTGGGGGCTTAGTGCGGAGGCAAGGGCCCCCACTCCGATCGCCGCGGCGATAGTGTCTTTGAAGCCTCTTGACAGTGCAAAGCTACGGGCCCTACAAGTCGCCAGACCGGAGGCCCAACTCATACTTGCAACTAGTGGGTGTGCACACCGCTTGCATAAGGGCCTCCATCTCCCACGTTCAGGCAGGTGAGGAAGACAGCCGGAGGGGGCACCTCCTCCTTCCTCAACCGCTTGCCCAAGGGGTTCAAGAGAGCACAACACACCATAGAAATACCCAATCCAACCATTTGTTGGCTTCGCACATAGTCCTTCATGGCTCGCATATCCGTTGAAGACGGCACGGACAATGATCGCAAAGCAGAGTTTTGTGGGACTGGAGAGTTTTACACCAAGGGCTCTATCCGATGTACAATGATGTGTGATGTGTTTCCAAAGCAATGTAGAAGCTTCAGGACACCTTTGAGCAATAGCATTCATCCAATTGTTTTGTCCGTGGGCAAATTGTGCCGGTGCCCAATTTAAGCCCCACTAGTGAGCCACCAAGATCTTCCTCAGGGAGGAACGAGGGGGGTGGCCTGTTCGAA
Organism: Eutreptiella sp. 'Long Island Sound 2002'; assembly: GCA_964036045.1. Classification (NCBI taxonomy): domain Eukaryota; phylum Euglenozoa; class Euglenophyceae; order Eutreptiales; family Eutreptiaceae; genus Eutreptiella; species Eutreptiella sp. 'Long Island Sound 2002'. The sequence goes on from OZ038390.1 coordinate 60,253,603, forward strand.
TCCCCCCCACCCCCCTCTAGACCCCCCCAAAGTTTTCGACCCGTCTTTCTCCAATTTGAGATTTTGGGGGAAAGGGTTTTTTTGCCCTTCCTGAGGGGTTGTTTTTTTTTTTACCCTATGTGTCTATACTCAAAATAATCAGAATTTTGTGGAGAAGTGTTTGAAAAACACAAAAAAAATTTTTGACCCTCACCTGACCTACGGGTCTGACCTTGGCTGATGGGAGCCTGAGCTAATGGGCAATTTTTTTCTGAAGTTTTTTTTACCCCATTTTGTATGTTCAAAATGATCAGTGTGTCAGCCCGGCGGCTGACTGGCCGACCCACCTCCCCCCCCCCCCCCTCCAGACCCCCAAAAGTTTTCGCACCTGGGTGGGGTCTAGAATTTGACCAGGCCGCCCCCCTTGGGAGGAACCATTGTGAGAGTTACACGGATGCCACCTCAGTTAAACGTGGAAGGAGACGACGGGGCAAGCCGCATGGCGGCACTTGGGTGGGACGGCCGGAGCGTCTAGAACACTTGTGAAATGGATGCTTTTGAAGGTGTTCACTAATTATCAAAGGGGGCATATGGATCAAAACCACATGAATACAGGGGCCCCTGTACACTATTGGTGTTCTAGAGCACCCCCAAGCTCGTGGATTTTAGCTCTGTGAGAGAGAGGTCGCATACGTCAGTGGTAGGTGGGCAAAAGTCATCGTAATGCATTCTTGATATATCTCTTCGTGACACTAGAAATGTGCCAACATGAAGCATTTTTAGGATTAATGTTATTGTTGCCCCATTTGTGCCCACTAAGTGTCGTGTGTTGGGGGGTATGTGTGGTATATTGGGAAAGCCCTCGAATTGAGCTATTTGGAACACCCTTGGTCCGTTTTGGGTGGTGCATGATCTGCTTGCAGCCCTGTTTTGCTGCCAGGTATAGGTGCCCAAACCCTTCCCGGAGTTACATCTCTGACATATCCCAGAGCCTTGTCCCAAAGCCCTTAATATGGGCACTAGATGCGGATGATGCGGCCTGCTTACATGATGCGACTGCTCTTGTGCCGGCTAAAATTCACAATCCCCAACTAGCAATGAATGTCGCCAATTTGGATCGGGTGCCGTGGGATAATTTCTAGTTGACTGGTGTTTGAAGGTGTAGAGATTTTGTGAGGCCACGCGACCAGTTCCAATGGATCCGGAACGTTCAAGGTTGAGAATTCCGGGGCTTCTAGCCGAAGTACCTTGGGGCTAGAGGAGGATGTTGGGACAAAAATTCTCAAATAACATGGAGGACAAAATACTCCCGGGGCCGGGTATGCCCAGTTTTGTTGGCTTTGCCGATGCGTTTTGCAATGGGGTTCCGGAGAACAAAAAGGACCCAAATGCACCAGGCACAAATATTGCATCTTAAGCATTTTTTCGATCATGAAGCGTAGGATGCGACAAATTTCGCTTATGATACCATTTCGTCACCTTATTACAAAGGGGCTAGGTGTGCCGATGGGATATAGTGTCTAGACTATCATTCAACATCCAAGAGATTGGTGGGTTGAGGCTCAAGATGCATGAAGAGAACAACGGTGAATTGCATGTTGGATGCTTGTGTGGTAAGGCGAGTTGCCCTTGGGACCACCATGGGGCACGGGGAAAGAGGGGATACCTTGGGGGATGCTATGGATGCCTGTAGCCACCGCCATGATGGCAGCATCCATGCTCGACAGGTAAAACTAAAAAGGCATGTTCACAAATTCTAGTGCACTGGAGTCTCATGTAGAATTCCCATAACCGCACTCCCGCCCATGGCCAGTACACCATTGGACAGCCGAAAAACACAATTTGCTTGCGGTTCAAGCCCCCCAAAATTTTAGGGGGTCAAAAAAGGCGCTTCAAGGGCTGCATGCTGACTTTCTTCATATGAGTGCCAAAGGAGGGGTCCAAGGGCCAATGTTATGTGACTCAAGAACAGGGTTTCCAAATTAGGTTGCCTGGAAACCCCACCATGACGGGAGGTGGGCTCCAAAGGCGCCTGCTCTTTCACAAGGTGTGCAGCTACACTAGCCACATTGGTCTCTAGGCTCCAAAGGTGCTCTTTTACTAGTTTTGCTTAGAGTACAAAGCATGCACAAAAGCAAATGTGTCACAGCATTGAGTATGTAAAGCAAATAACAAACTAACAGGGTAGCATACACAGAAGTGCAAAACTTGAGTTTGAGTGTGTCAAACTTCAGGTGTGCAGCTGCACTAGCCACATTGGTCTCTAGGCTAAGAGCCCCCACAGCTGGTGCGGCGCCCATCCATCTGTGAAAGGCAAGGGGGGTGGCCTGTTTGAATCGAGGACCCCAACTGGGTGCGAAAACTACAATCTACATGGACCACAACACTGGAGCCATGCATTGCCGCGACTTGAACGTTGTCCCCCTAGGCTGCGCGGCTAGGTGTGTGGCTACTCTACCAACGATGCTTGTGGGGGAAAGTGCATTGCTAGTTAGGTACCCAGGACCGAAACCACCAACAAAAAAGCTCCAAGAAAGGAGCGTGTGGGGCAAGCAAACCTACTGCCGGGCACAAGAAGAGTCCAAGACTAGCAGCGAAGTGTTGCCGGGACTCAAACCCAGGGCCCCGCGACTGTGGGGCTCGGTTTGCGGCCACTCTACCAAACATATTGGCATGACTAGGCAGTGAAATTGGTGCACAAACCACTGATGGGAAAGAAAGATTACACTAGATGGAGCATTGCTTGACCCCGGTCCCCAGCATTGCCCCAAGGGTGGTAGGCCCCTTCTACATCATACCACAGTGGTCGTGCACAAGCATGGATAACTATATCCCATGCGGAAGAAAAAGGTTCCCACCTTGAAATGGGATCTACAAGATTCATTTTCCAAGGGACACTAGCCCAACGAAGCCCATGGGCTAACCTACATAAAAGACAATGTTGCTCAGCCAACGCTGGGTTGGCTCTCCCACGCAAAACTTGCTAGACAGCCGCGAGGTCATCAAAGACTATATGCATGTGTCGACATTGTGTTGCCCTGACATCATAAAACCCGGTTAAAACTCCCCACAGTTGAGCAGGCTGCTGGGTAGTGACCCACACTGGACACTTGGGAATTGCTGGACCCCTCGGCCCCCAAGACCCCAACTGTGTATCGGGTACAATGGCTTGAGTCATGGCGTTGAGCCTCACTAGGTCATGTGAGACAACATAGAATGTGTTCCACAACGTATACGACACTAACACTCGGTATATACATGGTGCAACAGGGTGGCATCACAGGCTGGACCATCGGGGATATGGGGTTAGTGTCTGTGCCCCCGGACCTCTGGAACTTGTTGGCGGATCTGTACTTTTGTATGCCAGCACTACAACACCCGCTCAACCGCCTAGCACATGTCCTAAAGTGCGACCGCTCTTGCATACTTTGCACAGCCAAGGGTTGGTTTGGGATGCCTAGGACTTGCCAAATGCCCGCGTTTTTGTTAAATTCAAAAGTGCTGAAAAATGCACCCTCATTATTAACATGTAGGCATTCAATAGTACTTATTCAACAAAAGCTAGGCACTTCAAATTGCGATCATTGGAGCGGCTTTCATACATTTTGCACACTTTGGGTTCGGGTTTGTGTGCGAGAAAAATTGATATTAGGAACTGGAGCGTCCAGCTCCTGGAGACTTTGCAGCAAGTTGTTAGAATAGGAGCAGGTGACCATACGTATGCAATCCTTGAGGGTCCCCTTTGGGAGGCATGAGGTGCCAGGCTGCCTTTGGCTGCCATGTCGACAGTTGCCAATTCTGTAAACCCCAAAACAGGGTTGCTAGCATCATCAAGCGGCCCTTTAGTAGCCAGTAAATGAAGGGTGGTGTTTGCTAAGCAAACGTCACGCTCCTACTGCTGAAATATGTCTAGGGGACGGTTGGCCGCCCTATTCACAATCTCACACCACCAAAGGCGAAGCAATGAAAAAACCGCATGGAGAAGTCTACTGAGGATGGAAGAGACGTGAGAAGCAGCACCGCACAGATGGTCATCGCAACTTGCGGCGCACTCGGCACAACGCTGGCTGCTGAGGGACGGGGGAAAGGGGGAGAGGTGAGCGCGGGCGCCGACGAGTCCTATCGGGTGGCATTGATGCGCCAAGTCCCTCTGAAGTGTTGGGTGGTGTAGGTGACACCGGTGGGGGCCTACGTGTCAGTCTACGCGGCCGTAGTCGAAATTTGAGCTTCAGCTTAACCATGTGCCGCGCACGATTGATGGGAACCCGAACGAAAAGCTCCGGGGGGGACATGTACTCAGGGTCCTGCTGAGCCCAAACTCAACCAGATCGTCGATGGGCCCCCAATGGGTGGAGATGGCGGGGTGGGGCTTGACGTAGGGGGGGCACCGTGTCCGAATCTGTGTTATCTTTGGGGTCACTCAGGTGAAGGACCCCTGCTGACAGATGTCCACTGACGCAAGTCCCATCGGCCATAGTTGCATCCCCGAAGTGGATCTGAAGGCAACGTTCTGTTTGAGCACGAGCCAGAGATCAGGGGAGACGGAATGCTCAATCCACAATGCAGCTGATGCCTCCAAGAATATTGTACAAGTCTATGGAGCTTTTTTTGCAATCAGTATGAAAATCCGTGTTGGTCTTGGTGCCTGGGTTCCGGGCGGTTCTTGGGCATCAACTAAATCTACAGACTACCACCGACTCTGGCCAACTGAAAATCACGAAATAGATTAAGCAGTAGGACGTAATACGTATTGTGACAGGAGAGGATTGAGAGGTGTGCATCTAGTGCTCCTGGAAATGACATAGAAGCTAAGTAACAGAGATACCAATAATGCATTGGCTGTTGGTGAAAGAAGAGGTCCAGAACGATGATCTTTCCATGTTAGGGCCATTGGCTTCTGCAGCAAACCCCAAAATGACTGAACCTTGACCACTTCTGACCCACCACAGATAATTTGCCCGCGGGATGACTTTGTGTACCACCGTCCTCTGCTATCTATCATGTAGCAATCTGAGGAGCTCTACAACCCTTTGCACAGAGCGCTTTGGTCAATGAATGCATGCTTTGGCGTCTTCAGATGCAGCATGGCAAGGGAAAAGTAACTACCTTGCAAAATGCAGGCCACAAATCCCACAACGGTCATTATGCCCGAGGACAACCAAAAACCCTTGGAAGCTTTGGACATCCCAGCGCCAGATCTGCTGTTTCTCGAAAATGCCCTGCAAATGACCACAACCCCATGGATGTGCATAGAACACAGGACACGATCACGGCTACTGGTGCATCTCAGCCCCCAACATAATGGGAATGCCACTTGGGTTGGTCAATAGCACGCAGAAGACATTTGGCTGAATGGCACCATGGAATACAACCAACTGCACAGGCCCACAGAAAGAAAAACGCCTGTCCTGCACCAGTCCCAAAAACCCGTCAGAAAAAACGTCACATAGAACTAATAAAGGAGGCAAAAAAAAAAACACTGGGGTCAAACCAGGAACCTCTGGTTCAGGTGTCATTCGACATATCCGATAGCTGAGCCACGTGACCTTCCAGCCCCAGATTCAGGGAGGCGGCGTAACTGTCACAATAGTCATGTAAACACGGCGTCACTTCTGGCTCCTTGATTCTGGGCAACCGGGGGGGGGGGGGCACCCCCCCCCTCCCCCAAATGTGCCACAAGGACCACAAGGGCAACAACACTTTTCCTCAGGCTCAGCACAGACAAAGCTTCTGCCCTCCATACTTTCAGCCATGTCGTAAACCAAATGGCCTATTTGCAAATTGTGACGTTGCACTGCAGCAAAGTATCACACTTCCCTCATTTCGACTGCACATGGGGGACTGGCTCAGGCTGGATCATGGGAGAGGTGCAACCGTTATCAACCTTTCGAGGGGCCGGTCCTGCAGGCTAATAAGGTATAAAATTGGATGTGTAACCTCGATCATTGCAGCACCCAATAGTTGTGGCGCAGGCATGAATGTTGCAATTGACTCCAGGTAATGGTTGAAATCGTAGCAATCATGCTGGTTGCCCGAAAGTGTTTCTTCCATTCAGTCAAACCTCCTGCTTTCAATAAAGGATGGAATTGTGCACAACAATGGTTGCCGCGGTGGCCTGGAGTGGCAGCAGATGGCAAGCGCTCACAACCTGTGCACCCCCTGCACCTGGGCGCGCATATGTCCTGCATGCAAACATACCACCATTGGGCCACAAGTACGATGCATGACAGCAGAAAATACCAGGCCGAAATGATTTGCGTCGGTGTAGCGCCGATCAAATATGTTCCTACCAAACATCAACAGAAGAAAATCATCGTTCATGAAAACCAAAACGGAAACCGTGTATCAACTGCTCACAGATCTTATTGCGTGCCCGCTGTCTTATCCCTCGGCTTCACTCCGCACCCCACTTAGCATCCCCCAACCCCAGTGGTCTATCTTACCAGGCCCAAGCATAACGCAAACCCAGTGAAGCCACTGCAACCCTGCACCATTTCCCTACCCTGAACGATCCCGCATCATGACAGATGGACAGTGCAGAATGTGAGGGCCTGACGCATATGGTGAATATTTCAGCACAGTGGATGGCGTTCCCAATGCATATTTCAGTACCACCTGATGATGAAGAAGAAATCCTGTCCTTGAAAAAGCAATCAGAACACCCAACAACCACACATGCACCTCATCTGAGAACAACCTGAAGCATGACGAAAGATAAAAAATCCATGGCGCGGAAAGCAATGAAAAGAATAGCGTTGAAGAGATCACCAGAGGGAAAGCATGCAACAATACGTACAGAGCAAGCATGCCAGTTGCTGCCATGAAGGAGGAAAAGGTGCGGGGGGTCACCTATCAAGCCACACATATCACCGACCAGCCATAAGCAGAGAAAATCGATACTCAGGTCATCTGCCTTCTTGGTCCGCTGGCTTTTGACTATTTGCGGTACTTGTGAAATCACAAATATACCCAGCGACAGAAACCCCAAGGCTTTGCTGAGTGAACCCTGAAAGTGTATCGCAGATAGCATGAGCTACAGTTTGGGGGCACTTTGGCAGGCAAACTGCATGGACAACGCAACCCTTGGGTTGGTTTTTGCAATTGACCCTCATATTCGGCACGTTCATCTTGTGCAGCCCTGGCCAAACAAAAAGGTGACAAGAAAATGATATTCAGCAAAACAAAGCCACCTGAGGGGGCTGGATATTGGGAGGCCGTGTTATCTGCAGCCAGTACAAGGTTCATGGGCTGTTGCCAGGATTTTCACATGGTCCATGATGATTTTTCAATTGCATCACCACCAAGGGCTGCACAAGTGTTTTTGCCTTATGCGAAAAGAGACTGGCAGCGTTCCCCTTCAGTGCAGCCTGCTGGCAAAACAGCTTACAGCTTACAGCTTACATGACTGAAATGCATAGAACGGCAGCTTAGCGTGAATCTCATACTTGCCACTGAAGCAAATGCTTTTAACCATGTTTACCTGTTGTACATGCGAATGATGCTGGTCATTTGGTTCTTAGCAAATAGCCTCAACTGTCCAGCGGGCCAAACCAGGGCACTTACCATGGCCTGGCAACAGAGAGTAAGCAGAATCTGGGCTGGGCAACGGGATTATTTCGTGGCACGTGCAGAAGACATGGAGGCTTGTAAGCTCTCGATTCCTCATTTTGCTATTCAAGGGCCTTGTCGTGAGTGTACATACAACACCACTTTATGCCGTTATGGCCCGGGAGCTCATTTTTACTCCTCCAATGACTGCAGGTGGAAAGAGGGAGAGGGCTTTGCACAATTCAACATATTGACAAAAAAAACAGGAGGGGTCTAAGTTGGAGGGGTTAAGAGGGTAGGATGGCGGCTAATTAATTTCTGGAGCAAAGCCTGAGAAGAGTGTGCCTGCCACCCCTGACTGAGTTTGGCCTCTTACATAAAAAAAGTTACGGACACAACAGAATTTGGGGAGTGTTGAAGCCTCTTTGTGGTCCTTCTGGTAGCCTTTGCGGACCACACCTTTGCGGACACCCCCCACGGCTAACAGTTCTCCAGTGGGGCTTGGATGTCCAGTCCCCTTTTGCTGTTTCATTCGGTTGATTTGACACCCACCGTTGGGGGGTTACTGTGGATGTGTAGTTTATTGGAATGTTCAGCCTTGACATGGACGGTCCATCGTGTCGGATCATCACAAAATGGCAAGGGCATTGACAATCATTTTGGTGCCACCATGTTTGTGTACATGTTCCTGTCATCTGGTGTCCCTTCTGAGCCTTTTTGTGAATGTGTCGGTCACACTTTTGTGTGCTTCATATATCATTGGCGCGCTACCAAAATCTGACCTGGAGGCCAGGCACCCAGAATCCATTTGCCATCATCCACTATCCATGCCAAAGACCCATTTTTCACGCGTTGCACTACGCGCAAATGCTGCTGAAATCGGTTCCAAACCCAGGGGCATACTGTTTTTGCGCATGGCGAGCGCACGTGTGCTGCCGAAATCTGACATAGAGGGCGACCAGAGCACATTTTGGGCACCTCCGTGTACGCCGCGAGCCAGAACGGAATTGGTTTATGCGTGGCATTGCGCCTGAATGCCCACAGTGTTGCTAGCCAACCACAATGGGTGCATTCTGTAGCTCATGCAATAATGAACAGCTTTGCATCCATTGGGGAATGTTTGCCCGGCGCGCGCCCGGCGCATGCCCAGTGCGCTACCTTTGTATTAAGTATCTTATGATACTTATGATATGATATGATTCTTATCTCTAGCCCCAAGTTTATCCTCACCTTGGGAAGTCCCCCAAGTAGACCGCACTAGACCGCAAACCTTCCCTGCAAGGCACCTTGCATAAGCCGAAATATGAGAACAACAACACAAAATATCACTCCCACCAATTCCAACCACCACCTTTGCCATCGTCATAAACTGGGTGCAAAGGATGGACCGAATTCTTAGACACGGCGAGAAGGTACTCCAAATTATTTGGTTAGGTGGGGGCGAAAACAGACATGGGTGGGGAATGGTTAAAAAAAGATGCCCGGCGCGCTAATACTCCCCCCATACGACGACCCCTCCATGACATGATGTTCTGCAGAGGCACTGGGCTGGGTTTTGCTGACGCCCAGAATCGGAAATTTCGAAGCAAGGTAAAGATACGAAGACGCCAGGCGGGAACTTGAACGACAGTGATGTAAAGGGAGCATTTGACCTAGTGCGACAGTCCCTGACCGGATCAAGGAAAGGGGCTGAGGCGAGAGCGTTCAAGTTTGTTGCACGGGCTTTAGTATTATTCCGATGATGGCAGGTGGCGAATCCGTGGTGTGCAGACAGAAAACCCGGCAGTGCTGTTGAATGCAGTGCAAATAGGGGGCTGCGAGCACCTTTCTCGTAGCCCTCAGGCAAGAGGGCCAAGAGCAAAAGACCAGCTTACCACAAAAATCAGTCGCAACATAAGCGCCTCTCTGACCTGCACAAAGCCATTCCCTAATGTAATTTGAACATTCTTCCTGTTGGCGTTCATCTGGGCACAAAGTTGCCGCAGATGCCACGGGTTGTGTCGTCGCTGTTCAGTTCAATTTCGTCCAATTCGCCCTCCATAGGGCTTTGTGCTCAAGCATGATTGATCCGCACCACCTGTGAGCAGACTACAGCCACATCATCCACCGTTCGCCACCGATAGTACCCCATTTTTTGGTGCCTGCACGCATCTCCACCACTGTGGATGCTGTTGGTAGCTAATGAGTGACAGACTGTGCTGCCACGACTAGTCACCCGCAGCTCCAGATCTTTCCGCAGTGTTTTCCAGACCCACCAGTTGGCATTGGCACACGTGTTGCTTTGGTAGAATGACATCAATATGCACATTTGGGGTGCACGCACACAATGCAACCAACAAACCTGCAACGCGAGTTCCCTCAGAAACGTGACGCCACCAGCAAAGAGGAAAGTATATGCGGCGGCAAAAATACGGCTCTTCACAGACACTTTCTGCCAAACAAATGCAAGTATCACAAGCATTGATTTAGTCTATGGAGCAAGGACCAATAGAAACATGTTTCGGGAATCGGCTTGGCGGACATGACGTGTAACAGGTGGGGGGGCATCACCACCCCTATTCCATGCCAATGGGCTGGACCGTGATTCTTCATTCATGCATGGAAGGTCATTGGCAAAGGGGCCCATGTCTCTCAGAGGGGTCCAGAGGGAGGGTCTATTGAAATGCATGGAGGGGCAGCAAAATATTATTACTTGAAAACCCTCTGACACCATGGAATTGCAGCTGGAGGCACAGATGGGGGAGGAGAAGAGCCATATCTGTTGACACTCTGGGGTCAGTAAACATGGTAAAAAGCTTGGCAAAACACGAGAGAGGAATTGCTACCTTCAACTTAGAATCTGGGGTAGGCGATGATTCTTCATTCCAGAGTGGCGGGCCATTGGCATGAGGGTGATATTCTTACCTCCCAAACGGGGGTTCCATTGGCATGGGGGATCCATTGGCATGGGGAAGGGGTGGTGAGAAAATTGCAGACACCGGCAAATAAGGTCAAGAAGAGCAAAGGAGGGCCAAAAGAATTTTCACCCGTATGCAGGTGCCCAGCCTGGAACATGTCGTCACAGATGGGCAGCCAAGAGGAAGCATCTAGAGAATACAAAAAGCGCGTTCATGGCACACCATGTGGGGTACAATTGCTGCAGTTGTAACGCACGTGTTCCTGGTATGACAACTAGCGATGTTGCTACTAAGTTGAACTAAGGCTCTGCATCTAGTTCCATACAAGCCTGTAGCATCAGTGACAGGTTCCTTCTGCCCCTTGATTGCCGATTGTGCTGAAGGTTGGAACCCCCTATGACACAAGACTTCATTGTAGAGCCGGTAGGAAAGTAGAACAAACTCTGTTAATCTGCGAATAGGCGCCTGTGAAATTTGATATCCAGTCTGCGGCAGCTTGGAAATGCTGTCCAAGGTGCTGCATTCCGTCACTGATCAACTTGCATCGCAAGCACTACAGGTGGCATAGCCAAAATAAAACATAAAAGCGACAATACCTGCTGATAAGGATCCTCCTCACCAGAAATGTCCTTCAAATCTCCTCCATCCCCATGAGGAGTAGTGTAGATAGCTGTTGATGATGATGCACGGTCTGTCGAAAGAATGTGTGCATCCAACAATGACACTGAGCATCCACTTCAGGTGGTGCTGGCAAAGAGGATGCTGGGACCCTGCTGCTGCTGGCGGTGTGTGTGGGAAGTGAGGGTTGAGGGATGTGTGGTAAGGGCTTCGGGGGCTGGGTGAGGGCTGTGGGATGGTGGGCATTATGAGAGGTTGTAAAAGTTTTGGTTTGGTGTGATTTGGTTTGGGACTCAGCCCATCACAGGTGTCTAGGCTCACGCCAATGCTACCATCCCTCGCCTTGCACTACTGGATCCGAGACCTTGGATGTCCGGTCTCAAGGCGGCCCAGACTGTTGACAGCCCAGACCCCACCATTACATTGTGGTGCAAGATCATATGGAATATAGACAGGCCTACCCCTAGCAAAGAGAGGGGACATTGTCTTCTCCTAGCAATGGCAGGAAATTTTTTCTTTCAAGAAATGGAGCGGACACGGGGGGGTCTGCAGTTCAGTTCTAGTCACCAACCCCTGTGGCGTGGGCGGGTCTGGAAGGGGGGGGGGGGTCAAAATCACCTCGCAGAGGTTGTTAGATCAAAGCCACGCAGGCCCGTACAAAGGGGAAAACGCCGCATACCCCCTCTTTTGGGCCTTTTTGGCGCTATTCGCGTACCCTACCTTAGGGGTTGAATCGTTTGTTTAGCCCCTTGTAAAATCATTATTTTGTCCAATAAAAGCATCCCCCAATGAGTTTTTGGTCCGGACCCCCCCAGACCCCCCCCACTTGAAACCCACTCTTTTGGGCTTTTGAGGGAGGGGTGGGGGGGGGGGTCAAAAATGTCGAAAAAATAACCCCCCCTTTTTTTGGGTCGAAAATCATGAATCTTTTGGTTTTTTTCGATTTTGAGCCGAAAAAGTGTTTCCGGGTCCCGACTCCATGGAGTTTGTATGGGTGGGGCCAGCGCTCATGCAGTTTATGCCCTTTTCGGCCATTTTTGCTATGTTAGCAGTTTTAGCGACCTCGGTGACCCCATGCTACCCACTTTGAGGGGTGTGAGTGGGGATGTTGTGACAGCATATGCCTACTAGGATACGAAAGGACGCTATTTGCAGTCTCTAGCCTTGCCAAGGGCCGGTCAAACCCCGTGCCAAAGACGCGAAATGACTGTTTCCATCAATAATGGCCCAGTGAATGGGCCCGTGCACAACCTGCTTATGCAGTTTTTCACCTTGGGCTGCTCAAAAATTGATGTTTTGGAAACTTCTTTTTTTGATATTGTGATCACCTATAATGACTATCCAAGGTATGTAAAGCATGTTTTAGGCCTTATTTACGTGTTTTTCACCTTATTTGGGTGTTGGGCGCGGGGGTGGGGGGTCTCCCAAGGGATTGGTACACAACCTGCTTGTGCAGTTTCTCACCTTGGACAGCTCAAAAATCGATGTTTTGGAAACTTATTTTTTTATATAGTGATCACCTAAAATGACCATCCAAGGTATGTAAAGCATGTTTTAGGCCTCATTTATGTGTTGTTCACCTTATTTCGGTATTGGGCGCGCGGGGAGGGGGGGGGGGGGGGGGAGGAGCTGCCGGCGATCGGCGCAAGCCCCGTGCCAGCGGATAGCGGGGAAAGGGTGCCCACTCCCCGTGTCTCCACCACACGGATAGGGATGCAATAGCACAGACTAGACTAGCCACGTCCATCACGGGCGTAGGATGAATTGGGCCTGGTCTAGTCTCCAAACCAACGCCCCTGCTGAACCGGGATACCTCGGCAACAGACCCAACCTGGGGCTCGAACCCTGATCGAGCGGACGCATAGAGACCCCCGCCCAGCATGGCGTCTCAAAGCGACTTGATCGTCGGACGCCGACGGTAGGTATTCATGGACCTTAGTGACAGCTAGAGTCGCGCAAAACGGAGCTAAGCGCGCAATGCGCAAGTGGTGTACCTAAGCGGGTCCCCACCGGATAGGTGTTCATGGGACGACTGCCCCATCTCCCTCTTGTTGATAAAGAGCGAAGCGTGCAAAGAGCAGGTGGTGTACCAAAGCGGGTCCCCACCGGATAGGTGTTCACGGGATGCCCGCCCCACCACCCGCTTGTAGATAGAGAGCAAAACGGGCAAAGAGCAAGTGGTGTACCAAAGCGGGTCCCCACCGGATAGGTGTTCACGGGATGCCCGCCCCACCACCCTCTTGGAGATAGAGAGCAGAACGGGCAAAGCGCAGATGGTGTGCCAAAGCGGGTCCCCACGGGATAGGTGTTCACAGGATGCCCGCCCCACCATCCGCTTGTAGACAGACAAGAGCAAAGCGTGCAAAGCGCAAATACCTGGAAAAGGTGACAGCGTTCCCGCTTGCTGAGCAGAGGTGGACACGGGCTATCCACCGCCAAACCCCCGGTACGTGGAGAGAGCCCCCGCCCCCGCGACTTGATCGCTCTAGCGCCCAGCATCACGGCGTGGCGGGTGGCCTACCGAGAATTGGCTGAAGATCTGCTGAGCATAGCGAAGCCGCGGTAGCGAGGCTGCCCCCCTGTTCCGGTCCGTTCGCGCCGGGGAGACCCCACCATGCCTCCACACCACGTCAAGGTGCCTGGCCCTAGGGGTTGGAGGGGGTGGAGGTAACCCAAGAGATTGGTACACAACCTGCTTATGCAGTTTTTCACCCTGGGCAGCTCAAAAGTCGAAGTTTCCGAACCTTATATTTTTGATACCGTGATCACCTAAAAGCACCATCCAAGGTATGTAAAGCATGTGTTGGGCCGTATTTATGTGTTTTTCACCCTATTTGGGTATTGGGTGCGGAGGGGGGGGGGGGTCAAACGGGATTTGTACACAACTTGCTTATGCAATTTTCACCATGGGCAGCTCAAAAATCGAAGTTTGCAAAACTTGTTTTTTGAATATCGTGATCACCTAAAATGACCATCCAAGATATGTAAAGCATGTTTTAGGCCATATTTATGTAGTTTTTACCCTATTTTGGGTGTGTGTTGCTTGGGGTAGATTCTCTGCGAGGTGGACTTGCCGAATTTATTTTTTTGATACCGCGAGCACCTATGACCATCCAAGGTATGTAAAGCATGTTTTAGGCCGTATTTACGTGTTTTTCACCCTATTTGGGGATTGGGTGCGCCGGGGGGGGGGGGTCTCCCAAAGGGATTGGTACACAACCTGCTTGTGCAGTTTTTCACCCCGGGCTGCTCAAAAATCGAAGTTTTCGAAACTTATTTTTTTGATACCATGATCACCTAAAATGACCATCCAAGGTATGTAAAGCATGTTTTAGGCCGTATGTACGTGTTTTCAACCCTTTGGGTATTGGGCGCGGGGGGTCTCCCAAGGGATTGGTACACAACCTGCTTATGCAGTTTTTCACCCTGGGCTGCTCAAAAATCGAAGTTTTCGAAACTTATTTTTTTGATACCATGATCACCTAAAATGACCATCCAAGGTATGTAAAGCATGTTTTAGGTTGTATTTATGTGTTTTTCACCTTATTTGGGTATTGGTATTTGGGTATTGGGCGCGGGGGGGGGGGGGGGGTGTCAAACGGGATTGGTACACAACTTGCTTATGCGGTTTTTCAGCCTATAAAGTTCAAAAATAACAATTTCCAAAACTTATTTTTTTGATATTGTGATCACCTCAAATGACCATCCAAGATATGTAAAGCATGTTTTAGCCCGGATTTATGTAGTTTTACCCTATTTTGGGTGTGTGTTGCTTGGGGTAGATTCTCTGCGAGGTGGACTTGGCGAAGGCAATAGAATTTTTTTCTCATTTAGGGGGCATTTTTTGAATTCCCCGTTTCATTCGGAACATTTTGAATATACACAATAGGGGTGAATTTTGGTTTTGCCACTCACAACAAATGAAAATTACCGTATCCCGTACTCCAACACATGTACCAGCAAAGGCATCCCGGCTAGCAAAAGAAGACATGCAGCACCATCAAACAACTACAACTGGGTCTATTCTTTTCCAATGTAGCGTCTTCATTCCATCCTTACTAACATAGCCAACTAGGTTCTAACTAGTATGGGCGAGGAGTCCAGAGGGGGGGGGGGGGGTGTCTGCCCTCACAAGTAAGTGCCCCCCGCAGGCGCAGATGCCAGTGTGCATGCAGGCTGCAAAGGAGATCTATGTGTGATTCAGTGTGTGGCATGGGTGAGTGTGGTGCGGGAGTGTGATGGTAACAAGCGAAATGCAGTGGGCTTAGTCCTCATCGAGTGTGTTAGGTGCCGAAATCCATTTGCGCCCTTTGTGTGACAAGTGGCTCAAGGATTGTAGCATGTATGTGCAGGTCAAAGGGTGTGCACCCTCCAGGTGGTCGTGCCGGCTCACAGTGTGTGCTAATTGAAGTAGTGTGCACCCAAACTTTCTTGTGCCTGTTCTCTTGCCGGCTCACCGTTTCCACCGTTGTTTTCACCCTATTTCCTTCGGCTAATGCAAAAGGGTTTGACCCTATGCTGCTACGCCAATGAGGAAGGAGGAAAGCGTAGCTTGATTGCACAAATAAGCCTAAGTCGTGTTTTTTGGCATAAGTCGCATAATTTTTCTTTTTTGGCATAAATTGTGTTTTTTTTTTTTCGAACCACCACTTTTTTTTTTTGGTGTAAGTCGCGCAAACTAATTTTTTTTTGGGCGTATGTCGCATATGGCAAAAAAACCCTTTTTTTCAAGGAAAAAAAGGGAGATTGCCTAGAAAAAAAACAAGAAACACCCAACAACCGCCATTGCTATCAGAGGAAGTGAAGCATATAGCCCCCATAGACATTTTGGGTAGGTAAAGCAATGGAGCCGTGGCCCAAAGGGTGGTTTTTATACTCTTCGCCTGCACATGGCGGAGGAATGTTGGATGGAGCACACCCATATGAGGTGCGCATCATGATCGCAAACGAAAAATGCAATTTGCCCTGTGTTCTTTGGCAAGCGGTATCACAATGACTTCAGTGCTACCGGCACCACCGGCTGCGAAGCTCAAGCCAACGATACCACTTGAGTCCAATCACCCCAGGCCAAATACATTCTTCACCTGCGACCATAATGGCGTGGAGCCAACTACAAGAAGTCGGTGAACACATGCTTGTAAATCAAATCAAACTTCGTATCCGATGACTTCGGCTTTGCACACAGATTGTTGTCCCACGCACAAGCATCACGGATATCCTTTGCAAGGTACTTGTTGACGTCAGCAATAAACTGTTGGTCGTTCGGCAACAGACCCTCTGCGCCCTTTGGATATGCCTCAGGGACCTTGAATCGCTTCCCAAGGATGAGCGCATATGGACGGGCGTCATCACCTGTGGGGGCGTCATCACCCGTCGGGGGCCAGAAGAGGCAGAGGACTACGGGGTTGGTGGGGGGACGTCAACATGGCCCTTCATTGACTGCCCATCTGGGAAGACGTCCTCAGAGTCAGAGGGTGGGGAGGCACGAGATTCCCTAGCTATCGGCTTCGAGGAGGAGGTAGCAATATTGCCCTCGGGTTGCACAAGAGGATCCTCTTCATCGAAAAGGAGGGTGCCTGGGTAGTAGATGGGCTTTGGGGGCTTTGGGCTATTCCTCCCGCTCCGAAAAGGTCTTGCGGACCACGGATTCGCCTCTTCCGGGGAGACAGGAGCTAGGCGCACCGCACTCAGCCCTCGCCCTGTAGGGTAGGAGGCCGGGATACGCGCCTTCCTAAGTGTTGTGCATGTGTAGCGTTAGCAGTATTGCCATTAGGAGTGGAATGTGCGTTGTCCTGCGCAGCGAAAGGTTTTAGTTGCTGGGTACATCGGAGGGTGGGCTCGTGTGTTGTTAGGGTTCAAGCCCGAGGACGCCAGGCGGCAGGCCAAGGGGTCTCACATCCGGTCGGCCTGTGTAGTCTAGGCTACAGCGGTGGTGCTACCGGGTAGGGTGTAAGGCTAGCAGTTGGGAGGGGAAGGAGAGCCAGACCTGTCGCACTTCCGTCTGCAAATTCTCCTTCAGGGCCTGCCCCCGTTTGTAGTCGGCATAGCGTTTTGTGTGTGGTGGTCTCCGGGTGGTACAAAATACATTATTTGTTGGGGATATGCTATAGTAGTAGGCCTAGTACAGATATCATGGTACTAGGTTGTACAGTTGTATATGCTACATATGTAAGTGCAAGGATTCGAACCCGGGGACGCCAGGCGGCAGTCTAGTGGGTTATCGCTCAGCCAGGCGGCCGAGCGGCTGTACATGGTAAACTAGGCTATAGGTAGGGGTGCTGCCTCGTTGGTTCTGGTGTTGGCGGTGGGCAGGGATGGGAGGGAAGACCTTTCGCTCCTTCGTGCGGCTGCGGTCTTGACGGTCTCCACCGGGGCGGGCCCTCGTGGTGGCCGGCCTATCGTTCTGTTGACTCGTTGTCTCCTCCGACCGGTGTAGCTTGTGGTTGTATATTAGAGTAGGTGGTTCTGTAGTGGGTGATGTCGTTGTACCAGGTCTACAGGTAGGGGTGTGCTGGGTGGTGTGGGGTGTGTGTGCGGGCGGGTGTGTGTGTGCTTGTGGGTTGGTGTGTAGGGGGTCGCACCGCTGGTGTGTCAGCTGGCGCACGTGCTCAATGTGAGTGAGGGTCTATACCGCCGGAGTGCGGACTGATGTACCCGCACTGTGTGTGTAGGGTGTGTGTGGGAGTGTACCGCCGGAGTGCCGACTACGTACCTGCCCAGTGTGCGTAGTGTGTGTGTGTGGGCATGTACCGCCGGAGTGCCGACTAGCATGCGCAAGTGTGTGTGGGAGTGTACCGCCGGAGTGCCGACTGACGTACCACCCCATAGGTACCAAGGGTGTCACCGCCAGAGTGCCGACTGGCGTGACTAGGGCTAGGCGGCCTCGCTTGCGTGTGTACACCCCTTCCCCTTAGGAGCCCCTAAGGTTGTCACGCCATCTCGTAGGCGACGGGGTACTGCCGAGCGGGGCAAGTTCCCGCAGACAGTCGGAAGTAGATTGGGGCGGGGACTTGCAGTTGGAGGTGGGCCAGGAGGAGATTCTCCAAGCTTCCGGCAACTCACTTCCTCCTCCATCCATGCTCTAGGATGGTGCCGGGGACTCGGACAGAGCAATCCGCATTGATGATGCGCAATTCTTCCTTGATGAATCCTTTTGGCAAAGGCGTCAAGATAACATCAATGTCCTCCAAGCTTCGTGATGGCTAGCCGCCTCGTCACAAAGATGCAACCATTCATAGCCACATGACCAACCATCCTTTTGAAAACGCAAAGCCCAAGCATGTGTGGAAACACCCATTTGGTGGAGGCGGGGGCACAGCGGGGGGGAAAATCAGCAGAGGCCCACAAGTGGGCATATTGGCTACATAACCCCTGCCGTCTAGAGGGTCTCCAACGCTGCAGAGCCCGGGGGCCATGAGCAACGGATACAGAGCTCGCATATACCCCCGTGACACAGGCATATGGTCATCGCCAACATTCTCAGTTCACAGCCCGGGGGGGGGGGGGACTCCGCAGGTCCTAGGACGCCAACTACTCCTCCCCCCCCCCCAAGAGGCCTTGGGCAAAAAGTTAGTTGCCAAAGGTGCCGGCCTTAAGAGTCAATAGGCGCCAAAGCCGCCCGACGCTCCATGGGCACCAAAGCCGCCCAAAGGAATGCTTGGTCCACTTTGCACCACTTTGCACTTTGCTACCTATGGGTGTGAGGGACAACCACACAAAGTATGAGCCAAAAACTCAACGGTGGCGGCCGGGAACAGGCATTGCAAGTGCGGGACCTCTGTTTCAAAATCTGCAATTTAGGGCCAAAATCAGCCTTTTTTTTGCCCAAAACCGCCGTAGAACCTGCTGAAAACTACCCAATGAAGGGAAATAGTGGCTACTCTACACATGCAGCTAGACTTCCCGATGCGGAAGGGCCCTCTAGGGCCCTCTAACTCCACAATATGTCCGCGAACCGCCCCCAAAAGGCCCCCAACAGCCCCAGAATTTGTGCACATTGGCCGCCGACAGCCCCAAACCAAAAACAGGCCATATCTTGGGCTACGTGGCTCAAAACGTGATTTCGAGCGCACCCAATCCACCCACAACCACCCACCTTTGGTGGTTTCCACCCCTCAAAATTGCCCTAACCGACGCCTAGATCCCCGTACCGAGGCCCAGTGGGCAAGCTGCAAGAGGTAGCCCAAAGAAGTGGGTGCCAAAATGGGTCAACAAGGTCCACATGGTGCAAAAAATGTTTTTCCAAAAATGATCCTAGACCATTTGGGGTGCCTAAACATGTGAAATCAGCCAATTTTCAGCCCATTGCAACCCATTTTGGCCCCTCCAAAGTCACAAAATGCCTTGAAAAATGGGTTGTTTTGGGTCAAACATTGGGTCAAAAATGTGTTTTTCCAAAAATGATCCTAGACCATTTGAGGTGCACAAACAAGTGAAATGGGCCCTTTTTGAGCCCATGGCAAGCCATTTTGGCCCCTCCAAAGTCACAAAATGCCTTGAAATAGGCTGGTTTGGGACCAAAAATCAGTTAAAAATAGATCAAAAATGTGCTTTTCCAAAGATACTTTTGGATTATTTGGGGTGCACAAACAAGTGGAATGAGCCCATTTTGAGCCCATTCCAAGCAATTTTGGCCCCTCTCAAGGCCGAAAGGGCCTTGGAAGTTCGGCCAATTTGGGACCCCAAATGGCTCAAAAACGGGTCAAAACCATGTTTTTCCAAAAATGATCCTAGTCTAGTTCTGGTGCCCAAAGAGATGAATACAGCTTATTTTCAGCCCCTTTTGAGCCGCTCTTATGCACTTTCTAGTGTGTACCTCATTTGTCGTTGAAGTCTCCTAGACGATGTTCTTTCCCCCACCAGCTTGGTCCCAATATTCAATCCTGGTTAGGGTGATGGTATGGTTAGAGGGAGGGCAAGGCGAGGTAAGGGGAGCCTGTGATGGACCTACACTTGGCCTTGGGGGCATGTACCTCCCAAATCGCCCCACCTAGCCCCCCGCCCCCAACCAACCAACCCTCCCGGACCCCCCCCCCCCCCCCCGGCCCAAAAGCCCCCCTAGACCCCTCTTACCGCCTCTCCTAGAGCCCCCCCTCCCAAGCCCCCCCCAAGGGAGCCTCCGGCCAACGGTTAGTTGGTGGGGTAGTTGGCGTCCAGAACCGAGGAGTTGTTCCCCCCGGGCTGCAAAGCACGGAGAGTTTTTTTGTTTTTTGGCGTAAATCGCATATTTTTTTTAAAATCCCCTTCTCTGGCATCAACATTTTTTGGAAAAATGATGCTATACACACGCCTATTCCTAACGGCATCTTCCAAGAAGTTTTAGCCTTTGAGTGATGGGTCTTCCTTCGGGACGATTGCAACAATGCTCATGCACCCATGGATCATGTGGCATTTGCACTTCTACAAAAAAAAACATGACTTATGCTTCAAAAAAAAATTACGCAACTGACGCTATTTTTGTTACGCCCTCTACACCAAAAAAAAAACGCAACTTGCGTTTTTTAAAAACAAACACGACTTACGCTTTTTACAAAAAAACGCGACTCACAGATTTGATGGTCTCATCTGCATCCACATACCATATGGTCTAAGTGGCGCAATTTTTCTAGGGGGAGGTTGCGTCACAAAAAAAGTGTAAATCGCTTGCCACAGATTTTCTAAGTTTTTTTTTCCACACACGTCTTACGCCAAAAAGAACGCGACTTGCACAAAAAAAAAGGTGACTTACGCTTGACACATGAGGAAGCTTCTAATCTGATTCCTCTTTGCTAGTTGAGGGAGGGTAGGGTGGCCACACCCGGGGATGGGCTTCCGATGAGAACAAGCGTGGCCCACTAGCAGCCCCATACACTTTGGATGGGGATCATACTATGCTAGGCAGATTGTTCAGGCCCTTGCAAGCACACCACACAATAGGCAGCAACGGGTTGTATCAAGTAGTACGTAGTTGCAAGGGTAGGGTTACTGAGTGCACCATCCTTGCCAGCCACCACCCCAAGATGCAATGTCCTACCAGAGCTCAAGGGGGCCTGGGGTTGCACCAACTAGTGTAACCATTGTCTCTCTCCTCATGCTAGTCATGTCCCTCTTGGCATGCAGGGATTTGTGTTGCATGGGGTCTTGGCTACTGCCATTGAACATGTAGTGTACTTGGAAGCCTCCACCAAGCCCACTCCACCACAGAAAGGCAAGCTCACCTCCGCCTACCTTGGGGCACAAGACAAGTGGGTGGCTCAAAGGGGTTGCCTAGCATGTGGCACTGACTGCTATGGCTAGTGTTACTAGGGCTATCAGATTAAGGAATTTGCTGGGTGAGGTTGCTGGGCGTAGTGCTGCCCTGGCAAGCAATGCCACAAAAGCGGCTAGGCACCCACCTCATCCACAGTGGAGGGCTCCGCAGCCAGCTGCGCTAGGGGTGGGCTTGCCTTGAGGATGCAAATTACTCATGTTTTCAGTAGACAGCAAATCAGCACACAAACAGAGCAGTGAATTGTGACACATGTTCATTGCACAAAAGTAGATAGCGCAAACAAGAAAATGGATAGATTGGGGAAGCACACCATGAGAAACTGGCAGGCTTGTTTTCGTTGATTTTTGGCTCAGATAAGGATGAGGAAAACCCGTCTGTGCATGTACTGCCGTTGAGAGTGGCCTTGCGAATGGGGATGCAACTGGAGCCACCAATAATGTTGTGGGACTCGACGAAATATACTTCAGCAAGAATGCAACAATGATTGCAAAAATGCTTGTTGATGCTATGCTTTTCCACGTCGGCTTGGCAGAGGTCTTTGAGCAATCAGTCTGCAAGGCAGGGTCCCACATTGTAATTGTACCCATCACACTGCAAGAAAGTTTTGAGCGAAATGGGAGCAAAAGGCAAGGCGGCTATGCCACTGGGTTCTCAATACACATATTGGTGGATGGTGGGGTGTGACATCAAGTAGTTTTTTGAGAGGACTTACACAGTCCCAGGGAACACAGGCAAACAGAGTCCCCAAAAGTCACTTGCAACATGCACAATCAAAAGCAAACCTTGTGTCGAAACACAGATAGCATGTTGTGACAGTTTGCTCGCGCAGAGTGGGTGGATAAAGGTTGAAAAGCACATAAAACCATAAACATAAAAACACATGCACAAAAATACACACAGTGCCACTACACTACGAAGAGGTCGAGACCTTCCATACCTGGTTCTTCCCCTCTCTCACCAATCCAACACGCCCAACTTCCCTATTGCACAAGGGGGTGGTGTGCACAGTTTCCCTGGTGTACAGACTGGCATTGCTACACACAAATTCCCTGGCGTGCAAACTGGAGAAGGGGTTGCGCGGTTGTTTATTGCGCGGACAAATTCCCTGTTGTATCCACCAGAATCCGATGTTCACATCTTACATACACAAATAAAAATGTTAGCTACAATGGGATTTGAACCGTTATGCACAGGATGCATAGCCTGTGCGCACTAATTCCCTGGTGTATCGACTGCAAAGCAGGTTGACCAAGTGATTGAAAGGCTTGATGTGCCAACTGATGGGGCTCCTCAAAATTGGACGGCAGAGGCAGGGATGTGTTAGAATGAATGACAACCATAGGAGGAGGGACTTCCCCCTTTTTTCGCAGCCTGTGGCTGCCGGAAACATGTGTGATGTTGTTTGTTGTTCCAATCGTCCTCCCTTCATGCTGCAGGCCACACCATGATTGCTTTGTGGTGTTGAAAAAGTCACTGCTCACTGCTACCACCGAGAATCTCATCAAAACAGTGATGTATTTGCGGTGCACAGATTTTGCGAAGGGGAGCTCCAGTAGTGATTAGCCACGTTTCTGAGCAACAATGGCGCACACTTCAGCCCTGTGGGTATTGGTGTTGCACATTTATCTCATGGAGCCATGGTCTTGGTTGTGCTTGTGCTAGGAGAATTTGAGTGTGAGTATTGGAAAACCAAAATTTTCGAGCCCCGACAACTACGGGAGAAGGGGTCAGACTAGACCCCCCCCCATCCTCCCAGAGTATCTCCAACGTCCACATGGCTGGTGCAACCATTGCATTTGTCACACTCTGTGCATGAGATGACATTTACCACTCAGCCGCGCCTATGATTGACAGAATACCTGTTCCCCGGTCGATACACGAGGGAATTTGTGCGCACACCCACTCTGCACACCCAAACACCCAGGTGTGCATGTGACTCAGGGGGCGTTTTTGCACAGCACGGGCACAGCGCCAATTATTACCAATTATTACGTTGTTTATCCCGGGAACACCCCTGAAAACCACCCACCTACAGAAGCGTGCATGATCCATTCAGAACAGCATCGGGGGTGTAGAATTCAGGACCCTGGAACCCGTGGCAAGCATAGGACTAAAACAAAAAATCCCTGGTGTACCAGCAGGGGCTGTAGGGTGCAGAATTTAGGACTCTGGGACCCGTGGCTACCGGTGGTGCAAAATAGCCAACTTTTTGCACAGCGCGCGGTGCGCCCAGTGTACATATATAGAATGCACTGTACAACACACACACAGCACACACACAGGGCACAAGGAGTGTGCATGAATTCCCTTGTGTGCAGACCAAGAACCGGGTTTGGGCGCACACCCACTCTGCAAACACAAAACCACGGTGCCTTTTGGCTGCGTATTGTGCAACGCATTCTATATGGGTACCCTATGTTGACTTCTATGTTGGATGTTTGCATGTGTAGAACGGGTGTGCGCACAAACCCGGTTCTTGTAATCAATAAAAATGAGAGTAAATACATAAGCTATGGCTGCCATGAATTGCAACAGACACACAATTCAAAAGATGCAACTACAACACACAATTGTACACACCCGGAATGAGCTCGGGCCGGCGCGGTCCCTGGCTCTCGAACTACTTGTTGTAAGGGTGTGGGTTGGGTGGGGTGGGGTGGGGTGGGGTGGAGGGCCATGATGTCAGGTTTTGAAATAACCAGCATGATACTGACCTCATACTTGACTTACTTAATTCAATCCAAATCAACTGTTCTTTGTTGTGCCTTGCAGCTCTTGCAATGCACACTAGACCAGCACCAAGCGTTGTGTTGGGGTCGCCGCACAAGCGTGATTGTCGAATGTTTCATGGGTTGTTTGGGTCAGCTCTTCCCCCTCCCGCCCCAAAGGTCAAGCCCCTACCATACCAAGGTCAGCTCTCGCCACCTAGACTTGGTTTGAACCTTTCACCCAAGTGCCATGTCAGCGACAACATCATGCGGACGAGCCAGGACTCGGCCCCGTCTCTCAGCTGCATGACTAGGAGTGTGGCCACTCCACTATGACGAAGCTGCTGCAATCACAATTCTTTGCCTCAATGTCACACCAAGCGCTTTTGCGTCATTGAAGCCTACGTTTGTGTTTTGTTGGGTTTCTTTAAGCCTAGCACTCAGTACTTATCGCCGAACCTAGATGTATTATCTTGGTTTCTGCAGCTCTTTCCACTCTCTTGCATGTAGTGGCCGGTTCGGAGTTACGGTCACGAAAAAAAAGAAAACAACCCTTGCCACCTTTGGTGCACCATACCTGTGTGGTCTCCTTGCCCACCGGTTGCCCCTATCATACTGGGCGGTAACTGGTGGGGTGGGTTGGGGGGGGGGGGGGGGGGCAGTGGAAAAGTGGATATTGAGCATCTCTTTTGTGTTTGTTGGTTGGACAAAGTAGTATTGTTGGTGCATTGTTCTTAACTTCAAGTTTCTTGCATCCAAGGCCTACTCTCGCTCATTGTACCTTGCACCATGAAGAACACTAGTTGTTTTACAATTTCAGCCATGGATGTCGATCATCTTGACACATATCCAACTGAGCAGTGTTGTGCTTGCCAAGATCCTAGGAGATTCTCCGATGACCCCGGAAGGCCAAAGGTCCATTTATGTACAGCACAGGTGCACTCACAAAATGAGCAAACCACAGGTCCATGCAGCATGCTAGCATAACATGTGTCGTTCCTTCACGCAGTAGTGCAGACGGTCTGCCACGCCTGATGGGCAATTGCTCGATGTAGATGTGATGTTTGGCACACACAGCCCGTCTCTAAGTAGAGTTGAACACACATCCTAGCAGGCAGTTTTTGGGTCATTTTGTGGATCATATGCCCTCATATTTCCATGTCTTGCTTCGTGTCACGGGTCCATTGTGTTTCCCCCTCTACACTGCAGTTAAGCATGCACTGGGTGTGTTTTGGCCAGATGGTGAGCAGGGACTTCTAGCTCCGGACATGTTTTTGCCCGAAAAGGTGGAGTTATCTCTCATAACGCTCCTAGGTGTTATGGTATGGTTGTCAAGGGAATCGTTTTGGAAGTTTCGCTGGGTGGTTAAGCAAGGGGCCACAACGACCTTAGACTTACTATTGCCCATTTGGATCAAGGTCCTTGCACTTTGGCTTTCAACCTCGGGTCAGGAGACTTTGGTCTCGGATGTTCAACACTTTCGTTTGGTGCTTCGCCAACTATCGGAGACAGGTGTGTTACCGCGGAAGGTGCCGCAAGGCTTACCTTCAATGTTGGTGTCCTTGAGGCAGGAAAGCCTTGATCGGGAGGTGGTTATTGTTTGCTCTAAACACAGAAAGTAGCCCCAGAGTTGGTGCAATGTGTGTCTGAGCAGATTTCAGGGGCAGTGATTGAGGGTTATCTCTTGGTGTATACGGATGGTTCCTCGAAACGCACGAAGTCATGTAAAATACTGAGAATATTGGCCATGAGCAACGGATACAAGACTCGCATACACCCCCATGACACAGGTATATGGTCATAGTCACAACTCTCAGTTCATTGAGTTAATTTGTCGAACTGCACCACGATCCAGTTCTACATCGAGTTTTCCTTGGTACCACCGCACAAATTTTCCTTGAGAATATTGGCCATGAGCAACGGATACAAGACTCGCATACACCCCCATGACACAGGTATATGGTCATAGTCACAACTCTCAGTTCATTGAGTTAATTTGTCGCACTGCACCACGATCCAGTTCTACATCGAGTTTTCCTTGGTACCACCGCACAAATTTTCCTTGAGAATATTGGCCATGAGCAACGGATACAGGACTCGCATACACCCCCGTGACACAGGCATATGGTCATCGTCACCACTCTCAGTTCATTGTTTAACCTGCTGCACTGCAGCACACATCAAATGAGGTCGAATGTTTCTTGGCCCGCTGTGGGTAAGAATATTGGGGGGGGGGGGGGGTTATGTCCCCCCACCCCATTTTGGTGCCAAAATCAGAGTTGCTGTGCACTTGGATGGAGAGGAACGTCAAACAAACAATGCAGCGGAGTTGGTAGCGTCTCTTACTGCCCTCCGCTTGTTTGAGGCTCCACCTTGTCAGGTTTGTGTGGTACTGATTCTGATTACATCTTTCAGGGGGCAACCGGGAAGGCACGGAAGTGGCAGGGGTGGGTGGGATCCAAAGGGCCGTTGTCCAATGTTCGCCTTTGGGTGGAGTTGTTTGAGTTTCTCAAATCCATGTCCCACAGAGTGCGCTAGATCCATGCGCCGGCACATGTGGGTTTGGAAGGTAATGAGCTAGCGAATAGCCTCGCTGTTTCGGGCATGTGTCAGAGTCCGCTATGGGGGGTGGCGAGTGCAAGGGCAGCCCGGTTGTCCCTAAGCAGGGGGAGTCTGCTGAGACCCTACTGACGCGGCAAGTCGAGACCCCTGTTTTGGCCGGCTGGTGTGTCACAGATGCCTGGGCTGTGGTTCACCCCCACGACCAGGATATGAAAGGCCCGGATGGTTGGACATGGGGTTTTCCCAAGGACGCGGGAAAAGGGGACACCGAGCCCCCCCCCCCCCCCCCCGCCCTTTGGCATGCCCAGAGCCAGCACTGAGGATGACGAGGTGGAGTTGATGTCGGAATTAGAGTTTGATGAGGTGGAGGTTTGCCAGGACGTGGAGGGGGGGGGCACGCTTGGACACTGAAAGTGCCGACTTGGGTTCTGATGGCACCAGTGCTGCGTGAGGCTATTCCTCAGGACAGGGCCATCTGCTGTATGCGAGCTTGGGGGAGGGTTACTCTGAGGGTGGCATCTCACAGCCAAGTACTGAGGTGAGTGATGTGCAAGGTGACTTCACAACCCTAAAAACCCACTGCAAAAACATGTGTACCCCCCCCCCCCCCGTACAGCGAACAATAAAATCCTCAACCAATGCGGTCCAAACACCAAGTGCTCGTTGGATAAGCCGTTCGCTGGACACAGGGGGTACACATCTGGCACCCACTCGCTGTGTCAATGTTCGCCACAGCCCCCGATCTCCTGTTCCCTCCCCGCTCCTTGATCGTTCTCTCCCTCCTTTCCACTCCTCCTTTCCGCTGCCATTTTCCCCTTTCTCCTTCATTTGGCTTGAATGACAGATGGGTCAGCTTGAACTACTGCTAGGAACAGGATTGTGCTCCCTCTGCAAAACCATCCACAAATACTTGGCCTCGGCCTGTCAGATGGGGAAACTGTGGACTTTTTCAACAAATCAAGATGATGAAGATGATGGATAGGCAGAGGAGTACGCTTGCCAGCAGCACAGGACATCATCAAAAGGAAAACATAGCACATGTGCAGGCAGCTTTGGTCCAAGGGCAAAATGGAGACATGCAGGCAAAAGCTGAAAAACCCAAAAACTAGGTGTGACAAACCATAAAACTGTTTTCCATTGACAAATGGTGTTGGCAGGAGTTGGCACCCCCCCCCCCCCTGCAAGAACAACGATAAAGTTCCCAAACTTGCGGAAACAACACCTACTGCTGTTCTGACAAGGTATGGGACCTTGCGTGGGTCAGGTGGTCATTGTGTCTGGAGGAACTCTGCTCGAGCTTGATAATGTGTTGTGGGCTAGTTAGACCATCCAAAACTCACCACATCCTGGACTCTGCTCTGCTTCCCAATTGACATGGGTCTTGTCGCTGTTATGCTCAATGGGATGAGGGTAGTGAATGCATGAGGTGCTGTCATGCAGGTCACGGAAGAAAGATTGTACCACTCGGACAGCGGCAGCATTATATAGGGCTTACACCTCACATCTGTGGCAACGCTCACCCACAGCAGGCAGGGCAAACCAGCAAACTGACAGCAGTGATGTGGCAACAGCAAGAAATATGGCTTTCACACCCAGTCCGTTTCCCACAAATTGAACATTTTTTCCGCTACCCTGCTAGAATCTCGCTGAGAAACAAATACCCTGGTCTTGTTGTGACGCCCCACCCCTGGGCCCTTGGACTCAGCCAGAGAAGAATGACAATGGTCGTCACCCTCAGGGATCTCTCCATCACAGCACATCAGTTGCAAAGGACACATGGTACCCGCTGCTGTTCTCTACACATGTGCGTGCACCAGTCTGTAACACATCTGCAACCAAATAGGAGCACCAGAAAACTTGGTTCAGCTCCGCAACAGGCTGCTCCTCAGCCACACTGTGGGGGTCAGGGGAGGGGGTGGACCCTCCCACTTTTTAGCCTGGGACACATACCTTGGTTTCCCCCTAGGGGCCATGAACAATTGACTGACTCCCTTGAGTTCAACCAGCATGTTGCACATGCTGTACCCCCAGGGGGAAAGGGGTGGCACCCACTCATCAGGTAAAATGGAATGAAAAGCTTTTCCGGCATCTTTCGGACCAGGAACATGCAACCCAATCACCTGCAAACCCTTCACCCCACCCTTGGCCTAACCCCACCCCAGACAGAGCCATGACATCAGGTTTTGAAATAACCAGCATAGTCCTGACCCTATGCCAGACTCAATCAGTTCAATTAGTGATTCCGCTCACACCGCGTATACCAGTTCTGCTCCGAATGTTGTCTTGAGGTCACCGTGCCCACACGGCTATCGAAGGGGGAGGGGGCGCTTAAGGGGCTCCGCATCCCCCAAAAGTGCACACTCCACTTAAAAGTCTGCTCGGCATGGAAGGAGCATTGGGAAAGCAGAACAGAAAGAAAATTTGCAGTTTGGCACATGTGTATGCGTTTCTTGGAATAAGCACTGCAAAACCCTTTGTGCAAAAAAAAAAAAAGGCACAGTCCAGTGCTCAGACCAAGCCATGATTAGTGATGGTAGCAACATTACAGCAACCAACTCTGTTGTTAATGCATGTCTTAGCCAATCTTGGCCATAGAACGACGATGGCCATCACCCTCCGGAATCACTCCGGGAACACTCTCAGTGCATTGTCACAAATACGGCGCCGGAGGCGCCACCACAGATAGTCCAGGTGTGGTTCATAAATACGGCGCTGGAGGCGCCGCCACCGCTCGTCTTGGACGAGGGGGACAGGGTGTCTGTTTTCATTTTTGTCCCCCCACCCCGGAATGAATCCAGTCTGCAAACCTGTTATACAGTGCCCCAGTCAGCGCATGGTAAGGTCAAGTGTTGGAAGCAAACAAATCAGAGACATCATTCTGGGGCAAATTCATGCTTCCTCACCTAACCAGCAACGAAGACACACAGGAAAGAGAGACGAGAGCTGATTACCCAACCAACCAATCCAACTGCAGTGATCTCTCTGTTCTCCAGTCCAGATATATGAGGTTGTGGTTTGCACGCAGCTCTGACGCTTTTTCTTTCCAGCATGTTCCCACCCAATTGCTAAGCCTAGGATTGATTCAGGCCTCAATGATGCAGACAAAGTGGGAGTTGTATCACCTGAATTTGAGAGAAGATGCATTAAAGCAGTGCACGTCGAATAATACCGTGCATGCAGCTCAACAAGCAGCGGTTGGTGCAATTGCGGCTTCCCAGATTGCTTTCAATTCCACCGCTGCCACAGGCATGTGCATACTGACGGTCAAGTGGTAGTTATACGATTGTAGAAATTTATGTCGTACCACCCCCACCCCCTTGTGTAAGCTACGCCAATGTACGGAATTATTACGGTCCCTACGCCCACTGTAGCTTGGACAAGGGCGTAGCTTGCGCGAAACACATACAGCTACCGACACAAACGTGCGCGCGCGCATGGTATATGGGTGCACCTTGACCTCTGCCCACATTTCCAAGTGTAGGCAAACACAAGACAGCCTTGGGAACATGAAAATTTCAGGTTCACACCCATGTTGGCACAAGCAATGAAGAATGCGAAGCCTACAAATGTTCGGCTTGGAAACCCTTCTTGCGACCATACACCATGCGGAACAATTGCACACGCTCACCACTTGAAGATGCCTTTGGCTGAGGCTTAGGGGCTGGTTTGGGCTCAGACAACTTCAAATTCTTGGGAATGAGCTTGCCTTGCATGTGGCATGTTGCATGTGTCCATGGCTCCATGTAATTGGCAAATGTGACGACAAACCCGTGTCTTATGTGGCCGTACTACATTTCATACGTAATTAAAATTACGTACACAATTATTACGGTCCCTACGCCTACTGTAGCTTGGACAAGGGCGTAGCTTATACAAGAGGGGGGGGGGGGTTGAGGTATAGCACTGCACAGCTGAATCAGAACATGTTTCAAAAAAGAAAGAGCCTGGGGCTGCGCTGCTCAATCTCCATAATCAAGTGCCGAGTCCAACCGCAACAACTGCCATAACTGCCGCGGGTTGCTGCCAAATTGCTGTTGGTCAGCGCACAATAGCCCTCGGTTCAAAACCAACCATCCCCGATGACCTCCTGTCCCTGCGCTTACCGCTGAAATGATGGAACGTCCGGCAGAGCAAGCAATGGAAGATTGGCTGGCTATTGAACCAGCATGGAAAAGCACATATATAGTGCATGCATCTACAATCAAGCTAATTGTTGAGTGCTGGCTGCAGACCATGGCCGAAACTGGTGATCCAAGCAAATGGCCTTAGCTTTGCAAAAACCTGTGGGTGTTGAGTATGCTGGCATGCACTGTTTTGTCTTCCATCAACATCAGATTAAGCGTCCATTGCGATTAACAAAAGGGTGATTGTCATTACCTTGACTTCAACCGACCTTGACCACAACAAGCAGGTCATACAAAAGACATGGCGCTGGACACCAGCTGCACCACATGGTAACCAACTCGCCCTGATGGAACCCTGCGCCCAACTCCCCAACAGACAGATCTCCATCTGCGTCCGCATCTTCAGCGGACGTGTGAAAAATCCCACTGGGCAGTGTGAACAAATCATTCACGGTGGGGAGTATGTGTGGGGTGGGGGGATTACCCACTGCTCATAGTCGCAGCATTCTGCCCCCTTGTCCACTCCTTTGCCAGCACTGGCAGGCTTCGCATTCCGTCAGGGTGCTCTCCGCTGGAGCTGACGTGGACATTGTTGCACAGGGCCAGGGGGGTTTCCGAGGTACTACACATCACTGGCACAATGCATCTAAAAGCTTTTTGCATGTAATGTTGCCAGTGGGGTGCGCTCTCGGTGCCATCAGCCTGGCAGTTTTTGATTCAAGGGTGAAAAATACGGTTGTACAGTGTTGGCTGAATTTTTGGACTATCGTCGTCTGTGATCATAGCCTATTCGAAAGCCAACGAAGGCCGTCTTGAGCTACTAATTGGCAGTTGAGGGAAGACTGACGGCAGTGTTAGGCCAATGGATGGCAGTGGTGAGTCAACTCACTGCACACGTCAGATAGGTCGGAACTCTTGGGCCTGCTCTGCATCCGTCATTACTGTCGCTGGACCGGATCGTCTGTTCAGGGTAGGACTAGTGCCAGGGCCACGGGCAAGGCAAGACCACTGCTGGGCTGATGGGCCAGACAGGTACAGGGAACGGGCCCGCTGCAGTTCAGACAACCCTTGCAGCCCCAACCCGCCCCCATACTCGGCTCTGTATTTTTTGGTGGACATGAGAGGTCCAGTCCAACTGCTGTCAGTTCAGCCCACATTTGCAGTCCATTGGCCTACACCGTCATGGCACATTTGAAAAACATGAAATCAGTGTTTGCACTGAAAACAGGGTCAAAACTGCTCAAGCTGTTTTCAGCCTCAACAGCTCAAAAATCGAAAATTCCAAAACGAATTTTTTTGTGCCGCAATCATTTACAATCATCAAATGTTCGGTACGACGCATGTTTTAGGCCCTCATCATGCGGTTCTCACAGGGGCAGGAGTGGACCATGCGGTGGCGCAGCCGCCGCGGCGCCCGGGAGACGGTGGGGGCGCAGGGCAGCAAGGTACAGAGGGGGCACGACAGCCAGACCCCCCTCACCCGGCCGGGGGGCTGAGAGCGGGACCTCCAGAGGGGGGGGGGGGGGCGGGCGGGGATGAAAGATGCACAAGCCACCCCCCCTGCTCCCAGGTGGCACATCCCCCGCGCAGGGCAGGGGGGAGACGCCGGCGCGTGCATCGTCGCTGCGGCCGGGGTCGGCACACATTCTTCAACGCGGGTCGCCTGGCCACGTTGTTCTCCATGGGGATGGCCAGGGTCCCCCACCCCCACCCCACAGGAACGTCAGCAGTGGTGCGGGCTCAGAGGGCACGCACCATCGCAGTGGGCGCATGGGAGTGCGAGCACGGAAGAGACTTAGCCCCAACCAGCTGGCCCCTCTTGGCCGCCTTATTCCACAGGCCGGGGGCAGGAACGGGGGCTGGACGCCTGATTTGTTGATCGGCCCACCACCCCAGCCCCTCGACCTCTGTTGACGGACATTGAAAGATGAGTGCCCTCTTCATGTGGTTCTCACCTTCTTTGGCCATTGGGTGCCTGGGCGGGGGGGGGGGGGTAAGGGCCTAGTGCACAAACTGCTGCTGCAGTTTTCAACCTCAACTGCTCAGACTATTGGCCAATGTGTGGTGAGGCATGGTGACGGCATCCCTGCATAAAATTATCAATGGGGTTGGGGCATTGCTTTGCATAGGGCAGGCCACGTGCACTGTTGGACTACTGGTCTCAGCTGTAGCTGTAGCGATTAGGACTTGGATGGAGAGAAACGGTGAGGGGCTCAGGGTACACGCGCAGGTTGGAAAGGGCGTCAGGGCTGTTAAAAATGGTCAGATAAATGGCGTCCAATGAGCTGGTCTGTGATAGATTGCAAGCAATGCAACGGGATCTACTTCGGGTCCTGGCTTCAGCTGTATGGCGACTGGGAGCTGGAGAGATGAGGCAAGGCCAAGTGATGTGAGGTTAGGTGAGGTGAGGTGAGGCAAGGTGAGGTGAGGTAAAGTGCTGGGGCTACACTTGCAGGTTAGAAAGGGCTTTGGGGCTTAGGTGAGGTGAGGTGAGGTGAGGTAAAAGTGCTGGGGCTACACTTGCAGGTTAGAAAGGGCTTTGGGGCTTTAAAGATGGTCAGATGATAAACACTCGGGCAGCGGGTGTCCAACGAGCTGGTCTAGGATAACTTACAAGCAATACAACAGAATCTACTTCGGATCCTGGTGGAGTTGTGCGCGTGGTCGGGTCCCATGTGAAGGAAGCATCCGCCTGAAAGAGTGCAGAACACAAAAGAGTGGCATGGATTCCTGATGTATTAGAGGACAAGGAACAAACTGAACATGTGAATCAGGACTGCACGTAAAAGCGTCAAGCGACACGCAGAGCAAACGAGGCCACACACCCACCCACCCACCCACCCACCCACACACACACACTTGTGCAAGAACACACACACACACACACACACACAGACACACACACACACACACACACACACGAGCCTGAGGAAGAGAGGAACTGACAGAGAAGCGGGTGCACACATGCAACGGTCTAGCCCAATGGTTACTGAGGAGGACAGCTGGGATCCATCTGCAACTAGTGCACGCATGAATGCACAACAAGGAACAGTTTCGAACCCGCAAAACATTTGTTTGAAACACTGTGTCCTAGAGAGGGAGCGGGAGCTGGGAACGGAATGCATGGATGCAGATCCCAGCTTCAATTCCATTGGAACAGGAACATTCACAGTCCAGGTGTTGGGAGTGGGGGTGGCTGAAGGTAGAAGCTGGGTGCAAGCTGATGCCCAAGAGCTGGTATGGGTACAGTGGAGGGGGGGGGGGGGGGGCTAATCTCCATACCAGTGGTTACCACAGTGGTTGTTGATATCGAGGCTTTGGGTGCTGAATCAGAGGCAAGCCTGTATGTAAGGAAGCTTGACATGCCTCCCTTTCTGGGGAGATTTATGTGCCGCTGTGCCAATTGCTGGGCCAATCTGTACACTTCACCCCAAGGCATTGCATTGAAGGAAAGCGTAGCTCGATTGCAGAAGTAAGCGTAAACCGCGTTTTTTTTTTGCGCAACTCGCGTAATTTTTTTTTTTGCCGTAAATGACGTTTTTTTCCCAAACCAAAACTTTTTTTTGGGCGTAAATCGCATAAACTTCTTGTTTTGGCGTACGTGGTGTATGCAAAAAAACACTTTTTTTTCAGGGAAAAAAAAGGAGATTACCCACAAAAAACACAAGAACGACCCAACAACGGCCCCCACTATCGGAGGACGGACATTTTGGGTATCTCCGGCACGAGTAAAGCAATGGAGCCATGGCGTGAAGGGTAGCTTTTATATTCATCACCTGTACACAAACCCCTCGAGGACCTGACACGCAACGGCACTAGTTTGGCCTCTCTGAATTCCATTTCAGCGTCCGGGTTGTTGTAAAAGGCAACCCTTCAGCGGACACCAAGATGACAAGTGGGCAAATTGGCTACATAACCCCTGCTGTCTGGGGGTCTGTAACGCTTCGACAAAATCAGCAGTGGCCCACAAGTGGGCAAATTGGCTACATAACCCTTGCCGTTTGGGGTGTCTCCAACGCTGCAGAGCGGGGACGACATGAGCAGTGGTGCACAATTGGGCAAATTGGCTACATAAACCCTGCTGTCTGGGGGTCCCTACCGCTTATGAGCGGGGGAGAGCCCAACCTTGGCACAAGGGTCCCCAGGGTTGGTGCAGGTCAACCAAAAATTGGGATTTTTTACCACCCCACGTTGGCCCAAAATGGTTGAGTCCTCAACGGTGGGGCCCCATAGGGGGGGATGATCTTGGAAATTTAATCTGGAACCCCCAACTTTGGTTAGGGAATCCACATTGAAGAAAAAATTTGCCTTGGACCAGGGTCCATATCGACACAGGGTGGCAACTACAAGGCACCAAATTTTTGCCCACCACAGGGCAATCGGCCCCCATACAGTGCCGTTGGGGGCCAATAAGCACCACAAGGAGGGCCTAATTGGTACTACATGGCTCCCTACAATGTTATATCTACTCACCAAATGATCACCCAACCGAGTACAAGGTCCTGAAGAATTGGCGAAGGTCACTGAGAAATCACGATTTTTCAACCCCATGTTGGCCTCAAAACGCTAAGTCCTCATTGGGTACCCAGAGATAGCACCCAGGTCTCCCGCCGTTAGTTACGTGGTCCATATAGAAGAAACAACTTGCTGTGGATCAAGGTTAGAATCAACGCACAGCGGCGGCTGTAGGCCAACCAAATTTTGCCCCCCCCCCCCAACCCCCCCCCCCCCCTAAACAAAGTGCTACCCGGGCACTGAGGTCGGAGGGGGGCCGAGCGGTCAAAATAAAAAAATTAAGATAGGGATATTCTATTGCCTTCGGCAGTGCACCTCGAAGAGAGGCTGACACTCAGCCAATCAATCAGTTAGTCAGGCAAGCAGTCAGTCGGGCAAGCAGGCAGGCGGACAAAAACACCTAGTTTCGGTTTTTTTCAGTGGGAGGCTTGGCTTCATGCAGTGGGGAGGATTCTAGCTGCCAGAACAAGCCACAGTCGAATGGTATCACAGCCAACCACACACTGGAAAGTCGGCGGTTCGAATCCCGGTCGGCCGACTGCCGGTCGCGTCAAAAAAGGGATGACCGGGATTCAAACAGCCGACCCCTCCATCAACAGCCGGCTGCATTACCATTCGACCGGTGCTTGTTCTGACGCTCCCTATTCTCCCCACTGCTTGAAGCCTTTTGAGCGACAAGGCTAGCTGGCCAGGCCATCCCCTTTGTTGTTGTTGCCTCCCATGCGCACGCTCTGCCATCCCCTCCATTCTGGTTCCCTGTTCCCGCTGTTCTGGTTGCCTCTCCTGCCTTGTTGTGCCCCTCCTCCTTGTCTACTCTGCTCGCCCTTGTCCCTCCTGGTGTGGCTCCCGCGTTCTGTGTGTCTGTGTTGCTCCTCCCCCTGTCTGTTGGCGCTCCTAGGTGCCCCTTTTGCACACCCACTCCTGTCCCACCCGCCTGCCCCCCCCCCCCCGTGCGAGGATTTCACATATCCGTACGACGTTGACTGTCCCATGCGCGGTTGGTTGGTCACGGCCCTGTTGCCACCCCCGGCGCACGGGGCGCAGCCCCCGCCCTTGTGGAGTGCGTGGGCACCTTGTAGGGGGAGCCCCCCCCCCCCCCCCCCAAAAAAGAGTTTTCCAATTTCAGGGGACAGAGGCCTAAGAATAAAAAAATCCATTGGGGGATTGTCTCATTGGGTTGGACATCAAATATCATGCCTTGGGGTATGCTACGCGAATGACCCCAAAAAAGGGGGGGTAATACCACACCCGCGCCTGCGCTTGATCTAACAACCTCTCTTCGAGGTGATTTTGCGTCCAAAAATGATGATTTTAGGAGGGGCTAAACATTCCAATATGTGCTACCCGAATACCCCCCAAAAGGTGGGGTGTATGGGGCATGCGCCTGCGCTGAACCTAACAACCCTCTTTGAGGTGGTTGAGCCCTTTCATGGCCATTCACAGAAATTGGGGCTCCCTATGAAAAGGGAGGCGTGGGAGGGGCTCACCCTCTCCGCCAGATGCAGTAGCACGCCAAAGCACCCCAAAGGAAAAACGGTGAAACCTTGAAGTCTCCCACACAAGGCACAAACACCCCCACGGGCCGTGGCACATAAAACAAACACACACACTATCATCGAGTAGTGGGTGGTGGCGCTAGCCACCACATCCATGTGCTAGTGGCACATGGAGGTCATGGGGCCCCACACCATGGGCACCAAGTTCATATGACATGTCTTGACTGAGTTGTTGTGAATGTGGCTAGCCCACATGACAGCGCATGCCTGCTCCTCAAGGGCCGGGTAGGGGCCCAATGCACCATAGTGTGGGCCCTCTAGGAGGTGTGGCTGGTCATTTGCTTAGGTGGGTGGGCGAATGGCCTCTCTTGGGCCCACCCACACCTGAACAAAATGTTCCTATAGGGAAAAATGAAATTTTGAATAGAGAGCCAAAATGAGAGGCCCATTTTAGGCACAGAGACCTTTTTGCGCTTGTACCCACCCACCCACCCCCCTCCCCTACGTGGGGTAGATCCCACTTGCTGTGGCTCCACAGGGACAAGGACAAGCAGTCCCCAGGGCTGCCCTTGATTGACTGCTACAATTTCAGCACGAATGGCCGTGTGTCCTAGGAGGCACCACCAAATCAAGTCCATGGGCAGGCACGGACTCCCTGACCCACAACCAAATGGGTTAAAGATTAAAGGATAGCTTTCAGGGATAAGGTTTCAGGGCCCAAGCCCCGTTTACCAGTTCCCATTGGTAGAACACCCTGACCATTGCCTTTTGGTAACAGCACCTTCAGCACACACACACACACACACACATACACACACACACACACACACACACACACACACACACACACACACACACACACACACACACACACACACACACCTACACACTGGGGGGGGGGGGTTGCGGTCCCCCAAGCCTAAAAAAAATTTTGCGGTAAAATTGCGGTAAATTGCGGTAAAAATGCGGTAAAAATTGCGGTACATTTCTTTTCGGTCCCCAGACTCGATGCCAGCCATGAGCAGCAGTGGGGCACAGGACTTTTTGCAAAAAGATTTTTTTTTGACCAATTATGCACCCAATTGGTAGGATAGTGAGCTTTTCGGCACATAGCATGCACACTGCACCAAAGCTTTCAGCACAAGCAGCTAATCCAACCATCCTTCCGCATCACCATTATAATGGGCCATGAAAGCCACACAATGGGCATTGTTGCTGATTGAATACCTCTGGTCCGTGTCAGTATATTTGCAAAATGAAAAGAACCGCTTGACAGAGCCAGTCCCCACACCATGCAAACGCACAATCTGTGTGGCATAGCATGCCCTGTCCTTTGCCACATTTCACTATTGCCGGAAAGACAGGAGTGGATGACATAAAAAAAACACAAAAACAGAAAGCGTCCTGCCACACAAATGACATGCAGGACAGATGAGAATACATACACATACAGTGTGCCTAGTAACAGCGACGGTTGGGAAAGAATTTTCCTCTGGGGAAAAATGAAAATTTTGTATAGAGGCATCACTGAAAAATTGCGGTAAAATTGCGGTAAATTGCGGTAAATTGCGGACCGCAATCCCCCCCCCCCAGCTACACACACCTACACACACCTACACACACACACACGCACGCACGCATACACACACACACACACACACACACACACACACACATGCACGCATATTGTGTGTGGCGCCTAATATCATTGAAAAACTATCATATCGTTCGCTGACATACATCACCACTCTACAGCCCCGTTTGCATTGCAGCAAGGTTTGGTTTTTACGCCGCCAGCGTCCTTTCCTCACTCTCAGCACAACTAAAGACTTGCATTATGTACAGTCCATATTGCCCCTACTGCGCCCCGCAGCCCCACATGCCCATGCTTTGTTCCCTGTGCAAGGGCCCCAATGGACGAGCTTGGTGTCACACGCGGAGGTGGATTTACCCATGCAGTGCGGACATTCATGGCTGCAATGCTCTCTTGACGCGCATGCATATGTGCCCGCGCGTGCACGTGAGCAAAAAGAGCGTCCACGAATGTGGCCCACATTGATCCGCATCCCATTCTGCACAGGGTGATGATTCGCGTGCTTGATAGCGTAACAGAAACTAACTGTTTGCTGCATTGCCTGCTCGACGGCTGGACCAGTCCTCATGCAAGGTGTGGTGATTTTTTTGGGGGGATGCTAAAACAAGGTGGTTTTTGAGCTATTTTCAGCTATCTTTGAACCATCTTTGCTTGCACAAACGACAAAACCGCCTAGATCCTATCAGGTGGGTCCTGCCTGAATTGGGAGGGAGAGGGGCAGGCGAAATGATGATGATGTCTGGAGTATCTTGACTGGGGTGGGGGAGCATATTAGATCCGCCATGGGTTGGACCCAAACTCGCGGAACCCTAGCAACCCATTGTCTCCAGCTGGTTACTTTGTCACCAAGCACAAAACAATACCTCTTTGGCCTCTCATCCTCCATCTGATTGGCAAGGAGCCAGGCCAAATAGCAAAGCAGGACGAAAATGGTCATATATCCAACGGCCACGCCAGATATCAAACCAAACGGTTGCAGCTCCCAATTGCTTTGCTCGACATCTATGACCTCAGAGACGACTGCTAGTTCTGATTCAAACATTACCTTGGGCGACTGCACGCACTTCCAGACAGACCCCTGTAGGCTTTTGTTCCGTGCTTTGGCCTGCTTGGCATGCTTTGCTTTGGCAACGGCTCCAGGAGACGGCCCCGCCTGAATGAGTTTTTCCACTTTTTCCATCATCAGAGTCACAGCGTCATCCGGTGAGCCATTCTCCTTAAGGCTCGCCTGTAGTGAATGAAATCTCTCCTTACATCTCCTTTGTCCGAAAAGTGCAGTGAGTGGCAGCAATCGGATCTCCACTGTCGCAACACCATGCTTTTGCATCTCTCTAAGCAACTGCTCAACAATGTACACCTCTCCAGCCGCACAATATGTTTCCATCAGAATTGCATAGGTGGATGCATTCGGGGTGACTCCCAATGTCTCCCTTGCAGCCATCCACAAAGATAAATCCTGCAAATACTTGTCACCACTGCCCTTGGCATAGCTCTGCAGTACGGCGTTGTAAGTTTCCACACTGATGGTCACATCTGCCTTGATCACCAGTGTCAGAACCTGAGCAGAAAGGATCCACAAACGGTCAGCTGGCGACGACTCAATTGCTATCTCACGGGGGGTGTTCGTGCACAATTAGTCAGAAATCGAGCACTGAGTCCTTAAAGGTGACTTCAATTTGGGATACACTGTGCTAATCTCTACGGGCAGGCGCGGCTCACCACGACAGGGGTCCTCCTGAATTAGAGCGCCCCCCAAAACCTACCCCACGAGACTTGGGGTCGGCCTTGACCGTGCACCCAAATGCAAAATAGTTGCACCATGCGAGTGCCTGGGACCACCCCCGTCCGCTCCTTTAAAGGCTTGGAAAGGTTGTTCTGGCAAGAAATAAATTGAAGGTTCCTGATGTCCTGATATTGGATCCAGGAGAAACGAATTAGCAAGAAGAATCGGGTTGTGGGTGAGCACTGTCCACTGAACACGTGCAAAATGCCCATTGGACGGACGGCAATCGTTGGCCATACGTTTTCTCTTGCCCACAAAAAGCATCAACCACCCCAACCCATAACTGGCCACCATAACTGCCGCTTGTGACCAGATTAGCACTAGGCGAGCTTTCCAAGCCCTTTGACTTTGTGCACTGACTCACAACAACATTGTACCGAACAGTGCTGCTGGCTTCAATGCCCTTGCCTAAAAAGACCATGCGGTCGAATCCAAGCCAACACGTTGTACAATCCACAAGCGGGCCTTAACGCAGTGGCACTCATCATCAACTTCGATGGAGCATCAAAGAAAAGAGCAGATTCATCCACGACGCCGCTGGACAGGGAAAGATTCCTACCTCCAAATCACGCACTAAATCGAATCACGAACACCAAAATCACAAGGGATCTGCGCCGTCGACAGACACTGGGCAAGGAAAAATGTGCGGAGAGCGCAGTTTTCGGAACCCCACCCCCCGCTTCAAAAGGGCTGCCTGACCGAGGCCGTTGCCGACCCGCCGACAGGGCCGGTCAACAGGGTGTGGGGGGATCCTCAACAAATTATTCCACAAAACATTTCTTATTTGTCTACGTATTCCACGCTGTCACAACATGCCCTCACGGGAGCCCATTTTGTTTGCGCCGAACCCCCAAACCCAGACCCCCGAATTTTCACTTTCCCTGTGATAAGCATGCTACACTGGCGGGACCGCTGCCCTGCAAAAAACAACACCTTTTTGAGGTCTTGGTGCTGGCCCTCTTTGGCACATCGCACCAGCAACGCCTGGCACATTTCACGGTCCACTTTCCACTCAAACTCCTCCACATAACGCATGAGACGGTCAACAACCCCTGGTCGGACTAAGCTTGCATTTGTGCGGATCAGCTTCTCCAGCAAGCTCATCGGTGGCCACAACCCTCTTGAGGTTAATTGCTGAAGAACTCTGTCCGCTTTTTCGGGGCTCTCCAACGCCAAATAGCCGTCGATTGCGTGAACAAAGCAATCGGCATCAGACTGCAATGCAGAGTCTTGGACCGTGCTCACTAATTCATCCACCAGATTCTCTTGTTTTGCAGCGATACAGGCTTTCAGCAAACTGTGAAATATCAGCTTATCGTTCAACATTCCAAAGTTCTTCAGACAGTCCACTACTACCCGTAGTTGTTCAGATTGCTTTGCTCTGCCAAGCCTGCTAACAAGTACGTTGATGGTCCTCAGGTCTGGTTGCACTTTCAGTGCAACCATTTCTCGCAGAACTCGTTCTGCCTTCTTAAACTGTTTGCGCTGTGCATAAGCCAACAAACATTCGTTCAACGCCTGGACATCCTCTTGATGATCGGTTTCAGTGATGCTTGGATGCAGCGCCGCTGCAACTGAGCTACCATCCAGGAGATTGCGTAGTTCTGTGAGGCGTCCCGCCCTCTCGTAAACATCTTGCAACAGTTGCCGCGAGTGAAACGTAACTTGCAGTCGCCGCTGCCTCATATACCT
This sequence comes from Eutreptiella sp. 'Long Island Sound 2002', assembly GCA_964036045.1. Lineage (NCBI taxonomy): Eukaryota > Euglenozoa > Euglenophyceae > Eutreptiales > Eutreptiaceae > Eutreptiella > Eutreptiella sp. 'Long Island Sound 2002'. The sequence continues at coordinate 60,295,368 of OZ038390.1, forward strand.
CAGCAAACGTTCGACTTCGTCCAACGAACGTGACCTGCAATAAGAACTGATGAGCAAATTGCACGTTGCAGCTCCAATAGGCTTCTTTGGGCGCATCCTTTCCTCAGCAATATGCGGCAGGTCTCGTGCATTGACGCCCTCCCATGAGAGCTGTCCATGTAGACCACCAGTTTCAGTATCATCACCTGTTTCATCCCCGTGCTCAGATGGTCGCTTCCAGATTTCGGTCGCTGAACCAAAATGCGTGCGCCGAGGAACCGCAATCGTGGAAGAGCTTGACGCTACGTCACATTGAACATCGGACGGCCTACAATGCAGTTCATGAACTCCCATGTTTTCGTGAACAGGCGTCGAAAATGATTCGACTGTTTTCGCAGAGGCTCGCGACTCCCAACCCATACTGTATGCCTTGAGCAACACAACATATTGTATGTAAGCAGATTGGCAGCAGAATTGCTGAAGCCATCGTTGAATGGAATCCAAGTTTTCCTTGTTGCCCGACAAACCGTACGCTGATATCATCTTTTTAATGGATTGGTGTGAAGGCACTACACCAACCTTTTGCATCTGCCGCTGGAGTTCTGCAAGGCGAGGAATGTCTCCCGCAAGACTGTACGAATGGATAAATGAAATCCAAGTCTGTTGCGTGGGCTCGAAATCAAGCGTGTCAAACATCAAACGCAACCTCTGCACCAACTGATGCTTGTTCGTGAAAGAACAAGCATACAATACAGTGTCAAATGCTTTGGATGTCAATGCGATGTTCCGCGCCTGGAGCACCTCCAAGAGGCTGACGGCAGCTTCGCAATTTCCATTCTTCGTCCACATGCACGCGATGTTTTGCAGCACTTTCGCATCCACAGGAATCGCTGCGTTGAACAAATCTTCCAAAACATTTCTCATCACTTCAACTTCTTGTGCCGTCCCCAGCGCATGAAGAAGCTTGGCAATACTTGCCACATCGGGTTTAACGCGGGCTTCCAATGTGCTCCGAAGGACGCGTTCCGCTTTCCCAAATTCACCTTGGGTTGTAAGTTGTGACAAAATATCCCGAAATAACTGTGGCAAGATTGTTTGGGCTATGTTATCACCTTTGGCAGCCATTTGTGAAAGTAGGTGGCTGAGATTTTGAAGGCTGGATGGGCTCGAGGTCAATGCAGCACTTGGGAATGCAGACACGGTAATCCCTTGTAGTGGAACATCGCATGTCAACATTTCTTCCAAGATCTCATTCACCGATTCAAAATCACATTCCTTGGCACAACCAGCCATCAAGAGGTTTAGAGCCTTAGGTCTCAAACACGTTGGATTGTACTTTCTCAGCAATTGCTTTAGCTGTGGTATAGCCGGTTTCTTGCCGTAAAAAGATATCAACCAATCTATTGAAGCAATATCGGGTGGGTGCCCGGATGCGACCATTTGCTCCATGACAACTTCCATCTGTTGCGGTTTTTGAGCTACTTTGTAAGCTTCTAACAAAGCTTTGTACGTGCCTTTGCTCGCCACAACATTGGCCTCTCGCATCCACTTTCGTAAAGATTCGATTCTTTTCACTTGCCTCTTCCGTCCATATGCACAAATCATTTCGTTGAACCCAAACAAGGTTGGCACAACCTTCCTCGACACCATAGTTTCGCATACTCCATCTAACATATCAATTCTCCCGGCTTGGCAATAGGTGCGTATCAACGAATACCACGTGAATTTCGTGTATTCCATGCCCGAATGATCGATCTTCTCACGGAGTTGTTGAACACCAACGTATTCTCCCCTGCGACTCAACGCTTGCAACACAAGGTCAAAACTATACATAGTAGGGCTAACGCCCATGGCCGGCATTACATCCAACAATCTCTTGGCCGTCCGCAAATTTCCGGCGAACGCGCAACTCTCGATGATTGTATTGAAAGTATACACATCGGGGGGCACGTTAGCATTTCTCATTTGAAGGAGAATCGGCGCAATGGCATCAAATTGATTACTCCGACATCGATCGGCAATGAAAATATTGAAAATGGCAGCATCCGGGAGCACACCGGACGTTTCCATTTGCTCCCAACATTCTTGCACTCGTTTCGATTGTTGCGCTCTGCTATAAACGTGTAGGAAAGCGCTGAAAACATCAACATCAATTCGAGTTCCCGGATCCAGCAACATTTTTGCCAATTCGTCAACCTTATCAATGCGACGCAATCTTCCATAAGCATGGATGCAAGCTTGCCACACCTTGCTTGGCTGGTCACCTGGCATTCGGTTGTGCCAAAACTCATCAACCACATGTGTTTTGGAAGTGCATGCAAGCTCTTTTAATGCCATTTTGATTTGATAATCCGCATCATGGGCAACTTCGAGGGAAAGTGCTTGTATTGCTTGCTTCACACCATGGGAGTTGCTGGGATGGCTAGCCTCCATGCAAACCACATGCCTTGATTCCACTTCAAGATCTTGAGAGGAGGCGTCCCAATCGTTTGGTGCCGCGGTCACGTGCTTTTCTTCAGACACGTTGACAAGGGTTGGACGGTGGGCTTCAGCATCAACTGCAACCCCTTCTTGTGAGTGGTAGTTTGGTGCAGCGTGATTTTCATCGTCAAAGATCTCGCACGGCCTTGCATGAACGGCGTATTCGGAAGTGTGTGAGTGTGTGTTATGTTTATCTAGTGCATCGATGACGCTTTGCACAGTTTCTGCGCCCTTGAAAGAAGTACCGTGCTCTGCGTGGGCCACAGAAATATGGCGTTGGCGACCACCTGATTCGGCCTGAGGCTTATATGAGCCGTGAGTGTCTCCTATTTCGCCCCTCATTGCCTCTTGTTGCGCACCCGTGCAATCGAGGTTAATCGTGTGGTCGTGTTCGTTGAATTCGGTTGCCAACGATCCTCCGGCAACAAAAGGCATCTTGGAGTTTTGTCCATTCGGCTTGATCATCCGCTGGCCATTCGGCCGCATTAGCCTCGCGTAATTTGCCTCAATTGTCAAGGATTGTTGGGCACCCGGCGGAAAACGTGGTAGGGATTGCGACACGTCGTGCCCATTGCTTTGAAACACTCTGTCTCGTGAACTTGCATGTGACATGCACCCTTGCATCACGGCATCAAAGATCGAGTCAACGTCGGACATCTCCGCAAGGTGACCAATAGCCCGCGTTTCCTGGAAAAATGCATTCAATCATTGCACATGCAAATCTTTTGAGGCCCATCTATTCCCTAACCACAATGCCACTTGGCCTTTGTTCAAATCAAAATCTAAGTGCCTTAGTGTGGTGCCGCACCCCAACCCATGCTGACCACAATCTAAGTGCGTGAGGCCGCTTTATTGCAGTGTTTCAGGAGGGGAACAACCATGCCCCCCCCCCCCCCCCCCCGCGCGCAAAAAATCCCCAAATTGCCCCGTACGCCGCGGGACGCCCTCCATGATGCAAAATCGTGAACACTATTGGTCCAAGGGATAGATAAACATATGTAAACATACCTATAATAATGGTGGTGGTAACTTTTTTCCCCTTTCAAGCGCGATTTATTGAAACAGTCGCCCATTGCGAGTGCTCCAAATCTCCCAAAGCAAAGGTCAAGTCGTTTCCACGCCGACACGTGATCTTTGTCAACAAGATGAAAGCTACAAAAAACGCGCACGCACCACCTAGGGTGTTTGAATGTAGCGCACGATACCAAAGGTCATCGTAAGTGGCATGGGTCAAGCATTTTGGTGCCCATGGTCAATAGTTATGCTCCTTTAACCTTTCACTCTTTTGAGTGCCCACACGAACAAAACCACCAAACGAAGATATACCTGCGGTCTTTGGTGTTCTCCGCAAATTTCATTGAATATCCGCCCAAGAAAGGTACTAGGAGGGAGCCCCAAACATTCGATAGTTGCACGTAGTTCGTGGAGCTCCTCCGGGTCACCGAGCTTCCAATAAGCTGCAAATAGCACGAGATATGTGTCCACGTTTGGTGGCGTTTTGGTTGCCAACATATCGTGAACCACGCCGACCATAGGTTGATTGTGCCCAAACTTGCCGTAGGCCGCCAACAAAATGTTGAAAGTTTGCACATTTCCAACGAAACCGCGCGTGAGCATCCGATCTCTAACCGACTTCATAGCACTCAATTTTCCATTGCGACCATAGTGTCCCAAAAACAAGTTGCACGATGGCAACCCCATCTGTGAGATGCCCCCGTTGTGTAGTACGATATGCTCTACGACGAGCGGATCCGCATTTTCAATTAGTCGCAAAGCTTGTTGCTCCCTTCCTTGTTGGACATGGTGCAGAATGGAATTCAACGTTGCGCATGAACTTTGAGATGATGGACGTCGTTGACCGATCCAACGCCATGGCAATGAATGAACCCGGAGCATTAAGGTCCAAACATCTAATGCAGTAGGAATGCAATGGGGAGCTCACCCTTGCCAATGTCGTGCCTTTTGCGTCGCCACGTTTTAAACGAATGATCGTCGGGCGCGGATGTGATTTTCGTGTGATCCTTAAACATCAAACAAGAAGGAAGGTGGTGCAAGCGGAGCAAACTTATGGGAATCTCAAATTAAAATGGAGGTTAAAACACTACCCCAGTCACTGTAGACCCTCCCCTAAGTCTGGAAGCTTAGTTGTTTCTTCAACTTGTGCAAGTGCCAAAGTGCCAAACATGTCGACACCGCGGTCGCAAAACTCACTTTCGACAAGAGGAACGTGCCTAATATCTGGTAAAGTCGTACACAGCACCATTTGGTCCAACTCTTTCCTTTTTGCATACCTGGGTGTCAAACCGTCAATAGGGCATCCATGCGTTTGTAGGTCACCTAGCACATCCAAGAGTATGTCTACGAGACCACTTCATGGTGTTATCCCAGATTACTCCGGAACTCCACATTAGCTCCACATTCACACAAAATTGCGTAATTTGAATTTTCTGGCGACTTTCGAAAAATCGCGGACAAGATTAGGTATTTAGGGCCCAGTCGTGGGCAAGTGTTAAGTGTTATCCGGAGAAATGCGAATTCTCCGGATCACTGATCAGGGCTTAGCCGGAGAATTCTGCTGCTGGACCCAGATTTTGGTCAATTTCAGCCCATTGAAGGAAGATACAGTACGTTTTGTAGTACTGTACATTTGCATACATTTGCATTACTGGGGTTACAAAGTGATTTACAGTATAATAACGTCGACGAAAAACGAAAATGTAAAATGTAAATGTTAAAAAAGAATAATGTGGCCGAAAAATGGATAATGTAAAATGTTATTTTTCAATGGATGGGGGTCTCGGATAATGTAATTGGATGTTTTTCACAATTTTTGCTTTGGCGCCTTCGGCGCCCCATGTGGATGCTCCGATCCCTGCAGACCGCTGCGCACGCCAATCATTGCTGAAAATGGGCATCGGCGAGTGCATAACAGCTCCTCTTCCCGTGCGAGGACTGGAATTGAACCCAGGTTTGCCAAGTCGTACCCCAGCGCGCTGGCCGCTAGGGTACTCCCTCTCGGCAGAGCGGCTGCAAATCATTTGTATAATGTAAATGCAAATGTAAAGTAAATAATAATGCTCAGGACCGCATACTGTATATGTAAATTTAAAAAATAATAATGCAGCCGGAATCGGGCATTGTTACTGTAAAACACTTTGTAACCCTAGTATCATGGCTATTATTATTCTTTGGCACATCTGTTAGATTTCAGATTTTGATGCACAGTTAAATTTGTCCCCTTAGCTTGGTGTTGCAAAGCCCATAGCACCATGAGGGGCAAAAGGCGAAAAATGATTAATGTTGATTTGTTGAGTGATGCATCATTACCAAAATGCTACCCACCTAAATCTTCAAGAATCAAACAGGAAGGGCTTGATGACATTGAGGAGATGCAAGTAGATGCAGGAGTAGAAGAAGGTGTCATGAGATTGTCGGATGCAGTGTCCGGCGAGGTTGGGGAGGAGAAGGAGGCCTACAATGTTTCCTTTAGTGATGACATTGGTGACCTTGGTGATAGTAAGGGGGAAGAAGAAGCCGTCAAAGAAGAAAAACCCCTCCCTCCTGTTAAGGTGTGTGACAGTTTTGGAAAGAATCTTTCCAAAAAAGATGTCATGGCGGAGGTATTCTTTTGTTTTGATCGGTGTTGTGTTCCACTTTTGGACCTCTGATAACACGTGACCCACTTCATTCATATTAGATCAATAGAAGGGTGGACTATGATTTGGTCACCGGCACATCCAAATAAGAAGTATACTTGTATCTGCAATGTCCCTATGGTTGGAAGTGGCATCTAGACCAACGTGGGACCAGCGGAGGTGGTGATGTCCAAAAGGTGCGGAGCCGTTTTACGAAACGTTGGAAAAATGTCAATGTGCCAGCAGAGCAACAAAAAGTAACTTACCACTTCCGGATGTAGAAGTTCCGGATGCAGAAGATGACAAGGACAAGAAAGAAGACACCGAAGAAATTAAAACTAAGTGTTCTTGTCGTGTTATTTGCCGGTGTGACACGGCCTAGCACGGCCATGGATATTCGAAAGGTAGACACTTCAGACTTTCCAACGTTCCAAATGGATTTGAAAAACTCCACGGTGGCGCCAAGTTACCAGTCCACAACTTTTAGCAACCCGGTTTTGAAAAAAGTTTTTGTCATTTTTTTGACCAACCCCCGACCCATGACGGTCTGATAGCTCCGCCATTAGGTCTTTTTTGGACAGTTTTTTTCCAAAACTGTCACCCACCTTAACAGGAGGGAGAGGGTCTTCTTCTTTGGCGGCCTTTTCTTCCCACTCACTATGCCCAAGGTCACCAATGTCATCACTAAAGGGGACGTTGGCCTCTTCCTGTTCCTCAACATCATCGGAGTGTACGTCGCGATACGTCTAATGGAACATTATAATATTCCGCTAGACGTAACACCTGTTCCAGAAGACGTAAGTCAAATTTTGTATGTCTGCCTTCCATGAATGGTCATCTACCCGTTGGTAGCCATCAAAACACTTGTTGACCAAACATCGAAGCAGTGTATCATTTTTTCCCCTTTGTTGCATTTACCGTCCATCAGCAAATACGTCACAAAAATATAGCACTAAATGTGCACATGAATGCATTAGGGCAAATAACACAAACAATCGAAAAATTCGTTGGCTAAAAGTGGCACATTTTCTCCCTAAATGGAATTATCGTGTTGTCGTGGTCCACGTTTTCTTGGATTTGTGAGTGATACGAAGAAGCATTGAGGTAAAGAAAACTTTAAGATCATCATTTGAGAAGAGGTGTCTTCCCAATCCAAGATGAAAAATATGGATAATGTGGCTCGCATATGCGCATTGTTTGTCGAAGAGCTTCATTATACTTGTTAACGACATTCAACGACATTCATGTGTGCCGCGATGGCAAAGATCAAGGTAGATTTTGGTGTTTTTTGACGAGGCACCTAAAAGAAGCATAGCATGACTGGAATGCCAAAATTGGATTTATTGGGTAATTTAGGGGGTATGCTATCATTTGGCCCAACGAAATGCAGGAACATATGATGTTGGAGTTTTATGAAACAATAGGATGGTGTAGATACTTACGTCTACTGGAACGGCCAGCTCTGTTACTTACGTCTAATGGCCCTTATAATGTTCCGGTAGATGTACAAAATTCTACTTACGTCTAGTGGAATAAGTGTTACATCTAGCGGAATACTATAACCAGACCAAATTTAACATTATAATGTTCCGCTAGACGTATCGCAACGTACATCCACATCATCGGACTTTGCATCCGACAATCCCATGACATCTTCTTCTACTTGTGCTTCTACTTGCATCTCTTCAATGTCACCAATGTCTTCTTCTTTGATTCTTGGAGATTTAGGTGGGTAGCATTTTGGTAATGATGCATCACTCAACAAATCAACATTAATCATTTTTGGCCTTTTGCCCCTCATGGTGCTATGGGCTTGCATTTTGCCACAACAGGCTAAAGAGACAAATTTCGATAAATTTAAAATCTGAAATTTAACAGATGTACCAGAGGAGAATAACAGTAATAACACTACAAATGTACAAAAATCTAACATACACTGTACCTTCCTGTAATGGGCTAAAATTTACCAAAATTGGCAGCTGCAAAGTTATCCGGATTCGCCCTTATCCGGAGAATTCACATTTGTAGCACGATGGGGGCTGCGTGTGCTTTACGGCTGTCCACTTTCTCGGGTTTTACTGCGACGTAGCGGTTCCAAACGTTTTTTTATAGTAAAATTGTCCCCAAAATCACGAAGCTCAAAACACCCTCAGCAGCGCGGCACAATTCCCAAATCCATTGTTCACCAAGAACTCTTGAAGTCTCTGGTCAGTCACGAATATTCGTACGACCCTTGCCGGGTCTGCAGCATACTCACATCATCTATGAGCAATGAACAATGGGCAAATGAGTAATAATACAACAGAATAAATAATGCTCTTTATTTCCGTATTATCACGAAATTGCACACAGTACATGTATCGTTTTTGTTTGTCCATCACGATCTTTTCCTGGCACAAGTGCCTTCCTTGTGCTGCTCTGGCGACTGTTATCGCTGCCAGGCGCCTGTTCTGTCCTAACTGCATATTGCTATACACAAATATGGGGTGCCAGAACAAGCAGACCAAAGCCGGGAAGACTGTCCATCCGGACCGGCTTCACATTTCTCCGGATAACAGTTGCGTTGTTCTCATTGCCACCATTCACCGTTTAGCAATACTCGTATGTAACAACCTGCTAAACTAATCTCAAGCTGCTCTTTTACTGTGTTGTCTCACTTCCTCTATCCATGTAATGCAAGCCATGGGAACCATTGTATGAAGTCTATGCAATATCCCTTGTAACATCCCTTATGCCTATATCTCTCGTCATCTCAGAATATCAGCTTCTCATGACAAATTGTATTGGAATGTGCATGAAGCTTCGGAAGAAAGTGTAATGAGTTGGTGCAGTTGGACCATTCAGAAACCCTCTACAGGGTCTCTATTAGACCCCTTGGAGCTTCAAGATCTTGGGATACTAGGACATTTGCTCATATTTAGCTCATTGTTCAAAGGTTACAATCGAGTACTGCTTCATGCTAGAGTTTGCTGCTCTTATCTTTACGGCAGCGAGCAGAGAAGTAGGATACATTAGCAACCATACATGAATATTTACATTACATATGCTTATAATGTGATTAAACCATGTTTTATGACATTTTAAAAATCTCATGTATTAGAAACTATTTAGAAACTTCATAAAGCCTTTCGTGATTGTCGCCGTCTTTTGCCATATGCAACAATTTACGACATCGTGACAGGGTTGGTGATGAATAAACATTCGGAAAGTTGCTTTAAAACGATGGTTTTATTGCCTTTTCAATGAGTTTTCATGCTACATTAGTTTGTAAGTAAATTTCTTGTTTTTTAAGCATATGAACCCCTATTTCTGGACCGGCCAGTTGGTCAAGTTGTGATGTTGAAATTTCCGGTCACCTTCGTGCTTTGCAATGTGCTTAATGTCGAATCAATGGTGTCTTGGGAAGATTGGGCCAAGGAGGTATACAACATCTACTTGAAACCCAAATCAAGAAGCCCGGTAACAAAACAACGGCCCCTTGCCTTACTGCCCGCCAGGGCAATGTCCACAAACAAACACACAAACCTCCTCAACAGGCTATACACACAAGCGCGCGCACACACCAAAAATTGAACACCAAGCAAGCAAAAGTGAACACATGCATGTTTATGTGGTGCATATTGTACTGTTTGTTTTTGTTTGTATGACCGTAGTGTTTTTAATGCCGTTGTATCAAATTAAGCATCCATTGCGATTAACAAAAGGGTGATTGTCATTACCTTGACTTCAACCGACCTTGACCACAACCAACAGGTCATACAAAAGACATGGCGCTGGACACCAGCTGCACCACATGGTAACCAACTCGCCCTGAAGGAACCCTGCGCCCAACTCCCCAACAGACAGATCCTCATCTTCATGCTGAGGTAAGATTGGGGGCTTTGGATCCATTTTCCTTGGAATGGCTCACAATTAGATCAATATCACAACATCCACTACCTTTTAGCTTTCACGGATGTCCAATGCCAAGCAGCCACAACCACCCTATGCCATGCTGCAAGGGGCCAATGACAAAAAGATGGTGACCAAATGAGCCGCGTGGGCCACAGTATTGTCATAATTATTGTTAAAACGTCATTTGAACGTGTTCATTCGTTTGAGTTGTTCATTTTGTTAACAAACGAGGTTTTAACAAACGAGCAATGTCGGCTCCTTTGGCCCCCTTTTCAAGACGTTGTACATACCTTTTAATGCTTTTTCCAATGTTTTGGGCTTTTTGCTGTCGGTAACCAAATTTGTTCGTTGGTTCGTTCGTTCGCTCGTTCATCTAATTTTGAAGAGAAAATAACAAGCAACGTTGGTTAAGGCCAACCCTGCTGGGCCGTCTAGAGTACTCTCAATGATGCGTCAAACAGCTCGAAGCAACACAATGCCAGCACTTGAGCAAAGGCTCTGCGACAACACAAACCTGCCACCACACACAGTTTCATTGTGTTTAGTGTGTGTGCCCTCACTCCCCAGTCCATAACACACCCTGGTTAAACAACCATCTGACCTTGTACCAGCAGAAAGCAAGGCCAAGTGTTTGAGCCGGTTTCTAAGTGGTGGTCACCACCATTTTCCATGGGTAACTTTTAAACCCAGAGCCCTGCACAAGTTTGCACAGATTGCGGTCAATTATTTGGGTGAGCCACAGAGTAGGCAGGATCCAAGGGTCAGGGCTGGAAGAAGCATGAAGCAACAAAGACCACAAATTTGGCCAGATGGACCACAGGTTGGTCACTGTGCTCTCTGCCTTCCCAAGGGAGATTCTTTTGATAGCCAGGCCCAGCTGTGGTGCCATGTGCTGCCTGGCATCACACCAGTGCGCAGTTGTGTCCAGGGCGGTCCTTAGCGAAGAACAAAAAAAGAACTGTTCCTGTACCCAGGTTTCCCAAAAAGGCCCACGGGCACACCATGTGTTGGCGGTTGGCGATTGGTGACTGGCAGTTGATGGCGGTTGGTGGCGGTTGATGGTGGTTGGCGGCAGTTGGTGGTTGGGGACTGGTGGTTGAGGGCGGTTAGCAATGGTTGGCGGTTGGCGGTTGATCGCCGCTGGCGGTCGGCGGCAGTTGGCGGTTGGCGGTTGGCGGTTGGTGGCGGTTGGTGGTTGGCGGGTGGTGGTCCCTTGGGGCGGTCCTTAAGGGCGGCCCTTAACTAAAAAAAAATCTCGGTCCCAAAGGACCGCCCTGGTTGTGTCGGATCGCTCTTTTTGCATTTAAATGTTTTATGCAATATCTCCACGAAGCAGATGAGTTGAGGGAAGAGGAAGACTTCAAGTCACGTGTGTGCGCCCCAGTTACATCTCTTGTGCCATGCACTCAGTGTTATCAAAACGTTGGAAGTGTTTCAGAAGGAAGGATTTCTGCCGGCAAACGGTAAACTCCATGATTTGCCTATCCTGCCTTCTGGATGATAATTATGTAGACAATGTGGCTCTCCCCAAAGAATACACCAAAGATGGTGCATGCTTGAGGTTAAACCAGCCCGCGTTCCAGGTGTGCGCAGGCGGGTTGGGTGTTTGGGTACCCAGGCAGCATTCGGGAAAGTGAGCTTGGGGCCAGGTTGGAGACTGACTAGTCCCAGCTGGGCGGGCCACTCAATTGGTGACTTCTTATTTGTCAGGGCTCAGAAAAGGGAATTCTTCTGGACTAGTGCAGATACACCTCAACTGGGCTCTCAGGTAACTGCCGGTTGGCACACCTCGTTTGGCCATCGTAGGTCTCTACCCCATAGTTTGTACAGGGGGCAATACAAGGCATAGCGATAGCAACAGTCGGGCTAGACGTTGGCACCACATGGCCCTTCATTCTGTTTTCAGCAAGAAACAACAACAGCATTTGGTGATCCGCCGAGAACAAAGCTGCCAACCGCTGTCAGGGAACCAATAATGACTCCTGGGCCCTTCAAGGGTGCCATCGCCGGTGGCAACTCGCCTGACACCTTCGGGTGGACATCATTGGTTGGTTTACCGCCCACCGCCACCACAGCAATCCTTAGCGTAAAAAGAGAAAAAAGAGGTGTGCCCTGGGCGCTGGACCTCACACGGCTGAGAAGGCCCCCTGCACATGGCCACTTCGTCTTCGTACCTGCACCACGGCGGCCCTGAGAGCAATCTGAGGTCCATCCGACATCCATCAGGCAATACCCCATGGGGTGGCCTCCCGTGCTTTACTCGGCACCCTCCTCACGTTGCGTGCGCTGGGGAGAATGAAGGATCACTCTTTTGAACATGGGAACACATCCTCGGAGCCCCAGTTACATAACCATCCGTCCAATGTTCAGTTTTGTCAGATAGTGCACACGACTGCTTTACGCAGGGTAGCAGACAGGGAGCGTTTTACTTCATGGGCAATCCACAGTCGTTGAAAGGGTGGTGGACGGGGATGTCTGAGTAATCGCCCCAGTTGCAGGTTAGCTCCGACTGAGGTTGGGGCTTGACTACTTGGTGGTTGAAGGTAAACGCAAGGACGCCGACGGACGGGCGTCACAGGTTTACCGGCCGGCGGTGGGCGGGTATCCAACGGCGGCTGAACTATCTTCAAGGGCGGCCTGTGACAAGTCAGGGGGGGGAAAAGAATGAACCCTGTCCTGAAACACTGCGCTGGTTGCATGCCCCTTGCAGCGCCAATCCCCTCACAAGATGACCCCTACGAAGGCCAAACTCACAAACTATGTACAACTGTGGCATGAAAAATCGGCTGCGGAGAAGCAGACGAGACTTTTTACCAAAACTTGGAGAAAATTGGGGAGGGGGTTTGGACCGCATATGCGTCGTTTGTTGCATCGGTTGTTGCGCTCCGCTCGAACTTGTGGAGCCGACGCTGTAAACTGGTTGCGGTCGATGCTGAGCGGTGCAGCATGTGGGCCTGCTCGCTGTCGCTCTTCTGGTTCTGACACAGGCCTATAGGCGTGGCGTCGTGTTCCACAGAAAGCCGCTCCCCCTCTGCGCATAGCCCGCCCTCACTTTGGCATCCGAATGCTGCCGTCGAGCCGCACCACTTCTCCGTTGAGGTACTGGTTCTCGATGGCAAACTGCACGAAATGCGCAAACTCGTCGGGGTCACCCAGTCGCTTCGGGAACGGCACCATCTGCTCCAGCGAAGTCCGCGCTGCCTCCGGGATCTCACTCATCATCGGAGTCCCGAACACGCCCGGTGCGACCTGGGGAAACGGCGTGTGCAAGCGGCACCGGACTAGCCTGACAACACCGGGTACACCTCGGGTGTACGCACTGTGTTTGAGAGTGTGACTGAGAAAAGCAGAGCAGGACGCCGCCGAGCTTCGACATGTGGTTACCTAATGATGTCACAATGCCTTTGCATGCTTTGAGTGCTACGGCCAGGATATGTCCTGTGGTACAAAGATGGAACCACTGCATGAGATGAGGTACATCAGTTCCTTGGCACTCCGCGCCTCAATTGGTCGCTTACCCTGAGCGTTAGGAGCCCTGGAAGAGCATGATAACACCCCAAATGGCACCAACGCCAGCAGCAAACAATAAATACCCCAAACAACCAATGCCAGTGCCCACAAATGATTACACCCGAAACAACCACGCGTCCCGCCGACGCTTGTCCAATGGTTTGTGCACAACCAGGGGTAGCTGACATGCATTGCACAGCGTGTCTATGCCGGTGGGTGCGCGCGGCGTTGCTCTCGGTGTTCAATGGATGTGTCGTGATTTCAATCGCGTACTCTCCACCGTGTTCGCCCTGCGTCGACAAACCCTGGATAAGTGACATGCTTCACTAGTCACATGTCCATGCTGCTGCTTGGGTATCTTAATGAATCTATGCAGGGTTTACGATAGCTGTGTTGCAATTCTGCGTGTGTCCTTTGAACCATGTCGCCCTACTCCTACCAATAACAACATCCCATACAACAATCAAGACACCCCCCCGCCATTACCAACAAAGCCAAACAACAATGTCAGCCGCACCTTTCCCCTAAAATTCGAAAACCACTTTTTTCTCACATAAACAAGAATCAAAAACGAGGGAACAGAGTGGGAAGAGCACAGAGAGGGGCCGGTTTAGGAGGACTATTCAGCAGGTCCAGGTCTTTTCATGCGCCCCACCTACGCAGCGGGGCTCATACCGTCACGACGCGGATGCCATGGTCACTCAGATCACGTGCCAGAGGGAGCGTTAGGGCTGCCACGGCGCCCTTCGACGCCGCGTACGCGCACTGGCCGATCTGCCCGTCGAATGCGGCAATGGACGACGTGTTGACGATGACACCCTTCTCAGCCCCTGTCGCCGGGCCCTGTGCCATCCGGGCGGCCGCGAGGCGACAGACATTGAAGGTGCCTCCGACATTCACAGTCAACACCTGCGGGAGATCGGGGTCCGGGTGCGACATTGTTCAGGGGCCACGCCGTCTGTCCTCTGACTAATTTTCGTTTTGGGTGTGCCTGCGGCCTGGCATCCCGTGAACAACATGGCACAAGGCACAGGTATGGGCCAAGCAAGAACTTGTTTTAAGAGCGCGAAGATTTCAAATGGGAACATCATGAATGCAAAGGTGGCCACCTTGAGAAAGGCATTCGTGCAGCATGAATTGCACTGCCCCCCGGAACCAAAACACATGCATGACTTCATGGTCCGGGTGGGGCCTGGTAGGCTGGCGATCTCCACAGAATATTTTGGTGGTGAACCGCAAGTCACGTTGGTTCTACAGCGCAACGCAATGAAGGTTCATGTGGGAACCCCGAGATCCCGGCAGCGACGCGACTGGCCGACCGGCGGCTAATCATGCCGCGTTGTCGAACGGGACACAGCAATGACAACCAGTATGGGGCTGCGCAGTCTGGCCGCCACCTCCACTCTCGAGTCCACATCCCATCCAGGCTACCTCCCTTCCAAGGCCCGCACGACATGCGAGTACTCCGGACCGGTACGTCGACGCAGCACAACAGGTTTCCACATGGGATGGTGGGCTCCAGTCCACCTCCCATCCCACTTCCAGTCCATCTGCAATCCTAATCATCATTCAACTCCAAATCCCGCCTCCCGCCCTCCCCTAGTTCCCACCTCAAACAACCTCCCACCCCACCCCCAGTCCACCTGCAATCCCGTGTTCAATCCACCCCCCATCTCACCTCCAGCCAATCTGAAGTCTCGCCTCCAGTCCACCTCGAATCCCAACTCCAACAAAGTGAGTGCTGCAGCAGAAATCAATGAGTGGGTGGAATGTGGTACAGGGCGAGGCCGTCAACAGCGCGCCCTGTCTGTGCGCATCGCATTACAGACGTCAGGGAACCAACGAAGGGCATCTGGTCAGCACGGGCGGCTCATCTTTTTGCCGTTTTTGAGAAACACTCACGTGTGCGATGGCCGGTTTGCCAGCCACCTGACGATGGTCAACGGCCGGCGCTTTGGTGGTCGGTCGCGCACGGTCGCCAACGAGGCGTCTGGCGATATCAACTACAAGTGGTTCCGTGCCAACTGACTGGGGGACTCGAACCCCACGAACTGCCGTCAGTTGGCGATCACCCGCTGTCGGTCAGACCTATCGTGTGTGTCAAAGTGTCAAAGCACAAAGGATTGTACCGGGAAGCTTTTTGGACAAATGCAGCATTGTCGTGAAATCACTGCATCCACGACACCGATATCGGAGCGGGGGTTAAGCGCCATCGAGGCAAACAGTATGGGGCCAGCTGTCTTATTGGCATAGTTCCGAACTATGTAGGAACAGTGCAGAGTTTTCTGTACAACGACTAAAAAAAAACAGTCATGAAGAAATGTGGATCATGGCACGGACCTTGTAGACAGAAAAACACATCTTGGACCCACAGAGAACACACAGGACTTGAACTCAGGTGCAGCAGATGCAAGACCCAGTGCGCAGACCACTACACCAAGACACCTTCGCTCTTTTGGCTATGTTGAGTACCATTGATTCCCTGGTGGCAAGAAATATTTGAGGAACTACGTAGGAACAGTGTGAAGATTTTCAGGGTCTATGTAAGCATCTTAAAATCTTGATTTCGTTTACATTGGCCGCGCGCGCACTGCTGAAACAGCGCAAATCAAACCGGTGAGTTTGGAACCCATTACTTACGCAACCTACCATTTAGTGGATAGTGGCGGCGAGGAGGAGGAATATTGGGGGAACATTGGTCACAAACATGGAGTCCTCCCACACCTTCAAGAACTTTTCCAGATCATGCGGGCCCTTCTTCCCCAACACGCGCGATGCCAACAAAATGCCTGCGCAATTCACAGCCACGTTGACCTCGCTTCCGAAGGATTCCTTCGCCAGATCCAAGGCGGCGGTGACGTCTGCTTCAGAGGTCACATCAGTGGGGGCAAAGACGGCGCTTGGGCCCAGCTCCTGAAAATGTCACACACATGGACTTGTTGTCATAAGTCGGCAGCGTATCACACAACAAACATGATACAACACAACACGGCACAACACAACACAACACAACACAACACGGCACAACACAACACAACACAACACAACACAACACAACACAACACAACACAACACAACACAACACAACACAACACAACACAACACAACACAACACAACACAACACAACACAACACAACACAACACAACACAACACAACACAACACAACACAACACAACACAACACAACACAACACAACAACAAGAAGAAGACACAAACAGTTGCACTACCTCAGTGCCCGTCCAATATATGATTACCTGCACGCCTGGACAACCAGACATGTGGCGTCAAGTGGCAGGACAGTAATCAGCATCCCCAAAACATCATCCTCACCCCTAAACCACAGAAAAAACTTTATCTTCATGGACAATAGATTAAACCTTCCTAGGGAGGGCAGGGACAGGTGTTTTGGCACAAACCAACCTCTGGACTGAGTGGCCGCCCAGCTCCAGACCCAAGCGGAAATGTTCGTGCGTAAACAAGTGTAAACGTTTACGCACAATAAATCCACGACAAAAAATAGTCTGTACACTGTACCTGCGTGGTCACTAATTTGACAGCAGTTGGTGAATGACCGATGGTCAAATTATGCTGTTTGGAAAATCTTCAACCCCCGGTACTCTTCTCAATGTGAGCTTCTATTTTAAGGGCTTATGTACCCACCCCCTCCCCGCCTCAACCTCCCTCAACTTAAGCAAGAGTCTTCGTGCAAACCTCCCTCAAGCGTTGGTTAGGACGCTAAGCGCCCGCGGAACAGGTTACGGGGTTGATTGATTCATTTTGTTATTCATCTGCTGTTATGAACGAACAAAGGAGGGGCACTATGAGTGCAACAGAACCTGGGCAGACTTTTGGCATCCCGAGGATGGCAAATCTGCCATGACAACACGGCCTCCTTGGTGCACCACTCTCCTTGCCGTTGCCCATCCCAATCCTTGAGCAGCACCCGTTACAAGGGCAATGGTCGACGACAATCGAGACATGGCCAAACAGTAGGTCTGCGGAACACAGAGGCACAGCTCGGAGAGCTCATGCGAGCCATTATGCGTTGCACTCGCTCCACAGAATCCAATGAAGAAGGACATGAGGCGTCCGAGTCCTCTCCCGTGCCAAGGAACAGGACCCCGCCGCGCAGATTTTGACATTTTGGCCAAATTGGATTGCATGCACTATATCCCCTCAATAAGGAGTTGGAAGCCTAACACCGCTTCCTCGGATCCCTTCCTCAGGGATTGTCCTTGGTCGTAATTTGTGTCGTCAGTGTTCGTTTTGTTTTTTGGTCTGATTTTGTGTTGGGGCAGCACAGGGTGGGTGGAGAGTGGTACACTGAGTGCCCTGAAAGCATAGATGATGCTCCTCCAGCTTCAATGAGACAGGGCACTTTTCTGTTTGGCTGTGCATCGCCGGTATTTGATTTGTGGTATTTGCTGTGCGAGGGCTAATGGCACCTTACACTCGTCGTTGACAAGTGGACTATCACTTCGCTACGCTTCTGCTTGATCCTCGCCTTATCACTGGGATTTGAACCACCCTCGAACGTGTTGTGACGTCAGAAATGAACTCAAATGGTTTCTGATTTCGTTTTATCGTCCCAGAGACTGAAACAAAACAGATTAGGTCCTAAATTTTTGAAGTACAGAAAATCAGGAGCGACGACACACACAATGAACCTTCGGCCCGGCAATTGTGAGACCTAGCCCTCAACCCAGAAAGGTCCTACCCCCCTGTGTAACATTCCGTCTGGTTGTTGTTTCTTTACAGGGCCCTGGACAGTCACCCGTTCTTCCCTTCGCATGTTGCGTCGGGTCGCTGCTTTCTGTCGGCCGCTGCAGCCGGTGCTCTTGCTGGTGTCGTTTCCGCGTTCGTGGAGCCCAGTGGCTGGTGTGCCGGGACTGTGCTGGATGTGGCATGGTGTGCCGTTTGCGCGTCAGTGGCGCTCAGTAGTTGGTGTATTGAGGTTGTGCTGGTTGTTGCTGGGGTCGTTTGACTGTTTTTGCTGTCCACGCGCCTCTGTCCACAGGCCGTCCATAAACTGCCTCTCTGTGTTTCCGTGTGCGTGAGGCTCAGGTGCCCTGCTCCTCCACGCGTTGCCCCGATCGTCCACCATATGTCCTTTTCCCCCTCCTGGCTGGTCTGCCTCTGGTGGGCTCCCACTCGTGTTGAGCAAACAGCCCATGTGGGCTGCGGAAGACACCCCCCACCTGATGCCGGTTGAGCAGGGGTTGCCCTGGCACCTGGTAGCGACGGGGCTGGCTGGCCAGGCCATCCCCTGTGTTGTCGTTGCCTCCCATGCCCACGCTCTCCCATCCCCTCCATTCTGGTTCCCTGTCCTCGTTGCCTCTCATGCCTTGCTGTGCCCCTCCTCCTTGCCTGCTCTGCTCGCCCTTGTCCCTCTTGGTGTGGCTCCCGCGTTCTGTGTGTCTGTGTTGCTCCTCCCCCTGTCTGTTGGCGCTCCTGGGTGCCCCTTTTGTGCACCCACTCCTGTCCCACCCGCCCGCCCCCCCCCCCCCCGTACGCGGATTTCACATCTCCGTACGACGTTGACTGTCCCGCGCGCGGTTGGCTGGTCATGGCCCTGTTGCCACCCCCGTGGCGGGCACCTCCCGGCGCGCCACGCCCTTGTGGAGTTCTCAGGCACCGCGTAGAGGGAGGGGGGGGCTTGTTTGCTGATGGCTCGCTCGGCGTGCGCTGCATTTGGTGGTTGCTGCAGTGCTCGCACCTCATGGTCCACGTGTGTGATTGTTGGGCCGCCACTTGCAGTCCGGTATGCCCCGGCTAGAACACAAATTGAGCACTGTGACCTAAGCCCCAAACTCGAGGGGCACTCGGTAGTTACATTCTCTGTATTAGAGTCAAGATCATTACCCTAATCCAGCATAGGAGCATCGGACTATTCTGCGTTAGGTACTGAAATCTGAAGAAGAGGTGTTCTGATTGGAGGTAGGCCCCCGAGGGTCAAAAGTGAGACCGTCAACACCTCTCGGCCATCAATCTAATCGTCATCAACTTTGGGCCATAAATTATACCCTCAAAACCTCTGGGCCAAAAACTCTGCCATCACCTCAACGCAGTAAAATGTGCTGTCAACACACCTAGGCCATAAATTATAAGGGCAACACTCCTACTCCATAAACTCTACCTCAACACCTCCTGACGATTGTTTTTTTTGTTCTGGTTCACAGGAATCTCACCTGTTCAACTCGATAGTGAAAGCTAGGACACCATAGAGACCACAGCAGGTGAACTCTATCCCATCTAGGTTAGTGCTGATGTCTGCGGCTCGTCATGTACTGAGTTGCAGCGTGTCCATGGTGCTGCCACGGCTCACGTACGTGGATGATTTGAGCTTGTTGTTTAATGCTTGGTGTTTATTTTGACAAATTTGCCATGGTTCAGCAACAGCATGAGATGGCATCAGAACTAGGCACCCCCTTAAGGTACAATGTTGTATCCTCCCCTGTCCATGACAGGGGACAGAGGACACCACCTTTACCCTTCCCATTTAGATCTACCAGCATTGCGACATTGTGTTTGCTACGCCTCATGCACTTGGCTCAATAGGAATTCTTCCTCGGGATTGTGGCAATTGGATTCCCGTGCCCCTTGTGGCACTCTTCTGGGCTCTGCATACTACTCCTGGTCCTATACACTGCCTCCTCACCAGGGAGAAAATGTCCGAGCGGGGAAGTGTACAAGCTGTGCACTCTGTGCATCGCACCACACACTGCAGACGGCGCACTGTGCGCTCTATATGGTGCACTCTACACAGTGCATGGCCCACTCTACACATTGTGCACTGTGCATGCTGCACCTTGCACCACACTCCACACACTGACACTGTGCAATGTGCATGTACACTCTGCACATTGCACCGCACAGCCTGCACATTGCACACCTTCCGCTCTTACTGGTTGCCACCTACTTGATTGTTGACAGTAGTAGTTGCTGCGTTGCTCTCTGCAACTGCTGCATGCTCAGCATGCACCATACTCAAAGCAAAATGCTCCATCAGAGCAGTTTAAAGGATGTTGCATAATGTTGTTGCAGCACACCATCCAAACGCACAACCAATGAGTGCACACTGCACAGTTTACGGTGTGTGGAGTGCAATGTGCACATCACACAGTGTGCAGTGTCCGGAGACAGAGAGGCAGATCTAGGCTTCTCATGGAAAGACACACCTAACACTAGCTGACCCAGTTAGGAGGGAGAGTGCTGAGCCTCACCCCTCAATGAGAGATATGTGATAGCTCTAAGGGGCAATTAAGGCAACGTTCGGCTGAGCAGCAGCGTGAACAAAAAGGGACAATTTGCATGTGCTATGACAAAACCTGTGAGAAATTCTGGTTAAGTTCTGATTTGTTGAATAATGGTTCATCATGGCCTGCAAATCCCCAATGTGCTATGCAGGGGCGTTTGTTAGTGAGATGGGATGGGGAGACATGCAACAGGGTAAGTCAAGAAAAATTAAAATTTGATTGAATTCAAAACCTTGATGTGGTTGTTGTGTGATTTGTGTCCCCCCTCCAAAAACACGAAACAACTTGTGGAGTTTTCTTTGATTAAATGCCAAGTTGCAGTTGGTAACGTCCAAAACATTGTTGCATTTGGGTCAGCGTATGCATACCAAATTAGGTTTCGCGCCTTTATGGCTTCCCCCCTCCCTCACGGACCAAGGACGGCCCAATGTCCATAGGGCTGTTTGCCCCTCGATACAAACTGACTTGTGTAGCAAAATACGCACATGGCCCTGCAACTCTGTGGCAAGGACCATCTGCCCATCCATTCATTGCTGACAATGATTGTAAGATGACAATCTTTTGGACCACATTTTGCACCCTAAAAAGACCGGTAACTTGTGGGAAAGGGGCAAAACTAGGGTCGAGTAGTTGCCAACATAAAACAATTTTGCACTGCGTGAACAGCATTTCCTAAAAATTGCAGAAGCAACACCTTGTGTTGTGTAGACTAGGGGACTGTCTACACACAGCATCTCCCTTGGACTAGGGCAAGTGGCTTGGGTATCTTGTAGAGTTGAAGAACATAATGTTGACATCTACGACGCTAGTGTAGGGGGTTGGGCAACTAGGTGGCCTGCCATATCCACCGCCACTGCACGCCTTGTGCAGTACCCCCTTGCAGCAACTTCTTGTCCAAACAATCTTGCGTTGTTCAGTAATGTTTTTTGGAACCATAGAATTTGGCAATCCCATATCTTGACTGTGCCCTTCAGTAGCATATTTGGTATGGTTTGGCGTGGATTGCTGGTTGGGGATGCTGTTTTGTTTGCTGTCTGCCACTTGATGCCATATTTCTGGTTGTCCAAGTGTGCAGCTCATCATAAATGGACCGGGCACTGAGGTACTGCAACTGTTTGTGTCTTCTCAGGGTGCACGGAAACAACACCCTTGTGAGAACAACAGGAGGTGTTGTTTCAGTCATTTTCAGTGCTTTTTACCATTTTTCGCAGGGGGCGGAAGGAGGTAGGACCTTTCAACACTGTCACTTCCACATGGCACGTCCGAGTCGTCATGCACCGTGCGATTAGCAGCAGTGTGCCTATTATGTTTCCGTGATCGCCCTGCAGATTCTATTGCTGTGCAGCCGAAATGACAAAAGAGGGATAGCACGTCTGGCACTGACAAATCTGATAAATGTTTGGTTCTTTGCATTGCCCAAACAATGGCCTTGTATTCAAGGTTGGACGCTTGAACGCCTCCTGCATCCGCAGTACCCACTCCGAAGGCAAGCAGGAATCCACACACTGGACCATTGGAGCCCCCTCCCCTTTGATGAATGTACAGTGTTGGCCTCATGCAGGGACGGATGGAAGGGAGGAGTAGTAAAAGTGGGCAACTGGGGAGAGTCGTTGAGGGTGGGACATTGAGAAACGACCATAATGGACTCAAAGCAATCGGGACAGGCAGGAGGGACGGGGTGCCACACGCGGGCTGGCTGGCAGGACTACAGCTTGGGGTGCGCAGTGGGGGTGGGTGGAGGAGCTGCCGCATCGGTGTGCCTGCCCAGCCTGCAGAGGATGAGGAGCACCCTCATGCAGCAATGGAGATGAGGGATTGCCTTCGGGGCAAGAGGGGGGCAGCAACCGCTGACCCACCCCCCCCCCCCCCCGCTCCCCAGACACTGGACGTGACCACTCTCCAAGCTGATCAGGACAGAATGCAGACAGA
Organism: Eutreptiella sp. 'Long Island Sound 2002'; assembly: GCA_964036045.1. NCBI lineage: Eukaryota > Euglenozoa > Euglenophyceae > Eutreptiales > Eutreptiaceae > Eutreptiella > Eutreptiella sp. 'Long Island Sound 2002'. The sequence continues at coordinate 60,318,054 of OZ038390.1, forward strand.
TCCTTCACAGTACCGTTCCGGTCAATGAGAACCCATATTCAACCGGGATAGGGTAGCTTCCCACCACATAACAGATTCTTCATAGGGAATTGGGCACATCTGTCTCAAATCACCTTCACAGCACATGCGGTAATGGTTTGCTGGGAGGCCCCAACCGTATCCCTAATCACCACCACAACAGGAGCACACATTGGAAAGGCTCTCTTGACGGATGACGACGATTTTCAGTCAGCGGAAGGCGCGGCATTCCAGTCTCCGTTTCAAACGTTACATCGAGCTGATGATCTCAGTGAGTTGTGCAAAAGGAAGCAATGCGCCCAACTCATCAGCGCGCCAGAGCGTAGCCATGGCCTGCCTTGTTGTTGAGTCTCATGCCCAAGTAGCAGGACCGTCCGAACTTTGTGTGGGTACCGATTTGCATCATCATAGAAACACGATAAGGACTATGCTGAAGATGACGACAACAACGCCAGCAACAAAAAGGTCGACGACGCTTGAGGGCGAGGATGAAATTGATGCTGCTGCTGCTCCTCCTCCTGCTGCTGCTTCGGCTGATTGCACCAGCATGGTTTCACCAAGTCTTTGCTTCGCCAGAACAGGAAAGAAATCCAATGGTGGATCCAATGGCTCCGATTTTGTCTCTTGTTCCCGATGCTTGTGCTATGTCTGCCTCGTCAAAATCGACGCAAATATTGGTGAACGTTCCGGGATGACGCGGGTATCCACCTTTAGTAATCACGACGCGCCGCAAGTTTAGCTCTTCATCAGATGGTGTTTGAGGGACCGTGCACTAGGGCTCCGGCATGCCCAACCTCTTTAGAACAGATTTCACCCCCCAGGATTTTGGATATATGCGCAATAGCAGAGTGGCAACCGTGTGAGGTGTGAAAACGGAAATTTATCACACCACAATGCACACTCTAGCAGATAATGGGCGTGCGATGTCATTTGATGAGGAGTGGTTTTATATCAGTAAAACGTTCACCTTACCCAGCATTAGATACTGTGGGGGAACACCGTTGCGACTCTGTAGAACACTGCATGATATGAGCGCACTATCAGCTGCGCTGTAGACTGGGGCAAACGTGCACATGGGGCTGGGAAGGGAGGCAGGAATTGAGAAACTGAGGCACACAGAGAATATTGGCCGCCAAATACGACACAAACAATGTATCATGCCCGCCGCAGCTGACACACTCATGGGACTGATATACTCGGTCCTTGTGCAGCCCTGATACAATTATTCCCGTTGTCCATTCCATGATACAATAGTCCATGATGCAATGCAGGCAGTGCCATGCCCACGATGCGACACTCGTGCCCACCGTTTGTTGCCGGCAGACATGCCCCCAATCACCGAGGAAGAACGCAAGCCGGATCACTGATCAGACTGTTGGTACATGACCGGGTCTGCTCTGCCGTCCTTCTTCAAAAACCATCCGGTAAATGCATATCGCTGGTCGTGCTGCTGGACTCGCACGGGAGAAACAAAGTGTGGTGTTCTTGGACCACCAAACCTACAAAAAAAGAAGGGCGACAGGAAAAAGCGTTAACATATACAGCATGTAAACAATTTCATTCGACAAACAATTCCAATAATATGGAACTAGGGCACCCCAAACGCAATTTCTTCTGGAAGACATCTGTATTTTTGACCCCGGACGCACCATTTTCTTCAACAACTCCATGCAGTTCCACTTCGATGGTCTCCCACCCACCACAAAAGGCCACATTTGGGCAAGACTTTCTGGGGGTCCAACTCAGGCTGGGCCATGGCAGCACAACACGATGAACCATTGTCCAGCCAAAAGTACAACAGCCTCCAGAACCCAAAAAATGGGATTAGCCACCCTGAAAATGGGATGGGATGGGGGTCCCATGACCCTGCGACACCCCTACACCCAGTACACTGCTCATGGAGGGGGAAAAACTAGCCCTAACCCGAACTGCAGCGAAAACACTGACGCTGCGATGGGTGTTTTGTTGTGAAACCTGCCCGAGGTTTCACTGCCATACTGCTGATCCCACAACCCTCGCTGACGCACTCGCACCACTTGCTGGTGGTGCCACGCTCCCAACTCCGTTGCCATGGCTGCACCGCTCGCGGCCGGCGACGTCGACACATACATTGCAGTCGCTTTCCAGCGGCTGCTCCCCAACTTCACCGCAGCCGTCAAGGAGGCCATCGCCGGCGGCCAGGGCGTACCGGCTCTGCTAGCGCCCGCAGCAGGCGATGCAGCAGCAACAACCGCACCAGCAGCGCAGCGGGCCAGGCAGCCGCGGCGCTCGCAAGGCCCGCCGGCCCGGGCCCCGACGACCGACGCCATAAGGCTGGACAAGCTGCAACGGCAACTGGAGGAGCTCCTCAAGCAGATGGCTGCGCTGCAGGCAGAGAACACGCGGCTAACACAGGAGCTCGTGGCGGCACACACAGGTCTTCCCCCTGCCCATGCTCCCCCGGTGGCTGTGCGTCCTGTGGTTGCCGCGGACGGACCGGCACCCCTCCGTGCGGCAGCGGCAGTGGCGGCACACGCCCAGCCGGCCCAGACCACATGGCAGATTGCCGGCAGATCAGGCCGCGCACCTCGCCGCGCACGACCGCAGGAGTGCATCTGGCGGGCCATCGGAGAGGGCCCTAGGAAGCACCACCGCCTCGAACATGCCCCCCAGTGCAGCTGCAGTGGGGGACTGCCCGCCCATCCCGAGGCACAACACCCACTCGAGTGGTTGCGCAACCGGGCGGCCACGGAGGTACAACGCGAGCAGGCCCACCTTGCAGCTTGGCCGCCGAGGCAGGGGCCCCGGCCGGGCACCTATGCAGCTGCTGCGGCGCGGGAGCCCAACGTTTTGAGCCGGCCCCCCCCCCCCCCCCCCACCTGCAGCCCACCGCGGAGGCCCTCGTGGCACTATCCCCGTCTTCCTCTGTGGTCTGGCCCCGGCGGCCATACAACGGGGATGTGAGAGACACACTCGCAGCGTGGGGTGTCAGGCAAATACGGCCCAACAGGCCCGTGTGCGAGTGGAAGGTGGGGGGCCATGAGGAGGCCTTCCGCGGCGGCGCCAATGTGGGGCTGGGGGTCCGCGCGGCCCACGAAGCGGCCGCCATGGCCTTTGAGATGTGCGGGCCCATTCGGGAAGTCAAGACGCTGCTCTTGGTGAGGGTGGCCTGCACCGTTGGCGTCGAGATATCGGCCCTGCTGCGTGCCCTGGCCTGCGACAGGGACAGCTTGGGCATCCCCGGGACGGCGCTCTAGCTCGTGGCGCACACCGATCGTTTCCCCTGGGAAACGACCGCCGCGGGTGTCAAGGACCCGTCGCCCGACATGCACCTGCTCATTATCTCATGGACGCGCCTGGAGCAGAAGGACGAGAATGACATGGACGACAACCGGGAGGACATCAATCCCTCTCTGCTTTCCCCCTCTACCGTCTCCGACGTCCGCATCACGGCACTGCTGGACCCCACCATCCCGATCCTAGACGCGCTGCGGACAAAGGAGCGCTTCGATTGCTAGTGTTGGGGGAAACGCAAGGCGTGGAGCCACTTGCGGCCCCTATTGACACCCCACATCACGCCCCCCCCCCCTCCATTGGAGGTGGGCCAGCGAGGGTGCCGGATGGAAATTCACTTTGAGCTTCCCGTGGAGCGTGCCCGGGCAACCGTGCGCGCCAGCGGCCGGGTAGCGGGAGTGTGCTATCGCCCGTGGATGGAGGGCGGCGCCTTCCTGATTGCCGCCCACATCAACTGGTGACAGTCCCGCCGGCCGCCCGCACAACACTCCCCTGTGTGTGGGGGCTCCTCAACGCCCGCCAGGACGTCCAGGGGCATTTGGCCGGCCTGTACTAGGGCGACAATCCGGCGAAGATCGGCGTCCGCACCTGGGGTGGCCCGCCTCCGCCAGAACTCAGAGCAGCCGTTGTGCAGGCTTGCGTTGGAGGGGGTTGTCTAGGCGCCCGCTGTCGAGGTCCGTGTGCGCGGCTATGGGGCCGCCCTAGGGCAGCCGGCCGACGACAATGCGGCCCTGCGTTCGGAGCTGCGGTGGGTGTTTGCCGATGCACCCGTACGCCTAAGGCCCTGTGTCCCCATGTAGAACACAGGGCTGCAGGGGGCCGTGTACACGCTCACACTGGAGGGGGGCCCAGACGGGTGGACGGAGCACACCATCTGATCGGGGGACTCCCGCCTGCCGGACAAGAGGTGGTGGCTCCTGCAGCGCAGTCCACGACCACCGGCGTACCACGGGGTAGGACGGAACGCCTCCCTCGTGAAACAGCCGGCGGCAGTGGGCCAGCCGGCGGTACCTCCGTAGCAGCCGGGGGGGCTTCCGGGGGCCTGGGGTCGGGAGACGATAGCCGCGGACACGCCACAGGAGGCTGTGGGGCCGGCGGCGCAGTTTGGCGACCAGCAGGCGCCCGCCGACGAAGACGAGGAGCTCCTCTAGGCCCCCCCTTGGCCCCGCCCTAGCGAGGCCCCTAGTGCCTCACTTCCCCTGTGCAAGTGGCGGCGCAGATGCAGTTCGCCCCACACTAGCTGAGAACACTGCGAGCGGCGGCACCCCCGGGCCCAACGACTTGTCGGTGGACACCGCAGGGCTAGCTGTGCAAGGAATGCGACGACCGCCACCAAGCGGGACTTAGACGCCGGGGATGCGGCGCAGTAGCACCCCCGAGACCGACGACCCGTCAATGGAAGCCGCGAGGATGGTTGCTGTGGAGCTAGCTGCGCTGGGAAGACAATGACGGCCACGGAGCGGGACTTGGACGCCACCGTCTTCGACGCTGTGTGTAGCGGGAGCAGAGCCGTCGTGGTCACCGCGGAGCTAGGCATGCCTTCTCGCTGCAACGACGGCTAGCGGGCCGTGGGCGTCCCGGCCGGGTGTTCGGGCCCGGCTGGCCGGCATATCCATTTGTAGCGCCCACGGCTGCGCAACGGGGGCCAGACCAGCTGCGCCGTCTTGCCAATGGGGTGCCCCCCACCCCGCTGGGCGAGAACATCGTGGCCGCCACCAAGCCTCTAGCCCGACGTCTCGGTTTCGGACACCGCGAAGCTGGCCGGATGTCCTGATCACCAACATTGCGCACCACCAGCGACTCCACCTCCAGCGCCGCCTCCCGTTGCACATGAGGGCGGGCCGTGGGTGCCCCGGCCCGAACACCCGGCCAGGCGACGTGCCGAGGGCCGGCGCCCGCGGCACCGTGATAGGGGCCGTAGGAACAACCTGGCACCGGGCCTACCACCGCCCCGCAGGGTGAGAACGACATGGCGGCCCAAAAACAACGGAGCGCAGGTCCGGCCGGGAGCAGCGAGGACGCCACAGAGCGGGTGCGGGTCGCTGTAGCCGCTGAAGGTGACGTGAAGCGGGCCCAGTCGGGTGCCCAAGTGCATTGCCGCATAGCGGCCTTGTCCACACCTGGGCCGCGTGCCGCATCTTCTCCCCTGATGCATGAGGGCACTGGCCCAACGCCACTGCCATCCCTTCTCTGGTTGTCATTTGTTGTGTTCTCCTTGTACCGGCTTCAGCCTTCTTATTTGCGGGTTGGACCGTTCCCACTAGGGCTGGGCTTGCCAATGTTCTTCAACATAGGCAGCCTGACTTGGCGCTCCCCCTACCAACCGCAAGCACCACCATTGTTGTTTAGGCGGTTCTTCGGTGTCTCAGTTCCGCTTGCCTTGTTGTGTTCGTCAGCAGGTTTCCCGCCCCCTTGACAGCATGTGGGGACGTTGAATCCAACCCTGGCCCTCGGGGATGGGGGCTGTTGTTGTGGCTCACGTTGATCAGCGGGGCCTCATTGTGGTTTGCTGCAACATCATGGGGCATCCCCCCCTAATGGGCTGCACCCCCCTTTGGGACGTGCGAGCGATTGGCGCGTTGTGGCGATGTCCACCCACACCTAGGGCCGCTGCGGGTCGTCGCGAGCAATGTCACCTCCCTGCGAGCGCACTGGTCCGAGGTCTCTCAGTGGTCGGCGGACATTGTGCTGCCGGCAGAGACCCGGCTGACCCTGCAAGGCCAACGTATCATGACCCGCATGGCCCGAGATGCCGGTTGGCAGGCATTTTGCCCCCCCCACCCCCACCCCTGCTGTCGAGGGGAGGCGGGGTTTGGGACACCCCGCGAGGAGGAGTGGGCTTGCTGGTGAAGCAGGGGATACTAGCGCGTGCGGTACGCCTTCCAACAAAAGACGGGGAGGACCCCCTGCACACGGAGCTTTGGGAGTTGTGCCGCTGGATGCATGTATTGGTGGGCACAGGCACGGGGGACACCGCCGTGCATGTGCAGCTAGTGTACAGGCACTCGGGACGCCCGGCAGACAACGTGGCTTTCTTTGGCAGGGTGCTGGAGTATGCGGCGCGCCTGGGAAATGCCCCGCAGGTCCTGGGAGGGGACATCAACGACCCCTTGGACAACCTCGGCCGCCTGCCGCTGGCGCTCGCCATGGCCCTGCTGACGCGCGGGTTGGTAGACGCCAATGCGGAGCTCACAACGGCAGCGTGCCGGCAGTGAGTATGCAGCTTTGAAGGCGGGGCCAACAAGCAGCCGACAAGCATTGATGGAATGCTGGTTAGCACGTCCCTGGCCCCGACGCTGCAGTCCGCCAAAGCGCTGAAGGGCACGGCAATTCCGGGGCATGCACCGGCTGTATTCAAGATCGCCCTAGAGGCGATGTCCCAGTGCGTAACCCCATTTGTCAAGCCGCCGCCCGTGGAGATCCCACTGCGTGATCCGGATGACGCGGCGGACCTGGCAAGCTGCCAGCTTGCCCACTTGGAGACGCCGCGAGGAGAAGTGTTGCGGTGGGGCGACGTAGACAAGGTATGGGGGTTCTGGACTTTGGCGGCGGAAGAGGTGCTTTTGGCCCTTTCCCAACCAGGCTACAACCGGCAGACATTGATAGTTGCACACCGCTCCCCGCAGCACCGGCATCGTTGCGCCACGGACGGGGCACGGGGGCCTTAGTCCGCAAGACGCACCTCTGCCCACGGCAGCAACGGCGGGGAGGGGCCCTGGAAACGTGCCCCCTTGGCACAAATCCATGCGGCGCAGAGGGCCCTCCGGCCCGTGCAGCGCTGGCTGAAGGAGCCGCGGCCGCAACTGGGGGCCGCGCCCTAAGAGGTCCTGCATGCCTGGGCAGCGGCGCGGAAGAGGCTGCGGCGGGGGTGGGAGCTGGGCCTAGAATTTACCGCGCTCCAAGTTCCGGGGGACAACATGACCCTCCCGGGGGAGGTGGCACTCCACGGCACTGTGGATTCCCTGCAGGGGTTGGCCAAGGCCTAGCGGGTGCGGGAGGGTCGGGAGCGAGTGCGAGCGTGGTGCATGTGGCTCGACGAGGCTTGGTCATCGGACCAGGGCGCCGTCTACCGCTGGCTAGGGGGAGACGGGTTTGCTCCGCTGGTGGTCTTCCTGACCTGCGTGGACGGGTCGGCCACCGCGAACGGCGCCGAGATGGACGCCCTGGTGCGCTAGGCATGGGCGCCCGTAAATCAAAAGTATGATGGGGTGCCGGAACCGTGCCTGGAAGCCTTCCTAAGGGCATGTGGCCGGCATATATGGCAAGTGCCCATGCTCTTGCAACCGCTCCTGGTCGAACGCTTGAGCTGGAGGGCCCGCACGATGAAGCCGTCAGCGCTGGGGCTGGATGGCTGGGGCTTGCGGGAATTACGCGCCTTGACCCCCTGCCTGCTGAACTAGCTGGTGGCCTTGTTAGGGTTGGTGGAGGCGCAGGGCCGTTGGCCGGCCTGGCTGTCACAGGGATATACAGCACTCGTGATAAAGGATGGCCCCCCGGGAGCGCCGAACACCCGCCCGTTGACAGTATTGTCCACCATCTACCGTCCATGAGAACGCGCGTTGCAGGTGCGCCACAGACGCCGCAGGGTTTGAGAAACCTGCTTTATTGCAGATTGTTTTAGAAACAAACCAGATCACTTAGAAATAGCACACGTAGACCTTTTGGCACCATCGCTCCATCAATGTGAAGACTACGGCCCCGGCTCAACGTGTAAAGCGTGGTAGGGAAATCTCACCCTTCTACTGTGGTTAAGGAGGAGGGGCGTTACTGCCTTGGTAAAAAGTAGTAGAGCCCCAATACTACTTCCTTCCCCATACCCCCCTACGTGACAGGGTGCCCAATTCTGACCCCTGCCCCTGGGTTGACACCCCGTAACATAACCCGTGCCTTCTCGAGGTCTCCATGGAAGGGAGTGATCAATAGGGCTACATAAAAGGGCCATACTTTATGGTAAAACCGGGCCCCATGCCGCCCGGGGAGCACAACAAGGTGGAATCTAAAAAGCTCCACAAATTGGGCAGGTTTCCCAAACTGCGCGCCGCGGGCGCCGCAGGAAAAGCCTTTACTATGGGCGGGGCTGCGGGTGGAGGAGGTCATCCTCTGGTAGGAGTCCTGGGCCCATCCGCTACTTTGGCTTCCGCCCGGGCAGGGGCTCGCTGGACGGGGTGGCCGTCACGCAACTCCTGCTCGAACTCTGCCGCCTCCGCGGATGGGTGGTCCCGGGGATGAGCATCGATTACAAGAAATGTTTTGACCTCATCCCCCAGGCCATTGTGCTGTGGGTGGCGGTGGAGCTCGGCATGGCCCCGGCCATTTGCAGGGCACTTGGGGCCATGTACCAGCAGCTCCGCCGGTCTTTTCAGATCGCAGGCTACCTAGGGCAGTGGTGGCGAGCCACCAACGGCATTGTGCAGGGGTGCCCGCTGTCGGTCATCCTCGTCAACGTGTTGATGGGGACATGGAAGGAGGAGATAGACCCCCTCCAACAGCAGGTGTGCACGTGGACGGCAAACCCGCAGGATCCACTGGAGGTGGTCCTGCATGATGCCAGGTGCGGATATGTGGCCGCCGGGGCCCAGTGGTACGCCGATACGGAGGCGATGGCCCTAGGAATGGGCTCGCTGCAGCGCACGGCACCGGCCACGGAGCATTGGCTCCGGCTCAAGGGGCAAACCGTCAACGAGGACAAGTCCACGTTGTCCCTGGAGGGATTTGATGGCCCCACCCCGTTGCTCCTGTTGGGAACGCCTATCCCGAGATCGGCGGAATTCAAGCGCCTGGGGGTGGGAATCCGCATCTCGGATGGAGAGGAGCGGGCCTCACACTAGAGGGCCGCATCGACTCCATCGGGGAGGTACCCCTGTGCACGCCGCACCTCCCAACGTTCGATTGGCGCGCCACAGCCACGGCCGTAAAGGCGATGCCCACAGCGCTACATGGGGTGGCACTGGCGGACATCGAGGACACCAGGCTGCGGCGGGTGGGAACGCGGGTCCCGCTGGCCATGTGGGGGCCGTCGCGCGCAGCGCGGCCCTCCACCAAGCGCCATCTCATCTCGTGTGCCGTCCAGAGCGCCCGTCTCGCTAGTCCCGAACGCATGGGCTTCCGCTAGTCCTTCCAAATCGCCTAGAAGAGCCCCTGTGCCGCTTCGCCTCGTGCACCGTGTGTGCTAGCCAGACCAGACGCTCATAGCGGGTGCGCATGACTGGCGATGTGCGGTGTCCCGGCATCAGGAGACAAAAGAGTATGTTCTTTGCGGCGGGGGCAACCTCGATGGCGGAACGCGTAGCCCGCCAGGAGCTGGGCACAGGGGCGGACTGCCCCTCATGCAGTGCCCCTAAGGAGAATGAGGACCACGCGCTATGGAGCTGCCCGGAGTGGGCGCTAGCACAGGGGCCATGGATACCGTGGGTCGAGAGCTCGGCGCAAGCGCTCCCAAGACTGGGGGCACCGACGACGTGGCCGCCATGCCTCGGCCGAGCGGGGCTGCTGCCGCTTGTGATGACGGATGATGCTGACCGCGACGACGTGTTTGACTTAGCCCGGCGACTCTTCGGTATGTACCTTGCAGTGCTGGTCTCCACAATGGAGAAGGGGTAGGAGCTGGCGGACGATGGCCGGCCGCGCCTCTTCCCAGCCCACACGGGTCCGAGAGGGAGGGGCGCGCACTACCCCTAGGTGCAGCTCATGGGCCCCCTCCCGCGGCCCCCGCCATACCCGCCGATCCGCGGACTTCCGGGGGTGCCGCATAGCTGGTGATGGCTGGCGTCCTTCAGGGACAACCTGCTGCGCTGAGCGACACGCCCGCAGTGGAGGGGGTAGGCGGGCTAGGTCTCGTACGCGGAGCTCGCCCTGGACTACAAGGAGATCACGGGCGAAGGACTGCTAGCGCCGCCGGACAAACGGCACCGGGGGCTGGCCTTGTCGCTGCATGACCATGTGCGGGTGCTCCGCTGGGCGCTGGAGGCCCTGCAACAGCACCTCCTTGCCGGCTCCCTCGTCACGGGGTGCCCATAGGCGGCTTTGGATCGCTGGTGCCCCTCAGTGGCAGGCCATGCATTGGACTGCGTGCACGGCTGTATTTCGCGGCACGAGGTGCAATGCGGCCACAGTTAGAGCGCCTCTCGCGACACTGCATGGCCCAGTGGCATGAGCACCTCGTGCCCCAAGCACGCCAGCGCCGGCCACGGGCAGCCTTTTTGCGGGACAATTTTCCGGTCCCCACAGGAGGCCGCACGTCGCTACGGCCGGGACAACGGGCGGCAGGACGGCCGCCGCGAGATGACAGGATCGGGCCCCGCCGCAACCGCCGTAGCCAAGGCCTAGGCCGGCGCCGAAACCCGGCCTGCCGCCAGACAGGGAGAAACCGGCCCCGGGGCGCAATGCACGACGAGGTTCACGGGGGGAGGGGTCTGTGCGCGACACCAGGTGCCCGCCTGCCGGTGGTGTCAGGACCGGAATCGCGGGGTCTCCGTGTGCAGCGCCACGGCCCACACAGGGCATGACGTGCCGGGGTCCTGCCCTCCAGCGAGTGGGAACCGGTCCATGTCGCGCCCAGGGACGCGCAAGCTGGGGCCAACGGCGAAACGGGCGGCCGTGGGGGCCATGCAGGGTTGGCTGTTGACATCCAGCGAGGCCCCAGGCACCAGACGCGCCACACATGCGGAGTCTATGGCGAGCAGCGCTGTGGTGCGACCAGCGCCGCCGGCATAAGACCCGCCACCGCCCCGCCGGCACTGTCTGCCGCCCCCACGGGTGACAGGGCGCCGTAGCCGGGCGGCATGCAGCGAGCAACGCAGCAGTGACAACAGCAACGCGATGGCGGACGAGATACTACTGACGGTCGACGAGCGGAACGAGAGTGCCGGCATGAACGAGGACCAGAAGTTGCTGGCGGGCGGCCACGGGGGCCTGGGGCGCCATAAAAGAACCCGCAGGGAGGAGGGGATGCAGCCCAAGGACCCCCCCCCCCCCCTAGAGAGGACCCAAATGCCCCCCCCCCCATGGGTGCGTAGACAAGCGGTGTCAACCCCCCCCCCCCCCCGACGCACCCCCCACAGCTAGCTGTGGGCGGCGCCGGACATTCGGAGGCGCCAGCCAAGGGGGCCCCGGGGGCAACAGTGGGACAGCACAGGAAACCCCATCCCCTAGGAGGAGCAACGCCACTATCCAGCACAGGCGGTTGCCACGGGAGGGCGATGGAGGAGCTAACCTGAGCGGCGGGCGCCAGTCCGTCCCTCGCGCAGTGTCCATTGTGGCTAGTGGCCGTGGGGCGTGTGTTGCACGTCCACGCCACACCTGACCCCGTA